>JARWIR010000011.1:36729576-37929576 GCA_029959085.1 Nemophila menziesii
GAGAGAGAGAGAGAGAGAGAGAGAGAGAGAGAGAGAGAGAGAGAGAGAGAGAGAGAGAGAGAGAGAGAGAGAGGGGCATAAAAGAATACGACATGGATAAAGGTAGATTTTGGCCTTGGACCTTCTCTAGTAAGAGCTATCAGATTTACTTGCTAACTAGTAAACGTGATGTCTTGAACTATTCAGCTTTTGTGTAAACCAAGTCAATTGAACTACATAGTATACTTCCAAACATTAATTGGTTCTCACGGTTGTTTCCATTTACAACCCTGGACAACTCCTGGTAATCCATGAATAACCGTCGGAGAATTTTGCCATTAAAATTCTCGTCAGGTGGCCCTACCCATGTTAGTCATATAGGTGGTCTCTTATGAGAGTATTCTGCATTACTTAATCGTATGTTAACGTAGATACAAGAACCATTTAAAATTTAACTTATCCTTCACTTTTACAGGTAGCATTGTTTAAATTTTTCTTAGGAATGGTGTGGGGAGGTCTCCCCACAGTGCGTCGCACCTAGTTGCAGTTTCATGATTCAGTTTTCCCTTTGAACCTAGATTTGGAATCTCCACTCTGCTAGGTAGGGTTCCTACCATGGAAACTCAGTTCTCGTAGGCTTAAGACTTATTCCCCTTGACAACACTCGCACTTGCTCTCTTTGTAGACCTTTGGTTAGTGGATCCTTTATGTTATCCTTTGATCGAACGTAACCAATTGTGATAACTCCGTTTGAGAGCAGTTATCTAATGGTATTATGTCTATGAAATTCTTGTCTAGACTTACCGTTATACATCTCATTTAGTGCCCTACCAATGGCACTTGGACTATCGCAATGTATGTAGATAGCTGACACAAATATTTGGCCAATTAGGAATATCCTCTAAAAAATTCTGAAGCCACTCAGCTTTCTCAGAAGCTTTGTGTAAATCTATAAATTCATATTCCATAGTGGATATAGCTATGCACGTTTGCTTAGTGTGTTTCTAAGACACGACTGCTCTTCTTAACATGTAGACATAAACACTTATGGATTTTGAGTCGGCGGAGTTTGATATCCAGTTTACATCACTGTATCCTTCTAGTACAACTGGATATCCAGTGCACAACAAACTTTCATTCATAGTGTATCTGGGATATCTTATAACTATTCAATAACAATCCAGTGGTTCTTCCCCGAACTATGTGTAAACCTACTTAGCTTTCTTACTGAATGTATATCTGGCCTAGCGCAGTTTGTTAGGTACACGATGTTAGCCTTACCTTGTTTTTATTCCTGTTTTAATATTCGACAAATCATTCTTTAACTAAAATTCATTTGGTATTACTTTTAAATGTTTTCCAAAACCCCTCATTAGATTAGTTATCTTAAAATCCTTGAACTTGAGCTTCATTAGTACAGTGGCGCGGTACACCGGACAACACCTGCGGTACACCGCAGTACCACGGACCAAAGGCGCGGTGCACAGCTAGTCCGAACAGAAAGCAAGAAAATGTGCGGTACACCGGACTGAAGGCGCGGTACACCGGACCAAGGCTGCGGACCAAGAACACGGTGCATGGGGTAGCCCGTCAGTAAGCTATGAAATCGATAAGATGAGAAGTGCGGTACACCGCACCATATCCGCGGTACACCGCGAGAAAGGGTTTTCTGCACTTTAGAACAAGACAAAGCTTATATCCATTGGAGTTAAAATCTATCCGTTAGATAGAAGCCTTTTGACCGTTGGAAGCTTGTTTCAGCTATAAGTTAAAGCTCTTTGAAGACACAACTCACCCCTTCCATCTACCAATCTTAAGAGCAATTAATATTATCATTCAAGAAGGTTTCAAAGGAGCATTCAAGTCATATTCATTCCTCAAGCTACATAGTTTATATCCACTCATTTAGGAGTCTATTTACAAGCTATTATACCACCCTTAAACACTTTTCTTTTCCTCTTAATTCTTTGTAATAGATTAAGAGAGTAGTGTGAGTATAGGTTCTATACTTGGTTCCTTGTGTTGGTGATAACACAAGTGTCTTTCCTTCAAGGTTTTGAAGTGGTTGTAAAGGGTTTGTAATCTCACCCGGGTTAAAGAGTTACGAAGATTAGTTGAGAATCTTGCAAATCCTAAGGAGGCTTCCTTAGGTAGTGGATGTAGGGAAACCGAACCACTATACATCGCTGTGTATCTCTCTATCCCTACACTCTTTACTTTTCCGCACTCTATATGCTTGATAAAATGCTTATATGAATAGTTTGATAATATTGTCTTTTAGGATTATCTAGTTCTTGACTATTTAGTTTGCTAAAACAATAGGATTCAAATTAGCTTTTAATTTTATTTACTTGAAATAAAATTAGCCGATTAATTTCCATTGTCCTATTCAACCCCCCTTTTAGGACACATATAGAATATCAATTGGTATCAGAACCTAGCTCTATTGTACTTAATCGTTTCTAGAGTTAATACGATATGGACTCTAATCAACCGGAAGGTTCATGTTCTACTAGACCTCCGCTTTTTGTAGGAAAAGATTACTTTGGATGGAAAAAGAAAATGGAGATTCATGTCAAAGGAATTGATTACTTTTTGTGGCTTGCTATCAAGAAGGGTCCTTACATTCCTTATGTTGATGGTAGTCAAACGATTGAGAAAGATGAAGATGATTACAATGCTCAAGACATAGCCAAACTCACCAAAAACAACAAAGATATGAACATACTCATAAATGGGCTAAGTGTCACGGAATATGCTAGAGTTAGTGAATGCAATTTGGCTCATGAAATGTGGCAACTCTTGGAGCTATCATATCAAGGAACGGAAGATGTCAAGAAAACTAAGATTGGTCTTTTTATCACCAAGTATGAGCTATTTCGAATGGAGCCCGATGAAGCCTTAAATGCTATGCATCAAAGATTTTCCAACATTGTCAACACCTTGAAGACTCTTGGTCAAGAGTACACCAACAAAGAACAATGCCGAAAAATCTTATTTGCTCTTCCAAATAAATACAAATCTAAAATCAACTCTATAAGAGATACTAAAGATCTTTCAAAAATGACGGTTCATGAACTTATTTGTAAACTCATGACGGAAGAGCTTGTGCTTGAAGAAGAAAAGATAAGAGATGATGAGGAGAAGAAGATTAAGAAATCCATTGCCTTCCATGCCTTGAGTAGCAAAGTGAAAGAACGAAAAGAAAGGAAGGAAAGTGAAGAAGAAGAAAATTCACATGAAGAAGAAACTAGTGAAGATGAAGGGATAGTTATGTTGGCAAGAGATATGAAAAAATTTATGAGATACAAACGTTTTACCAAGAAAGGAAGTTCTTCCACACCTTATAAGAAGAATGTTAGAGCTATCAAACAAGATGAACCCACTTGCTATCATTGCAAGAAAGTTGGTCACATCAAAACTTATTGTCCTCTTCTTCAAAAGGAAAAACCAAAGAGAGCAATGCATGCTAGTATCACTTGGGATACTCAAAATTCGGATGAAGAAGAAAGTGATAATGAGAATGTTAATCTTGTTGCTTTTATGGGAGAACTTGGAAGTGATGAAGATACTCCTTGGGATGATGATCATACTATCCAAGAACCAAGCAATGACGGTTCAACTCACTTTGCCTTTATGGCAAACCATGATGAGGTAACTCCTAAATCTAAACTTTCTTTATCTAATGATGATGCTAGTGATCAAGATATTCATGAGGCATTTGATTCTTTTTACAATGATTTTTTAAACTCTATTGAAACAAACAAAGTTTTAACAAAAGAATTAGAAATTGAAAGAAATAGAAGTAAAGAGATTTTAAAAGCTTTGGAAGATTGTCAAAATCTTAGTGATGAATGTATAGATGAAAATGAGAAACTTCATCTTATTGAGAAAAGTCTCTTGGAAGAAAAAGCATTGTTAGAGAAAAAGATTGAGGATCAAAATGCTATCATTTTAAAATTTACAAATGGGCAAGAAAACTTGGATTTGATTTTAGGTTCTCAAAAATTAGCTTTTGAAAAAAATGGTGTTGGATATGATCCATCAACTAAACAAAAAATCTTGAAAAATGTTTTTGTTAAATCTAAAATTTCAAATCATATTTCGCCTTCTTCAAAATCTTCTATCACTTGCACTTATTGTGAAAAACTTGGTCATAATGCATCTCATTGTTACTATCGAAAATTATTGGATTTGGGATCTCTTGTGCCACTTTGGAAAAGGAAAGGCCTATATGGACTATAAAAAGAAAATCCACTAACCCTCATGGACCCAAACCAAATTGGGTACCTAAAGCCTAAATTATTTTTGTTTGTAGGGATTGAGCATCAAGAAGCAAAATATATGGCTCCTTAATAGTGGATGCTCAAGACATATGACCGTGAACCCTTCATTATTTACACATCTCTACAAAACAAAAGGCGATAGAGTTACTTTTGCCGACAATACTAAAAAACGTGTTTTGGGTAAAGGTAATATCGGTAATATGAATTCCTTACTTATTTCAAATGTTTTTCTTGTTGAGGGGCTCTCTTTTAACTTGCTTAGTATTAGTCAACTTTGTGATGTTGGTTATTGTGTTAAATTTGAAGCATCTAGATGCATTGTTTTCAAAAATGATGAGTTAGATACTATCTTTATTGCTAAAAGATCGGATAATGTTTTTGTAGTTGATCTTGAGAGTCTTATTTTTCAACGTATAAAATGCTTGTCCGTGGTTAATGATAGTTGGCTTTGGCATAGACGTTTAGGACATGCTAGCATGGATTTAATTTCAAAATTGTCTAGAAAAAATCTTTTTGTTGGTTTGCCTATTTATAAGTTTGATAAAGATAAACTTTGTGATGCATGTCAACTTGGTAAACAACATCGTTCATCTTTTAAACCCATAAATAAGGTCATCACCATTAGGCCACTTCAATTATTGCATATGGATCTTTTTGGTCCCGTTGATGTCACTAGTCTAGGAGGGTCTAGATATGTTTTTGTTGTTGTTGATGATTACACTAGATATACATGGGTGATGTTCCTTGCTTTAAAAAATCAAGCCTTCAATGAATTTGCAAAACTTTATAGAAAGGTGCAAAATGAGAAAGGCTACTCTATTACATGCATTCGTAGTGATAATGGTAGTGAATATGTGAATTCTCCTTTTGTGCATTTTTGTGATGAATTTGGCATTGAGCATAACTTTTCGGCTCCTAGAACTCCCCAACAAAATGGGGTAGTGGAAAGGAAAAACCGGACTCTACAAGAAATGGCAAGGACAATGCTAAAAGAACATAGCTTGCCTACATACTTTTGGGGTGAAGCCGTTCATACGGCTTGTTATGTGTTAAATAGAGTTCTAACTAGACCCATTATTAAGAAAACCCCCTATGAATTTTGGAATGGTAGACCACCTACTATTGCATATTTTCGTGTTTTTGGGTGCAAATGTTTTATCTTAAACACTAGGGATCATTTGAGCAAATTTGATGCAAAATCGGATGAAGGTATTTTTCTTAGCTATTCCACTAAGGGAAAAGCCTATCGTATTTTCAATAAACGCACTCGTACTATTGAAGAATCTATGCATGTTGACTTTGATGAGACTAACCCTTTTTGTATCAAGAAAGTAGTAGATGTTGATTCACATGAAGATCTTCCACAAGATCAACCCTTAGAATCACCTACTCAAGAATTAAAATCTCATGATGAATGTTTTAAGGAGAATGGTCAACCCTCAAATGAAGCTAGTACGGATTTACCAAAGTGCTGGAAAAACATCAAAGATCACCCAAGTGAATTAATTCTAGGTGATCCAAATGAAGGTGAAACCACTCGTTCTCGTATAATTTCTCTATGTGCTCATCAAGCATTCTTATCTCAAATTGAGACCAAGAATATTAAAGAAGCCTTGCTAGATGATCATTGGATAAATGCTATGCATGAGGAATTAAATCAATTTGCGCGTAGTAAAGTTTGGACTTTAGTTGAGAAACCAATTGGTCCTACTATTATTGGCACAAAGTGGGTGTTTCGCAACAAGCTAGATGACACCGGTATAATCACTAGAAATAAAGCAAGGTTAGTTGCTTAAGGATATAATCAAGAAGAAGGTATTGATTTCGATGAAACTTTTGCTCCGGTAGCTAGACTTGAATCTATTCGTATGTTACTTGCTTTTGCTTGTTATATGAATTTCAAACTTTACCAAATGGATGTCAAAAGTGATTTTTTAAATGGCTTTATAGATGAGGAAGTTTTTGTTAAACAACCACCGGGTTTTGAAGATCCAAAATTTCCAAATCATGTTTTTAAACTTTCAAAAGCTTTATATGGTTTAAAACAAGCACCTCATGCTTGGTATGAACGTTTAAGCAAATTTTTGTTAGAAGATGGTTTTAAACGAGGAAATATTGACTCCACCTTATTTATAAAAAGGTCTTCAAGAGATATCCTTCTTGTTCAAATTTATGTGGATGATATAATATTTGGTGCTACTAATGAAAATCTTTGTGAGAATTTTTCTAAAAGCATGCATAAGGAATTTGAGATGAGCATGATGGGAGAATTGAATTACTTTCTTGGACTTCAAATCAAGCAAATGAAGGATGGCATCTTTGTAAATCAAGTCAAATACACAAAAGAATTGATCAAAAAATTTGGACTTGAAGATGCAAAGTAAATTGGAACACCAATGAGCACATCCACCAAATTAGACAAAGATGAAGATGGTAAGGATGTTGATGAGAAAACATATCGAGGTATGATTGGTAGTGATGTCTCCCGATTTGTTCTAAATATTAGCCCCTTGGAGACATCCTTTTAGGTGAATAAATGACTTATTTGATAGACTTTTAAGCTTATTTGATCATATTACACTTTCTCCCCTTGGAAATTAACTATTTGCAGAATCTGAGCTTTTGTGCGTAAATTTGACTATTTTTAATGCAAAGTTAATAGGTTCTTGAAAGACCAATCCAAGGGGAAAAAGTGAGAATAAAGTCTTAGTGTATTTTAGAGTGTTAGGAAATGATTTTGAGTCGAGTTTCTATTTTTAGAGTACACTTTCCTATTTTGTTTTCTTGATTTATTGATTTATTCTTTTTAAGCATATGCGGTTTAATTATTTATTTATTGTGAAGCTTTAAAAGATAAATGGTAATTACTTAGAGACCAAGTCAAGATGAAAGGAAAGAAGATTTACATGGAAATAAGAAGATTTTGGTAAAGATTTATTCAAAGGAGGAAAAGATAAAGCTGCCTTTTGAAATCTGAAATCCAGCCACGTTTTAGGAATAAAATCATAATAAAAGATTGGCTAGGATTCTGGACGAATGGTCTGCACCAATAGAAAGAGCTTTCCAAGAGAAGCAGTTTCATATATTGGAACTTCTCAAACAGATAAGTATTGAAAAAGATATGACCAAATCAAATCAGCAGAATCTTATCTTTTAGAGCTACGAATTTAAGAGTCTTTGACTTGTCTTCCACTCCAAGCAAATTCGACCTAGGGTCTTCCAACACCTATAAATACACCCCTTAGACCTCATTATTCAGTACCTCTCACAATTTATTCAATATATACATCTTCAGAGAGAGAGTCAAGAGGCGGAAGCAAGAGCAGAAGCTGGAGACTGTCTATATCTCCAATTGCAGTTCAAGCCAATTCCTCTATCTAGGTTCTTATTTTATTTTTGTTATTAGGACATGTATAGTATTAATTTCTTTACTGTTTTTACTTTCAATATGAGCTAAACCTTAATTACTTGAGAATCGCATTAAAGGAATGAACCCTAATTAATTTAATTTATGTTTTGAATTTGGGATTGTTATGATTTAAATTGAATTAGGTTTTAGATATTGGATATCATTTTGTTTTAATCACTATTTCTTTTCCGTACAACTAGAAATAGATTTTAGTATTTGGGCTATTCACTTTAGTGGCGAAGTGATCATCCGACAGGGGGGTTTGAATACAGATCTAGGTAATACCCGTGTAATGTCCGTTATTGACCGACAGGCTTAACTAGTTACATAGCCAAAGAGGTAAAATCTTATCATCTGAAAAGCCATATTCGACCATGCAGGTGTTTATGATACTTTAGGATAGCTTCTAGGTCCACCCGACAGGGGGCTAGGAGATATTAGAGTCCCGACTAATATTATAATTCCAATTCTACCCTTAAACATAGCATAGATTATATTGATTAAGTGGATTCCTTGCGAGACTCAAGTATTGCTCATATCTTTATCTAGTCCTTTAGTATTTATTTTCAGTTATTTATTTTCATGCATTCTTAGGATTAATATAAAAACCAAATAAATATTTCTCATCTTTTATTTTCTGTATTTGCAATTACTACTACTTATCTGTTGAATACTTGGGTTATACCAGTCCAATCCCTGAGAACGAATCCGACTTATCGGAGTATTACTTGGACAACCGTACACTTGCGGTTAAGTGGTTCCTCTATTTTGCACTTTATTTTATAACACCCCAGGACCCACCAGGTAGCTTACTTTATTTAACCGCTTCTAGACCCGATATTATGTTCTCCGTGTGTCTTTGTGCTAGATTTCAATCCTCTCCTAAAGAATCTCATCTTAGTGCCGTTAAGCGTATTTTCCGGTATTTAAAAGGAACCCTAAGTTTAGGACTTTGGTACCCAAAATTTACCTCTTTTGAACTAATAGGTTATTCGGATGCCGATTATGCCGGTTGTAGACTTGATAGGAAGAGCACTAGTGGTAGTTGCCAATTCTTAGGTCAATCCCTTGTATCTTGGTCTAGTAGAAAACAAAATAGTGTTGCTTTATCCACGGCCGAAGCCGAATATGTTGCGGCCGGAAATTGTGTGACTCAAATTCTTTGGATGAAACAAACCTTACTAGATTTTGGCCTAGAGTATGATTGTGTTCTCATTTGTTGTGATAACACTAGTGCTATCAATCTTACCAAAACTATATTTAACACTCTAGAACGAAACACATAGAAATCCGACATCATTTTATCTGTGATCACACTCAAAAAGGGGATATTGTGCTTGAATTTCTCACTTCGGAAAATCAACTAGCCGATATTTTTACCAAACCTCTACCCCAAGATCTTTTTGAGAAAATTCGTTGTGAGATTGGCATGCAAATTCTCTAAACTTCTTATCTTGCCTTTCTTGTTATTGCTTTTGGTGTATTTATTATGATATCTTGTTGCTAACATTTTTCTTGGTGTTAATAGGGTCCTTGAAACTTCTAATTGTTATCCATTTTCTACTTTAGCCCTTGTTTTTTACTCAAAAGTATTTTGACCCTTTAATTTTTCAAAAAACTTATCATTGATTCTTTTTGTTGTTGACAAAGGGGGAGAAATTTTAGTTAAACTTTTTCAAATGCATTTTGTGAGGGGGAGTTTTTCTAAAAACTCTAGTGATTAGTTTGAGGGGGAGTTTTTGATTAAAACTTTATCTAAGGCATCTTCAAAAGTGTATGATTTGTCAAACATCAAAAAGGGGGAGATTGTTAGCCTTACCTTGTTTTTATTCTTGTTTAATATTCGACAAATCATTCTTTAACTAGAATTCATTTGGTCTTACTTTTAAATGTTTTCCAAAACCCCTCATTAGATTAGTTATCTTAAAATCCTTGAACTTGAGCTTCATTAGTACAGTGGCGCGGTACACCCGACAACACCTGCGGTACACCGCAGTACCACGGACCAAAGGCGCGGTGCACAGCTAGTCCGAACAGAAAGCAAGAAAATGTGCGGTACACCGGACTGAAGGCGCGGTACACCGGACCAAGGCTGCGGACCAAGAACACGGTGCATGGGGTAGCCCGTCAGTAAGCTATGAAATCGATACGATGAGAAGTGCGGTACACCGCACCATATCCGCGGTACACCGCGAGAAAGGGTTTTCTGCACTTTAGAACAAGACAAAGGTTATATCCGTTGGAGTTAAAATCTATCCATTAGATAGAAGCCTTTTGACAGTTGGAAGCTTATTTCAGCTATAAATTAAAGCTCTTTGAAGACACAACTCACCCCTTCCATCTACCAATCTTAAGAGCAATTAATATTATCATTCAAGAAGGTTTCAAAGGAGCATTCAAGTCATATTCATTCCTCAAGCTACATAGTTTATATCCACTCATTTAGGAGTCTAGTTACAAGCTATTATACCACCCTTAAACACTTTTCTTTTCTTCTTAATTCTTTGTAATAGATTAAGAGAGTAGTGTGAGTATAGGCTCTATACTTGGTTCCTTGTGTTGGTGATAACACAAGTGTTTTTCCTTCAAGGTTTTGAAGTGGTTGTAAAGGGTTTGTAATCTCACCCGGGTTAAAGAGTTACGAAGATTAGTTGAGAATCTTGCAAATCCTAAGGAGGCTTCCTTAGGTAGTGGATGTAGGGAAACCGAACCACTATACATCGTTGTGTATCTCTCTATCCCTACACTCTTTACTTTTTCGCACTCTATATGCTTGATAAAATGCTTATATGAATAGTTTGATAATATTGTCTTTTAGGATTATCTAGTTCTTGACTATGTAGTTTGCTAAAACAATAGGATTCAAATTAGCTTTTAATTTTATTTACTTGAAATAAAATTAGCCGATTAATTTCCATTGTCCTATTCAACCCCCCTTCTAGGACGCATATAGAATATCACACGAGACTCCCAATAATCCGAGAGTACTCTAACTGGTTGATCGTATCACCAGTATTCTTAGCAAGATGTAAATTTACATCAATAGGTGTCTTGGCTATATTTGTGTTTCCATTACTAAATTTGTTTAATAATTTTCTAAACATAGTGTGACTGAGAGATATTACAGTACCTTTAGATGTTCGGAGAATCTTGATACCCAAAATAACATCCGCATTGCCTAAATCTTTCATGTCAAACTTACTTGAAAGCATCCTTTTGGTGAATGTAATCACATCATTGTTACTTCCAATGATTAGCATATCCTCCACATATAAACGGACAATGACATCCTATCTCATTTCGTATTATAAACACATTTGTCACGTTCATTGATCCCGAAACCATTCGAGGTCATAAATCTATCAAATTTGTCATGCCATTGCTTCGGTGCCTGTTGGAAACCATATAAGGATTTAACAAGCTTAAATACTTGCTTCTCCTTACCTAGAACTTCATAACCCTAAGGTTGTTCCATATTGGTGGGGGCAAAGGTGTGATAAATAAATAGATAAATAAGATAATAATAAAGATACACAACCTTGTCTACAACGAGAAACTCACTGCAAGTATTACAGATCGTTTGCAAGTTTTAATGATAAGTCAAGTTTGTTCTCAGGGATTTAATCAGTTAGATGTATTTATATTTAACAAGCGTAGATAAATTTAGATGTTTATATAAAAATAGGATAAGATGAATAATTATCTAATGCGAATAAATAAATAATGTAATAAATAAATATGAATGTAAGTCAAATAAATTAGGATTACTAATATGAGTCTATTACTAAGTTATTCTAATCTGTCACGCATTGAGCATTATATATTAACCGGGATTCTAAATTTTATCTAACCTCCACCAGGGTGGGCTTAAGAGCAACCTCTCCACTACCAAGGATCTTGGGTAAAGAAACCTTGAGTAATGATTGGTGGTTAAATCAAACCTTTATAGCTATCTAAGTAGGGTCACTACTAGACGATTATGTGGTGATGTCAATAACTAAGAATATTCCTAAGATTGGCCAAATCTAGGGCTGAAACAATAAGTCAAAACACATAATAACAATATACACCAAGCTCAAATTAATTAAAATAACAAATAGTATTATGAATATTGACAAAATAACATCCCAACAATAAAAAGTTAAACTTACAGAATAAAAGCTTAGAAATATGGTGAAGCCACAAATCTATAGCTAATTACCCTAAATATAGAGAAGGAGAGATGTAGAAGAGGAGTTTGTCACTCTCCAACTTCGTGCTTCTTGTCCTCCTCTATAGATCAGCTTGCTTCTTGGATGAATAACTTGATACTAAGGATGAATATTAAATTAAAGGACTAAGCTATTATTTAAAATCTGAGAAAATACAAGCAAGAATTAAGCCTATACTTGGAACTGAGTAAGGACATGTTTACAATGGTTTAAGGGTGTATTTATAGGTGTTTAGGAAGCCCTAATTCGTTTTCTTGGAGTGGAAGACAAGTAATGGACTCCTAGCCCAACTCAAATTCGTAACCCTAAAATATAGAAAAGGTAAGATTCTGTTGCTGATTTGTTTTGGCCGTAGCTCCTTCAATACTTATCCGTTTGACGCGTTCCAATAGTCGAAACTGATCGTCTCGGAAAGCTCTTTAACTTTGATTCAAACCATTCTTCCAAATTCCTAGCCAATCTTGAGTTATGAGCCCTTTTGTGGTAGTAGGTCCTGGAATTCAGATTTATTTGACAACTTTATCTTTCCATATCTTAGCTTTTCCTTTCTTTTCTCCAATTTCCATGTATATCTTCTTTCCTTTATCTTTTAGAAGACTTGGAATCTAATTAATCTCCATATATATCTTTAAAACTTTACACTAAATAAATAATTAAACCAAATATGCTCTAAAAATAATAAATAATTAAATCAAGACAAGAAATAGAAAAGTGAAATATATCATGTGAAAATCGACTACTAGACTTCCTAAAACACTAAAAATGATGTCTCCAACTAATATTAAATCATCACAAATGGGGAGACATTAAGACCCCCAACTCAAAGTTGTATCGTCCCGATACAATTAAGATAAAAACAAAGGGAAGTCTCTAAACACACACCTAGGTCAATTATGCCCAGAGGGAAGAAGATAGCTAAATATATAGAATAGACTCAAAGCAACTACTAAGAAAATTTCATGTAATAATATTTACAAACTACATACCTGCACACTTTTCATATCCATAATCAACACGACTTGAATTCAAAATTAGATTAGCTTCACAATATAAGAAGGAGAGGATCTTTACTCAGTTCACCAAGGAGGCTATAGATTGTTCATCGAACTTCACTAGTATCCAAAGATCCACTTAACTAATATCTATTGGCTCAATCACTTCTAGATTACATAGCAAAGAATCAAAAGGTCTTTAAGGTTGTAATGTTGGCTTAGGGACGGTATGATAAGTATAGTTGGATAATTTAGAGTGAACTTTTGGCTCTCTCCTCACTAGCCATCAACGAATCGCCCTAGAGCTTGAGTTACTCTCATAGAACGTTTCTCCCTCAACCCAATGATTTCTTGATGCACAAAGTAGCATCCCCAATAACCCAATTAAAGCATAAAGATGTTCACATAAAAATCTCTCTTTGCCGGTCCAAATATATATTCTTTTCATATCAATTTTTTTCTTTTGTATAGCTATGACTCTCTTTTTGATGTTCGAGATATCATGCTTTTTTTCATAATTTTTCTTTTCTTTTCATGCATTTTAGCTTTTTTTATTCATTATTACCCCGGCAAAGGGTTACAATATAAATCTATGAATCATCATCAATATATAGAACGAGCGCAATTAATAAGCTGAAAAATCCCAACCCTATAATAATTCCTATAATGGTGGACCCACCACCCCAAACTCAAGCTCTAAAACAACTGTTTATACATCGTGATTCGAGTGCGGGTCATATGGAAATGTCCTATAATCTAAAGGGATATGGCTTATAATGTGGTTAAATAATAAGGCTTTAGAAAGGCTAGAAGGGGCTGAGAAGCATATAATATAATAAATTTGGACAGCAAGCTAAAAGGCAACAAGGGGCTTATGAAAGAACCGCCTTAATCACTTTCTAAACTATGCAACTTCGTCATTCTCTTACCTTTAGCACGTTCATCAAATGGGTTTATCAACTAGCTTGGATCTCACGGCCTACAAACCACTCATGGCTCCCAGAGATCGAACATACTTTCTATCACATTGCTAACTAATCTTTCATTTACTATTAATGTGTGTTTTCCTGTAAATACTCAAAGCACACAAAATAAAGTAGATCATAAACATACTACTTTCTATCATTAACTTATTGAGCTTATGCTTTCAAGCTATTAAACACACTTTACATACATCTACTCCTTCAAAAAATTCAATTTTACCTAAAAACAATAAAACACAAAAAATATGGAGATGAGAGACAACGAATCCCCACACCCAAACTCAAAAATGAGTTGTGTCCCAACGACTCAAAAAGACTCAAAAATAAAAATTTAATCTTTTACAGATATTGCACATAAAGAAATGGTAAGGAAGAAAGAGAACATACTCTTCGAGGCTATTACCTCGCCTGATCAATACCCGGAATAGGGTGAAATGCTCACCATGTATGTAAAGTTCATGTATCACCAATTTCACTTTCCCTTACATCCTCTTATGCTCCATCCCAATCAATCACACTCTAGAAATCTCTTGTTTATCTTCTTCCAAATTTGCTCTCTAATACTCTCTCATGTGAAGGTGTTCATCCAGGAATATGTTTTGAACACAACTACTAGCGTCACAGAAGCTTTTGTTCATCTTGGGTAGAGGGGTCTTGATAGAAAGAGGTTATGGTGTCTTCTCTATGAAAGTTGAAACCTTTTTGCTCTTTGATTTCACCATTGCATGCTTTCCTCTACATACTTGACCCGATTTACCTTGTAATTTGTTCCCGAACTAGTATCCATCTCAATCGATTTTATTCTTGATCTTACCCATTACCTTGCTTTGATACTTCATCTCCCGTAACCCTTGATAATATCTCTATAATATCTTTTGACCCCCAACTCAAAGCTTTAAACACTCTTGAAATTTGTAACTCTTGATCATAGGTGGAACAAGCTTTATTTGGGTTAGGAAAGGTGTTAGGATGATAATTCTATATGTGGGTATGATGGAATCAAGCTTTGATGATATGGGTTTAAGGATTTTTGGAAAAAGATTTTATAATTCACGGTTTTGATTCTTGGTTTCTAGGTGTTTTGATATGATTTGGGTGATTGAATCTTCTTTGTAATGATGTAGGGAAAGATTTGGATGTGAAATTCATGGTGATTTGGTTGTGTTTTGATGTTAGATGAAGGTTTGTTGAAGCTTTAATGGAAATGGGAGAGGTTTGGAGAAGAAAGTGAGGCTTAAGGATTGAGAAATCCGGACTAGAACTCACCTCCTCTTCTTTATAACCTAAAAACACAACTTTTTTCTCTCTCCAGCGGCGCTGGCCAGTATACCGCCCATAAGGGCCGGCATGCCGGTGCTGCTGGTCCTTGAAAATCATGTTGCGGCAAAAAACATGAACCGTGCACACGTGGGCTCGAGTTTTGGTCTGACCGGCATACCAGCGGAATTGCTCGGCATACCGGTGATGTCATCTTTCGAAACTCACCTCTCGGCATAGAACACGTGACAAGTACCTAAGGGCTTGTGTTTCTGACTCGCCGGCTTACCGGCGGTATGGGCCGGCATGCCGGTGGCTGGTCAGAACATGCCCAAAAAATCCGTTTTCCTCCCAGACTTGATTTATTTAACACTTGAACATCAAAAACACTTATACCTTTCTCAAATAGGCAATATCAACTAAAAAAACCTAAACTAAACTAAAATATAACAACATAAATTACTATGGGATGTCTCCTAAAGGGCACTTTTGTTTAACGTCTTTCAAAGTTAGACGATTTACCTCGGTTATTTCTTCTTATAGCATCCACAGCAGTGAGTAAGGTGATTAACACTTACCAACTTGAGCTTGCAACCCTTGATAGCTTTTATTTCGACCACTCTTGCTGAGATAATTTATGTGATGACGTATGGCCCTATCCAAGAACTGTTATGTTTGGGAAAGGGAGGTTTCCAGGTTACCTAGTCTCCCACCCCAAACTCAATTTCTTTTCCCATGGTTTCTTGGGGGCTTGCAGGTTCTGGCTTCTTGGTTACAACTCTGATTGGATATAGTTATTATGACTTCTTTTTCTTCTTCTTTCCCAAAACATAGAATGTTTCAGAATCATCTTCAATACTCAGAGTCACGGTTCCTTCATTCACATTCACTATGGTGTCGCTGGTGGCTAGGAATGGACACCCAAGAATGAATGAGACGTTCTTATCTGCTTTATAGTCAAGAATAATAAAGTCCGTGGAAATAACAAGGTTACCTACTTGGACGAGCACGTCCTCGATTACTCCGCACGACTTTGCTGTTGATTGATCCGCAAGTTGTAAGATTACAGATGTCGGTTCCGCATCACTAATACCAATCTTCTCGAATACTCTTTTGGGCATGATATTCACACTTTCCCCTAAATCACACATTGCTTTTCCATAATATATATCACCTATTTTGATTGAGAGGTTAAAATCTCCAGGATCTTTACGCTTCGGTGGTAATCTTCTCTGAACTTGTGCTGATACCCCTTTATTGATTGCTACAGACTTGGCTCTTGTGAACCTTTCCTTATTGGAATTTGCCTCCATAAAGAATCGATCATAGTCTCGCCTTCCTTTCATAGCTTCGAGTAAAGGGACGTTAATTTTCACTTGTTTTAACGCCTCCATACACTTCTCTTTTTTCTCCTTTACGGGATCATAGCAATGTAGGGGGGTTGTCTTACTCTACTTCTCTCTTCAATTCTTGGTTCATCAACCACTCTGGGCTTCTTAATATCACCTTGTTCAACCTCTTCAACCCAATCTTCAACAATTATCTCATCTAAGTTCATCCTATCTACGCTTGACCTGTTTGGTAGGCATCCCCTTTTGATGGATATGGTAGCGCTTCGATGATTATCTCATCGTGTTCTTTCATCTTTTGAGCTTGAAGACTAATAGTCTTAACCTTGTCGTCAACGTATTGGATCTTCTTCATATCAGAAGTTGTATTTTGGGTCTAGTGTAGGAGTTGACTTTGCATTTGTTCTAAAAGTTTATTATGTTGTTTCAGATCTTGATTCTGTTGTTGCAGGCTTTGCACTACTGATGCATCGATCTTTGATTCAAGTCTACTCATATTGTCCTTCGAGAAGTTGATGAATTTACTAATAGTCTCTTTTCACTCAGTGATTTCTTCTTGAGGACGTGATGGAGCTTGACTTCCACTGCGCACATTGCAACCAGGTGGATGATTAGCTTGGTTCTCATAGGCTTGTTCTTGCAGGTATAATTGTTGAGGTGACATTTGGATGCTTTCCTTAACTGTTATAGCGAGTTGTTGTATTTGATCTTGCAAGCTTGAAAACCTCGCTTCTGTTTCTTCACTAGTGGTAGGAGTTTGTTCTTGTGGCCAACTTATGTCGGACTCGATGATTGTTTCCATACCACTCTTTGCTTATTTCGGATCCATGGAGACAAAAATACCACGACCCATATCATCTACTCTCAGCCTTGACTCTCTATTGAGTCCATTACAGAACATGGATAATTGTAATTCTGGTGTGTATCCGTGTATTGGACATCTTGCCAACTTCTTTTGAAATCTCGTCCATGCTTCGCCAACACTCTCTCCGACTTCTTGTAAGAAATTCATAAGCTCCAATAGTTCCTCCACTCGTATACTTGTAGGATAAAATTGATCAAGGAATCTTGCTTGAAGCTTATCCCAACTTTTTATTAGCTCGGGAGGTTGATCATCTAACCAATCGCTTGCTTTCCTGGTAAAGAAAAATTGAAACATTAAATAATACAACTGTTCTTGCGTAACACCTTCATTAATGTAGGCATCACATAATTGCATGAATTTCTGAACAGATTGGACCGGATCTTGATGTGTATCACCACTATATTTCCCATAGCTCGCGAATTGATTAATCAGGTCAGGATCGGCTTGAATCTAACGGCTTGAATAGTTGGAATGCAAATCCCAATGGGTTTCCCTCGTAATTGGATAGGAAAACCTAGCTCTAACTGTTGATTAGCCATCTAAAACCTGAAAAGGACAAAAACGAACGCATAAAACTTAAAAACAAATAAAGACTTCTATACTAAATAAACACAAAATAGATTTAACTTAAAGATAAATCCCCGGCAGCGGCGCCAAAAACTTGGTTTGGGCAAAGGTATGATAAATAAATAGATAAATAAGATAATAATAAAGGACACACAACCTTGTCTACCACGAGAAACTCACTGCAAGTATCACAGATCGTTTGCAAGTTTTAATGATAAGTCAAGTTCATTCGTAGGGATTTAATCTGTTAAATCTATTTATATTTAACAAGCGTAGATGAATTTAGATGTTTATATAAAAATAGGATAAGATGAATAATTATCTAACACGAATAAATAAATAATGTAAATAAATAAATATGAATGTAAGTCAAATAAATTATGATTACTAATATGAGTCTATTACTAAGGTATCCTAATCTGTCACGCATTGAGCATTATATATTAACCGGGATTCTAAATTCTACCTAACCTCCGTCAGGTTGGGCTTAGGAGCAACCTATCCACTACCAAGGAACTTGGGTAAAGAAACATTGAGTAATGATTGGTGGTTAAATCAAACCTTTATGGCTATCTAGGTAGGTACACTACTAGACGATTATGTGGTGTTGTCAATAACTAAGAATAGTCCTAAGATTGGCCAAATCTAGGACTGAAACAATAAGTCAAAACACATAATAACAATATACGCCAAGCTTAAATTAATTAAAATAACAAATAGTATTATGAATATTGACAAAATAACAACCCAACAATAAAAAGTAAAACTTACATAATAAAAGCTTAGAAATATGGTGAAGCCACAAATCTATAGCTAATTTCCCTAAATATATAGAAGGAGAGATTTATAAGAGGAGTTTGTCACTCTCCAACTTCGTGCTTCTTGTCTTCCTCTATAGGTGAGCTTGCTTCTTGGATGAATAGCTTGATACTAAGGATGAATTTAAATTAAAGGACTAAACTATTATTTAAAACTGAGAAAATACAAGCAAGGACTAAGCCTATTGATGTCTCTCCATTTTTGATGATTTATTAGTAGTTGGAGACATCAGTTGTATTTATTAGAGTGTAGGTCGATTTTATCATGATTTAGTACACTTTCCTATTTTGTGTCTTGAATTAATTATTTATTATTTTTAGAGCATATTGGATTTAATTATTTATTTAGTGTGAAGCTTTAAAGATATATGGTAATTAATTAGAGTCCAAGTTAATTCTAAGAGCTAAAGGAAAGAGGATACACATGAAAATTGGAGATAAGGAAACAAAAGCTAAAGTATCGAAAGATAAATCTGCCAAATAAATCTAAATTTCACCACCCACGACAAAAAATGGGATTATATCTCAGGATAGGTGAGAAATTTGGAAGAATGGTCATGAGCAAAGTTAAAGATCTTTCCGATACGATGAATTTCGACTACTTATACGCGTTAAACGGATAAGTATTGAAGCTGTTAGGACCAAAACAAAAACGGGGCTGATTCCATATTTTAGGGTTACGAATTTGAGTTGGGCTAGGAGTCCATTACTTACCTTATCCTTCAAGAAAACAAATTAGGTCTTCTTATACCCTATAAATACAACCTCTTATCATAAGAAAATCATCCTTGGCTAAACCTTAAGCCAGGAAGAAGCTTACAACACAAGAAGAGAAGTCTAGAAGGAGTTGTGCATCAATCATGTCTTCTTTAACCTTCAATTCTGTAATTCTTTTCTTTTATTTTCTTAGTATGAATGAAATAAATTTAGCTTTAGTTTTAGCATATATGTATGAACCCTAGTTTTGGTTGACATCTATCTAATTTGGGAATTATATGTTTTAAATTGAATTCATGTTTTATTTCTCTGTCTATGTGTTTGATTTATAATCTGTTTTCTTTGCGGTGTACAACGTATATGATTACTTTACTTTAATAATAGTTAGATAGTAAATAGCTAAGACATATTTAATTATTTGGAACAACACATAGCGTCTAGAACAAGGTTTAGACCTAACAAATCAACTTAACTAGATTGTCACTATGGTTTGGTATATTGCCATTTAATCAATTGCAGGAACAGATTACTTGGGTTCTTATTGACACAGGTAAATCCTAAAATTATCTACCTAGCTCAATTGAAACCGAATATTGAAATACTAAATGATTTACCCTTACATGTTTAGAACGGCAAAACAAGTGGGGATTACTTGCTAATTACTTAGGCTAAACTATAATACTATCTATTCTTTTCTTTTATTTAATTTTCTGTTTTTAATTTAGTAGTCTAATTTTCTATTTTACAAAATCAAATAATTAATCTATTTGTCTTTATTTCCTTGCGTACTATCTGTTCTAGCTCTCATATCTGCACTAGATAATTTGCATAAGTTTCCTCTAACCTTCGTAGTCTCTGAGGAACAAATCTTATTTATCATTAAAACTTGCATACGTCCTGTAATACTTGCAGAACCGTGCTCAGCCTAGGGTGTTTATTTGCGTTTATTTATCTATTATTTTATCACACCATAGGCGACACCAAGTTTTTGGCGCCGCTGCCGGGGACTACATCGTTAGTCCTTGTGCAATTATTTTGTGCTTTTATTTTAGTTAGTTCTATTTTACGCTTTTCTTTTTAGTTTTTGTTTTACGAATTTTACATATGACGAGCCCAAGGAGACTTGATCTTCCCATCACATTCAGAGTGCAACCACGCGGAATCCGCACTCCAGAAAATCAAGCCATTAAATTTAGACCAGATCGAGGGATGATAGCGCAATTTGCGAGTCATGGACAATTTAACGGTGCTGCACAACAAGATCTGGTCCGGTATGTTCAGAAATTTATGCAGATCTATGACGCTTATATCGTTGAAGGCGTTACAAAGGAGCAGATGTATTACATTATGTTTCAGTTCTTTTTGACCGGAAGTGCAAGCAATTGGTACGATACCCAACACCCCGATGTTATTCCAGATTGGGACAAGCTTCAATCCAGATTCCTAGACTGATTCTATCCGGTTAGTAGACATTTAAAAGACATGTTGGAGCTTGAACAATTTATGCAGGAAGATAGAGAGAGTGTTGGTGAAGCATGGTTACGTTTTAACGAGATGAAGACGAGATGTCCATTCCATGTATCATCGCCAGAATATTCTTTAAGCATGTTTTATGTAGGACTCAATAACGAGTCCAGAAGAAGAGAAGATTTATTAAGACATGAGGGTTTTGTGTTATTAGATCCTGAAGAAGCTGAAACTATTATGGAGAAAGTTCTTGAGACCGAGAGAAGTTGGCCGATTGAATCAGAAAAACAAGAAGAGACTTAGAATCTCTAAGGCTCAAAGAGTAAAAACCAACAACTTGAGGAATTACGAGAACAAGCGCGAACAATAGCTCAGGTGAATCTAGTACCTACTTTACCTTTATGTCCAGGTTGTAGAGCAAGAAACCATTCGTGGGAGAATTGCATGAATAATATAGCTTCAATTTCCTTCGTATATCATCAAAGAAACCATTATTTTAATGGTTATTATCATCCTCAAGGAAGTTACGCTAATTATCAGCCCCCACAAAATCAAAATTGGGTCGGAGATCAAGAGACTAATTATCAACCTCGACCTCAATCTTACTATCCACCACAACCTATCTATCAAGAAGCGCTGATCTATAAAGAAATCCACCAAGAAGCGCCAACTTACATAGAATCTTATCAAGAACCACCTCAATATTCAATGCAACAAGCTACACAAAAACAACCTTTGAGTTTGAATTCAAGTATGGCTGCAATAATGAAAGTAGTTGAAGAAAATATGAAGATGAGCCAGCAAAGAATCCAAACCTAGTCGAAGGTAATCAAGAATCTCAAGCATACTATATCACAAATGGCGAGTACATTGCAAAATAGGCCAAAAGTGCCACTACCAAGTGATACTATTGCTCCCGAAGATTACACTTGTCATACAGTTGAATTAAGAAGTGGAAACAAATTACCTCCACCTAGAATAGAACCAGAACCAACCTCAAATCCTGAGAAAGTGGTTGAAGAAACAATTAAAGACAAGGTGGAAGAGGTAATTGAACAAACGAATGTCCTCGAGAAGACACCAGAAAAGAAAGAGAGCCCAGTGGTAACCAACACACGTCCTCCTCCACCATTCCCGTCACATGTCAAAAAGCAGAACAATGAAAACGAATTAAAGAAGTTCCTTAACATGGTTAAAGAGTTAAATATCAACATCCCGTTTGTAGAAACTCTCACAAGAATGTCAAAATATCGTAAGTTCATGAAATACATTCTTTCTAACAAACGAAGCTTAGAAGAGATGAATAGATTGCCAAAGTAGTGTAATGCTACAAAAGAACTAAAGTTACCACAAGACACACCTTTACCCCAGATATTTTGGATGAAACCAGCTGAGAAGTTCGTGGGAGTAAGAGGTAAGGGATTTAAATTTCGCAACACATGACCGAGGTAACACGTCTAACATTAAAAGACGTTAAATAAAAGTGTTATAAGGGAGACAACCCGCAATATTTACGTTATTAGGTTTTTAATTCATGTTTAGTTTAGTTAGTTTAAGTTTATATTGCATATTTGAGAAATGTATTACTGTTTTTGATGTTCAGGAATTAAAGAAATCGAGTCTGGGAGAAAAACGGAATTTTTTGGGCATGTTCTGACCTACCACCGGTATACCGGGCCTTACCAGCGGTATATCGCAGGTCAGAAACACGAGCCCACAGGTGTCGTCACGTGTTCAATGCCGAGAGTTAACTTTCGAAGGATGACAGCTCTAGACCAAAATCCCGAGCCCACGGGTTCGCAACACGGGATTTTTGACGAAGCATGAATTTGAATGAACAGTAGCTCCGGTATACCGGGCCTTACCGCCGGTTTACCGCCCGACACTGCTAGAGAGAGAAAAAAATTGTGTTTTTAAGTTTATAAAGAAGAGGATGTGAGTTCTAGTCCGAATTTTACAATCCTTAAGCCTCTCTTTCTTCTCCAAACCTCTCCCAACTCCATTGAAGCTTCATCAAACCTTCCCTAAACATCAAAACACTACCCAATCACCAGAGAAACACATCAAATCTTCTCTCCACATCATTATAAAGAAGATTCAACCACCCATATCATACCAAAACACATTGAATCCAAGAATCAAAAAGCTTAAATTTCAGAAATTCATCCAACAATTTCTTAAATCCATACCAATCCAAGAAGAATCCATCTTACCCACATAGAGAATCATCATTAAAACACCTTTCCTAACCCAAATAAAGCTTGTACAACCAATAATGAAGAGTTTGAAATTTCAAGAGTGGTTAAAGCTTTGAGTTGGGGGTCAATTGAGATGATTAAGAGAACATAAACAATATCTACTGTAAGGGAGATGAAGAAAAGCAAGGTGTTGGATTCTATTTAGAATAAATCAAGTAAGAAAAGTTCTAGTTCCAACACAAAGGGTGAAACAAGTCAAGAGAAGAGAGGTCAGCTAGCTGTGTTTGATTCAATGGGCAAAAAGGTTCCAACTTTCATGAAGAAAACAACACAACCTCTACAAATCGAAGACCCTACACCTGAAGAAAAAGAGAAAGCTTCAATGGCCATGATATCTTCTTTTATCTCCAATTTCCATCCTTATCTTCTTTCTTTATCTTCTTAGAATTTATTTGGTATCTAATTAATTACCATATATATATTTAAAGCTTCACATTAACACATAAATTAAACCAAATATGCTCTAAAAATAATAATTCATCAAACCAAGAAAAGAAATAGGAATTTATAAAAATACGAATAAAAATCTAATATTAAATACTCAAATACACCTAAATGATGTCTCCAACCTAGATTAAATCATCACAAATAGAGAGACGTCAATAATAAACCCGTTAATCCTACTAACCCTTAACTTTTTCATACTTCTATTGCTCCAAGTATAAAAATTCCCACAAGTTTGATGCTCATACAATTCCGCCTCACCTACACAATCAATGAACTATTGAGTATATTCATTAGTCACAACACAATTTAATCTATCCTCAATTCTTAAAATTTCATTAAAATCCCATATACACCCAAAGTTATCATTCATATATAGATGACTCCGTCTTACTATATCCACCTAAATCTTATACGTCTCATTCTCATTGTCACTATCATAAATGACACACAATATAATTCTTGTGCTATATTTAATCCATAACTTCCACCACCATAGCTTGAAATATTTCCTCATTAAGCTTAATCAGAATATCTCGACCATCATCTGATCCATACTCTTCTCTTAGGTCCTTACTATAGTTATGTAATATACTATAGTTTTTAAATTGATCCTCCATAATAATCCACATATTGTTAAATTGTACTTTTGTTTCCAACATACACATAACTTGAACTTTTTTTATTGAACATGTAGTTTGAGACATCAAGTTGTCTAAGGGTCATGTTCAAACCTCTCACATTCCATGAGCCAATGATCATGGATCAAGGGGTTTGTTTTATGCCCCTCTTTACACTATGCACTATTTAAGATTCATAGTACATCATCATCCAAAGCAGATAAAGGGATACTTAGTACATTAAATGAATTACTAGCAGAAGTAGGAGAGGTTATCTTACTACTAGTAGCTTGATTCCTCCTAGATATGAACTTCCAAGGTTCCTCTGTCCCACTTGATTCAACAACTTTGTTAGTGTTCCCTTCCATAGTGTTGTTGCCTTTATCCTCCACTTTATCATTAACTTCTCTTGTCCCTGTATGTTTTTGTTTGGGAATCCAAACTTTTTTTTCAGGTTCACACATGGCATGATCAAAACTATTACACTTAGGACATTGAGTTGATCTGCATTCATACATAACTTCTACCTTATGAAGATCACAAAACCCCAAATCCACATAGAGCTTATTTGGTAATTTAGTTTTCAAATTGACCTCAACACACACTCTAGGATATCCCAACATAGTTTTAGATTCAGTTATGGAGTCCATTTGAATGGGACATCCAATACCACTAGTTATGTACTCTAGCCCATCTTTAGACCATAGATTCATAGGAACATTCTTCACTTTAATCCACAATGGTGATTGATCCACCTCAATTTTCCAAATTCCATATAAGATTTTCCATTCTCTTAAGAATTATGGTTTTCACTTATATGACAATTCTGCTCAAGTGCCCTATTTTGTTTATATTTATCCTCAAAGCTAAATACATACATATTTCCATTGGATTTGATGTTCACCTGTCCAGAATCCCTCCATTGGTACTAAACAAAGTTTTAATCGTATAAAATTGGGGAGCAGAGCCGATGAACTGCCCTACTAAACAATTCTCCCAAATTTGTGCACTATGTTCTGAGGAGGTTTAATGATAATTCTTCCCTCATGTGCAACTGGTTCATGATAGTCAAGTTTCAAGTTACTCTTAATTTTTCCATCAAATAAACTCGCCAATTGAGTATGTGTCACCGGATCTGTGATACTATATTTGACTTGAGGACTATTCGAAGTTTGAACTTGATTCGAAATTTGAACATTATCTGTACTAGATCCAATATCTTTATTTTATGTAGAACATATCAGAGTAACCGCACTCCTCGTAGTAACATGAATCCTCATATTATTGATTTCCTTTGGAATATTGTTACCCATGTTGTTATTGCTCTGCTTTTAGTCTTTAGTATTAGATCATCTCAAATTCGCCGATTTTTGTTCACTTACTTGATTTTTTTTATGAACTCCTTCAGAACTACCAATAACTTTGGAAGCATTGTTACTGATTTGAACATCTTCAAAAATTTTCCTCGTAATATCAACCTTTACAACTTTTTTCTTTGGTACCATAGAAGAAGAAGAAGAGAAAAGAAAGAAGGTAAAAGGAAGAGGAGAAGCGGGACGGAAAAGGAGAGTTGTATGAAGGTATAGAATCTGAACAGAGATTAAAAAAATTGGCTGAAAAAATGTGTAGATCTTTAGTTAGATCCCATAAATTATGGGACTAACAGAAGATCGTGAGAAAAAAAGGCAACCACAAAATGTTGATTGCTTGGTTTTTTGGGTGATGATTCGGAAAGAGAAAAGAGAAGTAATGGAAATGCGTATAAAGATCAACGTGTGAGCACCAAAGTAGAAAAAAGTAGATGGGAGCTTGTAAAACGCGTTCTCATAACTTTTAAAGAAGGCGTCCTTGAAAATACAATTAGTGTCTAGTTATCGCAAAACTCTGTCCAATTTACTTGTCCAACATTTTAAAAAAATGTGTCAAATATTGTTTGTCACTTTTTCAATACCAATACATTTTTTTCTCTATTTTTCCAATATTATCTCTAATTAAATAGTAGAAAATATATTGTATTCCCTCCGTCCATCAATGTTTATCACAATTTCTAAAAGTAGATGTCCACAAAAGGTTGTCCATTGTAGATACCAAGGAATTTTTTTTGCATTTTCTACCAATTTTATCCTTATTTATTATTCAATAGTTTATCATCATTAAATTCATTTATTTAGTAGGTTGATTGTAGTTTAGTAAAAATAGAAGAAATTAATTTCTTTTCTTAATCTATGTGGAAAAAAAGTATGATATATATTTAGGGGTGGAGATCGAAAGGAACAGATCGAAAAAGGGTCTTTCGGGAAAATTCTAATTTATTTCGGAATAGATTTTTTCCATTCCAATTCCTATCCAAATTTTTGGAACTTGGAAAAATAATTTCGAATTCGGAATTTTAGAATTTACCGGAAATTCAAAAATTTCAGCATGGAAATTTCAAAACTTTGGGTTTGGAATTTCGAAACTTTTGGTTCGAAAATTGCAGAGCTAAGGGTTATAAGTCAGAATAGTAGTTTAAAACTTACACAAAGAGTATCAGTATTAAAAAACTAACCTTATAAAATCTACACGAAGATAATCGTAGTTAAAAACTTAACTTAAAATTTATATGAAGTAACAAAATAATAGTAGTAAAAAAACAATGTTAAACCACTGTTAATTTTCCAATTACATGTTAAAACAAATATTGCAAAAAAATCTCGGAAAACGATCATGCAATTTTATTCCAAAGAAGTCTTGCCTCCGAGTCACAAAATGATACTGTAATTTCCTATAAGTTGTTAGTAAAAGTGTGAAAATAATGTTCTATAAGTTATTAGAGAAAATACGAAAACATTGTTTCAGCATTTAAAAAAAAAAATCACACTAGGCAATGCTGGATTGTCTTTGTTTCGACCAAAAGCATCATGGAAACGATTAAGGATGTTAAAGTAGTTAACAACATCAACAAGTTTACATGCGTTTTCAGTGATACAAAATTTGTTGACAACGGCATGAATATGTTCATCGGCTGAAGGTTTCCATACAGACTTTTCAATAATACAAGGAAGAAAAAAGTTAATTGATAAACCTATTCTGGAGAAACTTAAGTTTTTTGTTGGATTAACCAAATCTTGAGTTGATTTGTAAGTATACTTTGAAAAAGTTTTGGAAATATAATTGGACATTGGATACGGAAGCCAAGTTGATTTTCAAGTTCCAAAAATTTTCAAGGACCAAAGAAACAAACCATTAATTTTAATGTTTCTAAAATATTCCATGCAATATTATTTTGAAATATAATTTTATAATTCAGAAATAAATTTGGATCGAAATATAATTCGGAAATAAAATTGGATCGGAAAACCCGGAAATTTCATAACTTCATATCTAGTTCCAATTTCGATGATTTTTTTCGGAAAAATCGGAATTTTAGAATTTCGGAATCTTAAAAAAATGATCCGAAATCGAAATTTTTGGATCGGAAAATTCGGAAATCGGAATTTTCGGATCCGATTTCCACCCCTATATGTATTGATGGACGAAGGGAGTATATGATCCATTATTGCCAAGTCATTATTGCTTTTCTCCGTCTATTAATGTTTGTCATTCTTTTTTTTTTCACACATATCAAGAAAATTAATTAACTTCTATTTTTACTTCCTCTGTCTATTGATGTTCGTCACAATTTTCAAAAGTAGATGTCCACAAAAAGTTGTCAATTTAAGATACCAATGAATTTTTTACCTTTTCTACCAATTTTGTACTTATTTAATGTTCATAAGGTTATAATTATTAAATTCATTTACTTTATTGGTTGAGGGTAGTTTAGTAAAAATATAAATAATTAATTTTTTCGTTTAATTTGTGTGAAAAAAAAGGTATGACAAACATTGATGGACAGAGGAAGTACTACATTACCTTCGACCAACTAAGTAAATGAATTTAATGATAATAAACTTTTGAATATTAAATAAAGTAAATGAATTTAATGATAATAAACTTTTGAATATTAAATAAACATAAAATTGGTAGACAATATAAAAAAAATTAAAATTTTAAATGGATAATTATTTATTTTTGGAAATTGTAACAAACATTAATGGATGAAAAAAATACTACCTCTGTCTATGTTTTTCCTACTTCCTGTTTTTTTCTTCATAAGCATATATTAAAGCGTTGTTCTGCTTCCTCCAATTGTTCAATTCTTCATTAGTTTTCTTCGTAATAATTTGGGCACGGTAAGGCTTCTAAATTTTACAACTCTTATTCCTTTTCGAGAATCAATCGTTGAAGTTCTTAGTACTCCTTCATGTTAATTTTTTTAATATTTAGCTCTCTAATATATAATTGAATTCACTAGTTTCAAGTTTGATATAATAGTGGTATAGCTTTAGCCATTCAGATTAATAAAAAAAACTGTAATTTTTTATGATATTGGCACACGAACAAGTCATGAATATTAAAAGCATACGTTAACTTAGAAGTGAATTATGAATTTGGAGTGATGATTGTGTATCAGGATCACTATGTCTCCACACATTGGATATAAAATATCATTTTTTAGTTAAATTCAGTTTTGTAAATCACCAAGATTTCAACAATTTCAGTGTAGGATACGATTCAGTGTAGAACCTTACAACCACTACAAAATGAGAGAAATGCAGGAAGTGGAAGGATCTGGAAGACAATGTGTGGTGTTAGTTCCTTTGCCACTCCAGGGACATATAACACCAATGCTTCAGCTTGGAAAAATTCTTCATTCAAGGGGATTTTCTATTATAGTTGCACACCCTCAATATAACTCCCCTAACACTCAGAATCATCCAGAATTTGTCTTTGAGTCATTACCAGATAATACATCCAGTATAGATACGTCTTTTTCTAATATTTTTGAAGTTTTAAATACTATTAATGCCAATTGTGGATCTCCTCTTCAGGAGTATCTGGTAAAGATAATGGAGAATCAGGAGATACTTTGTATCATATATGATAATATTATGCACTTTGTAGACTCTGTTGTCAATTTTCTAAAGCTTCCAAGCATTGTTATGCGCCCAAATAGCGCTGCTTATCTACTAGCAGATCACACTGTACTCCGTCTTTATGCAGAAAACAGATTGCCTATGCCAGGTAAACACAATTTTTTCTTTCCAAAGGTAAAATCAGTTATTTGAGTGTGTAATACAAAAACTAATATTAATTAATGTAATTGCAGAGTCTTATCTTGAAGAGACGATTCCAGAGTTTCAACCTTTCAGGTTTAAAGATTTGCCATTTCTAGTCACTTCTGAATTCAATGAAGTTGGAAATCAATTCTGGAAAGCTATTAACAATATAGGATCTTCACGAGCAATGATTTACAATACCATCAATGACCTTGAGTCTTCACCATTGTCACAACTTCAACAACACTATCAAGTTCCATTTTTCTGTATTGGCCCCTTTCATAAGATCTCTCCACCTATACAAACCAGCTTACGGAAAGAAGACAACAGTTGCATAGCCTGGCTTGATTTACAACCTCCAAACTCAGTTCTGTATGTAAGTTTGGGAAGTTTAGCAACCATGGATGAAAAACAATTAACTGAAACTGCTTGGGGATTGGGAAAGAGTGAACAATCATTCCTATGGGTTGTGCGCTCGGACTCAAGTGATGAATCAAAGTGGCTTATGCAATTGCCTGAAGATATTCAACAAGTGATTAAAGAAAGAGGTCGTATAGTAAAATGGGCACCACAAAAGGAAATATTAGCACACTCGGCTGTGGGAGGTTTTTGGAGTCATTGTGGTTGGAATTCAACGCTAGAAAGCATTAGTGAAGGAATTCCAATGATCTGCACACCATTTTTTTCTGACCAACTAGTAAATGCAAGGTACGTGACTTATGCATGGAAGATAGGATTGGAGATGGAGAGAACATCGGACAGGGAAGTTATTGAGAAAACTATAAAAAGACTGATGGTAGATTTTGAAGGGAAGGAAATGAAGAAGAGAATACTTGATATTGAAGGAATCGCAATCACGGTTATAACAAATATATGAGCAGCGGAAACAAGTAATTGCAATCCTAAGCCAATCTAGTGCAATTTAAGAATTTAAACAGAAACAAAGTTTCGATTACATACCTTAATCCGTTGTATGAAAATCGAATTGCCTGATCGTAGCTTCAAAAACTTGAAGCCTCCACGCTTTGCACACCGAGGTTTTGATTCTTGCTTTCAGAACAATTCTGACTTAGAGACGGTGAGAGACCTTTTGTTTTCTATGTTTATTCTTGAGAGAAAACTGATGGATAAAAAATTATTTCTCTCTAATGATAACTCATTATCATATAATAACTTTTAGAGAGAAAATGAAAAGGCAGGAGATGAAAAGTCATAAACGTATAATGAGAATTGATTATCTTAATAATCTGGTCCACTTGGACCTCTTACATTATACAAATGACTTGACTAGCCCAGCGGTTAGTGACACATTTCACATTACTAGAGGTACGTGGTTCGATCCACGAACCCAACACTTTTTTCCCTTTTCTCTCCTTTTTTTTTTCTCAATTTGGTCTCGTATTAGAATATTAATTTGTGCTAGCAAATTAATATACTAATATTCCAAGTATATAATTAATTAATATCTATTATCCGATAATAAAAATCAATTAATAACATGAAGCAAGATCAATGCACTCGTTAGTGTGCGACTACGTGGGTTCATCGTTAAACCGGTAGTAGTTAACTCAATTAACCACTAATCGAGGTTGGCGTCTAACAACACTCCCCAACGACCGGATAACGTGAAGTAACTCTGTACAAAGAACCCGGTGAAGAATCATACATGTATTCCCTCTATCTTTACAGCTCCGGATCATCCTGGGATATGGTACAACTGTCAAATCCCATTAGAAAATCAACTACGTTACACGTCGATTATCAACGATTGACGAATGACCTAAGAAACTCATTTCTTCATTCATTCTATCACCTTGGCCAAGGATTTGATACAATCGTTATAATCTTATGACATCGTAGAGCTCAAACTCTTTACCTAGAGTTGATAGATTCCATCTTGACTCATCCCTAGGAGCATATATACTTAGCTACATCCAATATCGTTTCGACTAGCATTATGACACACTAGTAGTCCAGTATCAAAACATAACAAGCACATACACAACTATAGTGATGATCTCAGGTCAAAGGATTACAAGTATAAAAATCCTTATAGAGATTAACCTACTTGACAGTTCAAGGTAATTAACCATTAGGAATCTCTAGTTTTAGTCGGTTCGATAATCACATCTCTATATGCATTATCTATGCACCTAACTCAGTAAACGAGAACTACCGATATTTATCCAATAAATACTTGTTAGCTACATATTAATCTAACCGGATCATCGAGGTCCTAACTCGATGATCCTACGATTAAGAACAAGTTTAGATTAAGTCCTATAAGCTAGATTCTCATTATCATAACACCTTATGATATCTAGTTCGTAACTTAACCAAGGAATTGCCTTTATATTATGTAGATTAATACCATAATCATAAAGGCTTGCCATAGATTCAAGGAAACAATTTCTTTAATCAAAACTGTAGGGATAACTATTATCGTGTACAGTAAACACTTGTGTTCAATCCATTACAAGACGATCGGGGCTAGGGCATAATTCCAACAATCTCCCACTTGGCCTAGACCCAATCATTCAAGTACCATAATTCATAAACAGTTTATTCTCATCAGACTCTTCTGATAGACAACTTAGATGAAAAGGTATACATCGTGTTCCTTCTTCTACCTATTGAATGTGAACATCTTCATGTTCAATTATATCTCGAATCAAGCGATACTATTGCAGAATTTGTTTGGATATATAGTTTATTCTAGGTTTCTTTAATCATACAATATCTCAAATATTGTCATCGTATAAAGAAACAATATCTACATTGTGAAACCACACTATGTATATATAAAGAACTATTTTATCCAAACCACTGGATAGTTGCATCTTATGCTGCTATGTATTCTACTTCTAGTAACCGAAATCTGCTACAGTGTCTTGATTGGAACTATTCCAATTTACTTCTCCTCTATATAGACACAACCATATTTTGATTTGCTATCATCCACGTTTGAAGCAAAACAAGCATCTATATACCCAATTAGCTTCAACTTATATTCTCCACATATGAGGAATTGGTCCATAATACTTCTTAAGTACTTAAGGATAGTCTTTACTACTTTCCAACATTTCTCATCAAGGTTATCTTCATACCTACTCGCTACTCCTAGCGTGTAGTGTACTTTAGGTCTTATACATTTTTCATGGTGTGTTAGATAGATCCTTATTGTTTTAACAAATAGGACTATACACATTCATTCTCTTACTTTTAGGGTCCTAGAACAAACCCTAACATTAAGAGTAACTCCAAAGCCTATTGTCGAATAGATACTCTTGGAATTTCCACGCGATACTTCTAAAAAAGTATAAATGTAGTAAGATTGATATAGGTCAAGTAGCTTCTTTGATCTGTCTCTGTAGATCCCAATTCAAAGAATATAAGCTACTATCCTAAATATTTCATGGAGAAATATTTAACAATCAAAAACTTGGTTAATTGCTTGGTTGGTATATCATATCCCTATGTGATAATATGTCATCTACATATAACATTAGGAAGATAAGTGTACTCCCACTATTCCTTTGTACTCGTATGACTCTTATTCTAAAATCATAAAATCAAACTATTTGATTGTATGAAAGAGAATAATCCAACTTAGTGACATTTGCTGAATCCATTAAATGGATTTTTGGAACTTACATATTTTATTATGAATAAATGGCAATATGAGACCTTTATGATTGGTCTTAAGGACGTCATAGACTCCTATTTAGTGAAAACTATTTTCACATAATATTACCATATCTCATAATAATAGTATATAGTTACCAGTGGTAGAATCTGAAATAAATTAAGCATTTCTATCAAAAAGGAATTCACCATAATATATGGTTTCCTTTAAATTTAAACGCTTAGCAATTAGAAGGACATTACAGGTCTCTACCTTACCGTCTACTCCAATCATTTCCCTAGCACCCATTTACTATAAATGGATCTTATATCTATTAAAGATTCAACCAAAGTACTATACTTTGTTGATTTTTATAGATACAAATACAGATTCTATAGTTCTTAACCACTTGTCACTATCTAGACTAGTCATAGCCTCTTCACAGGGATTTAGGATCATCACTTGATGGGGTTATCATCTATATGATCCCCTCATCAACTATCACCATTATTACAATTGATTTTGGTGTACGATGATATCTATATAACCTATAGGAAGCTTGTGTACAATAAATTCTTCTTTCTATTGATTTGTTAACTTCATTTTTCCAAGAAAGGTTCATGAATCGTCCCTAATCCTCAAAGTGTGAGTCTTGAACCTTAAATGAAACTATTAACTCATCAAGGAAAGAAAGACTGGCATGCATCAGATGCTCTTTAGCTTGTATAAATAACTCTGAAATCTTTATTTCATTATGATCTATTTCCATATTATGAATTCCTTCACTATGGAATTCCAATCTATAAAGGTTGTCTTCCTTACCACAAACCCTTTGTGTTCAGAATGGTGTGGAAATATTACCTCGTTATTTTATTTGGGTATCCAACAAATCTATATTTGAAAGATATCAACTCAAGCTTAGCCATTATAAGTCGATTAGTATAAATCAAACATTTCAAATCTATATTTTAAGGTTTGATTTATATCATCTCCATACCACATATGGATTTTATCGACTATTTAGTGGGACCTAAGAGTTCATTAAATATGCAATTGACTTTAAAACATAATCCCATAGGAATATTTAAAACCTAGAAAATCACTGAGACAAAATCTAATTTTGTCATAGATAATCTATTAATTCATTGCTAAGATATTCACCTATACAGGTTGATATCTTACTTCCTTCATATTCTTATATACTTGCTTTCAACTTCACTCAATAGTAATTTGAACATTTCAAATTATTTATATTGGTGTTACATTTGTAAACACATCTATATCTGTTATATAGTTTGTGAAGGAGATGAAGTAAGAATATCTATCTTTGGCTAAAGTTTAGACTGACCACATACATCAATATATAGTGGACATAAGAACTCATTAACATTGTCTCCATTTTCATCAAAATGAGATTTAGTCATATTTCATTGAGATAAGTCTCACAAGTTTCATATGATTCAAAATCATATTCTACAAGGAAATCTTCCTTGTGAAACTAGTAAACTTTTTCTCATAATTTATGACTTAGTTTATAACACCAAAGATAAGGTTTAATTAGTACGATTATCTATTTCGATTTATGACCAGAAACAACTATAACACTGTTACGTAGTTACTTTAGGCAATTATAATCACCATATTGTAAGTATCCAATAGGGTGTAATTCATCACTATGAAAAACTCCATTGGTCATTTTATATTACATTAATACACCATAACTATCTTATGATCAAATGACCATTTTTGTTTGAAAACAAGTTTACGAACAAAAAATACAGTTCTCTTACAATATGTTTTGCCATATGCATCTTTAAAGAATTAGTTATTACAATTGTGGCTGCAACAATTGCTCCATTACCGAAATTGTAATTTAACTTCTATTATTCTTATTCGTCTATTAATCTTTAGAGTATGCAACATTTTGCATATTCCTAAACTACTACGAGTATCCAATACCTTTTCGTGTAATTAATAGAAGTTCAAGAAATTACGGAAACAAATTCCATTAATGCCCTTACCTTGTTTCTTGGTATTAGATAACATGTATCTAAAGGTCATACTAAGTTAATTAAATATCTTCTAAAGATATTTAAGGACTCATGGGAATATCATGCTTAAAATGTCGTTTGGAGTTCATAACTCATGGATACAAGAATATACACTTAGTACCATTACTAAGTTTGTATTACTTTAGACATGCATCATATACATTCTATGCATCCTAAAGAGACACTTTAGTCAATAGCTCATTGAACACATTAATGAGTCTCATGTGCATAAGAAAGACTCTCAAGTTGCAATCATAATACTTGAGATTACCCAACCAACTTGGGATGATTTGAGAAGTGATTTAGCAGAAATTTTGAGAAATCTAATCATAGAAAGGAATAGGAAACAACGCTTTAGGAACACTATTATATAACTTTCAAAGATATGGACTGTTATCTAAGAGATATATAATTAGAAACCTTAACACATGAATGAGCCCCCTGGTAGTCAGGTCGTTTCTCACGCATAATTAAAGTGAAGAATGAAAACTTTAAAACATAAATGAGCCCCCTGGTAGTCAGGTCGTTTCTCATTTATAATCAAAGTGTGGTACATTACCTATTTTATCATATAAAATAAGAGACTCAAAACTATTTAGCCCCCTGGTAGTCAGGCCGTTTCTATTTAGCTTTGTTGAGTTAATCCAACCTATAATCGAATATTATCAATCTCACATCCTCTGGGTAGTCCAGACTAAAAATGTAAAATTAATAATTGAATCCTATTATCAAACAATCTAGAGTTTTATAATTTGTACTCGAACTACAAGTCCACCTGGTAGTCAGATCAAAACTTGTAAACATAACAAATTTGAAACTCTACTTGCAATGGACAAGCCTCACAAAATATCTTATATTTCGTCTTAATAAACTCAATAATTTTAAAAAAAAATCAAGTGAGAATAATTTAGAATTCTAAATTCTAAATTTTGGAATGGAAGCGCCGTACAAAACGATACGAGATAGGTAACTGAATATGCACTGAATAAACGGACTGACCGATCGAATCGATAAGTTTAATTGATTGGTTAAGGCGTGCGGTTTCGAAAACCACAATTTTGTGTAAATCCTATAACAACTAACGATCAAATCGAAAGTAAAATTATATAGCAAAAAGAATATGTAAATTAATGTATAACAATATTATACTTACTAAAAAAAAATCATTCATCATATGAATAAGTTTTATAAGTAACACAATTGTTAATAACAAAAATTTAAAAGAAAAAACCGTGCATGAAATTTCCTGAAAACTTAAACACCTTTTAATTAGGTGTTGCCAGAAAAACATAAAGCCATACCTAGATTTTTTTTCTTTTTTTTTTTTTTTTTTTTAACGATGTTCACAACCATATGCCATTGATCAAAGTAGGCTAACAAAATGTTGTAACAAACTGATCATCACACATGATCTTTTGACGGCGGCGGCAGTCCTTACAAACAATTTTTCTTGTTTAATTTACATTTAAATTGTCAAACAATTTAATAAAATAAACAACAGTAGCCTAATCATAATGTAACGACAATAAACCCAAAAAAACCAACACACAGTACATTTTCTCTACCATATCACCTGTATCAGTAACACTAACACGGTAGAAGGCAGAAACCTTTTTCTCTTTCTCTTCTTTTTAACAAAACCGAACAAAAAGAAAAAACACAAAACAATCCAATTTCTTTACTTGCCCGTAAAAGAGATATACCTCCCAGCAGCAAAGACATCAACAAAAATTAGCGGATTAAATAACAAAAGTCTCATGAATAATCCGTTTACAAAATCAAATATTATCAAATAATATTTATATCCAAACTCCTAAATCGCACAAGTGGCTCTGATACCAATTGAAGGAATCGCAATCACGGTTATAACAAATATATGAGCAGCGGAAACAAGTAATTGCAATCCTAAGCCAATCTAGTGCAATTTAAGAATTTAAACAGAAACAAAGTTTCGATTACATACCTTAATCCGTTGTATGAAAATCGAATTGCCTGATCGTAGCTTCAAAAACTTGAAGCCTCCACGCTTTGCACACCGAGGTTTTGATTCTTGCTTTCAGAACAATTCTGACTTAGAGACGGTGAGAGACCTTTTGTTTTCTATGTTTATTCTTGAGAGAAAACTGATGGATAAAAAATTATTTCTCTCTAATGATAACTCATTATCATATAATAACTTTTAGAGAGAAAATGAAAAGGCAGGAGATGAAAAGTCATAAACGTATAATGAGAATTGATTATCTTAATAATCTGGTCCACTTGGACCTCTTACATTATACAAATGACTTGACTAGCCCAGCGGTTAGTGACACATTTCACATTACTAGAGGTACGTGGTTCGATCCACGAACCCAACACTTTTTTCCCTTTTCTCTCCTTTTTTTTTTCTCAATTTGGTCTCGTATTAGAATATTAATTTGTGCTAGCAAATTAATATACTAATATTCCAAGTATATAATTAATTAATATCTATTATCCGATAATAAAAATCAATTAATAACATGAAGCAAGATCAATGCACTCGTTAGTGTGCGACTACGTGGGTTCATCGTTAAACCGGTAGTAGTTAACTCAATTAACCACTAATCGAGGTTGGCGTCTAACAACACTCCCCAACGACCGGATAACGTGAAGTAACTCTGTACAAAGAACCCGGTGAAGAATCATACATGTATTCCCTCTATCTTTACAGCTCCGGATCATCCTGGGATATGGTACAACTGTCAAATCCCATTAGAAAATCAACTACGTTACACGTCGATTATCAACGATTGACGAATGACCTAAGAAACTCATTTCTTCATTCATTCTATCACCTTGGCCAAGGATTTGATACAATCGTTATAATCTTATGACATCGTAGAGCTCAAACTCTTTACCTAGAGTTGATAGATTCCATCTTGACTCATCCCTAGGAGCATATATACTTAGCTACATCCAATATCGTTTCGACTAGCATTATGACACACTAGTAGTCCAGTATCAAAACATAACAAGCACATACACAACTATAGTGATGATCTCAGGTCAAAGGATTACAAGTATAAAAATCCTTATAGAGATTAACCTACTTGACAGTTCAAGGTAATTAACCATTAGGAATCTCTAGTTTTAGTCGGTTCGATAATCACATCTCTATATGCATTATCTATGCACCTAACTCAGTAAACGAGAACTACCGATATTTATCCAATAAATACTTGTTAGCTACATATTAATCTAACCGGATCATCGAGGTCCTAACTCGATGATCCTACGATTAAGAACAAGTTTAGATTAAGTCCTATAAGCTAGATTCTCATTATCATAACACCTTATGATATCTAGTTCGTAACTTAACCAAGGAATTGCCTTTATATTATGTAGATTAATACCATAATCATAAAGGCTTGCCATAGATTCAAGGAAACAATTTCTTTAATCAAAACTGTAGGGATAACTATTATCGTGTACAGTAAACACTTGTGTTCAATCCATTACAAGACGATCGGGGCTAGGGCATAATTCCAACAGATATGAAACAACACCTCGAGGTTTGTGTGGAGAAAGGGGGTCCTTCGTATGAAAGCTTAGATGATTTAACGAAGTTCATCACCTCATTGTCTCTCAACAAGTGAAATCTACGTTACAACTTAAGATTTCCTTCTCCTTACAGAAGTGCAACACATTATGTTGGATATAAAGTCCAAGTCATTATATATGCTTATGGTTTTTATTGTATTGGGTTTTAAGTTGGTCAAAGCTTACTTTGAACACATTTCTTAAACCATCGTTCCAAAACAATAATTCAAAACATCTTTATAAATTTAAAACACATTACAAACATGTATATTCCTTACTTTTGAATTGAATTATTTTTGGACGAATTGAATTTGAAATGGAAGAATACAATAAGGGGGTGATTAGTATGTGTAAGAATCGGTAATGTAATGGTGCACTATAAGAAATATCACCTTTTGGTTACCATTTTTTCCGAACAATGATGTTACGGGTTCTCAAGAGGGTACACGGACGAATATTTGATCGTCATTTTAGTGTTCGTTATTATCTAACGGTTTATTGTAGGTCGTAGTATTATTGTTTTAAAATTGATTATTGTGATTGATATGCCGTGATCCTACTACAAAATTATTAAATACTCATTATCATCGTAATAGTATTGGACATTTTCAATAAAAACCATCAAATTCCATTTTTAAAAACCATTACTTATAGCTTTTTCTAACTTATTTTCGGATGGTGGTTGGCGTCTCCTTGTGTGTTCTAAATAAATACACCTAAAAAGGCAAGACACGTACCGCAAGTGTACGGGTCGTCCAAATAATATCCGATAAACGAGATTTTGATCTCAGTGACGGATTAGGTATGACTAAAGTGTTATGCAATAAATGGAAATAGTTGCTTGAATGACAAGTAAAAGTTAAAGAAATAAATTTTTGTTTTGTTTTTGTTTAAGAACTAAAGTGCAAATAACGTAAAATATTAAATTAAGTTAAGACTAATGCAAGAAAATAAAATATGAAGAGATGCAAGGATGAGAGATAGTACTTGTGTCACACAAGGGTTTCACCGAAATAAACTTAATCAATACTTCTTTTAGGGGACAAATCAGTAACTAGTAATAGTCGGGATTCTAGATTCTCCTAACCCCCGTTAGGGTGGACTTAGGAGCTATTCTCAGGTGTTACAAACCCCGCCAGGGCGATCATAATCCACCTTCGAATGTCAGGTTCTCTACCCAATTGGCTATAAAATTAACTAAGTCCGTCAGGATCAATAATTTCTATCTTACGTTTATTACCTATGTCCGCAATTAAACCCCCCGTCAAGGCGATCACTTCCCCACCAAAGTGAATAGCTTAATTACTATGACTAATCTCCGATTAGCTAATTCATTGATAGTGAAATTAATATAAAATAATAAGCAATACTAAATTACTCAATTCGCATTAAACTATAAAAATCCCAAATCAGAAAACATCAATTAATTAAATTAAGGTTCAACCCATATAGCGATTCTCAAGCACTTAAGAAGTTTAGCTCATAATGGAAAATAAAACTAAGACAAGAAAATTAATAGACATATGTTTAACAGAAATAAAATAAATAAAACCTAATTAAGAGGTTGGGTTTGGCTGCGAATTGGAGAAGATGACTCTCTCCAGCTCTTAGCTTTCTTCCTTCCTGCTTGCTTTGACTTGAATCCTTAAGCCTCTTTGATAATTATATGAAGTGTAGGTAAAAGAGGAGGCTAAGGGGTGTATTTATAGGTGCTAGGAAGCCCTAATTCGTTTTTACTTGGAGTGGAAGACAAGTACAGAACTCTTTAATTCGCAGCCCTAAAATCTAGGAAAGGTAAGATTCTGCTGCTGATTTGTTTTGGTCATATCTCTTTCAATATATATCTGTTTAACGCGTTCCAATAGTCAAAACCGCTTGTCTCGGAAAGGCCTATCCATTGGTTTAGACCATTCTCCAAAATTTATATTCAATCTTAAGTTATGGACTCGTCTTTGAAACGTTGCTGGAATTTCAAATTTATTTGGCAGCTTTATATTTTCCGTCTTTGCATATATCCTTCCTTAATCTTTTTATTTCCATGTAATCTCTTCCCTTTACTTCTTAGACTTGACTTGGTCTCTAATTAAAAACCATATATCTTTTAAAACTACACAATAAATAAATAATTAAACCGCATATGCTTTAAAAAATAATAAATCAATAATTTAAGACTAGAAATAAGAAAGTGCACTCTAAAATTAGAAACTCGAATTAAAATACTTCGTCACACTAAAAATAAGCTAAGACTCTAATTCTTACTGCTCCTCATTGTATTGAAATTCAAGAACATACTAACTTTGCACTAAAAATAATCAAATTAATGCACAAAAGCTCTAAAAATGCAAATAGTCTAATTCCAAGGGAAGAAAGTGCAATATGATCAAATAAGCATAAAAGTCTATCTACTAAGTCAATTATTCACCTAAAATGATGTCTCTAGAGGGCTAATATTTAGAACAAATAGGGAGACATCAAGACACCCAACTCAAACCTTTGTCGTCCCGACAAAGTAAAATAAAAACAAAGGCCCTTTTTAGGTGAACGCAAAAGGTAGAATGTAGAACATATTCCCAAAGCACAACTTAAAACAAATCTCATATAGTATCATCTAAGAATTAATATACACATACACCTATCATGCAAAATCAAACACAAAATAATATCAATCCAAAATTAATTTCACAATGCTAGAAGGTTACGCTTATTACTTATCTCAAGATGGTGGCTATAGGGCGTTCCTCGATCCTTACTTGCTTTGAACGCTCACTTAGCATACTCCCTATTAACTCACTGTGTATCTAAGAATCACGAGGTCTTTACGGTTTTAATATAGGCTGAAGGACGGTATGGTATGTATATTTGGTAAATTTGAAGTGAGCGTTTGGCTCTCTCCTCACTTACCATCAACAAACTTTCCAAGAGCTTGAGTTTACACTCGAATATGTTCTCACTCAACCCATTTTATGCGCTAATGTAGCGTCCCCAAATTAACCCAATAAGCACTAAAGATGATTCACCTAAAAATTTCCTCTTTGCCGGTCCAAATATATATATATATATATATATATATATATTTTCATATGAAAATTTTCTTCTCTTTTATATAGTCATGACTCTCTTTTTGATGTTGAGATATCATGCTATTTTTCATAAAAAATTTCTTTCCATATCTTTTTTTTCTTTTCTTTTCATTTACTCTTACCCCGGCAAAGGGTTACAATATAATAAACTTGTGAATCATCATCAAAATATAACACAGAGCACAATTGATAAACTCAAAAATCCCCACCCAATGTAAATTCCCATAATAGTGGACCCACCACCCCAAACTCAAGCTTAAGACAGGAAGTCTCAGGATCGTGATTCAAGTGCGGGTCATATGGTCATGCCTAATAATCTAAAGGGATATTGGCTTATAATGTAGCGACAAAAGAAAGGCTTAAAGGCTAAAAATTTGGCTAACAAGGATATAATTAATTCAGGGATAAAAGGCCAAAAAGGATTCAAAGGGCTAAAAAAGAACTGCCTCTATCATTTTCCTATCTACACAACTTGCCACTAGTTCATACTTAAGTGGGTTCTCTACTCATTCAGGTCTCATGTTCTACAAACCACTCATTATCCTTAAGCACAAGTTTACTTCTTTTGCATTGTTCATTAATTCTTCCTATCAATTACCTCATATTTGCATAAAATCTAGGTGTGTTTTATACTAACCCCTAAAGTCAACTATTTTCTATCATAAATTCATAAAAAGCATGCTTGATGGGGGCATTTAAAATACTCTACAGTCAAACACAACCATAAAAAGAAATTCTTTTCTAAAAGCATGTAAAACACAAAAAATTGGGATGAGGCAACGAACCCCACCCCAAACTCAAAAGTGAGTCGTGTCCCCATGACTCGAAAAAGACTCAATAAAGCAATAAAAATAAAAACTAAACTACCTAGTGCCTACCATCAGTTAAGAAGAAGAATTAGAACGGGGTACATGGCCATAAAGATCCATCATGTCCTCCTCTAAAGAAGAAGAATAATTGACTGAGCATAGCCGGATCGAGCCTGAATTTAATATTTTGGATCTCTGGAGGATGATAACCTAAAGGCAGAACTCGAAAAGGTGCTCCCAAGCCTGGGAGATCTTGTTCTTGTCTGTTATTTTTTCTGTTATCTCCTACTAGTGGTATTCGATGATTTATCTCCTACAAGTCCCCGGCAGTGGCGCCAAAAACTTGGTGTCGCCTAGGGTGTGATTAAAATAAGATAATAAAAGATAACTAACGATTCACTAACATCCTAGACTAAACACGGTACTCACTGCAAGTATCACAGGTCATACATAAGTCTTAATGATAAGTAACAATTCGTTCGAAGGGACTTAGTGTGTTATACGAATAGGTAAACAGAATAGCGTGGCAATAAATAGTTAAAGACATGAAACTTAAATAATAATGATTGATGAGCATATAAGATTAAACTAAATTAAACTAAAGACAATAAAATAAATATGAGAGAATAAGATGAGAAAGTATAGCTCAGCCTGCTCAGGTTTTGCTAGAATGCACTAATCCTTCTATTTCTTCTACTAGTTAATAATGGTGATTATAACTCTTAGATAAGTAGCCAGGATTCTATATTCCTCTTAACCCCCTTCTGGGTCGACTTAAGAGGCGACCTAACAATTACCAAGGGGCCCTGCAAATAATGATCGGTGATTAAATCTCAAACCCTAATGACTATCTGTTAGGCAAGCCCTTCCGGATCACTACCGCACACTAGACACTTATGTGATGTTTCAATAATTAGACACCCCTTCGGTGACCATCTAACTACTATTAGCACAACCCTAATTTGATCAGGAGTAAGACAGAAAATAAATCAAAGCACATAAAACAAATATATGGTTAATAAGCTATAATAAATTTAAAATAATTTCCCCAAAAAAACTTAGATAGAAGAAAATATAATTCTAAGATTATACATATGCAAAACCCAATCTATGGTAAAATAGTTCATTTAGAAAGAATAATTCTAAAATAAAGATACATATTGTCAACTTGCTTCTCTGGAATGATTAAGGATTGAACTAAGGTTTAGAACTGAGCAAGGACATGTTTATAATGATAAGAAGGTGTATTTATAGGTGCTAAGAGGCTTCTAGGTCGGATTCTTATAATATAAAGCAAGCAATTGGACTCATTTACCAAATCAAATTCGTTTCCTAAAATATAGGAGGTATGACAAATTCTGCTGTCTTGTTTTGGCTGTAACTTCTTCGTTATTGCTCCGATTTTCGTCTACTTTATATCGCAAAGATCGTGTCGAAAAGATCTATACTTTTGCTTTATATTTCTACTCCAAATTCCCAGCATATTTTTAGTTATCTTCATTTAAGTGGACGTAACTGCAGAATTTCATATTTACTTGTCAACTTTTCATTTCCTATTTTATCTCCACTTCCTTTTATCTCCAATTTCCATCCTTATCTTCTTTCTTTATCTTCTTTCTTTATCTTCTTAGAATTTATTTGGTATCTAATTAATTACCATATATCTTTAAAGCTTCACATTAACACATAAATTAAACCAAATATGCTCTAAAAATAATAATTCATCAAACCAAGAAAAGAGATAGGAATTTATAAAAATACAAATAAAAATCTAATATTAAATACTCAAATACGCATAAAATGATGTCTCCAACCTAGATTAAATCATCACAAATAGAGAGACATCAATAATCAACCTGTTAATCCTACTAACCCTTAACTTTTTCATACTTCTATTGCTCCAAGTATAAAAATTCCCACAAGTTTGATGCTCATACAATTCTGCCTCACCTACACAATCAATGAACTGTTGTGTATATTCATTAGTCACAACACAATTTAATCTATCCTCAATTCTTAAAATTTCATTAAAATTCCATATACACCCAAAGTTATCATTCATATATAGATGATTCCGTCTTACTATATCCACCTAAATCTTATACGTCTCATTCTCATTGTTACTATCATAAATGACGCACAATATAATTCTTGTGCTATATTTAATCCATAACTTCCACCACCATAGCTTAAAATATTTCCTCAATAACCTTAATCAAAATATCTCGACCATCATATGATCCATACTCTTCCCCTTGGGTCCTTACTATAGTTATGTAATATCCTATAGTTTTTAAATTTATCCTCCATAATAATCCACATATTGTTAAATTGTACTTTTGTTTCCAACATACACATAACTTGAACTTTTTATTGAACATGTAGTTTGAGACATCAAGTTGTCTAAGGGTCATGTTCAAACCTCTCACATTCCATGATCCAATGATCATGGATCAAGGGGTTTGTTTTATGCCCTTCTTTACACTATGCACTATTTAAGATTCATAGTACATCATCATCAAAAGCAGATAAAGGGATACTTAGTACATTAAATGAATTACTAGCAGAAGTAGGAGAGGTTATCTTACTACTAGTAGCTTGATTCCTCCTAGATATGAACTTCCAAGGTTCCTCTGTCTCACTTGATTCAACAACTTTGTTAGTGTTCCCTTCCATACTGTTCTTGCCTTTATCCTCCACTTTATCATTAACTTCCCCTAACCCTCTATGTTTCTGTTTGGGAATCCAAACTTTTTTTTCAGGATCACACATGGCATGATCAAAACTATTACACTTAGGACATTGAGTTGATCTGCATTCATACATAACTTCTACCTTATAAAGATCACAAATCCAAATCCACATAGAGCTTATTTGGTAATTTAGTTTTCAAATTAACCTAAACACACACTCTAGGATATCCCAACATAGTTTTAGATTCAGTTATGGAGTCCATTTGAATGGGACATCCAACACCACTAGTTATGTACTCTAGCCCATCTTTAGACCATAGATTCATAGGAACATTCTTCACTCTAATCCACAATGGTGATTGATCCACCTCAATTTTCCAAATTCCATATAAGATTTTCCATTCTTTTAAGAATTATGCTTTTCACTTATATGACAATTCTGCTCAAGTGCCCTATTTTGTTTATATTTATCCTCAAATCTAAATACATACATATTTCCATTGGATTAGATGTTCAACTTTCCGAAATCCCTCCATTGGTACTAAACAAAGTTTGTAATCGTATAAAATTGGGGAGCAGAGCCGATGAACTGCCCTACTAAACAATTCTCCCAAATTTTCGCACTATCATCAAGCATGTTCTGAGGAGGTTTAATGATAATTCTTCCCTCATGTGCAACTGGTTCATGATAGTCAAGTTTCAAGTTACTCTTAATTTTTCCATCAAATAAACTCGCCAATTGAGTATGTGTCACCAGATCTGTAATACTATATTTGACTTAAAGATTATTCGAAGTTTGAACTTAATTCGAAATTTGAACATTATTTGTACTAGATCCAATCTCTTTATTTTATGCAGAACATATCAGAGTAACTGGACTCCTCGGAGTAACATGAATCCTCATATTATTGATTTCCTTTGGAGTATTGTTACCCATGTTGTTATTGCTCTACTTTTGGTCTTTAGTATTAGATCATCTCAAATTCTCTGATTTTTGTTCACTTACTTGATTTTTTTTATGAACTCCTTCAGAACTACCAATAACTTTGTAAGCATTGTTACTGATTTGAACATCTTCAAAATTTTGCCTCGTAATATCAACCTTTACAACTTTTTTCTTTGGTACCATAGAAGAAGAAGAAGAATAAGAAGAAGAAGAAGAAGAAGAAGAAGAGAAAAGAAAGAAGGTAAATGGAAGAAGAGAAGCGGGACGGAAAAGGAGAGTTGTATGATGGTATAGAATCTGAATAGGGATTGTAAAAATTGGCTGAAAAAATGTGTAGATCTTTAGTTAGATCCCATAAATTATGGGACTAATAGAAGATCATGAGAAAAAAAGGCAACCAAAAAATGTTGATTGCTTGGTTTTTTGGGTGATGATTCGGAAAGAGAAAAGAGAAGTAATGGAAATACGTGTAAAGATCAACGTGTGAGCACCAAAGTAGAAAAAAGTAGATGGGAGCTTGTAAAGCGCGTTCTCATAACTTTTAAAGAAGTCGTCCTTGAAAATACAATTATTGTCTAGTTATCGAAAAACTCTGTCCAATTTGCTTGTCCAACATTTTAAAAAAATGTGTCAAATATTGTTTGTCACTTTTTCAATACCAATACATTTTTTCTCTATTTTTTCAATATTATCTCTAATTAAATAGTAGAAAATCTACTGTATTCCCTTCGTCCATCAATGTTTATCACAATTTCTAAAAGTAGATGTCCACAAAAGGTTGTCTATTGTAGATACCAAGGATTTTTTTTTGCATTTTCTACCAATTTTATCCTTATTTAATATTCAAAAGTTTATCATCATTAAATTCATTTATTTAGTAGGTTGATTGTAGTTTATTAAAAATAGAAGAAATTAATTTCTTTTCTTAATCAATGTGGAAAAAAAGTATGATATATATTTAGGGGTGGAGATCGGAAGAAACCGATCGAAAAAAGGGTCTTTCGGAAAAATTCTAATTTATTTCGGAATATATTTTTTCCATTCCAATTCCTATCCAAATTTTCGGAACTTGGAAAAATAATTTCGAATTTGGGATTTCCGAATTTACCGGAAATTCGAAAATTTCGGCACGGAAATTTCGGAACTTTGGGTTCGGAATTTCGGAACTTTTGGTTCGGAAATTGCAGAACTAAGGGTTATAAGTCGAATAGTAATTTAAAACTTACACAAAGAGTATCAGTATTAAAAAACTAACCTTATAAAATTTACACGAAGATAATCATAGTTGAAAACTAAACTTAAAATTTATATGAAGTAACAAAATAATAGTAGTAAAAAAACAATGTTAAACCACTGTTAATTTTCTAATTACATGTTAAAACAAATATTGCAAAAAATCTCAGAAAGTGATCATGCAATTTTATTCCAAAGAAGTCTTGCCTCCGAGTCACAAAATGATACTGCAATTTCCTATAAGTTGTTAGAAAAAGTGTGAAAATAATGTTGTATAAGTTATTAGAGAAAATACGAAAACATTGTTTCAGCATTTTAAAAAAAATCACACTAGGCAATGTTGGATTGTCTTTGTTTCGACCAAAAGCATCATGGAAACGATTAAGGAAAAGTAGTTAACAACATCAACAAGTTTACATGCGTTTTCAGTGATACAAAATTTGTTGACAACGGCATGAATATGTTCATCGGTTGAAGGTTTCCTTACAGACTTTTCAATAATACAAGGAAGAAAAAAGTTAATTGATAAACCTATTCAGGAGAAACTTAAGTTTTTTTTTTGGATTAACCAAATCTTGAGTTGATTTGTAAGTATACTTTGAAAAAGTATTTGAAATATAATTGGACATTGGATACGAAAGCCAAGTTGATTTTCAAGTTCCAAAATTTTTCAAGGACTAAAGAAACAAACCATTAATTTTAACGCTTCTAAAATATTCCATGCAATATTATTTTGAAATATAATTTTATAATTCGGAAATAAATTCGGATCGGAATATAATTTGGAAATAAAATTGGATCGGAAAACCCAGAAATTTCGGAACTTCATATCTAGTTCCAATTTCGATCCGATTTTTCGGAAAAATCGGAATTTCAGAATTTTGGAATCTTAAAAAGATGTTCCGAAATCGAAATTTTTGGATCGGAAAAGTCGGAAATCGAAATTTTCGGATCCGATTTCCACCCCTATATATATTGATGGACGAAGGGAGTATATGATCCATTATTGCCAAGTCATTATTGCTTTTCTCTGTCTATTAATGTTTGTCATTCTTTTTTTTCACACATATCAAGAATAATAATTAATTTCTTCTAATTTTAATTCCTCCGTCCATTAATGTTTGTCACAGATGTCCACAAAAAGTTGTCCATTTAAGATACTAATGAATTTTTTTTTCCTTTCTACCAATTTTGTACTTATTTAATGTTCATAAGGTTATTATTATTAAATTCATTTACTTGGTTGGTTGAGGATAGTTTAGTAAAAATATAAAGAATTAATTGTTTCTTTTAATTTGTGTGAAAAAAAAGGTATGACAAACACTATTGGACGGACTGAGGAAGTACTAAATTACTTTCGACCAACTAAGTAAATGAATTTAATGATAATAAACTTTTGAATATTAAATAAACATAAAATTAGTAGACAATGTAAAAAAAAATTGAAATTTTAAATGGATAACTTGAATATTTATTTTTGGAAATTGTGACAAACATTATTGGACGAAAGAAATACTACCTTGGTTTATGTTTTTCCTACTTCCTGTTTTTTTCTTCATAAGCATATATTAAAGCGTTGTTCTGCTTCCTCCAATTGTTCAATTCTTCATTAGTTTTCCTCGTAATAATTTGGGCACGGTAAGGCTTCTAAATTTTACAACTCTTATTCCTTTTCGAGAATCAATCGTTGAAGTTCTTAGTACTCCTTCATGTTAATTTTTTTAATATTTAGCTCTCCAATATATAATTGAATTCACTAGTTTAAAGTTTGATATAATAGTGGTATAGCTTTAGCCATTCAGATTAATAAAAAAAAACTGTAATTTTTTATGATATTGGCACACGAACAAGTCATGAATATTAAAAGCATACGTTAACTTAGAAGTGAATTATGAATTTGGAGTGATGATTGTGTATCAGGATCACTATGTCTCCACACATTGGATATAAAATATCATTTTTTAGTTAAAATCAGTTTTGTAAATCACCAAGATTTCAACAATTTCAGTGTAGGATACGATTCAGTGTAGATCCTTACAAGGCTACCACTACAAAATGAGAGAAATGCAGGAAGTGGAAGGATCTGGAAGACAATGTGTGGTGTTAGTTCCTTTGCCACTCCAGGGACATATAACACCAATGCTTCAGCTTGGAAAAATTCTTCATTCAAGGGGATTTTCTATTATAGTTGCACACCCTCAACATAACTCCCCTAACACTCAGAATCATCCAGAATTTGTCTTTGAGTCATTACCAGATAATACATCCAGTTTAGGAGATACGTCTTTTTCTAATATTTTTGAAGTTTTAAATACTATTAATGCCAATTGTGGATCTCCTCTTCAGGAGTATCTGGTAAAGATAATGGAGAATCAGGAGATAATTTGTATAATATATGATAATATTATGCACTTTGTAGACTCTGTTGTCAATTTTCTAAAGCTTCCAAGCATTGTTATGCGCCCAAATAGCGCTGCTTATCTACTAGCAGATCACACTGTACTCCGTCTTTATGCTGAAAACAGATTGCCTATGCCAGGTAAACACAATTTTTTCTTTCCAAAGGTAAAATCAGTTATTTGAGTGTGTAATACAAAAACTAATATTAATTAATGTAATTGCAGAGTCTTATCTTGAAGAGACGATTCCAGAGTTTCAACCTTTCAGGTTTAAAGATTTGCCATTTCTAGTCACTTCTGAATTCAATGAAGTTGGAAATCAATTCTGGAAAGCTATTAACAATATAGGATCTTCACGAGCAATGATTTACAATACCATCAATGACCTTGAGTCTTCACCATTGTCACAACTTCAACAACACTATCAAGTTCCATTTTTCTGTATTGGCCCCTTTCATAAGATCTCTCCACCTATACAAACCAGCTTACGGAAAGAAGACAACAGTTGCATAGCCTGGCTTGATTTACAACCTCCAAACTCAGTTCTGTATGTAAGTTTGGGAAGTTTAGCAACCATGGATGAAAAACAATTAACTGAAACTGCTTGGGGATTGGGAAAGAGTGAACAATCATTCTTATGGGTTGTGCGCTTGGACTCAAGTGATGAATCAAAGTGGCTTATGCAATTGCCTGAAGATATTAAACAAGTGATTAGAGAAAGAGGTCGTATAGTGAAATGGGCACCACAAAAGGAAATATTAGCACACTCGGCTGTGGGAGGTTTTTGGAGTCATTGTGGTTGGAATTCAACGCTAGAAAGCATTAGTGAAGGAATTCCAATGATCTGCACACCATTTTTTTCTGACCAACTAGTGAATGCAAGGTACGTGACTTATGCATGGAAGATAGGATTGGAGATGGAGAGAACATCGGACAGGGAAGTTATTGAGAAAACTATAAAAAGACTTATGGTAGATTTTGAAGGGAAGGAAATGAAGAAGAGAATACTTGATATGAAACAACACCTCGAGGTTTGTGTGGAGAAAGGGGGTCCTTCGTATGAAAGCTTAGATGATTTAACGAAGTTCATCACCTCATTGTCTCTCAACAAGTGAAATCTACTGTACAACTTAAGATTTCCTTCTCCTTACAGAAGTGCAACACATTATGTTGGATATAAAGTCCAAGTCAATATGTATGCTTATGGTTTTTATTGTATTGGGTTTTAAGTTGGTCAAAGCTTACTTTGAACACATTTCTTAAACCATCTTTCCAAAACAATAATTCAAAACATCTTTATAAATTTACAACACATTACAAACATGTATAATTGTATATTCCTTACTTTTGAATTGAATTATTTTTGGACGAATTGAATTTGAAATGGAAGAATACAATAAGGAGGTGATTAGTATGTGTAAGAATCGGTGGTACACTATAAGAAATATCACCTTTTGGTTACCATATTTTCCGAACAATGATGTTACGAGTTCTTAAGAGGGTACACTGGACGAATATTTGATCGTCATTTTAGTGTTCGTTATTATCTAACGGTTTATTGTATGTCGTTAGTACTATTGTTCTAAAATTGATTAATTTGATTGATATGCAGTGATCCTACTACAAAATTATTAAATACTCATTATCATCGTAATAGTATTGGACATTTTCAATAAAACCACCAAATTCCATTTTTAAAAACCATTACTTATAGCTTTTTCTAACTTATTTTCGGATGGTGGTAAAGAAGTATTGATTAAAAGCGATTCTTTAAATAATTCCAAATTATATTATGTCAATTTTCGAGTTTCCAAAAACTTTATGCAAATATTTGTCTAGTTTACTAGCTAACTTCTGGTGGGGTTCATGTAGGAAAAAAAGAATCCATTGGGTAGCATGGAAAAAAGTTGCAAGATTTAAAAAAATTGGGGGAATCGATTTAGAGATTATCACAAAATGAATATCGTCTTTCTTGCAAATTAGGCATGGAGATTAATTAATGATCTGGACTCGCTGGTATCTAAGGTTCTTGAGGGCATTTATTTTCCCAGGTCTTCCATGTGGGATGTTAAACTGGCTAAAAAGAGATAATGGAGTTAGGAAAGTATTTTCAAAAGACTTCAAATGCTTAAAAATGAATGCATTTGAAAAATTGGTAATGGTTTGTCGACAAATATCTGGGACAACTCATGGTGAGTTAAATAATAAGATTGAGAAACCCGCTGAATGTCAGCTTAATATTATGGCTCAATTGTTTAGAAACAATTTTTTGGGATGGAATATGGATATCATTAGGAAAATATGCACGAGAGAGATCGCTAATGAAATTTATAGAATCCCGGTGATGCAACTCGACAAAGAAGATAAGATCATTTGGCCTCACACTAAAGACTGTAAATATACTACAAGGTTACCACTCTCTCGTTCATGATGAAATTGCTAATGAATACCAATCATCACATATGGGTGAAGATAATAAAAGTGAAGTCTGGAAAGTTTTTTGGCTTTATATGTGCCAACATATATTAGACTCTTTACCTGGAAAATTTGTAATACGGCGATCCCGACGAAAGTCAATCTTCGAAGAAGGAAATATGTGAAGGATTCGATTTGTGAATGGTGCAAAACGGATGATGAATAAATTGGACATCTCTTTCTTCAATGCAATCTTAGTTGTGCGGTCTGGGCTTTATTGCTATGCAAATTAAAATCGATTGTAATCAGATGAGTTCTATGAAAAATTGGATTACTGAAACTATTGAAAACTATTCTAAAAGAGGATGGGACAGGATGGTTATAAAGACATTTTTACTTAGTACAGTTTAGCATATATGGAAAGCAAGGATGAGAAGTTTCTTTGAGAAAGAAAAGATGTAATACAAATGAAATCAATAGTACAGCTCTCACACTTATCAATGATCTTTTCAATGATGATATCTTGACATTCAAGGAGAGAAATAATATAGGGACATTTATTGATGAGGATTATTATAAGAAAAATGGTATTCTACAGGATGATTCAGATATTATTTGGTTAAACGATGTATTTTTTACCAAAGAATAGGAGCTAGCAGATGTCGCATCAATGGTTGTTGATATGGATCGTTAGTTTACCCATGAGGTTTCATTAAGATGTAAAGTCATATCTAGTAGGAAAGGCGAAGTTTGGGGCATTCTCTTAGTTATGAGATCAGCAGCTAGTCCCAAGCATCAGAGTAGCTTACTCTAACAACCTTGAAATTGTTCAAGGTATCAACAAAAAAGTCGGAATTCATTGAACGATCCAACCAATAAATTTGGATATGGATGGAAAGATTTCCAGGTTGGAATGTTTTTCATGTTCAAAGATCTCTCAACGGAATAGTTGACATTTTAACAAAGTGTGCGAGGCAAAACATTGACATTTTAGGATGGAATGTTAGGTCACCATTAATTCTTCTAAGTATATTAAAAAACTTATCAGGTGAAGATGTGTGGGTTAAGTTTTTTGTCTTTTTAAGTACCTGGTTTCTTTCATGTTTAATGACAAAAAAATTTTAGCCCACGTCTTTCAAAAGTACCATTTTTAGGCCAACCGTATTTAAATGTGTCATTTTAGTCCATTTCACTAATTATGTGAGATATTTCATAGATTTTAAGGATAATTTGGACACTTTAAATAAAGTTTCTAACTTGTGATGTGGCCAAATAACCATATAGTTTATTTTAAGTGCCCAAATTACCCTTAAAAGCATGGTAATAACTCGGTGATATTAACTAAGTACATGCTTTAAAAAACTTCCACGCAATACTTGACTGTTTATTTGAAACAGTTTATTTTGAAAAGGATTAATTAACACACAATGCATCTTTAGTTATCTTTTATTATCTTATTTTAATCACACCCTAGGCGACACCATGTTTTTGGCGCCACTGCCGGGGACTTGTAGGAGATAAATCGTCGAATACCACTAGTAGGAGATAACAGAAACAATAACAGACAAGAACAAGATCTCCCAGGCTTGGGAGCACCTTTTCGAGTTCCGCCTTTAGGTTATCATCCTCCAGAGATCCAAAATATTAAATTCAGGCTCGATCCGGCTATGCTTAGTCAATTTATGAACTTTGGACTCTATAGTGGTACAAAAATTCTAGATCCGGTAAGAGCGATTAAGAAGTTCATGCACATTTGTGATGCCTACATTACTCCAGGCATTATAGGCAGCAACTGTATTGTCACATGTTTTCGTTCTTTCTGACTGGCAAAGCTGGTGATTGGCTAGATAGACAACCACCAAGTAGACTCATACTTGGACAAAACTTCAAGCTGTGTTCTTTAACCTTTTTTTCCAAAGAGTATGAGACTCAAAGATCAGATGGCGCTTGCTAAGTTTCGCCAAGAGAATGAAGAAGAAGTAGGAGACGCATTGACAAGGTTCCAACAAAAGTTATCTAGATGTCCGCTTCATGGTTATACCCCATCTTTATAGTTAGCAATGATTTATCAAGGTATTAATTCCGAGAGTAGATTGAGGGTAGATAATCTTGGAAGAGGATGATTTGTGTCCATGGATCCCGCACAAGCCGCTGAAGGTATGGAACATATTATAGAAACTGAAAGGAGTTGGTCACTTTTGCGAGATCCTGTTATAAACACCAAAGGTACGCTTCTATTAGATGCAGAGACTGCGCATTCAACTCAATTAACCGCATTAGAAAATCATATCAAAGAGATTAAGCTTGATATGCAAAAACTTTAGAACATAAATGTAGTGCAAGAAGCACAAGGTTGACCGAAGTGTGAGATACCGAATCATACATGGGAAGAGTGTGAAGTAAATTCAACATCTGTTTATTTCATATCCAACCGAGGGAACTACCAATTCGGTAACATAAATCATCAGGGTATGCAGTATTCAAACCCACAAGGGGCCGCAAATCAAGGTACTTATCAACCTCGTCCCCAGAATAACTCTTACCAACCGAGAGGTCAAGTTCTGTATCAGGGAAATCAGAATTATAACAGACCTGCTTCTCCACATCGACCTACCAATGACGCTTATACCGATACTTTAGCTCATAAGGCTTTACCACAACATCATCAAGAGGGAGTAGTGGGAGATAAGAAATTGAAGAATTTCATGGATATTATGACGAATAACATTCATACACAGAACTAAAAGTTGAGAGAACAAGAAGTTTCAGTTCAGATCTTAGGTACGCAAGTAGAACAAATGAATAAAGTTCTAACAGATATTATGGAAGCAAGAGAATTGAAAGCTATTGAAGGAGGTGATGCCAATGTTGGGTTCGAAGCTTATAAGGCAATTCACCTTGAAATAAAAGAGAAAGAGGAAGTACCGCATGCTACAGAAATTGCCGTGGAAGTTCCAAAAATTGAAGAAGAACCAACCAAGTCTAGCCTTACACTGACTTTTATAAAAATTCGGATTCATCCAAAAGATCCGAGTGTATAGACCTTCTGAGAGAAGATATTAGATCAGTTATAGAACTTCAAGCTATATGAGATAAAGAAAAAAAGGGAAGAAGCCTCAAAAGAATTGAAAGATCGAGTTGCACCTGCTGTGCAAGTAGAATAGAAAGAAGAAGAAAAGGTGGGCTCGACACCAATTGATAAAAAAATGTAACTACCTATTCCTAAGAAAAATCCGAAGGTTGACATTGAACTCAAGACATTTGTAGAGGCGTATAGTACAGAAAATATCAATGCCCAAATGCTTGAGATTGCAATGAAAGAGCTTACACCGCAACAAGTTTTCATGCAAGTTATTCCAGAGAAAGAAGCGAGTGTAGAAGCTAGAAAAAAGAATGTGGATCATACTGAGAGAGTTTGGAGAAGAGTTGAGAAAGAGTCACCTTTAAAACTCAAAGATCCAGGAAGCTTTAATCTTCCTATACAGATAGATGGTATGCTCAAGATGAAAGGTATGTGTGATGTGGATTCAAGTTTGCATCTTATGCCGAAGTCTGTGTTCGATAGGCTTGGGCTGAAGAAGACAAAGAAAGCTCCCGTAAAGTTACAATTTGTGGATAACTCAGTTACAAAGACATTGGGAACAGTAGAGGACGTTCATGTCCGAACAAGTAATATCACCATTTCTACTGACTTTTTTATTCTTGATTATGATGTAGATAAGCAGGTTCGAATTATACTTGGAAGGCCGTTCTTGGCCACAAGTCAAAGCATCATCAACTTCCAGGAGGTAACATTGACCCTTTGTGCGAAAAATGTATCCGAGACATTCTACGTCCGGGGTAAGAAACCAAGGAAGTTAGATCCCACAGTTCCTATCATCCACAACTTTTCACATTATCGAGTCCCTGAAGAAATCCATGCGAAATTTGTGGATACTAGACCAATGAGTGATTTTGGTGCCGGCCATGAAGTTGTATGGAAAGCCCGCAAACCCGAGAATAGGCCACGTAGTCACAAAGATCCGTGGATGGGAAAATTCATAGTCACCGAAGTTGTTTCAGCTAAAGTGATAGAGACCAGGACCAAAATGGGCATTAAATGAAGGGTAGTAGACGTCCATAGCCTTGCTCGTTGCTGGGGAGGCTATATACGCAAATCTTGATAGAGGTAACGCGTCTAACTTTGAAAGACGTTACATAAAAGTGTTGTACGGGAGATAACCCAATTTTTTTTTAGGTTTTTATGTCTTTAATTTATGTTTAGATTAGTTGTTTTTAGTTGATATTGTATTAATGAGAAAGGTATGAGTGTTTTTTATGTGTAGGTACTTAATAATTCGAGTTAGGGAAAGAAATACAAAACATTTGGCGAAAACCAGACCATCCATCCAGTATACTGGAAGATAGGTTCGGTGCACCGCAGGTCCAAAACCGTTGTGACGGTCCAGAAATCCGGTCCAATGCTGAGCCAAGGGACGAAAAACCGTGTCTCCATTCGCGACCACAGTCTGGTCAACGCGTAGGTCCGGTACACCTCATACTAAGAGAGTCTCGAGAAGAGTTAAAAAGGAGCTACCACTCAAGATCAAAGATGAAGCTTTAACCTTCCTATTAAATTAGGGGCATGCTCAAGGTGAAAGCCATGAGTGATGTGGGTTCGAGTTTGAATCATATTCCCAAGTCCGTATTTGATAGGCTTGGCATCAATAAGGTGGAAAAAGCTCCCTGAATTTACAATTTGCGGATAATTCGATATAAAGACATGGGGAACAGTGGAGGACGTTTATGTCAAAGCAGGTAATATCACCATCCCTATTGGCTTTGTCATTCTTGATTATGATGCAGATAAACAGGTTCCAAACATACTTGGAAGGCCGTTCTTGGCCACAAGTCAAAGAATCGTCAACTTCCAAGAGGGAATAGTTACCCTCTGTGCTAAAAACGTATCCGAGACATTCGACTTTTTGGGTAACAAACCAAAGAAGTTAGCTCCCACAGTTCCTGTCATCCACATTGCTACCATGAATAAAGTCCAAGAAGAAATCCATGCAAAACCAGTGGAACCAGACCAATGAGTGAGTTTGGGGTAGGCCATGAAGTTGTATGGAATTCCCACAAACCAGAGAACAGGCCACGAAGTTTCAAAGACTCGTGGATGGGACCATTTGTCGTCACACAGGTTGTTTCACCAAAATTGATTGAGATCATACCCAAGAGAGGTCTCAAAGGGAGATCAGTAGACGTTCATAGCATTGCTCGTGGTTAGGTAGGCTATATATGCAAAAGATGATAGAGGTAACACGTCTACCTTTAAAAGACGTTAAACAAAAGTGTTGTCCGAGAGACAACCCGCAATTTCTCATGTTTTTTTGTTTTTTAGTTTATGTTTAGATTAGTTATTTTTAATAAGTATTGCAGTAATGAAAAAGTTATTAGTGTTTGATGTGTAGGAAATCATAAGAATCGAGTTCAGGAGAATAAACAATAAATTTGGCAAAAAAAGTAGTAATCTGCGGGACACTGCACCCCAAAAAGGGTCACGACGCTTCTTAAATCAGGTACACGTACGAGGATTCATAACTAAACCGTATCGCCAATCATGCAAGATTGTGCCACGGTGTTATCCAGTGAGTCCATGCGGTGCACCGCACGCTACCCGCGGTGTACCACACCAAGAGAAAACCATTGTCAAGTTGACAAAGTAGATTATATGCCGAAACCACACATGGAAACCTGTGTCGACCAAGAGCGCAAGATAGTGACATGTTGAGAAAAAAAAGACCCGTGCGGTACACCGCACCTTATCCGTGGTGCACCGCACGACGCCGGCAGAAAAAGGAAAAAGAGAAGGTTAGTTATATACCTATGAAAATATTAAACCTTAAACCTCTCTTTCTTGCACAAAGTATCCCAAACTCCATTAAAGCTTCTACAAACCTTCACCTCACATCAAAACACTACCCAATCACCATAATTTCACATCCAATTCCTTACCTACATCATTATAACAAAGATTCGACCACCCAAATCAAATCAAAACACCTAGAATCCAATAATCAAAAGCCAAAATTCCCAATTCTCTTTCCAACAATTCCTTAAACCCATACCCATCAAGAAAGAGTTAATACTACTCACATAGAGATCCATCATCCATACACCTTTGCTAACCCATATAACACTTTTTTAAACCTAAAATCAAGGGGCAAAAATTTCAAGAGTGTTCACATCTTTGAGTTGGAGGTCAGTTGAGATGACAAAAAGAAAAAGGCATTATCTACTATTAAGGAGATGAAGAAGAATCAAAGAAAGGTATCAGGTACTATTAAGAAGAAAACGATTCAGAAAGGTGCAAGTTCGAGTACCAAGAAAAAGGGTAAAACAAGGCAAGATAATAGAGAAAAGCATGTAGTGGTGAAATCAAAGAGTAAAGCAGTTACAACTTTCAAGGAAAAGACACCACAACCTCTACAAATCGAGATTCCTATACCGAAGATGAATGAAGCTTCAACGGCCTTGTTAGCTTCCGCAACAAAATACATTTACCCGACTTACCTTTTGCTCATTAGAAAATATTTGAAAAAGAAGTTGGAGAAGGTGATTACAAGACATTTCTAGAGATAGGAGAGAAAATGGGTTGGACTGCATTTATGATGAGACGTTCAAGATTATGAATGGAGTTAGTTTCCAAGTTCTATTTAGGCCTTTTTAGCCGAGATAGTGAAGGTTGTGTTTCAGTTAGAGGAAAATTAGCCCCTTTAACAATTGAAGAGATTCGAAACCACTCTGAGTTCAAGAAATTGGTTGGACCATGCAAGTATCAAGAAGATGTGGAAAATATCAAGACTTTAAATTGGAATCAACTTCTTGAGCATATATTAGAGAGGAAAATACAATCTGCGTCCCAAAAGCAAGGGAGTTTCTAATATAATTCCTAGTCCAAAAAACATCTTTTTGAAGTCCTACGGTTAGAAACTAAGATATTGAGTATTATTATACTACCCCCCACTTAAATAACTAAAGAAACAACTACGTTGCCAACAAAGCACTATACCGTTAGTGCGTTCCTTATTTATTTTCACATTTATTTCTCATCATTGGGGAAAATATATAAAAAAATACGAGGTTGTAACTACCCACCCAATTCACACCATATACCGCCAACCAACGTCATGGGGCCGACCCCATATCAATAATTGGGGTCGTACGCACAACCTACATTCAAATTCATTTAACAATTTTATATGGGGTTGTGCCTAACTACACGACATACATATGTCTATTCTTACAGTTATTACAATATGGACCCGTCCCAGTATACTTAACAATATTCAACACCCAACCATATACTGTATTGTTTCTTAATAGGGTCGTACCCAATAGGGTGTTTAGTATAATACACACGCAAAATACCTAATACACCCAGATATGCACCTATTCCGAAAGCCAAAAATAGCGTCGTTTTTCTCTGTTTTCTTGTAGTGTTCCCTATTACTTGTTACCTTTGGATCTTGAATATTGACACAATACATGGGTTTTTGGAACAGTATCTACTCATCTGACTTTATTGGCGATGTGGAAAAACTTGGTTATATAATATATATATATATATATATATATATATATATATATATATATATATATATTTCTTTTGTTTGATCGTTGACCATAATATTTCAATTCTCTCTCTTAGTTCGACGTTAAAATCTATGTGCATTATCTCATTGTCTTTTGGATGTTTTTTTGTAAAAAATTTGTGACTTGGAAAATGGTTGGATTTGAACAGGGTGCTTGGAATTAGTAGAAATAGGTATACCATAAAACAAAATTAGAGTTGTTTTCCAGAGTAACTTCAACAAGAATAAAGTAAAACATAAAAACTTTAGAATACCCCTTCATTGAAATAATCTCACCATACATGAACTAAACTCTCTTGAAAAACCATTGCTACCATCGACCCCTTATCACCTTGAATATTCATTTTTTTTTAATTTCATGAGTTTCAAGGGAACATGAGAGTAATTATCCTTCAATACTTTCAAGAAGGATATTTTCATTCTTCCAAACCATCAAAGGACGCGGTTAATTCCAGATACAAGTCCAACTCTAACCTGTTTACTCCAAGATTCCACCTCTCCGTAATTTCACATTGCCCATATCTCAGCGAACTGTTCCGAAGGTCGATTTTACTTTGTGTATGCAAACAAAGCTAGAGTATCATTTAACACTGTAAGGGACTTGCACATTGAAAGGTAAGCTAACTCTCTCTCTCTCTTTCTCTCTCTCTCTCTTTCTCTCTCTCTCTTAGTTCGACGTTAAAATCTATTTGCATTATCTCATTGTCTTTTGGATGTTTTCTTGTATGAAAATTGTCTGACTTGGAAAATGATTGGATTTGAACAGGGTGCTTGGAATTACTAAACATAGAGATACCATAAAAAAAATTAGAAACCTCCCAAAAGAAAACATCAAAAAAAAATCCGAAACCTCCTCCATATCAACTGTGTACGGAACATTCAAGGCAAATGGCTCGAGTAGAAGGTCTTGTTGGCCATGATATTTCAGTTAGGATCTCCATGAAAAAATGTTTTCATGTTGTTGATTGATTATTTGAACACCAACAAAAAATCATTGATTCATTGTGTACTTCTTATTCAATAATTTATCATCTTTAGGCTTTTACTTGTTTTAACCTAGCTTTAATTAGTGTAACTGGTCATCATTGATATCCTTTATTTGGGTCAGTAATTATTTAATTAAATGAAGCATTGATGTTGTCATTTCCAAGATTTTAAAGTTATAACCTGGGTAAATTACATGCTTGTTCACAATCAAATAAATAATTAAATTTTAGATCATCTTTTATTGGAGACTTTCTTTCTTTGTTCCACATTTTCCTCACTTTGCCTGTGCTATATGATATACCTTATGATAGATCTATATTATAGAAGTAGTTAAAGAAGTTGAGTTCATTAAGAATAATTAATCTGTCTAGCATCTTTTAAAAGACTCAAGTTCCCATTTATGAAGCAGTAAGAAGTATCACTTAACAATTTAATCTTTCTAGTAATATTCTTTCACCTCTTTGCAGATATCACACCGTGCTGTCAAATGTAAATCAGAAAATCAGTTGGATGATATCTGATTTCACCAGACAAAACCAATGTGATATGATAAGATCCCATACTATAATTCATGTGTAAGAAGAAGCTTTCGAGGAAAGATTGTCCGAGTAGTAGTTCTTTGTGATTTGCGAATCTGTGTATAGTTTTCTAAAGTAAATTAATATAAAAATTGAAAAGAAGCAAATTTGGGGTTCTGGTTTTTCAAAGACTAAGACTGAAGCTAAGTTTCATTGCGTTGGTTCTCCACTCCTCTGTGAGTGTTAAGATGTGTATCTTTTTTGTATATGAAAAGTTTTACTATGTCCCACAATGTAATACCATTTTGCGTTGTATACAAAGTTTGAAACTGGCAGCCTAATGCTTCATTGACAAAAAGGTAAAACAAAAGTGTTGTTAGGCTTGATCAATTTGATCGTTCTAATGAAGTTAAACACCATTATTGCATTAAGGAGCTGAGGAATTGATGAAAGAAAATAAGTTTACACCATTGATATGCATGTACAATGAAATATATATAAGGGAGAAAGGTATTTTAGCTCTTCAATATTATACGAAAGTGCGTATGTCATCCACGTGATTCAAAAGATAGCAAATATACCCCTCCGTTGTGTTATACAATTATATTCAAAATCTACCACAAAGGTATAAATATTATTTCTCGGAATAACACCGATACTTTTATACTTTGTAAACATATATATTTGGTTATTTTGCATAACACAGAGACATATGGTGCAATTAATCCAAAAGAAAACAATTAACACGTGTAATGTCAAATATCATACGTGTAGTGCTGTCATAGATGATAAATAGATTTGAATTTTGAGTGAAAAATAAATTCTAAGAACTTATATATATAAATAAACTCCAAGAAAAATAATAATTAAACTAACTTAATACTTTCTTAAACCTCGATTGTTTTGTTTGCGTAAGGAAAATTTGGCCTTAACTTCATCAACTGGAGTCAAATGAAGAATCAAATGATAGAAACTACCCAAAATCTCTATCGTAATATATAACGGCCTCGGAAGTTAGATTATACATCTTCATAGTTCATACCAACTTCAGGTGAGGATCAAGTGAAAGAAAAATGTTTGTTGCCTATAAAGGTTGACCATGTTGGGTTTATATTATATCTCATGCAACCCAAGTGGAGTTTGAGGGAGTAGTACCTGAGAATGAAATAGGGGTGGCTTCGAAGCTGACGGAGAAAATGAAGGTTAATTACCATGTTATGGCTTCAATTGAGTAGAAAGCTGAGGGACTTTTAGGTGGTGGTCCAAGTTTTGATAGTTGTGAAAAAGGATTGTAAGACAGACGGTATATAGAGAAAAAAAGTTGTTAACACTAATTTGGTACAATGAAATGGAGCGCCATGTTTTTTTTGGTTACATGGATGATCCGGGCTAGCATGCGCGCACCCGACCAATCGCATGGAGATATACATGTCTCCCCATATATATTCTCATGGTTAATCAGAACTAGGTCTCCCATGTTACGGGAGAAGTTCGAGCCTTATACCTCTCACTTTTCTTTTTGGTTGGATAAGTAATTTCATAGGAGAAAAGGTATAATGTACAATTAAGCTATATTGATTTAAAATTTTATTTAGGACGTGTAAAGAAGAAATTTTTGTTTATCTAATTCCTATTCTATTAAAGTTATCCAATGTGGAAGATGCAGAATAATATCTAAGCGATGAAATGCTCTATGATCGGCCCAAACTCACATGCCATCTGGTTGATATTCCGGATGATCATCGGCCCAAACTCACATGCCATCTGGTTGATATTCCGGATGATCAGTTAGATTATCAGTTTGTTGCTGACAGCTGCCTAATACCTTGAATGAGTTTAATCTTATCTGATAAAATTGTTTTGTCTTTCCTTGAAAAATCAGCGCATTTTCCGTATCTTTCAAAATTGTTAGGGCCTCCCCTTCCAAGAATGAGTTGCAGAATAAAGTATTTTTATAGTTGATTCTACAACCCGAATTTTGTGAAATTAAACAATCCATATTTTAGTAGTTTCATAAGGTTTACTGAAGGACGCGTCACATGAGAAAATAATATTTGACTCGTTGATGGAAGATTCTGTATTTTGGTTTTATCTGTCTTGAAAGATTTTATTAGAAGAGGGATTAGGGTTTCTCTATTCTGAATTGTGTAATACTCTCATTAGTTTACATCACTAGTTTATTCTCAAAAGTTTAAGTTAGTATTATCTATTCACTAGTCTATTCTTATCGAGAAACATACAAGAATCATTAATTATTCTTAAAGGCATGATAGGTGTACAAAATAAACAAGATAGAAAAATGCATAAGTTAATCTCCTTTAACGTTCTATTATTAGAGAGGATTTCACCTCTCATAATAAGATTATTTTGCACCCGCCATATATTGACATATCGTAGCGGCAATGCAATTTCTCAATACTTTTCGCCTTAAATTTTTTTCGAGTTTTAAATTTGTTTGAGCCAATTCAGGACACTCAAAATGGTGTTTATCTCTTTTTCAATACCAAACCATTTTCTCATATATTCTAAAGAAAAGGTATTTGTTAGACTCAAAATCTTTCCCACACATTTCACAAAGTGGATCCAATTTCATATAAACTATCATATCCTATGTGCGAAATCTCTCTTATTGTCATCTATACAAGAATATCATGTTTAGAAATAACATAAGAGTTTCACATAATATTGGCCCAATTTTTTGAAAAAGATTGGTGACGAAAAACATTATAAGGAGATTTATATAAACAAAGAAACCCACTACTTCTTGGCTTACAAGAAACTGCTTGATCATTTGGGATGGAGAACCAATGATGCAACACTTTTATTCCTCATTCATACCCAACCAAAATATCTATTTTATCTTCTAGCACCCATAATTTTCTAAATAAGGAGAGTCTAATTTTTTCACATGCCATAACCAAATTCATTAATTTTCATATATTCTCTATGAACCCATTTTATCCATAAAGAGACTTCTTTCGTCACTATTTTCACAACATCTTCATGAGTAATACTTTGTTTTAAACTCCTAGATCTTTAAAACCAAGGCCTCCTTCATTTTTTAGTATAGCTATATTCTTCAGTTTGATTTGCATAGATTTTCCATCCCCTGTAAAATCTCCTACAAATACTCACGATTCAATCATAGACAGAAATAAGTATCGAAATATAGATGGCGAAAATTAAACTATTCTGAAGAACCGATCTAATAAGTTGAAGGCGACTCACGTATGAAAGAGAAGAATCATTTCCAATACCGCACATAACTCTTCAGCTTACCAATGAGAGGTTTGTAGTCTCTCGAGAATAAAAATTGAAGTTCCAAGAGATGCACCCAAATATCAAAACGACATATCCCTTTTTTCAAGTTGAGTAATTTTCATAATATCATCAACAACCTCACTCTTGATTCTCACATATTAAATATTTGATTTTGTATATTTAAATGAAAACTCGAATACTTACTAAACTCCTCCAAACAATCTATAAGTATTTTTGCCGAATTATGGTCTCCTTTAGCTAAAAGCATGATATAATCGACAAAATCAATGTGGGTGATCTTATTTTTCCTGCATTTTAGATGGTGCTTGAACCAAACATTTGTATTCTTTTTCAATATCCTCGACAAATAATCAAGACATGAATGGAAAGGTAAGTAGAGATATGATAACCTTTTCTTAAGCCTTTTTCCCTTTTGAAGAAGCCATGAATTTCCCCATTAAGTGCAACGGAATATGAATATTTTGTACATTCCATAACTCAGTTAACAACCAAACCGGAAGATTTAACCCTTTGAGTACCTCCCTAAGGCAATCCCATGATACCAAATCATACGCTTTTTACAAACCAATCGTGATAGTACATCTAGGTGAGCTACTATTATTGTTATATCCTCTGAAGATATCTTGCATTAAATGAATATTCTCGGCTATCTATCTTCCGGGAATAAAAGCATTTTGTGATTGATCAATGATCTCTTCAGAAACCAGATTCATGTGATCCACAATAATCATTGTGATTGCTTTTTAAATTACATTACAACACTAGATGGTCTATAGTCCTCAACAATTACTGAATTTTCTTCTTGCGAATGAGAGCAATAATAGTAGCATTTAATTATTTAAGTAAAAAACCAGTAGTGAAGAATTATGTACTTCTTGCATTACTTTGTCTCCAACTAGCTCCCAATATCTCTTGAAAAATAGTGAAGAAAACCCATCATGGCAGGGTGCTTTATCATAGGTTATACGAAAAATGGCCTATTTTATCTCAACACCAGAAACCTCTTTACACAAACCCAAGCCTTGTTATTGTGTCAACATATTACCCCAACTAAAAACATCACAATCCACATGTTCCATATCAATTTTCGTACCCAACAATATCTTATAATAATCATAGAACGCAACTTTTACTTAAGCACTACAAGTAGTATCTTCCCCATTAGAAAGTTTGACCTTTGTGATAAAATTTTTGCGTTGCTTACTCTTCATGAGCCAATGGAAAAGTGGCCATTCCTAGAGTGTAATAAAAATCAACACTAAATAGGAGAAGTAACTAACCGCTAGTGTATGGGGCGTTCCAAGTAATAGATAAATAATAAGGGATTCCGTCTCAGGGACTGTGAGGTATGATGAATGTGTTTAATAGGTAGAGAGAATTAATTGCAATACGAAATAAATAAAAGATAATTAGATATTTGTTTAGGTGTTTGAATGTAAAGAGACTAAACGCAACAAAGTAAATTAACTAGATTAATATAAAGTAAAGAGTAAAGATTAGTCGCAGTATGAGAGCTATACTTGAGTCTCGCTAGGGATCCACCTAAGTTCGTACATTTAGTGTTTTCGTTTAAGGGACAAGTTTGTGATTCTATATTAGTCGGGACTCTACAATCTCATAACTCACGTCAGGGTAGACTTAGAAGCTGTCCTACAGTATTACAAACCCCGTTAGGGCGATTATAAGCTACGTTGAGATGATTAATACTTTTACCCAATTGGGTACGCCGTTAGTCAAGCCTGTTGGGATCAATGACGAACAACATGTGTTTATTAATTAGTTCATCAATTTAAACCCTCGTTAAGGTGATCACCGCCACTAGTGAACAGTATAATCACTATAACCTAGCTAATTCTGATTCCTGACTCAATTAAAATTAGTAAATAACTTGAATTAAATTAAGACAATCCTAAATCTGAAAATACTAATATAAATAAACTAGGGCTTGACTCATTATGCATTATCAAATATTATTACGTTTAGCTCATACTGAAATTAAACAAAGAAGGGAAATTAATAGAATACATTTTCCTAAAAACAGAAATAAAACCTAAAGAGAGGAATTGATTTTAGTTGATGTTGGAGAAAGGAGTTTCTCCAGCTTCTACTCTTCTCTCTACCTCTTTGCTACCTTCTGAAAGTTGGAAAATATGAAGCGTACTAAAAAATGAAGTCTAAATAACTTAAATAATAAGTAAAATCAGATTGAGCCCTAATCTTATTTAAGTGAATGATTACGGGCCCACGTCCAATCAGTATTTCCCGCATCTGCTGTACACATTTCAGTAAAACAGTCGTAAGTCCAAATCACCTTTTTCCACTTCTCAATCCGAGCGAACTCAGAGGAGCACCTTTTTCATTTGAACCACCAAGACTGGATCAACACCGTTTGGGCTCGAAAATATATGGAAGTGATGAATTTCTAGTTTCTTATGCTCCTCTTCATCTTTTTGAGTGGTACTTTTTGCTATTTTGACTCCTCCTTTTGACCTAAGACTCTATAATCCACTTCTCTTCCTCATATCGATGCTTCCTAAAATCCATGTACCTAATAAATTCATACTAAAATACACAAATTAATGCACAAAAACTCTAAAAATGCAATTATCATAATTCTGAGGTGAGAAAGTGCAATATGACAAAATAAGCTCAATAGTCTATCTAATAAGTCCAAATTCTACCTAGAATGATTTATCCTAAGGGCATATATTTATCACACAAAGGTAGACATCAAGACCCCCAACTCAAACCTTTGTCGTCATGACAAAGTAAGACAAAAATAGAGGTCTTAGGTGAGACGCAAAATCCAGAGTCCAGTGAATGATACCAAAAACACAACTTAAAGTAAATCTCATATAGTATAACTTAAGAATTCACGCACACATACACCTATCATGAAAAATTAAACATAAATAACATTAATCCATAATTAAATTCACAGTTCTAGAAGATTACACTTAATATTTAGCTCGCGATGGTGGCTATAGGGTGTTCATCAATCCTTACTTGCTTTGAATGCTCCACTTAGCTTACTCCCTATTTGTTGAATTGTTAAATAACTATGTACCTAAGAATCAAGAGATCTTTACGGTTTTAGCATAGACTTAGGGACGGAATGGTATGTATATTTGGTAAATTTGAAGTGAGCTTTTGCCTCTCTCCTCACTTACCATCAACTAATAGTCCAAGAGCTTAAGTTTACACTCGAATTTGTTCTCATTTAACCCACTTAACGCACGAATTTAGCGTCTAAATCAACCCAATTAGCACTAAAGATTATTTCCATAACTTCCACTTTGCCGGTTACTTTTTTTTGTAAGATATCCCTGACCATCATTTTGATGTGAATGGTCATGTCTCTTATGAATTTCTCTTTTTCTCATTTTTTTCAAAGACTCCGACAAAAGGTTAAAATTAATATATCATCACAATTATGTACTAAATACAAACACATAAAATTCCCTCCAAATGTTATTTCCCATAACGAAACCCACCACTCCAAACTCAAGCTCAAAATAGGAAGTCTTAGGATTGTGATTTAAGTGTGTGTCATATGGAAAGTTCTATAAACTACTTTTTGCCAATAATCGGCGCCTAGGCAAGCTAGGCACCTCTTCCATGACGACTAAGGCGCTAGGCAAAATTGCCTAGCATTTTTACTAGGCATAGGCGGGTGAGGGGCGAGATGATGCTTAGGCTCTCTTAGGCGGCGATATCTACAGCTTAGCCTTCAAGCCAATTTCGCAATACTTAGTGATTTTTTGTAATACTCGCTGATTTTGGATAATACTCCGTGATTCATATTAATACGTCGTGGTTTTATGTAATAATTAGTGTTTTGATATTAATATGTAGTGATTTTATGTTAAACTTAGTTATTTCACATAATATTCAATGATTTTTTTGTTATACTCAATGATACTCAATAATTTTGCATTAATACTCAGTTAATTCATGTTAATATTAGGTGATTTTAAATAATAATCCGTGATTTCAAATAATACTCAACGATTTCAAAAAAAACTCAGTGCTTTCAAACAATACTCAACAAAATCACTACATAGTGAATAACACAAGTATTACTACTTAGAAATACACTAGTAAAAAATTACTCAAAGAATTAACCCGCAAAATTACTACTCAGAGAATTCGTCAGCAAAATCACTCAGTACTCAACAAAAATATCTAAGTACTCAGCGAATTTGTGAGTTATTTTGCATGATAATATAATTTGTTTGTTAGTATACTGGGAAAAAAAATCTCTAAGTAGCTAGAGAGTTCTTCTAGTACTCAACAAATTTGTGAGTTATTTTGCATTATCATATACTTTGTGTGTTAATATACTCGACAAAAATATAAGATTTCTCAGAAAAATTCTCTAAGTAAGAATTAACATAATACTAAAGGAAAAATGGCACAAAAAATAGTAGACTAAAACCATACAGCATAATCGCATAATTGAAAAAAATAAAATCCAAAATTAAGGAAATATATAACAAAATTACATTTTTTAATAAAATTTAAAATCAATACAAAGAAGAAAAAGAAAAGAAATCACCGAGGATCTACTGTTGCTGCCATGTAAGTCGAAGCCATGCCTGCTGCCGGAAACAAACACCTCACCAGAAAATATGGAAACACCTTGAAGATAACTCTAATTTGTATTGCTAACTCTGATATACTACTCGAACTTCGATCTATTGTTGCTAACTCCGATCTGTTGCAAGTCATAATGCACGCAAAATTCTTGTTGAACGAAAAAAAAATTACAAAACTTAATACAAGTTTTATATTGAATTTTTTTTGAAGGTAAAGAATATGGATATACGTACCACAATCTTCTTTAATGTACTTATAAGAAGAATAAGTGAGCAAAGTTTGTAAAATTTTAGGAGTGGGCGAGAGAGAGAGAGAGAGAGAGAGAGAGAGAGAGAGAGAGAGAGAGAGAGAGAGAGAGAGAGAGAGAGAGAGAGAGAGAGAGAGAGAGAGAGAGAGAGAGAGAGAGAGAGAGAGAGAGAGAGAGAGAGAGAGAGAGAGAGAGAGAGAGAGAGAGAGAGAGAGAGAGAGAGAGAGAGAGATGTAAAATTAAGGTTTAATGGTATGTTTTTATTTTTGGGTTGTTATATTTAGTATATATATCAGTAAAAAACAAAAATGAGTATAATGAGTAGTGGTAAAATAGGTGCGTAGTATTAAATAGTATTAGTGAAATTTAGTAAGAAAAGTAGATAGATACAGTGTAGTTTCGTTTTAAAGTAGAGGTCTTTAAAACCTGTTGTGTAATAATCTCTTATTTTAACTTAATATGAGCACACCAATTTTCGGTAATGTGATTCGTCTGGTTTCATTTTCCACATTGACCTCCACCTTCTTCGAAATTTGTTTCTCTATTGGTGGTTTTCACAGAAAATGTTACGACTTCCAATTAAATATTGTTGTTTTGTCTATTATAAACTTTCGCTTGTCTCTCGTATGAAAGACAAGAAAATGGGATTTGTTAACTGTGGGTAATGGCTCAAGGAGAATTGTGATGATGCATTATGTGTCAAAGGCTACGGATACGAGGATTAGTAAACCCATCGTGAAAGGTATTGCTGTAGTTAGACGTGGATCTCGATGGCTCTTGGTCAATAGGCCGGAAGTGAGTTTTTGGTTAGATGTTTGGTTGGGGGGCCACCCCCTTATTGATTGTTCTATTTGGGAATGTGGGGGTGGAAGAATGTAAGAGTAAAGTTAAAGATTATGTCCGCGAAGATGGCTCTTGGGATTGGGGTAAATTCCAATCCTTTTTCCCATCTTCAAAACTCTTGGAAATTACGGAAATTTCGGTGAATAATTGTAGTGAGAGTAGAGATAGGCTATCTTTGACAAGGGAAATTCATGGAATTTATACGTCTAAATCGGCAACGTGTGATTCGGAGATTGCAAATTTGCACCTGGGTAGTAAGTGGGATAGAGTTTGGTAATTAAAGTGTTCTCAGCGTATTAGAGTTCTAATCTGCCGAGCTATTCATGAAAGATTGACAATGTACGGAAATTTGAGGTGGAGAGGGGTTATTGAGTCAGGTATTCGTCCGGTTTGTGGTTTAGCGGAGGAAAACGTTATGCATATTTTTAGAAAGTGCGTCAAGATCACAGAAATTTGGCAACAGATTCGAGTAGAGGTTAATAGTTATATTGGGCCTAGACTAGGGGTGCAATTAGGCGCTTGGATTTGTATCTGCCGAGGCAGAGTTGGGGACTTAACCGTGTTAGGTTAATTTATGTTAAATAAACTTTAAATAGAAAAAGCAAAGAGCCCAATACTTACTTAATCAAACCAAACATACTTACTTATCAAACTAAACATTGTGGCTAATTTAGAATTGTGGATATTATTATGTCAAATTGTGATCATATTGGACTAAGTTGACCTATTTTTGGCCCAAGTAAAATGTAAATAGAAAATGGGAAGCCTACACTATATTATTATGATACTTCTGTTTGAGAATATTGTCCATTTTTATTCTATTTGTACAAATCAAAGCATAATTGGTCCATTTTACAATATTATAACGTGTTTATTTAAGAATCATTGATTTTTTATTATATTTGTACGGTCTAGATTAAAAACCTAATTGGTTCATATATAAGGCTTCATTAAGTTTGCTTGGATCGTTTATCCCATTCTTTTTTTTTTATCCGACACACTTTTTCTTAATCCAGTAGGCTTCTATTCCTTCATATATTTGATAAATTCCTTCTAATTATCGTGATAACCACTGGTTATGTGTCTGTGTGTACCTTATTCATGCTAGATCGGTAAACTTTATGTTTTATAGATTTGTGAATTAGATCAGTGTACTTACCAATTGTAGCAGTTATTTAAATGGAGAAGGTGATTCAACTCATATACTGTAACAGTATTTCGATGATACCTTATATATATATATATATATATATATATATATATATATATATATATATATATATATATATATATATATATATATATATATATATATAGATGCATGATTTACTTTCACTTAAGTTAGGTGGTAATTAGTTTAAAAGAAGACCACATTTATTTTTTATTTTCACCAAATTCTTTGTTATGATCTTATGCAATATGTCTACATTAATTATGGATTAGTAAATTATTTATCTTATCAATCGCAATCCATTTTGCTTTATGTTTGTTGTTTGAACACATACCATTTTTTATTGACAAATAACTTATTACACCTTATAAAAATAGTAGTAATGTTGAGGAAAAATTGCACCATTAGTTGTTGTGATTTGTGATATAGACGTGTACTGTGTTTCAAAATGATTATTTGCAACAAAATTAAAATAAATGGGTTTATCTATCTCTTTTGCATAAGATCGAGGACTAATGGTAATAAAAATTCTTATAACTAGATGATTTTACTTGGAGACCCCTTCAGATTACTCTCACTAGTGATAATGTAAGAACAATATATTGGCAATTTATCAAAGAGGACATTTACATTATACAATTCTGCAAAGATCACGTGTAAAAAATTGAGATAATTAGAATAAATTTAAAAGACGATAGTTTCGTTAAAATAAAGCTTCCTCGGGGTTTTCAAACAGGCGGAGATAGGTCCACAAGGTTTATTTGGGATCAGAAAATGTCACTCGGGTTTATAATCGAAGAAAAGCTCCACGTGTGGGTATTGGAGAATTTGGATAAACAGATATGGTCAGATAAAAAGACTATCCTATTGGATTTTATCAAGGATTATCTAAATTCTAATATGAATTTTTATGTGCATAGCGGATCAAAGAGCCTAATGTATGTTTTTTACGATAATAATGAGACGCTAGCATATGATATTTTCTCCAAGAGACAACAACCTTAAAAAGCACTTCTAGGGAAAAAGATATACAGTCTGGTTCCTAGTCTAATATCCTTAAAAGAAATGGTTTCGATCACTGCTATAGAGCCAAACATGGTATAACTGATAAGTGTTTCTTATGTTATAAGCCTGTTAAAGAGGCCATAGCTTTTATTGTTTGAGAACTATTAAATGTTTCCTTATAATTTAATTATCCAACTAAAGTACTGAACTTACATACATTTTGTTTATGTTAGAACTTGCTCTGATATTTTTATATTTTTTTTTCTGACACTTCAAAACCGACACTATTATACAAGACCCTGCAAATTCAGACGATATTGAACCCTCCTATTCTCGATTCTTAAACCAAATTTTTTTATGTTAATTTTCTTGGTTTAAATAAGTTTAGAAAATATAATTTATCTTTTAAACTGCATAGAATAAAATTGCCTAAAATCCCTGACATTCAGAGGAACCTTATCACTTAGCTAACACCTAATACCTTTTTTAGAGCATTAGGAAAAGTAGATAACTGATTTGTTTTGATTAACTTCAAAGTATAAGGGGTTTGTTTGCAAGATTTATTACTACATGTCCTTTCTGCATGTTTACAAAACGAGGGGTATGCCTTTTACTCAACAAAAAAAGGTGTATCCGACTCTACGAAATGACTAAAATACCATCGCCCACAAAATTTATTTACTTGGGTTTATACACTAAGATATTTATGGGAATTGTTCAATTTGGCCTCCTTATTTGTAGCAATTTTGGTTTTATTTTTTCAAGATTGTGCAGTAGGTATGCTTTTGACCTATTTTTATATTTGTTGAAGTTTTTTACAAGATATCATTCAATTGGTCTACCAATTAGCTATAATGTTAAAAAAGGATTTACAAGTGTAAGCTAATGGTTGTAATGATTAGAGTTGAAAATATGTTATTATTTCTATGGGGTGAATAGTTGTGTATCTTGATAGCATATCGGATCACCTCGATTTTTGAGTTTGATACTAAGATTCCTTAGCTGGACAGTGAAAGACTTTTATTTTCTACAATACGTCATTAAACTCAGACTTCAGGGTGATTGGCAGGGAGAATGAATAATTCTCCCACTTTTCTGTTTCACGAAATATTATTACCTTCATCAACCATGAATCCGAAGGGATCTTTTCATATCTTTTCTTGAAAAAACACAGTTCCATCTTAGAGCTTCAAATCAATTTCACTGCAAAATAGGGGAGAAAATTATGATAACTTTGGTTACTCTAGATACTCAATTATAAGTGTGGCTTATAGTTGTCAAGTGCACCATTATATGGACAATCATACCTCCTCAGCTCCTCTCCCTTTTTCAAGAGTTTCTTTAGTACCTTTTTGTCTTCGGCTTAGAAATAATTTTCCAAGAAACTAGTTCAAAAAAAAGGTACTTCACCTTCATCATCCACAAAAAGCTTTCTATTATATCCAAATGCATCTATGCCAATAAAAAATCGTAACTCGGTAATCAAAACTCCAACAAAAAGAAGTCGTTCGAGAACTTGCATAGTGGCTTCACTGTCAAGAGAACCTTTTCGCCCTTCTTTCATTGTCTTAACAACTCTCACGTTAGCAGGGCAAAAATATTTTGTCTCATATGTTTAGTACTTCTTTTCGATACCATTCAAAAACATACCATCTCTCACAGTGAACTCCACTCCACTGGATTTCAAAACAAGCGTCCCTTCTTCTAACCAAGCCTCGTATTTCACTACAACAAAGAATATAGGATTAATTTTAATGAACCCTTAGTATTATCTGAATTATGAGTCCATTAATCCCTATGCAAAAAATTACCACAAAAAATTATGGGCACTAGAGGTCCAATGATGTGAAATGACTAAAAAACCTCTGAACTGTTTGAGCACCTAATAGAAAGACGCGAAATGACTAAAAAAAATTCTAAATTGGTTTAAGTGACAAAGAACACATACCAAAGACTTCTTCAGGATTTTTAGGATTTAACTACTCAGAACTAGAGAATGGTGTGTGGTGGTATTGTTGGAGGAGTTCCAGTTTCTCCATATTCATGTTCAGGAGGTATTGAGAAAAGTGACTTAATTTAAGCAATGCTCCCACGTGCTTACAAACATCAAATTAATATTAATATTCTTAGTCTTGAAAAGGTATTAAATTTCCTTGACTCTCGTTTAAATTTCATCATCATTGCTTGGATTCTCCGAACCTTCAACTTCCTTAAGTAGCTTCTTAGTGTCAGTCAAGTTCAAGAGACACAAAAATTGTTGATTCTGACTAGGTGAGATATATTATGTCGCTTCATATGATACCTTTCATATCCAGCCATAATATGGGAAACATGATCTTTACCTCAGACATACCACATTATTAGACCTTAGGTGGTGATTGAGATTCCTATTTCACGTGTCATGCTTTATGTATACGTGTATGCTAGATTTTGTAAAGTATAAAAAACCTGTTTTTCCTTCTTTTTAATTATATCTTCCTGGATTTTCAGAGGAAAACTTATTTGTTGACTCCTTCCTACTCCTACTTTAAAAAGTAACTCTCTGATAGGTTTTATAGTCATTTTCTTTATGTAATATCCTCAAATTCTAATTGTGGTCAAAGAAATTATATTGGGATGTTGGTTTTCATCTTTTATATTATTTAAAATTTTAGAAGGTTATTTTTGTAATTTTGAAATAATGATAATATAAGGTTTTTAACCTTCCAATTAGGGGGGAACATTATTTATCATTTTGGATGATTTTTTAGAGGGAGAAAGGAAAAAAATAAAGGGGAAAGAAAAGAAAGGGAAAAGAAAACGGAGGGGACCAGATCATCTCTAGGGAAACCCTAATAAAATTTGGCAGCCTTCATCAAAGCACGGAGGGGGATAATAGGAAATCTGGATGCAGAACGAGACAAAGATCATTAATTTGAGGTTTTAAGAGAGTTTTTCTTGAACAATATCACTTATCATATTTCAAAATGTGCCATTTGTAAGAACTAATTATCTATTCTCTTATTCTAGATATGCCTTTCTTTAGGAATTATTTATCGATGTTAATTAATATTTTTGTACTCTTGTTCTTCATTCACTTTCATCAGAACTAAACTCTAATATAAAGAAAATGTTATCTATGGACATTATAATTGTAGTATGTTATTGCATATGTTATGAGAGAGGTGCACATATTACTCAGCTTTTGACAGCTTCTACACGGGTTAAATATAGTTTTTTACTTTGACCGATGCACGGGTTAAATGCAGTTTTTGATAGTCATTGCACAGATAATTGCAGTCTTGACAAAAGGTCACAATTTTTGTAAGATAACATGGTACTGGGTTAATGATACATTTGTTTCAATCAGTAGCATTGTTCCTTTTTGTGTTTTTCATCTGCAAATACTTAGAGCCGGATACATTATCGATAGACCAATCACTCTTTGCAAATCAGACTTTGACCCCCAACGATGGAAAATTAAAACTTTGTTTTTTCTATCCAATTAATTCAATAGGATCAATATTAGTATATGGTACAAGAATATACAAGTTAGAACTGTTGTTTGGGTGGCTAATATAGAAACCCCTATTCATCAGCCTCCCAATAGTAACTTTCACCTACTATTGTCTAATGAAAGTCTAAGTCTTCTCAATAACGAAAAAAGAGCAGTTTGGAGAACTAATTTAACCTCGGCAACCTCAAATGCCACGGAAGAAGTACTTCTTCGTAGTGGAAATTTGGTGTGAGAGATGGTGGTGTACGGAATGTACTTTAATTCTGGGTTATATTGTTTTATATTTGTAGTTTCCTTTTCCTTTGAAGATATTACGATATCACGTTGCTCATTTTGTTATTCTAATTCTTTTTGTAAAACGTGGGAAAGTAAGATCCAAGGTATAGAAATCTCATGAAATATTCATTGGTTTAGAAGCTCTAGGTTTGGAGTTCTTCGTTTGTACGTAAATTTTTTTTTTTTTTTTTTTGATAATTCTTGTATATAAATATTAAAGTTTTCAAATAATATGGAAAGTTATGAACAAGTATTAGTTACAATGATTTTATAAGATTAATGGATACAATATACTATGTAAGTAAATATGGCCTTGCAGGCTTAGGACTTTAATCTTAGGCTTGCGGCAGTCTTGTCCCGAGATTTAACTTGTAATTCTTGGGGCGTGACATTTTATGTCGTCTTCTTCTGTCTCCCCTGCTGGTTTGCCTATGTGTGAGCCTGTGGTACCGGTGAGCAACTCTGAGTAGATTGTATTCATGTTGTTTCCGTGTAACCTTCATTCAAATGTAGAACATTCTATGGAGGTCATGACTTCTAATAACCCATTGAATCCAGACTTAGGAGAATAACCCCTCCTTGGAAGAGGTTAAGGTCTATTATTTGAGGGATAACACCCCTTGTTCTTCTTAGCGTAAATCTAGGGTTAACTCTAAACCTAATCTTAACTTTGGGTGAACCATTTAAGGTATTCCCCCAAACTAACCACATAGTGAATCTTGTGTTGTCCTTCAGGGATATTTTTACATTGGTAGAGGTTAGGATCACTGGAACATTAGAGCAGTGTCTCGGGATATGAGGGTATGTTTTCCATGTACTTGCTTTGTTTTGATATTGGGAAGTATCTCTTTGGTCCCTTTGTGTCCAACCTTTTACAGGCATATTAGTTGAGCCCTAGTCAGCTATCTTCTATTGTATGGGGTAGGATCATGGACTCTTATGTTTTTTTGTCGTAGAAACCTGAAATACAACCCCTTTGTTAACCTTTTCCAGGCTTTGTTTAAAATTGTAAAGAACCCGACCATCACCATTCACGACTCTCCGTGTTCAATGGTAAAAACCCCATTATAGGGCAGATGGTACATATTTACCTTTGCAATAAGGACCACACCCACATATTATTTTTATGACTCCTCCCAGTTTTACTCGGGTTAGCATGGAATGTCTGTTTTGGTTAGGCAGATCCCAACATGCTTAGCTCCTTGTTCCTGGAATGATTCTTCAAATGAACTGGATTATGTGTCGATTTTGAGAATTGACGAAGAGTTATATCGCTAAAAAGGATATTATTTCTTTATCCATATTTTTTCCAATAGGACCATTTAAGAGTCGAAGTTATATCCTCATTACAATATTTCTTTTAACATATTAACTACTCCTCTTACATTGAATCTTCCGAGAGATTTTCAAAGAACAATATATCTTCTTCTAAATTATTACTATTATTATTATTATTATAAAAATAATAATTATTAATAGTATTATTATTATTCTTTTTCTATGTTATTTGGGCAAATATACGTTAATTGGTGATTACCACGGTGTTTGTAGGTGTTTGGGACAAGTCTTGAGATGGACTAAAAGGAAAAGTAAAATGGAGGATGCTAAATACTCTCTCCCCAAACACCCCTTGGTTGTTAGTAGTAGCAAGAGGGCGTTTTCAGCAATTTGAAGGTTGAGACCGTCTCCAGTTTGATCAGCTATATGTGCTTCCTATCTCGATCCTCAGTGACGGGGATGATGATGATGCTATACAATTCTCATGGAGAAAGGTAAAACGACCATTCGAGGAATCTACTTCTTCTCTAGGAGAGAGAAAAAGTCACCTTTCAGATGATAAAAATATACACGCCCTACAAGTTATTGGCCTTTCTCGCATTAACTTACCCCTCTCCTCTTCAAGCGGAACTCTATTAACGATTATCTTGACCATCTTCGTGATACGGTTCCCTTCGTCCAGTTTTGCTTCGAGATGGTGGAACAAACTATTAAGAAACTTGGAGAAGAGAGTGGGAAGTTACACGATGATTTGAGAGTTCTCAAGCATCTGAAAAATCTACCATGGATCAGATGTCTCTCAACCATGAAGATTTTGATATTGTAAGGCATCTATAGTGTTTCCGTTCAATGAGAAGAAAAAAAATACTTGAGTCCCAAATTATCGGCCTGCAAAACAAGGTTTGAGTGGGGGTCGTGGGCGTTTGCCAGACCTTTAACCAGTTGAAGAAAGCCTTAGTGGAATATACTGATGTAATTGCCCAAGCTAGTTGGTTGATTTTTTTCATTGGGTACGAGAAAAGAATATTTTACTATATATCAACTATTTTCAAGTTCCAGGCAAACTCGTGGAGGAGGTTGTAGCAGTAGATCCTCCTGTTGGTGTGGAAGATGCAGAGGAGGACACTTAGCTTTTCTTTGGTGTTGTTCACTTGATCTTTTTTCCAATACCTTCATGATGTGCAAATTTTGGTATTTTTGGATTTTTGGTGTAATATTTTGTGTGACTGACATGAATTTTAATACAGTTTTATTTATGTGGTTTATGAGATTCTTTCCTCCCACCCATTTTTATATTGTAGGTATTATCTTTGAACTCATGTAGTTCCCTCACTTATTGCTCTGTGACTTGTGTTTAAATAAAGTTGACCCGACATAATGTTTTAATGTTAGTTCATTATCGTTTTTATGAGGATTCCACCTTTGTTTCCCTTTTACCTAGTAAAGAGAGACTCCTAGGCTCGAGGGATATATTTTATTACTTCAAGGATAGAGGTATCTCACTTATAAATAATGGGTAAGGTTTTATTTATGGAGCGCTTTCGATGATTTATGATAAATCAGGGTATCAAAGATAGGCTCCCTTTATAACTGGATATGGTTTTTTTACGAGTATAAGGCAAGGATATATCAATGTTTCACAAGTGCTTCATTGTGCCTTTTCTCCCTTTTTATCTTAAGACGAGGGTATTAGAACATTATCTTGTTATCCATTATTCGGAACTTCAGTTAAGTAGCTCAGCTTCTTGTGAATAATGGGGTGTCCAGGTTCCTTCTTGGGTCTCTGCCCATGTTTCACAAGGGTGTTACTTTTTCTTCATTTTCCTAGACATGTCATAATTACCCCTTTTTTCTTTGGGTAGTTCAAACATCTTTTATAGGATTTTGAGAGTTATCACTATCTTGTCTTCCCCCTAAAACACATCAGGTATAAGTATCCCTGCATTTAAAGAAAAGAGATCTTCCGATATATTTTGGTTATACATCCATGGTTGACCATTCACGGGTGTTTAAAAGTAGGCCTCTGCGGGAAGCACGTGCTTCTTGAAGAAACTTAATTTCTTCAGCATTCATTTGCATTCATCCTCAGAGTCCTTTTATTGACGAGGCTCATGAACCTATCAACATGAATTTCTCCAAGATATTGTTTCGGTTTGTAAATAAAATGCCAACTTCTGTGAATTCTCCATTTAGGGTGTAAGTACTGATGTTGTTTCCTTTTTTTTTTCTTTAATATGTATGAGCCAGAGGCTTCTTAAACCATAGAGTGGATTTATTTCATGTTTTTTTATTTCATCTATGCTCAAAAAAATTGTTTTTCTTGAATCAAAGTTCATTATTATGAGGTGGTTACTAAGATCTAACCCATCATTTTTACTTAACAACCCTTTTACAGGATTCGCGCCAAGGTTTATTTTTATGAGGTGGTATAGATAAAGCCTTTTGTTTTACTCGATAATCTCTTTCCAGGGTTGAATCAAGGTTTATTTAATGAGGTGATCATAAACATATAACCTTTATATTACTCTAAAACCCCTTTATAGTGTTGGGTCGACATTTATTCATGAGGTGATCATAAAGATCTAACCTTTTGTATTACTCGAAACCCAATTGCAAGGTTCAATCGAGGTTTAATTTATGAGGTGATCATAAAGATCTATCTTTTTATTTTACTAGAGAAACCCCTTGAAGGGTTGGATCGAGGTCCATCCTATGAGGTGATCATATCTAACATATTGTTTTACTCAAAAACCCCTTTTCAAGGTTGAATCGAGGTTTATTTTACGAGGTGATCATAAAGATCTAACATTTTAGTTACTCAACAACCCCTTTCCAGGGTTGAATCGAAGTTTATTTTACGAGGTGATCATAAAGATCTATACTTTTCTTACTCAACAACACCTTTCCAAGGTTGGACCGAGGTTTATTTAATGAGGTGATCATAAATGCCTAACCTTTTGTTTTACTCGACAACCCTTTTGCAGGGTTGTATAAATGTTTACCTTATGAGATTATCATAAATATATAGCCTTTTGTTTTACTAGACAACCCATTTGCAGGGTTGGATCGAGTTTTATTTAATGAGGGGATCATAAAGGTCTAACCATTTGTTTTACTCGATAACCCTTTACAAGGTTGAATTGAGGCTTCTTTTAAGGGGTGATTATAAATATCTAACCCTTTGTTTTACTCAACAACCTATTTATAGGTTTATATCAAGGTTTATCATAAGTATCTAACCTTTTTTTAACTCGATAACCTATTTGAAGTGTTGAATCGAGGTATATTTTTGTAAGGTGATCATCGGGATCTATGTTTGGTACTCGCCATTCTGTCCTAGAGATTGATTCGAGGTTTGTCTAGGGTGGATTTTCAATACTATGCTCTGAACTCAACAACTTGTATTTGAAACTTGAGTCAGGTTTTGACTAGGGTGTCTTTTCAAGCCTACGCTTTTGAATCAACAACCCGTCTTAGAGATTGATTGAGGTTTGACTAGGGTGACTTCCCAATACTACACACTAGACTCAACAACTTGTCTTAGAGGTTGAGTCGATTTTTATCTAAGGTAACCCTTAGGCCTACACTTTGGACTCAACAACCTATCTTAGAGCTTGAGTCGAGGTTTGACCAAGGTGACCCTTAGGCCTACGCACTAGACTCGACAACTTGTATTAGCGATTAAGTTGAGGTTTTACCAAGGAGTCTTAGACTCAATAACCTATGTAACACTATAGACCCTTAGACTTATAATCTGGACTCACTTGGGTAAATCGAGGTTTGACCAGGGAAACTATTTATGTATCACTTTTCTGGACTCGACCCCATGCATGAGGGTTGAGTCGATTTTTGTCAGTGTTGGCCTCTTAGGTCTAGCGCTAAGAACAAGCTTTTCCTATCGACTTGTAATTTACTTAGCAAGCTCGAACAAGAATTTGCATACTCTGATACATTCATGGGTAGTTTTAGTTGATTAGATGCATTACTATATGTATATTAGCTAGTTTATTTCGATGGGTGAATAGTTTTGTACCTTAACAATATATAGGGTCACCTCTAATTTTGATTTTGATACTCTGGATTATTTTCTACTAAGATTCCTAAGTTGGATGGCGAAAGACTTTTATTTTCTTAAGACGTCGTAGAACTTGGACTTTAGGGAGATTATCCGCGTTGCTAAGGCTTGGCTGGGAGAACGAATAAAGCTCCCACTTTATTTTTAATCAAAAACTTTTGTTTGCTTTCTTTTTTCACACTATTTTATATCGATGGGTTGGGTAACCACGTATTTCCCACAGACGATGCCAATATAATTTGACAAATTTTACCAAACATAATTTGAAGTGAATTTTATGGAGTTTGTGGGGATATTTGTAAGAGTATATTACCGACAAAATAACATCCAAGGGATAAGAGTAAACTTGAGGGGTAAGATATGTACACATATCTTAAGAATTTACAGGTAATATATTCTTAAGAATAATAACACAAAAGAGTACATTGATCTTTATTCCATAAGTTGAGGTGTAAAAATACTTGATTACATTGGTTGTCTCCCTTCTTTGTTCTATATAAATATTCATCTATTTATAGGAATCCAATTAAGTTGGTGGCCTCTTCCGCTAGGAGCGAAAAATACGTTCTAAGTAGTGATCACTTAGGTCGTTGCTAGGAAGACAACAATCTCCCATCCTCGACCTCGACCTACCTTTTATACAATTAGTTTCTAGATGCGTGATCTCCATCCCCTTCATGTCAGCCTTTAGTTACCAATATGTTGCTCAAATGGTTCTACATGAAGCCAATGTGGCATCTATTATAACCTATATAACACGATTCGAGATAAGTGGTATATTATCACTGTCAGGCGTATCACGCAGAATTGGAAGCGATATTGTTTGGGCTTCAAATGATGTTAATATGGTGTTTATTGAGATTAATTTGTGGAGCTACATATGTTAGTGAAGGGAAATGGAATCTATGAAAGACGTCGACACTTAAGGCGTTCAAGGAGTGCTAGTAAACCATTTGAACTTTGGGTTAATTTACATCTATTATGAGTAATATATGTGTGTCGATTGGATAGGAAAATGGTGTTTTGTGATAAAAATTTCCCAGGTATAAAGCTACACTTATTTACATATGATACAAACAAAGAGAATGTATAGTCTTCCATGAAAATTTGATGTTTTGTTATGATGCATTATTTAAACTTAAATTGAAACAGCATGATGTTAAAATTGTTTTTTCTTTTGCAAGGTGAATTAAAATAGATTATTATAATGACACGGCCATAAGGAATTCTCAATGATACACTGTTTGAACATTTTTGTTTAAAATAGTCACACAAGTATTAGTGCAAGAGATTTGACTTCATTGTGATAAGTCTGGGTTTGTTAGTATCGAATATGATAGATGTTTATATTTTACTTTTTTGTATAAGTGTGTTGTTTATATCCTTTAGAATTTTGATGATATTAAATTAATAAGTAGCTCTATTAATTAAATCAACAAAGAAAAACATGATTTGCTTTTTCGGTTTGACATGAATGATATAGGTAGTGCTAAAAGGATATTGACTTGAAGCAAAACTTACTACTAATATAGTGTACGATGGCTTGGAATGGCCAATTATTTTTGCGGCGACACTAAGGGTTATACGGAATAGGCAAAACAAATTTATATTTAATCAAACTATTCAATCTCCTCGGATTTATGGGCTAAGAAAGGACACAATGCGATTGGCTATGGATTTTGCATTAGCATGGGGAAGGAGCGTGACAGTGCAGTTGTTGTTTCCGTAAAAAGTTATTTAATTCGATGGGTAAAATCATATGATCGCCTAAAGCTTAATTTGAATGGTAGTTGCGGCTTGGTTAAGAGAAAAAATGGGATAGGTAGTCTACTTAGAGATGGGGATGGATCATTTGTAGCTAGGTTTTTCGGGCCTTGTGAGCTAAAATCTCGTCTTAACTAAAAAAGTTTATCACTTCATTATGGACTGAGATGGGCAGTGAAGCGGTGAATTAAGGATTTTCGCAGTGAGACTGACTCGAGGAAACTTCACGCGTTAGTGAAGAGCGGTGCTAGCTCTAAGAATTGGACTTACAATATAAGTCTTCGTTGCACTAAGATTATCATAGAACACCCAAATTTTAAGATGAATTATATGTATCGTGAGGAAAATGATTGTGCAGACGTGTTGTCGAGAAAAAAGAGAAGGCATGCAAATCTTAAGTTCAATTTAGACTCTACTTGAATGTATTTGTTAGTTTTTTATTAACTAACAGCTTTCAAAGCTTCTCATGTATGAAAAAAATATTAGTTCTGACTATTGAAAAAGATAGAAAGAAAATTTTATGCTAAAACTTTATTAAAGACCATATCTTTATAAAAATTGCTAATTAGCGAAATGTTAACGGTAATTAATCAATTGTAACCGTATATCTAGGAAGTCTTAATTATAGTCTGTTATTGCACTTTCTACTACTTAGTAATAATTATAAGGAACCACTCAAACCATATGATGAGTATATTGATAAAACCGTTCATCTAAGAAAATTATCTCGTTAAATGGGTTATTAAAAGAGGATGGACAATTTTTTTTCTATCCTACTATATTTATGATAGACAGTCTGATATTTATCTTAGAAAGAATTGTGTTACTTGTGTATTTCATGAAAAAAAAATGCATTGATAATAAAAAAAATTACTTTATAAGGAGTTTGGTAGAGAATGGTAAGATTAAAGTTGTTAAGATTTTACTAAGGAGATTGTATCTAATATGGAACTATGTAACTTTTTTTTAATACATATGAGAGCCACTTTGGATTCGGAATCATTTTGACTCTAGTAAAATTTGATCCCAGGACTATGTAACTTTCATTAAAAGTAAACATTACTTCTATTTGTTGTTTGTTAAGAAGATGATTGTAAAAGTGTGAATGTATTATACTATGAGTTAGTTTTTATTAGGAGATGGTTGTAAAGCAAAGATTATTGATTAAAATGCCGAATTGTGATTTTATTGGACCAAAACGTGTTAGGCTAATTTTCGGTTAAGTATACTGTAAATAGAAAAATCAGAGATCGTTGGACTTACTTACTCTAACCAAACATTGTGGTCAGTTTAGCATTGTGATTATTATTATTATGTCAAATTGTGATCTTATTGGACTAAGTTGGCCAAATTTTCTGCTCAAGTAAAATGTAAATAGAAAATGGGAAGCCTACACTATATTATTATGACACTTCTGCTTGAGAATTGTCGATCTTTATTCTATTTGTACAAATTAAAATCTTAATTGGCCCATTTTACAAGATTGTAACGTGTCTATTTGAGAATTGTTGATTTTTATTTATTTTGTACGGTTCAGATCGAAAACCTAATTGGTTCATATATAAAACTTTGTTAAGTTTAATTGGATCATTTATCTCATTCTCTTATTTTTATCTGACACACTTTCTCTTAAATCAGTAGGCTTCTATTCCTTCATATATTTGACAAATTCCTTCTAATTAACGTGATCACCAGTGGTTATATGTCTGTGTGTACCTTATTCATACTAGATCTGTAAACTTTATGCTTTATGGGTTTGTGAAATACATCAGTGTACTTAACCAATTGTAGCACTTATTTAAATAAAGAAGATGATTCAACTCATATACTGTAACACAGGTATTTCGATAAAACCTTTTATATATATATTACAGATTTATGATTTACTTTCACTTAAATTAGGTGGTAATTATTTTAAAATAAGACCACATTTACTTTTTATTTTTACTAAATTCTTTGTTAGGATCTTATGCAATAAGTCTACATTAATTATGGATTAGTAAATTATTTATCTTATCAATCGAAATTGAATTTTGCTTTATTGTTTGTTGTCGGAACACATACCATTTTTTATTGACAAACAACTTATTACACCTTATAAAAGTAGCACTAATATTGAGGAAAGATTGCGCCATTAGTTGTTGTGATTTGTGATATAGACATGTAGTGTGTTTCAAAATGATTATTTGCGACAAAATTAAAATAAATGGGTTTATCTATCTATATTGCATAATGCAAGGACTAATGGTAATAAAAATTCTTATAACTAGATGAATTACATATAAATTTTATGCTTACCTTTGGATCTTGAATATTGACACAATATATGGATTTTTGGAACAGTATTTACTCATCTGGCTGGCAATGTGGAAAAATTTGGTAACATATATACATTTTGTATGATAGTTGACCATGATATTTCAATTAAAAGAAACACAACACGTTGAAAGGTAAGCTAACTCTCTCTCTCTCTCTTAATTCGAAGTTAAATCTTTTTTCATTACCTCATTGTCTCTTTCATGTTTTCTTGTAAAAAATTTGTCTGACTTGGATCAATAGTAAAAGATTCTGCGAATTTTAAGTGTTCTAGAGAAACTGTTTCTGCTGTAAAAGATCATGCTTCTATTGATAGGCTAAAGAACACTAAAATCACGAAACATTCTGCTAGAGAAATGGTTTCTACAGTAGGGGCTAATGTGTCTTTTGTAACGGATCATGCTTCTGTTGATGGGCTAAAGAACACTGAAATCATAAAGCATTTTGATAGAGATATATTAGGGGCTAATGTGTCTTTTGATGGGCTAAAGAATGTTGAAATCACGATTGTTTCTGCTAGAGAAATAGTAGGGGCTGATACGTCTTTTGATGAGGTGAATAATACTCCCAATTTGAAACGCTCTGTTGAAAAAGTGGGTTCTTCTATAGGGATATAAGCGTCTATTGAAAATGATATGCGCTCCTCCACCACCAATACGACCACCACCTTCACCTCCTCCTCCGGTGCTCATAATGAGCTCCTCAAATGAGCGTCAAGGCAAATGGATGGAGTCAAAGGTCTTGTTGGGCATGACATTGCATTTAGGATCTCCCGTCCATGAAAAAATGTTTTCATATTGTTGATTGTATATTTGAATACAAATAAAAATAAAATGATTGATTCATTTTGTACTTCTTATTCAAAAATTTATCATCTTTCGGCTTTTACTTGTTGTTTTAACCTAGCTTTAATTAAATGTAATTAGTTTCATTGAAATCCTATATTTGGCTAAGAGAAAATTTAAGGGAAGCATTGATTTTGTCATTGACAAAATTTTACTACAATATGTGTAGATTACCTGCTTTTTCAAAATCAAGTAAATGATTAAACTTAAGATCACCTTTTATATGAGACTTTCGTTCTTTGTTCATTATATTACTCCTTGTTAAGCTATATAGATATACCTTTGTTGTAATTTTCTATCAATATTAACCTCAAATCACACTACTCAATAACCACAAACACAAGAAATAAAAGCAAGAAAGTAAGAACACAGATTTTATCGTGGTTCAGTCCAAATCAGACCTACATCCACGTTGAGCTCCGATGAGAGGTGCTCGGCTACTAGAAATCACAAGAGATACAATATTCAAAACCGCCTTACAATACAAAACCAATCAATCGAATGAATACCACTTCTAATCTAATTCTCGAACCCTAATCTAATGAATAAGGCTATCTAGTGATTAATCAAGATGATTATCACAAATTACACGAGATATTACTAACAAGAAGCTATCTAATCGATTACAAGAAGAATCAGAGATTGACCTTCTACAAACTAGGTTTAGCGTATGAAAGAGGCGAGAGAGAACGAAAGAGTTGAGAGAGTAAGGGTTATGCCTTCGGTCAACCCGTGTTCCTATTTATATGAGACAAAAGCCAAGAGCGAATGAGAGCCATTGGATGGTAATAAGATCAAACGCACGAGGTTAAGCCACGTCCACGCCACGTCAATAAGTAATCAGCCAATTAGAACATAACACTTCACATAATATATATCCACCTCATATATATATATTCTTCAATCTCCACCTTGAAGTGTTAAAACTCCACATCCACCTGAATCTGCACCAAATGTGATTCCTAGCCAGCCTGAGCCATCTCCATCATCATCTCAGCCAAAAACACCTGCAAAACATCAACCAATAGAAAGCAAATCCAAGCAATGCTTGAACTTGACATTAGTAACAATTTTAGTACCAAAATCAGCAGGATTATCTTAGTAGCAACTTTTCACAGCTTCACTTCACCACTAGCCAGTATATCTCTTATATAATGATACTTAACATCAATATGTTTGGTCCTTTCATGATATACTGGGTTTTTACTCAGTTGAATTACACTTTGACTGTCTGAAAATATAGTGGCTTTACCTTTCACTATACAAGCCTCAGATAATAGATTTTGAAGCCAAATAGCTTCTTTTGTTGAATCAGTTATAGCAACATACTCAGCTTCAGTAGTAGACAAAGCTACCAGAGGTTGAAGTTGAGACTTCCAAGAAATACAATTACCTCCAAGTGTAAAGCAGTAAGAAGTAGTTGACTTCCTTGAGTCCCTATCTCCAGCAAAATCTGAATCTACATATCCAACTAACTCAAAAGGTATATTATGATTTCCATAGCACAGTCCAACACCCAAAGTACTTCCAACATATGCAAGGACATGCTTAAGGGCACACCAATGATCTCATCCAGGATTTGACATGTACCTGCTCAATAAGGATATAGCAAAGGACAAATCTGGTCTAGTACTAATCATAGCATACATGAGGGACCCTATAACATTTGCATATGGAACAGAATTCATCTTAACTATATCAGACTGTGACTTGGGGCACAAATGTTTAGATAAAACAAAATGACCAGCCAAAGGAGTCATAACAGTTTTGCAATTCAAGCTACCAAATTTTGAGATTACTTTTCTCAAATAAGGTTCCTGGTGAAGCTTAATCATGCATTTATCTCTATCTCTATCAATCATCATCCCTAAGATTTTCTTAGCATTTCCAAGATATTTCATATCAAATTCCTTACTAAGTTTCCTATTTAACTCAGATATATACTTAAGGGACTTAGAAATAATGAGCATATCATCAACATAAAGTAAAATATACACATGATGATCAGTTTTGACAGATAGATACAAACAAGCATCATAATCAGATCTCACATAGTCACATTTAAGCATAAATGAGTCAAACTTCTTATACCATTGTCTAGGGGACTGCTTTAAACCATAAAGAGATTTCTTCAGTAAGCATACATGATCAGGCAATTTAGGGTCAGTAAAACCCTCAGGTTGTCTCATGAAAATAGTTTCCTCAAGGTCACCATGTAAGAAAGCAGTCTTAACATCTAATTGCTCAATTTCAAGGTTATAACAGGCAGCAAAAGCTAACATAGCCCTAATAGTTTTAAACTTAACCACAGGAGAAAAAATTTCATTGAAATCAATACCTTCCCTTTGAGTATAGCCTTTTGCAACCAACCTAGCTTTGTACCTTGGAGGATCAGTCTCAGAGATGCCCTCTTTGAGCTTAAACAACCACCTACACTCCACCACCTTCTGTTTATGAGGTAGTTCAGTGAGAATCCAGGTGTTATTTTCATGTAAGGACTGAATCTCTTCCTTCATAGCTTTTTCCCATAGTTTGCTATCCTCTGCCTCCATAGCATCCATATAGGATGTTGGTTCAGAGTTTGTGACCTCAATTGAAGCATTCAGAGCTGTATACACAAGGTCTGCATATGAATACCTTGAAGGTGCTCTGGTTTCCCTTCTAGTCCTATCCCTTGTAAGTTGATAGTTCTGAAGTTGCCCTGTTGAAGACTCAGGAGGATGTTCTTCACCCTCATTGTCCTCAGTAGCTTCAGCTTCATCATGGGGAGGGTTCAGATCATCCCCATGGTTATCAACTGGACTGGAAGACTCAGGCTCCACCTCTTTCTAAATTCCCACCACTTGTTTAGGTTGTGCAGGTTCAGGCAAAGCATCATCACCTGTACCTGTATTCATTTTGAAAGGAAATGTTAGTTCATCAAAGATTACATCTCTACTAACAATAATTTTAAACCCTCTACTATCTTTTTCCCACAGTCTATAACCCTTTACACCATGTTGGTTTTGATAACCCAACATTATGCATTTGATAGACCTAGGATCAAGCTTACCCTCCTTTGTGTGTGCATAAGCTGCACACCCAAAGGGTTTAAGTAAGGATAGATTTGGTTTTTGCCCCTTCCAAATTTCCATAGGAGTCTTAAGGCCAATTGATCTGTTTGGGCTCCTATTGACAAGATATGTGGCTGTGTAAAGAGCTTCTCCCCAAAATTCTTTGGGTAAGCCTGAGGTGAAAAGCATACATCTGATCTTCTCAAGAAGAGTTCTGTTCATCCTCTCAGCTACACCATTTTGTTGTGGTGTATGCCTAACTGTCCTGTGTCTCAAAATTCCATTAGTCTTACAGTATAAATCAAACTCAGTGTTACAAAATTCAAGACCATTATCAGTTCTCAAAACCTTTAAAGTTAAACCAGTTTGATTTTCTTCCAAACACTTCCATTCTTTGATTTTTTGAAAAGTTTCATCTTTAGTTTGAAGTAAAAAGGTCCAAACCCTTCTACTGAAATCATCAACTAAAGAAAGAAAGTATTTGAAGTTACCATGAGCATCATACCTCTCAGGACCCCAAAGGTCTGCATGAACATATTCAAGACAAGCCTTGGAATTGTGAGTTCCAGGCTTGAAACTTACCCTATGTTGTTTACCCAACACACAAGTCTCACAAAAGGGAAGTTCCCCAACTGTGTCTTTACCAAGCATACCTTGTTTGCTAAGGACACTGAGTCCTTGTTGACTCATATGCCCTAGCCTTAAGTGCCACTTTTCAGTGGTAGCCTGAGATGAAGCATTAGTAACAGAATTCACAGAACCAACTATATGAGTACCATCAAGAACATATAAACCAACATGTTTAACACCAGATAATAAAATTTTACCACCCTTATAAACATGAATAACACCTTTAGAAACATTGGAAACACAACCAAGATCATCTAAAGCACCCAAAGAAATTAAATTTCTTTTCAAATCAGGAATATATCTAACATTAGTCAATTCAATACATTTCCCAGAACCCATTCTCAATTTAATCTTCCCAATACCTTTAACCTCACATGTATCATTGTTCCCCATATATACAGTTTCATTGTTCACATAAGACAAGTCATGAAATAGTTCAAGTATAGGGCACATATGAAAGGTACAACCAGAATCAAGAATCCAACTAGCATGTTCAGACAAGTTACTCACATTCAGAACTTCAAAGACATCATCAGTAGTCTTAGGCATGCTAACAATATTAGATTCATTATTGTTCATATTGTTTTTCAACTTATAGCAATTTTTCTTTAAGTGTCCAACTTTCCCACAGTGAAAACACTTCCTAGTCTCTTTGTTTTTAGAACTAGTGGTTTTCTTACCTTTCTTAGTCTTAGCTAAGTCAAGTGATTGAGTTGTATCTGTTCTAGGGTTAACATACATGTTAATTCCTGTTCTTTTAAGGGACTTTAATTCATTTTCTCGGGTTTTAAGTGCAGTAACAACTTGATCATAAGTAGGGACAGTTTTAGCATATTGAAACACATCTTTCACAACTTGAAAAGATTCAGGTATAGCATTCAAAAGGATCATACATTTACTAGTGTCATCTAAGGCCATAGTAGTTCCTTTCAGAACAAGGGACATCTTAGTAAATTCATCTAAGTTCTCATCAATAGATTTAGACAGATCCATTTTATAATTAAACAAAGAACCTTTCAAGAAAGCAAGATTAGGGACAGATTTAGAAGCATAGAGAGTTTTGAGTTTACCCCACAGCTCAAGAGCTGTATCAGCACCATCAACTTGTCGAATGACAGAATCTGAAAGATTCAAGAAGAGAATATTATAGGCTTCTTCTTTGATTTGTGCTTCTCGATCAAGTTCTCCCTCACGCCAATCTTTAATATCAGCTATAAGTGCACTTCCCACTTTGTGATGAGAGAGTAGAACCCTCATCTTTTTCTGCCACACACCGAAATCCATCTTACCATCGAACACGGACATATCAATTCGTGTAGAGGTAGTCATCGTATTATCGATTCAAGAACGGAGAGATATAGAATTAAAACCCACAAGATGTAATTAGGCGAAACCCTAATTTTTCAAGAACACCGATTTGAGAACCTTAATCTGATAGCCCAAGATTAATAATCAAGCTCTGATACCACTTTGTAATTTTCTATCAATATTAACCTCAAATCACACTACTCAATAACCACAAACACAAGAAATAAAGCAAGAAAGTAAGAACACAGATTTTATCGTGGTTCAGTCCAAATCAGACCTACATCCACGTTGAGCTTCGATGAGAGGTGCTCGGCTACTAGAAATCACAAGAGATACAATATTCAGAACCGCCTTACAATACAAAACCAATCAATCGAATGAATACCACTTCTAATCTAATTCTCGAACGCTAATCTAATGAATAAGGCTATCTAGTGATTAATCAAGATGATTATCACAAATTACACGAGATATTACTAACAAGAAGCTATCTAATCGATTACAAGAAGAATCAGAGATTGACCTTCTACAAACTAGGTTTAGCGTATGAAAGAGGCGAGAGAGAACGAAAGAGTTGAGAGAGTAAGGGTTATGACTTCGGTCAACCCGTGTTCCTATTTATATGAGACAAAAGCCAAGAGCGAATGAGAGCCATTGGATGGTAATAAGATCAAACGCACGAGGTTAAGCCACGTCCACGCCACGTCAATAAGTAATCAGCCAATTAGAACATAACACTTCACATAATATATATCCACCTCATATATATATTCTTCAACCTTAATAGATGATGAATCTATATTCTGGCAATAGTTAAAGAAGTTAAGTTCATTAGGAATAAATCAATCTGCCTAGCGCTTTTTAAAACACTTAAGTAATTACCATATCTAATGCAATTAGAATGTTCACCTAATAGTTTAATCATTCCTGTAATATTCTTTCACCTATTTGAAGATATCTAACCGTGCCGTCAAATGTAAATTAGAAATCATTTGGATGAAATCTGATTGCATCAGACAAAACCAACGTGATATCATAATTTATGTTTAAGAAGAAGCTTTCGAGGAAAGAGTGTCAGAGTAGTAGTTCTTGGGATTCAAAACTAATTTATGGTGCTTCTGTGTATAGTTTTCTAAAGTAAATTAATATAAAAACTGAAAAGAACAAAATTTGGGGTTCAGGTTTTTCAAAGATTAAGACTGAAGCTAAGTTTCATTGGGTTGGTTCTCAACTCCTTTGTGACTCTAGGATGTGTATCATTGTGTATATGAAACGTTTTACGAATGTCCCATAATGTAATAGAATTTTGTGTTGTATACAAAGTTTGAAACTGGCAACCACATGCTTCATTGACAAAAAGGTACAAACACATGAAAAAGTTTCCCTAGGATTATATAAGTAATAGTGCTAATCATGGAATTTAATTGACAATTTAAACATAATATTTATTAACAATCAATGTCATATATCATTGATATTAATGGAATTGGAAAACTTCTTTATACAACTATGATGCATAGATTCTTCAAAACAGTGAAGATTCGCAATTAAAAAAGAGAGCGATTTGTCTAGGATTTATTCTGATTTGTTTCCTTTGATTAATGGTTTTGGAAGCTTTAAATATATTTAGAAACAACAGCGAAACGGTTAAATTCTTTTGCGAAGCTCCACCTAATACAGTTTTTTTCGTTAGATACATATATTAATATACGATAATTAAGATACATAGTTCGATCAATATACGGCTATACAAATTTTTTATATACACTTTCTAATCAATATACTATCATAACTTCAGATGTGAGGGTGAGATTCACTGATAGCTACTCCATAGTTTGAGTGCTTGCTTCACTAACATTGATATGGGATGGAAGACTTCAATATAAGTTACATAGATTTATAGATTTTTCTAGCAAGTATATAAAACAATGTTTACAACATATGGAAAATATTTACCTTCAACTATTATCGTGAATCGCAATATATAAAACAATGTCTAATGTAAATAATGCTTAAAAATTATATAGATATATAATGCTTAAAATTATATTTTTAAAATAAATCAAATAATTTATATAATATCGCCACATCCGTCTCGGAGCTTTTTGGAGATGCCGAATCCTCGAATTGTGGTGCTTGAAATTTCGGTGACTGAAACAAAGGACTGCAAAAAACGTTGCTATGAGATCAAAAGTGTTGTTAGGTTTGATCATTTTTATCGGTCTGATGAAGTTAAACACCATTATTGATGAAAAAGAAGAAGTTTACAACATTGATATGCATGTACAATGAAAATTATTTATAACGATGGATTTATATGAGATTCTCCAAGGGAGAAAGTGATTTTTAGTTAGTTTTCTCATTACACTTTTTTTTCTTCTATTTATCCAACATTTTTTCACCTCACAGTCCTTTTTGCCCTTTGGCAAACTCTATATAAGCTAAATCCAATAACAGTAAATTTTTGCCAAATAACTGTACTTAATTAACATTTTGCCAAATAACAGTACTTAATTAACATTTCTTTCTAATACTTAATTGACATTGACATGATAATACACAGTATTTGAATTTTTCAAATACTGATCTAAATAATATATATTGTTAGATATCTGGATAATAGCTTTCAAGAAAATTTAAGGATGAGTATCATAAGCTCCATTAGTACTACATAATTGGACATCACTTTTTTACTGTTAAAAGTTATATACTCATCCCAGATCCACTTCTTTTCTTCTTCTGAGAGTGCATTCCTTTTCAAATGTTGAATCAAACCTTTCACATCCTTTAAAACATGATGGGATACAAAATAAATAAGATAGAAAAGTGTATAATTTCTTTTTAACATTATATTTGTGGAAGAGACTTCACCTCTCATAGCAAGATTATTTTGCGCCTGCCATATAAAATATATATCGTAACAACAAATAAAATTAATTATACTTTTCGTCTATAATTTCCAAGTTTTAAGCTTTTTGTACCATTTCAGAATATTCAAAATAATATTCATCTCGATTTCAATACCCAACCATTTTTTTTATATTTTTGTAAATACTTTAAGCAAACGCATACTCTAGGAAAATGTATTTGTTAGACTCAAAATATTTCTCACACAATTCACAAAGTGGGTCCAATTTTATATAAATCATCATATCCTAATAAGTGTAAAATATCTCTTGTATTGTCATCCATAGCACGTTTGGTAATAACACAGGAAATCCAAACAATATTGGCCCAAATTTTTAAAAAGTTTGGCAACAAAAAATATTATAAGGAGATCTATATAAAGAAAGAAACACACTACTTCTTGGCTCATTCCTTACTTACTCGGGAGAGACATGGTGTGAATTTAGGATCCAAAGTAGCAACAACACCTCGTTTTTCAATTAGAATTGTAATTTAGTCTCGATCATAAGTTGTGGTGAATATGAGTGCCTCGAGCTACGCTTCTCTCCATCCATTCAAACTTTTAGGTTATTTTTCTTAGTTAATTTAGTCTTTTATTCTTAGCTTTGTAGTTAATTCCTGCAAAGATGAACTTGTTAATTCCTGAAAATTCCTAGACTTCCTGCACAGAAGAAAAAGACAGTGAACGGAAACGAGTTTGAAGACCAAATGAGAGTTTTAGAGGATAAACAAGATGAGATGATAGCGACTATGGGTAAGGTAACAAATGAGTTGGTACTCATGAATACGATGCTAGAAAGGTTAAGCAATTTTCAAAATGGAGTCCAACCTGCACGCAACAATAGAAACCAACCTAGAGCTGGTTAAGATATGTTTTCCTATCCTTTTCTCATTTAGTAATGTATAATAGTTTATTTTATTTATTGAGTCTTTTCGAGTCGTGGGGACACGACGTATTTTTGAGTTTGGGGTGGCGTTCGTTGCCTCATCCCAATTTTTTGGGTAAATTGATTTACTGCTTTCAGTAAAATTAATTTTAGTGTTGCGTTTGACTGTAGAGTATTTTAAATTGTCCCCATTAAGCATATTTTTTATGAATTTATGATTGAAAATAGTAGACCTTAGGAGTTATTATAAAACACACTTCGATTGCATTTAAACATAGGTAATTGATAGAAAAAATTAATGAACAATGAAAAAGAAGTAAACTTGTACTTAAGAAAAATGTGTGGTGGATAGAATGTGAGATCTGAATAAGTAGAGATCCGACTTAGGTATGAACTAGAGGCAAGCTATGTAACTAGGAAAATGATAGAAGCAGTTCTTTGTTAGCCATTTGAAACTTTTTAGCTTTCGATCCCAAAATTTAATATTATCCATCTTAGCCCCATTTTTAGCCTTTAAGCATTTATTTTGTCTCCACTATATAGCCCACATCCCCATATTTTACTAAGCATTTCCATATGACCGGTACTTAAATCACGATCCTGAGACTTCCTGTCTTGATCTTGAGTTTGGGGTGGTGAGTTTCATTATTGGGAGGGAATTTTTATGCGCTTGTATTTATGCACATGTATTATTTGTAACCCTTTGTCGGGGTCTTTGAAAAAAAATTATGAAATACATGGCCATTCACATCAAAATGATGGTCAGGGATATCTTATACCAAATAAAAGAGAACCCAACTTGAATAATTATTGTTTTTCTGAATTGAGATTTTATAATTTAATTTGAATTAGTATTAGTATTTTACGTTGGCTTTTACTTTATGTTTTATTTATTATCTTTAAAGTCATGAACTAAGGATAAGTTTTAGTATCTAGGTTATTTCATATAGTGGCGTATGGAGCACCTTGACGGGGGGTTCAGATATAGAACTAGGTATTTGCCGTTGTTATCCGCCAATGACCTTGACAGGCTTGACTAGCCAATAGGCAAAGTGGTAAGTTTTAATCATCCGAAAGTGGTTTTAATCACCCTGACGGGGTTTAGAAGACCGTAGAAGAGCTTTTAGGTCTACCCTGACGGGGGCTAAGAGATTTTAGAATCCCGTCTAGCGTAATAAGATTAATTCAACCCTCTAAAGAAGAAATTAATTAGGAAAGTTTGCGGTAAAACCCTAACGTGACTCAAGTACTACTGTATTCCCTTGCGTCTACCTCCTTTACTTGCATTATTTTTATTTCAGTTTAATTTATTTAGTATTTAAATTACTTTTTCACTTTAGTTGTTAATCAAAAACCCAAAACAAACTTCATATAATTTACTTTTACGCATTTGCAATTATTCCACTATTTGATAACATTAGAGTCAACCTATTCCATCCCTGCGAATGAACATGATTATCATATATTACTTGGGACAACTGTACACTTGCAGTTAGTGGTTCCTCTATTCTTATCATCTATTTAATAACACACAAGAACCCACCAAGTTTTTGGCGTCGCTGTCGGGGACGGTAGTGTGTGACCCCGGTGTTTATCCTTTAGTGTTTAATTGCATTTTTTTTCAGTTTTACGCTTTTCTTTGGTTTCGTTATTTCTCAGGCTTTACATGTTTGGTGTATGTACTCAAACCCCGAAAGGTTAGTTCGAGAAAGAAACAGAAGAGAGAGAGAAGCAAGAGAGCAAGCAAAGAGAGAACGAGAAATGGAGGATTTGAATATTCATCACGATGAGGAACCTGGCATTCAGTTGGATGCAAATGGCCAACCATTAGTGCCACCAATCATTCCTAATCCACCAGGTCTCAACAATCAACAAATCAACCACCCATGTAACAAGCTCAACCTCCTATGTATTATGATCCTTGCTTCGTACGTGGTCCAGAGGAAGCTCCCTATCGCGCTCCTGCTCTCGGTATTGGTCCCGCAAATTGATGTCTCCCTATTTGTTCTAAATATTATCCCTCTGGAGACATCACATATGAATTATTGACTTATTAGCTAGACTTTTATGCATATTTTTTCATATTGCACTTTCTTCCCTTGAAATTAGACTATTTGCATTTTTAGAGCTTTTGTGCGTTAATTTGATTGTTTTTAGTGCAAAGTTAGTATGTTCTTAAATTTCAATGCAAGGAGGAGAAGTGATAATTAGAGTCTTAGCTTAATTTTAGTGTGTTTGGAAGTATTTTATTCGAGTTTCTACTTCTAGAGTGCACTTTCCTATTTCTAGTCTTGAATTATTGATTTATTTTATTTTTAAACCATATGCGGTTTAATTATTTATTTAACGTGAAGCTTTAAAATATATATGGTAATTAATTAGATACCAAGTCAAGTCTAAGAAGTAAAGGAAAGAGATTTACATGGAAATAAGAGGATTAAGGAAGGATATATGCAAAGAAGGAAAAGATAAAGCTGCCATATGAATATGAAATTCCAGTCCCGTTTCAAAGACGAGTCCATAACATAAGATTGGCTAGGAATTTGGGAGAACGGTCTGGACCAATGGAAAGAGATTTCCAAGACCAGCGGTTTTGACTATTGGAACGCGTCAAACGGATAAGTATTAAAAGAGATATGACCAAAACAAATCAGCAGCAACAGAATCTTACATTTTCTAGATTTTAGGGCTGCGAATTAAATAGTTCTTGACTTGTCTTCAACTCCAAGTAATTTCGACCTAGGGATTCCTAACACCTATAAATACACCCCTTAGCCTCATATTTTACAAACACTTCATATAATTATTCAAGAGGCTTAAGGATTCAAGTCAGAGTAAGCAGGAAGGAAGAAAGCTAAGAGCTGGAGCAGTCATCTTCTCCATTACGCAGCCAAACCAAACCTCTTCATTAGGTTTTATTTATTTTATTTCTGTAAACATTATGTCTTTTAATTTATTTGTTTTAGTTTTATTTTACATTATGAGCTAAAATTCTTAAGTGCTTGAGAATCGCTATACGGGTTGAACCTTAGTTTATTTAATTGATGTTTTCTGATTTGGGATTTTTAATTTAATTCGAATTGAGTAATTTAGTATTGTTTATTATCGTAAGTTAATTTCACTATCAATGAATTAGCTAATTGGAGATAGGTTTGAGTAATTAATCTATTCACTAGTGGCGGTGATCATCTTGACCGGGTGTTTAATTATGGACATAGGTAATAAACGTAAGATAGAAATTATTGATCATGACGGAGTTAGTTAATCTTATATCCAATTGGGTAGAGAACCTGACATTCGAAGGTGGATTATGATCGCTTTGTCGGGGTTTGTAACACCTAAGAATAACTCATAAGTCCACCCTGACGGGGGTTACGAGAATCTAGAATCCCGATTATTACTAGTTACTAATTTGTCCCTTAAAAGAAGCATTGATTATGCTTATTCAGATGAAACCCTAGCGTGACTCAAGTACTACTTTCTCCTCCTTGCGTCTCTTCATATTTTATTTTCTTGCATTAGTCTTAATTTAGTTTAATATTTAATTTATTTGCACTTTAGTTCTTAAACAAAAGCCAAACAAAAATCTATTTCTTTTACTTTTAATTGCCATTCAAGCAAATATTTCCATCTATTGCATAACACTTTAGTTATACCTAATCCGTCCCTAAGATCGAATTCCCGTTTACCGGATATTACTTGGACGACCCGTACACTTGCAGTACGTGTCTTGCCTTTTTTGGTGTGTTTATTTAGAACACACTAGGAGACACCAAGTTTTTGGCGCCGCTACTGGGGAAGGTAGCATATGACCACGGTGTTAGCCGTAAGTGTTTTAGTTGCTAGTTTTTAGTTTAGTTTTATTTTTAAGTTTTACACTTTGGGTTGTTCTTTCTTTCTTAGATTTACAGGTTTTAGTATATGCTTGGAGATCTGATCATCCTTGATAATCCCGAAAGCCTAATTCGAGAAGCAAACAAAAGAAGGAGAGAAGCTCAAGCAAAGGGAAGACACCATGCTGTTTATTCTTAATATCCAATATCCCATCACCAATCCCTATATTATTACCATCCCATTTATTCTTAATAAAGTCATGGAAATCCTTGTGAAGACACCACGCTGTTTCAAATCTAAATCTATGAGAATTCCTCTTTATTCTTTGGTTCAGACAAACTTGTATAAGAATTGGCATATGATCCGAATCCTTGCAAGGTGAATAACACGCGCTTTCGGAAACATACATTACCACTCTACATTTCCATATTCCCTATCAAGGCGTTCCGTGATACGTTGACCGGGGTTCCAAGAATCGCACCAGGTATAGCATGGACCCACAAACCCCAAATCAATAAAGCCGCAACTGTGCCTCCATAGTGGTCCTATGTGTGTTCTAAAATAAATGCAATAAGAAAAGAGAACCACAACCGCAAGTGTAAGGTTGTCCCAAGTAAAAATAGTGATAAACAGATTCGTTTAGGGACGGATTGGTTGACTCTAATGCTTATCTGATAGTGATTAATTGCACGTAAAGCAAGTAAATGATTTTAAGATTTGTTTTTTGTTTTTCTAATAACTAAGACAAATAATGAAAAGACTAAATTAATGCAAATATAAAGCTAGACGCGAGTAAAAATAGTTGGACGCAAGATATGAGAGGTAGTACTCGAGTAACGCTAGGGTTTCACCTAAATCTAAGAATTCCATGTATTGTTTAAGGGACGAATTTGGTAAACAATATTGGTCGGGATTCAATTATCTCCTTACCCCCGTTAGGGTCGACTAAGGAGCTCTTCTCAGGTGCTACAAGCCCCGTCAGGGTGAATATAGTCCACCTTCGAATGATTAACGTCTAACTACCCAATTGGTCGTAGGATTAATTAAGCCTGTCAAGGTCAAATAATTTATATCCTACATTCGTTAACTAGTTCTGTACCTAGACCCCCGTCAAGGTGATCCAATTGCCACTAATTGGAATAGCCTAAGTACGAATTCCTAAAATTGATTCACGACTTCAATAATAGTCAATAGGTGTAAATTAAAGAAAAATATTAAATACCCAATTCGATTTCAATTAAATTAATCCCAAATTCAAAAACATAGAATGAAATAGATTGGGGTTCAAACCATTACGCGTTCTCAAGTACGAAATGAAATTAGCTCATAATCGTAAAAACTAAGAAAATAAATTGAAAGGAATTCATAATTGTTTTGCAGAAATAGAAATAAGAAACCTAATTAGGAAGATGATTCGGCTGCAAAGTGGAGATATATACAGTCTCCAGCTCAAAGCTTCTTCTTTTCCTTGTTTCTACTTCTTTTCTCCTTGTCTGACTTTGTGAATAATGAATTATATGAAAAATAGAAGCCAAAATCCTTATTTATACTCCAAAAATCGGACTTGGACCTTAGGCTAATGTTTAAATGAAATAATAAAGGCCCAAGTTCATTATCTTAGCCCAAAATCCCGTAACTGCTGCACCACCTCTACTAAAAAGCTCTAACCGGCTCGTTTCAACTTGGATTGACCTCATTCCCGTTTCTAAAGTTCCGTAACTCAATGGGGCACGTTTTCTCTTCACAAGTCAGAGACTAAATCTACTCTTTGGTGGCACCAAATCAACAATCTTTGGCAACTTTCCAGATTTGCAGCTTTAAAATATCAATTCTTTCGGGATTTGTCTTCATGCTTTGACTCCATATCACGATCTTTGACTTTATTCTCGGATTCCTCTCCTAGCTAGTATTCAAAACCTACAAACTTTTCACTAAAATACACCATATTACGCGTAAAATCTTAATAAATCAAAAATACTAAAATCAAAGGAGAGAAAATGAAATATTGCATATTATTACTAAAAGTCTATCGAAATAGCCAAATAATCACCTAATTTGATGTCTCCTAAGCATATAAATATAGAACAAAAGAGGAGACATCAAGACCTCAAACTCAAACCTTTGTCGTCTCGACAAAGTAAAATTAAAAACAAAGGGAGAAGGTGATTACGGAGAAATAGACGCAAATAAATACACCCCAAAGCATTAATAAAAAGAAACTTCATATATCAAACATTAGGAACTAATATACACATACACTAATCATGCAAAATCAAACACAAATAAATTCAATCATAAAATTATCTTCGCAATGCTAGAAGGTTACATTCGTACTTATCTCAATATGATGGCTATAGGTTGTTCCTCGATCCTTACTCGCTTTGAACGCTCCACTTAGTATATTCCCTATTAACTTACCATGTACCTAGGAATCACGATGACTTTACGGTTTTAGCGTAGGCTTAGGGATGGTGTGGTACGTATATTTGGTAAATTTGAAGTGAGCTTTTGGCTCTCTCCTCACTTACCATCAACAAATGTCCACGAGCTTGAGTTTACACTCATATAACGTTCTCACTCAATCCCATTCGATGCATTGATTAGCATCCCCAAGTTAACCCAATCTATACTAAGATGATTTCAGAAACTTCAACTTTGTCGGGTGTTTATTCTTTTTTTTTCTTTTTCTCAAAATTTTCATACAGGAGAAACCGGGTTCCCGATTTTGTAAAATCCGGGTTCCCGGATTCTACTCTCTTCGAGAATTTTATTTCACTTTTTTTTTAATTCCGGCAAAGGGTTACAATTAACAATATCATCTGGAAATTCTTTTTGTGCCTCAATACAAACACATATTTCTCCCTCCCAATGTAATTCCCCAAAAGATGGACCCACCACCGCAAAATGAAGCTCGAGACATGTCTCAGGATCGTGATTCAAGTGCGGGTGATTTTGGAAATGCCTAATAAACTAAGGGGATATGGGCTTATATAATGGCGAGAAAAGAAAAGGCTTTAAGGCTCAAAATTGGGCTAAGGCGGATAATATTAATACAAGGGATAGAAAGCTAAAAGGCTTCAAATGGATATCAAAGAACTTCCCCTATCATTTTCCTAGTTACATAGTTCGTCTCTAGTTCATATCTAAGTGGATTCTCTGCTAATTTAGATCTCATGTTCTACACATCAAACATTTTCCTTAAGTACGAACTTACTTCTTTTGCATTGTTTGTTAATTTTTCCTATCCAATATCTATGTTTGCATGCAATTAAAGCGCGTTTTATACTAATTCCTAAAGTCCACTATTTACTATCATTGATTTATCAAAAGTATGCTTAATGGGGACATTTAAGAGCTTCTACAGTCAAATGCAACTCCTAATTAATTTTATTGAAAGCGATAAAACCACATAGCACATAAAACTTGGATGAGGCAACGAACCCCACCCCAAACTCAAAAATGAGTTGTGTCCCCATGACTCGAAAAGACTCAACGCAAATAAACTAATATACACTAAATGAGAAAGGAAAGAAAACGTATCTTAACCAGCGCGAGGCTGGTTATCAGTGTTGCGTCCACGTATAGATTCCTTCGCGAGTAAACCATAATTGGCATGTTGGATGGTGCTTACCCCAAGTAGCATGTTGCGAAGAAGATCTAACTCTTTGGTGACGTTTCCTAAAGTAGCAATCATCTTTTCTTGATTCTCTTATAACACTCGAATTTCTTCCTCCAACCCATTATCAGTATGTATCTTCTTCTTTGGTGGAGGAGCCCTAAGGTTCTTAATTGGATTGGTTGCTTCATTGTGGACGTTGTCAATGGAGTTCAATGTCATTGCGTCTCCCTCTTCAGACGCGTCAACCTCTTCATTCCTTCGCGGTATTTTTGCGTCTAGACACAAGGTAGTGATAGTACAAGGAAACTTTAGGTTTTGTTGACTAGTAAGGATTTTCTCAAACTCCATTATCGTCTCGTAAATTACACGCGCAACATCCATCTCTCGATTCTCAACAATGTACTTAATAAAAATAACATGCTCCTTCTTCAATTCGGAAGTGTGATTAATACCAAAGAAAGTAGGTACTACGAATCTAGACTATACCTTAGCACAAGGTAACAAGCAACTACTATAAACCTTCCCAAGCATATCTCTCACCAATCGGAATAGTGCGTTTCCCACGAATCAAAACTGTGTCCCAAAGAGATTCCCACTCAAAAGATAGGTCATTTAGCGTTTCAAAATAAGGACAAGTACCAGTAAAGTTGGGAAGTTTCAAGGCTTTACGAATAAGTTCAATTGATAGGGGAAATACCTTTTTGCGGACGATAATTGCTTGTTTATTCGAAAAGGCTATTCCATCATAAAAATCACGGACCAAGGTGGGGATAACTGTAAGCTTTCTTTGTCTCAATTCAGTCCAGCCAAACTTATCACAAGTAGTTGCATAACTCTTAAATTCGCTAGTCATAATACCAGAAGGGAATGTTTTCTCAATACCAAACTTCAAGAAATTAATTCGATCACGAACCTGTTCATCCCAATGCATGAATACCCTCTTAGGTTTGTGTGCAATAGCTTTCCTTCTCGGAGCTGCGGTTCTGGAACAGGTTTTTTTGGAATTTCCTCTTCAATCTCTTCCTCTTCTTCTTCATCAACCAAAGTAGGTGTAGAAAGAGTAGCCTTACTTGGGTTTTCTTTTTTCTTCATAGCAGTCTTAGCCTCTTCAATCTTTCTTTTAGCACCCGAATCTGGAATCTCAATAGCTCTCTCTTGTGTAGCACCATGATTGTTTCTTGTTCTTGGGTTGTTTCTTCTTGTGGAACTGAAAGAATCTGTTCTGTTAGTCATGGATTTCCACTCCAAACTCAAAACCTCAAAGAGTTGAAAACTAGGGAAAAGTTACAATCTTTGATGTTTTGAGAGAAGATTAAGGTGAATTTATGTGAGTAATGAGATGGGTATGGCTCAATTTCAAGGATTGGAAGGGATTAGTGTTTTAATTTAAGGTTTAGGTAAAGAAAGAATTTGCGGAAAAAGTAGGAATTTGGTGAAGTATTGGAAAGATTTTGGGTTGATTATGTGTTTTTAGGGAGAAAGAGAGCAAGAATTGGTGAATAAAACCTGTTTTGATGATGATTTTTCGGAGTTGTGTAAAGCTGAAATCGGATGTGAAGGATAACTTGAAAGAGAAGCTAAATAAATAGGTTAAAACATCTCAAAACCGCCTCTCACAATGGCGAAACCGGGTTCCCGGTTTTCATCGCTATGTCGACGAGAAAAATTTAAAATACTCTTTTTTTTAGCCTTGGACGCAGTTGAACTGCGTCTCGCGCCACGCAGTGGTCAGAACCATTGGTATCATCAGCTCTCGAAACCGGGTTCCCGGTTTGTGAAAATCCGGGTTCCCGGATTGCGTCTGAGGCACGAGCGTGGGATGGCTTGGACGCAACCCCTTGCGTCTCGAGCCACGCAGGGCTCAGAACTCTCGACCCTCACATCCTTCGAATCGGGGTTCCCGGTTTGTGCAAAACCAGGGTCCCAGATTTTTGTCGCTGGCGCGAATACAGACGCAGCCACTTGCGTCTTGCGCCACGCAGTAGTCAAAGGTTTGGGTCTTCACAGCTCACGCAACCCGGTTTTTCCTTTGCAATTTTTCGAAAATTCTCTACTTCTAATGGTTTTAACCCCAAACTCATGACCTTTCGTACTCCTGAAATCATCAAAAACAACTACCCTTTCTCATGTCTTAAAAATAAACGCTAATCAACAAAAATAACTAATTTACACTACGAATTAATGAAAATACGAAGCTAATATACAATGAATTGGCTTTTGTTTAATGTCGTTAAGCTCGACGGGTACATCATATTCAAAGGTTCTTCGAGGAGGTACATAACTTCTCCGGGATGTGGATCCACCGCGCGATTAATATATTCGCCTCCGTGATAAATCTTCAATCGATGACCGTTTACCATGAAGGTACGGTGCTCGATCGGATTCTCAATCTCAATAGGTACATGAGGCGTGACTTTTGTTACAATATAAGGACCCGACCATTTTGACCATAACTTACCCAGATAATTGCTGAACTTCGAGTTATATTTAAGGACCTTTTGTCCAACATCAGACTTTTTGAACTCTAATTCGATTATCATGCCATCTCTTCGTATTTTCTTTGTACATTTTAGCATTCTTATAGGCGTGTAATCGAAACTCATCAAGTTCATTTAATTTCATCATTCTATTCTCAGCGGCTAAAGTAGGATCTGAATTCAATTCAGCTATTGCCCAATATGCAACCAATTCAAGTTCAAAAGGTAAGTGACAAGCCTTACCATATACCATTCGATACGGAGATGCACCAACAAGAGTTTTGAAAGCAGTATGATAAGCCCACAATGCATCATCTAACTTCAGGGACCAATCTTTTCTCGTAGGACCAACAGTCTTTTCAAGGATAGATTTTACCTCTCGATTTGAAACTTTAGCTTGACCATTAGCTTGAAGATGATAAGCAGTGGAAACGCGATGTCTAATCCCATGTTTCTCTAGAAAAGTCTTCAAATATTTGTTCACAAAATATGAACCGCCATCACTTATAATCACTCGAGGTGTGCCATGTCTAGTGAAAATATGAGATTTCAAAAACTTAATTACCACTCGCGAATCATTCGTAGGTAGAGCTACCTGTTAGTCAATTGGATTTTTCCAAGTGTGGACTAACGACGTTGACTCAATTGTTTGATATTCACTTGGTTAAAACCATTGAGAAGTGAATGAGAAATTGAGTATAAAATATTTTGGAGAACAAAAAAAAAAAATAAAGATGCATAGAAATATATCTGCATATCATGAGTTTTCAACACAGGACGTGTTACAAGTAATTCAAAATAAGATCTGTTTTGGTCACGTGTGTGTAAATAAAACACTAAAGAAAACGTTACCAAAAATTCTATTTTGTGACCGTTATATGTGTAAACTCAAACCTGTTGTCACCGAAGCAACGTGTTGTTTCATGTCATGCTTCAATGGTTAAATGTCTCATATTTGAACAGTCACGTACCCATTGAATGGTGTTGAATTGCCTCTTAGTCATTTCTATAAATAGGGAGGCCTCCCACCATTTTTTAAAAGAAGAATCAGAGAAATAAAATCTGAAATATTTACTAGGGTTTTTTGCATATACATATTAAAAAGTTTTGAGAGAGAAAGACAATACATTTTTAGTTCGCCGTTGTCAATCTTTGTGTAGTGCTGCTATCGATTGACTTGAGTCCGTTGTATCCTGGGAGATCATCGCTATCAATTGTGAGCACCATAGCAGGGCGAATAGATCTTAAGGACATTGAACCAAGTTCAAGCCTCGGAATTTCTTTTTGCATTCTATACTGTAAGTTTATCAATTATATTTCTTAATTCCTGCATTTATATTTAGTTAAATCTATTTGTTTAGATATTTAACAAACCAGAAACAACAACTTAAGATCTTGTCTGTTTTCTGTTGTGTTAATCATTGAAAAAAAAGAAAATTGTTTCTCTTATGTGAAAATTTTGTGTTTTTGGCTTTTCAACCTTGTTACTTTTTGTTTTAATATACTATCATTTTATGTAATTTTGATAGTTGTGCATTTGTTTAGTTTATCTTTCTTCTGTAATATATATATATATATATATATATATATATATATATATATATATATATATATATATATATATATATATATATATATATTTTATTTTGATTTGAATCCAGTAGCTTTATAGTCTGAAATCCTTTTTTAATCAAATTACTGTCTTTTTGTACAGTAACATTTATTTACTTTTATTTGTACAGTAACATTTATGTACTTTTGTTTGTGTTTACTATCTGTTTATCCATTTTCTTTTCTGCTTTATTTGATTTTTGCTTGTACCCCTTTAATTCCTTTTGTCCTCTACAACAAGAATCTAAATAAATCTTGGGGGACTAACAAGAACATAAAAACTTGGGGAATTATAGGATACTCTATCAATCATCCTAAACAAGAATTTATTCTTGGCGATAACATTTAGATTCCTTTTTGTTGTTTAATCATTTTTTATAAGGATCGTGTTTGTCGTTATTTTATTTTATAAAAATAATTTGTTGAATAATTGTGGTTTCTATTTGTGATAGAAACGATGTCTACTGAGATAGGCAATGCATCCGGAAATGATGGAACCGGTAACAACATACCATCAGCAATCCCGATTGTGAGGAATGCATTTGGCCCTATTGGACCCGCTGAGAAGCCTGAGAAGTTCAATGGAAATGACTTCAAGAGGTGGCAACAGAAGATGGTGTTCTATTTGACCACCTTAAGTTTAACCAAGTACTTAACGGAAGATGCACCTGCATTGGGTGAAAATCCTGACGTACAGACAGTAGCAGCAGTTGATGCCTGGAAAAATGCTGATTTCTTGTGTAGGAATTATATCCTAAATGCATTGGATAATACACTTTACAATGTGTATAGTCCTTACAAGACTGCTCAGGAATTGTGGGAATCTCTTGATCGAAAGTACAAAACTGAAGATGCCGGCACAAAGAAATTTGTAGTCGGAAAATTTCTTGACTTCAAGATGGTAGATTCCAAGACAGTCATGAGTCAGGTACAAGAGTTCCAATTAATATTGCATGAGCTCGATGCTGAAGGCATGAAATTGGGAGAAACTTTCAAAGCGGCTACTATAGTCGAAAAACTGCCTCCTTCGTGGAAAGATTTCAAGAATTATCTGAAACACAAACGCAAGGAGATGTCAGTTGAAGACCTGATTGTGAGGCTACGGATTGAGGAAGATAACAGGATGTCTGAAAGGAGGAGCAATAATCGTTTTGTGGAGTCAAAGACAAATGTTGTGGAGCAAAACAGGCCCAATAACAAAAAACGAAAGAACTCAATCCAAGAGCAGTCAATCAAAAATAAGAAGCTCAAGTTCTCTGGTAACTGTTATGTGTGTGGTAAAGTAGGACACCGTGCCAAAGACTGTCGAAGTCGCAAAGACAATGGAAAAGGAAATTTCAAGAAAGGAAAGCAAGGTCAAGCCAACATGACAGAGATTAACGATCTGGTTGAAGATGTTAATGAGATTGATCTCGCTGCAGTTATTTCTGAAGTGAATTTGGTTGGGAATCCCAAACAATGGTGGGTGGATACTGGGGCCACCCGACATGTATGCTCTGAGAAAAATATGTTCAAAACATACAAACCAGCGACAGCTGAAGAGATCTTATTTATGGGCAATTCCGCTACATCAAAAGTACTTGGAACTGGAACCGTTGTCTTGAAGATGACTTCCGGAAAAGAGTTGAGTCTCAATAATGTTTTACATGTACCTGATATTAGAGAGAATTTAGTGTCAGGTTCCTTGTTGAGTAAAAATGGATTTAAATTAGTGTTTGAATCTGATAAGTTTGTACTCACTAAAAGTGGGATGTTTGTAGGAAAAGGGTACCTCTGTGATGGTTTATTTAAGATGAATGTAATGACCGTGGTACCCAAAACTACTTGTAAGAATGCAACTGACAATGCTATTAATAATATTACTAGTTCTGCTTACTTGCTTGAGTCTCCTACTTTATGGCATAACAGATTAGGACATGTGCATTTTAAGTCTTTGCATAAACTTGTGAATTTAGGTCTAATACCTAAATTGGATCTCGATTCTCATAAGAAATGCGAGATATGTGTTGAAGCCAAATTGGCTAAAGCTCCTTTTAAATCCGTGGAAAGGAGTACTGAACCATTAGGGTTAATACACAGTGATATCTGTGATTTAAAATATGTGCAAACGAGAGGCGGTAAAAAGTATTTTATTACTTTTATCGATGACAGCACTAGGTATTGTTATGTGTATTTACTAAGAAGTAAAGATGAAGCATTTGAGGCCTTTAAGCAATACAAAAGTGAAGTTGAAAATCAACTAAGTAAGAAGATCAAAATACTAAGGAGTGATAGAGGTGGAGAATATGTATTCCCTTTCGAGAAATATTGTCAAGAGTAGGGTATTATTCATCAAATTACTGCTCCTTATTCTCCTCAACAAAACGGTATTGCAGAACGCAAAAATCGTACTCTAAAGGAAATGATGAATTCTTTGTTGATTAATTCTGGTTTACCCCAGAATTTGTGGGGGGAAGCTGTTTTAACAGCGAATCATATTCTCAATAAGTTACCCCATAAGAAACTTGAGAAAACTCCATATGATCTATGGAAAGGACGACCACCTAGCTTTCAATACTTAAAAGTGTGGGGGTGTCTAGCTAAAGTAAGAGTTCCTACTCCGAAAGAAATAAAGATTGGACCTAAAACAGTTGATGGAATCTTTATTGGATATGCGAACAATAGTTCCGCTTATCGATTTCTTGTTCATAAATCTGAAATTGATGACATTCATGTCAATACAATTTTAGAGTCAAGAAATGCATTCTTCTTTGAAGATATCTTTCCTTGTAAGATTAGACAAGGAGAAGCGTCTCTTAAAAGAACTAATGAGCAGAGTCATGATAGAGAATTAGACCAAGAGTCTATAAGTGAATATGAACCGAGACGTGGTAAAAGGGCTAGAACGGCCAAATCCTTTGGTCCAGATTTTATAACTTGTTTGTTAGAAAATGAGCCCAAAACTTTTCAGGAGGCAATGTCAACTCCCGAAGCTCCTAACTGGAGAGAAGCTGTAAATGGCGAAATTGAGTCCATCATGCAAAATCATACATGGCAACTGGTGGATCTTCCTCCTGGAAATAAACCCTTAGGGTGCAAATGGATTTTCAAAAGAAAGATGAAGGCCGATGGAACAATTGATAAGTACAAGGCTAGGCTTGTAGCCAAGGGTTATAGGCGAAAAGAAGGCCTTGATTATTTTGATACCTATTCACCAGTTAGTCGTATAACATCCATTCGTATGTTAATTGCGATTGCTGCGATTAACAATCTTGAGATACATCAAATGGATGTAAAGACAGCCTTCTTAAATGGAGATTTAGATGAAGAGATCTATATGGAACAACCTGAGGGGTTTGTGGTTCCCGGGAAAGAAAATAAGGTGTGTAAGCTTATCAAATCGTTATATGGTTTGAAACAAGCTCCTAAACAATGGCATGAGAAATTCGATCAAGTCATGTTGTCAAATGGCTTTAGAATTAATGAATGTGATAAATGTGTGTATGTAAAAGGCACGAATCATGAGTATGTCATTGTTTGCCTTTATGTGGATGATATGTTAATCATGGGAAGTAATTTAGATATCATCAAAGCGACAAAGAAGATGTTGAATACGAGGTTCGACATGAAAGATTTAGGACTGGCAGATGTCATTTTGGGAATGAAAATTATTAAAACATCTGATGGACTTATCCTATCTCAATCTCATTACATTGAAAAGATTCTTGATAAATTCAAGAAATATGACTCAAGTCCAGTGAAGACTCCTATAGATGTAAATTTACATCTAACTAAGAATACTGGCGAAGGAATAGCTCAGTTGGAGTACTCGCGCATTATTGGTAGTCTAATGTACTTAATGAATTGTACAAGACCCGATATTGCATATGCCGTCAGTAAGTTGAGTAGATATACAAGCAATCCAGGGCAAAACCATTGGATAGCTATTGTAAGAGTTCTTAGATATTTGAGATATACTAAGAACTATGAGTTGCATTATACAAAATATCCAGCTGTATTAGAGGGATACAGCGATGCGAATTGGATATCAGATTCAAGTGAAACAAAATCTACTAGTGGTTATGTATTCACTTTGGGAGGTGCAGCCGTATCTTGGAAATCTTCTAAGCAAACATGCATAGCTCGATCCACAATGGAATCTGAGTTCATTGCTTTGGATAAAGCTGGAGAAGAAGCAGAGTGGCTTCGAAACTTTTTAGAAGATATACCATGTTGGACTAAGCCTGGCCATCTATTTGTATTCATTGCGATAGTCAATCAGCGATTGGAAGGGCACAAAGTAATATTTACAATGGTAAGTCTAGACATATTCGTCGTAGACATAATACCATAAAAGAACTACTCTCTAATGGAGTTATTTCGATTGACTATGTGAGGTCAAAAGATAATATCGCGGATCCGCTTACCAAAGGGCTATCTAGAGAGTTAGTTTATAATTCATCGAGGGGAATGGGTCTTAAACCTATATCTTGAAAGTTGCCATGCGGAAACTCTACCTAGTTGACTGGAGATCCCAAGATCTAGGTTCAAGGAGACAACTGGTATGTAAATTGCAACTAGTTATACACTGTAGAGGTTTTGTAAACCTCCTACCTATTCCTATGACGAGCAGACAGTGTCACCTGTAAAATGTTAAGGTTAAGCTATGCTTTTAATGGTTCTTTTAGCTTGATAAATTCAAGTTGTGTAGTACAAGATACTCTTAACAAGTCAACCACCTATCTGAGTAAGGAGTGGGCCGCTTCTACGAGAATTTTTTAGGTTGAATTCTCCGAGAGTACTCATGAAACCAGGAGTTGTTCAGGGCCAAAATGAACACAACAATGAGAACTTCAAGAATGTACCGAGGGGTGCTGTGTGATTTCTATTTTCTTGGTATGCACAAAAAGCCGAACAGTTCAAGACATCGCGTTCACTGGTTGGCGAGTATATCCGGTAGATCTCACTAGGGCAAGGTTCAAGGTCTTTGGCTACCTTTCTCGATGCAGTATCTCTCTACTGTCTTCTCTCTCGTGTTTTTGCATTTTATGTTTTTGGTTGGTTAGTCAATTTCCATTCATGTGGGGGATTGTTAGTCAATTGGATTTTTCCAAGTGTGGACTAACGACGTTGACTCAATTGTTTGATATTCACTTGGTTAAAACCATTGAGAAGTGAATGAGAAATTGAGTATAAAATATTTTGGAGAACAAAAAAAAAAATAAAGATGCATAGAAATATATCTGCATATCATGAGTTTTCAACACAGGACGTGTTACAAGTAATTCAAAATAAGATCTGTTTTGGTCACGTGTGTGTAAATAAAACACTAAAGAAAACGTTACCAAAAATTCTATTTTGTGACCGTTATATGTGTAAACTCAAACCTGTTGTCACCGAAGCAACGTGTTGTTTCATGTCATGCTTCAATGGTTAAATGTCTCCTATTTGAACAGTCACGTACCCATTGAATGGTGTTGAATTGCCTCTTAGTCATTTCTATAAATAGGGAGGCCTCCCACCATTTTTTAAAAGAAGAATCAGAGAAATAAAATCTGAAATATTTACTAGGGTTTTTTGCATATACATATTAAAAAGTTTTGAGAGAGAAAGACAATACATTTTTAGTTCGCCGTTGTCAATCTTTGTGTAGTGCTGCTATCGATTGACTTGAGTCCGTTGTATCCTGGGAGATCATCGCTATCAATTGTGAGCACCATAGCAGGGCGAATAGATCTTAAGGACATTGAACCAAGTTCAAGCCTCGGAATTTCTTTTTGCATTCTATACTGTAAGTTTATCAATTATATTTCTTAATTCCTGCATTTATATTTAGTTAAATCTATTTGTTTAGATATTTAACACACCAGAAACAACACTACCGCCTATACCCACTTGGACACATAATCAACAGCTAACCGGATATATAAATTTCCATTGGATGGTACGAAAGGACCCATAAAGTCAATGCCCCATACATAAAATATTTCTACCTCAAGAATTTTATTATGTGGCATTTCATCCCTCTTGGATATATTCCCAGTAAATTGACATCTGTTACACTTCTTTACATATTCATGACAATCTTTATGTAACGTAGGCCAATAAAAACCAGATTGAAGTACCTTAGCAGCTGTGCGATCACCTTTAAAATGTCCTCCATAGGGTGAATCGTGACATCCCGCAATAAATCCATAAGTCTCATTATCAGGTATGCACCTTCTTACCATTTTATCACCACACACTTTGTAGAGAAAAGAGTCCTCCCAAAAGAACTGTTTAGCACGTGTACTTAACCTCTTCTTGTCTTGTGAAGTAGCTCCTTCAGGAAAAGAACCACTTACCACAAGATTTGCAATATCAGCATACCACGGTAATCCATTAACGATAGCAAATAAACTTTCATTTGGGAATTCTTCTCGAACTAACTCTGGACTAGTGTTTGATTCAGAACCTTCAAGACGAGACAAATGATCTGCAACCTGATTTTCACAACCCTTTCGATCTCGAATCTCTAAATCAAATTCTTGAAGCAATAACACCCATCTGATTAACCTCGGCTACACATCTTTCTTCTCCATAAGGTACTTTATAGCGGAGTGTTCAGTAAATACAACAATTTTAGCTCCAAGAAGATAGGAACGAAACTTGTCAAAAGCATAAACTATCGCTAAAAGTTCCTTCTCAGTCACTGTATAATTAACTTGAGCACCAGTGAAGGTCTTACTTGCATAATATATAGAATGAAATACCTTGTTCTTCCTTTGACCCAACACAACACCCATAGCTAAATCGCTTGCATCACACATAACTTCAAAAGGAATTTTCCAATCAGGAGGTAACACAATCGGTGCAGTTATAAGCATCTCCTTCAACTCTTGAAATGCCTTCATACAAGCCTCATCAAAAAGGAATTTGGTGTCCTTCTCGAGTATGTTACACAAAGGCTTTGTAATCTTTGAAAAATCCTTGATGAAACGACGATAAAATCTAGCATGGCCTAATAAACTTCTTACCCTTTTTACAGAAATGGGAGGGGTAAGAGTTTTTATTACCTCAATCTTTGCGCGATCAACTTCTAACCCTGCACTTGAAACTTTATGACCCAACAATATACCTTCTCTAACCATAAAATGACTCTTTTCCCAATTCAACACCAAATCTGTCTCCTTGCATCTTATTAACACCTTTTCCAGATTCTGTAAACACTCTTCGAAGTTATCACCAAATACGGAAAAGTCATCCATAAATACCGCGAGGAAATTATCTATCATATCCCATAAAATAGCCATTATACATCTCTGGAAGGTAGTGGGTGCGTTGCATAACCCAAAAGGCATCCTCCGATAGGCAAAGGTACCAAAAGGGCATGTGAATGTGGTTTTGTGTTGATCAGATGGATCTACATAAATCTGATTATACCCCGAATAACCATCCAAGAAGCAGTAATACTCCCTACCAGCCAATTTGTCTAACATCTGATCAATGAAGGGAAGAGGAAAATGATCTTTTCTGGTTGCCTTGTTCAACTTGCGGTAATCCATACGAACCCGCCAACCAATTAATGTTCTCGTGGAGATGGCTTCATTCTGATCATTGAGGATGGTAGTTATTCCTCCTTTCTTCGGTATGCACTGAACTAGACAAACCCATTCACTACTAGGTATGGGAATGATGATTCCCGCGTCTAGTAGCTTAATCACTTCTTTCTTCACTGCTTCCTTCATTGCTGGCATCAATCTCCTTGACCTTCAACTGAACGTGCACTATCATCTTCAAGAATGATTTTATGTTGACAATAGGATGGACTAATTCCTTTGATATCAGCAATGGTCCAACCTATCGCCTCTTTATTCGCCCTTAGTACACGTAGTAGTTTATCTTCTTGAAAACCTGTTAAATTTGCTGAAACAATAACAGGTAGAGTATTATTAGTACCCAAATACGCATACCTCAGGTGAGCTGGTAATGGTTTTTCTTCTAAATTCGGAGGAGATTCAAGGGATGGTTTGCTCTTAACAACCATCTCCCCCGGTTCTCTCACAGGTTCATAGGCAGGACGCCTATATTTTGGATTTCTCGAATAGAGAGTTGCCACTGTTTCGGCAAGCTCTTCCATCATTTCAGGTAAGTCTAGTGTCAAAGCAGCCTGCAAGATATCATCATAATTAAAACAATCAGATACCTCTTGTGTGGAATGTTCAGCTACATCCATTCGGAAGCAATCTCCTGGGACATCTGGAAATTTCATAGCTCTGAACATATTAAACTTCACCTCCTCGTCTTGGATTCTCATGGTTAATTCTCCGTTTTCTACATCAATTAAACTACGCCCCGTGGCTAGGAATGGTCGTCCCAAAATAATGGGGACATTCCTATCCGCGTCGTATTAAAGAATAACAAAATCAACGGGAAAAACTAAAGTACCTTCCTTGACGAGGACATCTTCGATTCGTCCCTCCGGGTGAACGAGGGATCTATCGGTCATTTGCAAGACCATAAAAGTAGGTCTCAAATCTCCTATTCTCAGCTTATCAAAGATCGATTTGTGCATAAGATTAATACTTGCACCCAAATTACATAGTGCTTTACCTTGCCACTCCTTACCAATCGATATCAGAATTGTAAAAATCCCAGGGTCAAGCAACTTAGGTGGCAACTTACTTTGGCAGATAGCGCTGCACTCTTCGGGTAAACCAATCATCTCATTATCACTGTACGACCTTTTATTGGTTAGGGCTCTATTCAAAAACTTTACGTATTTCAGTATATCTTTAATAGCTTTGAGTAACAGAATATTTATGTTTAGACCCCTTACCCTATTGATGAATCTCTGATACTCGGCCATATCTCCTTTTTTTTGAACTCTCGAAGGAAAAGGTGGAGGAGGACGGTTCTCCACAATCTCTTTCTTTTTCTGAACTTCTGGAATTTTCTCCACCTCTATTACTTCAGGTTCATTTTATTTTTCTACCTCCTCCACTACTGGTTTTTCTTTATTTATCACTTCTTTTTCTTTCATGACTGGAAATGGGGGTGGAGTAAGTTTCTTAGCACTTCTCAACGCTATGGCATTACAATCTTCGGTTTGTTTTGGGACTTCTGTATCACTAGGGAGTCTTTCTTGTGGACGCTGATTTAATTGTTTCGAAATTTGATCCACTTGATTCCCCAACAATTTTAGTGCAGCTTCATAGGTTTGATGACTCTGAATGGATTGTGCCTGAAGTGCCATTAATTTGACTACTGTTAGTCGAAGATCTTCAGTTTCTTCTTGAGGTTGAGAAGGTAAGGCTTTTTGATTCATTGTATCATTGTAACTATTTTGAGGAGGTTGCCTTTGAGCCTGATTTCCATAATTCTGTCCTCATTGATAGTTATTTTGTGGTCTAGGTTGATAAGTGTTACCTTGGGGATGCGGTTGATATGCGTAAGTAGGATTAGCTGCCCCATTAGGATTTGAGTATTGGAAACCCGGATGGTTTCTGTTGGGCATATATCCATTACCATTCGAATTAAAATTTCCTCTGTTGGAAACAAACATCACGGACTCTTGATTATTCTGACAATTCTCCCAAACGTGATCATTCACACCACAATACTCACATCCATACACTTAATGTTCAACGTTCACTTCAACCCATTATTTCGAAAAACCTTCTTTCACGGCTAACGTAAGTTGCTTTAATTGTTGTTCTAATGTGGTTTGTATTTTGTTCTCTAGGGAGGTGAACTTCTCTTCAATGTTGACATTATTAACTCCCCCTTTAGCGGATGTTCTCACAGTATTCAACCCCACTTCATTGTCGACTGTCCAATCCAAAATAATTCTTGCGTGAACAGGTTGAACTCGTAAAAATGCACCACCACATAAGAAATCTAAATTTTTTCGTGATCCACCATCAAGACCGTTATAGAAAATTTTCAATTGTTGTTGATCTGAAAGGTCATGATTAGGGACTCTTCGTAAGCAATTCTGAAATCTCGACCAACTTCTACCCAATGTTTCATCATATTCTTGTCGGAAATGTGTTAACTCAAGTTGAGCATCTAACCTCATGTTGGACGGATAATATCTATCGAAAAACGCAGCCTGTAACTATTCCCAATTAGTAATCTTTCCTGGCTCTTGTGAATCATGCCAATCACTCACTCTATCTATCAAGAAAAATCTGAATGTAGCAAAATAAATTTGCTCTTTTGTTACTCCTTGAGTGATGTACGAATCGCAGATTTGCATAAATTTTTGTACTGCGCGAATTGGATCTTCTCCGGGCTTGCCACGAAAATTTTTCGAAATTCTGAAACTGAGTTAACATACCCGAATCTGGACGGAATATCGAAACGTCGATATTAGATGGGCCAATCCCAAGGGGAGGAGCAAGAAATGGTTCTTGTGCTGGACCGGTAAGGAACCATGGATCGGCTACTTGGATTTGAACCGGAGGATTAGGGACAACTGGTGGCACTGGAGGGTTAGGAATTGGTGGCACTATTGGCTGACCATTCGCGTCTAGCTGAACTCTGGTGGTCCTTTGTGTGTTCTAAAAATAAATGAAAATGCTAATCGAACCACAACCGCAAGTATACGGTTGTCCCAAGTAGTATGTATGATAATACAGATTCGTTGGTCGATCACAATGTTTAGCAAGTAGTGATTGATGCACTTATGAAAGTAAAAGATAATAAAATGTTTGTTAGGTTTTGTTGATTAAAGCTAATGAATAAAAGACAAATAATTAAATGCAATTAGAAGCTAAGACGCAAGTAAAATAAGTGAAAACGCAATATGAGATGTAGTACTTGAGAACGCAAGGATCCTCCTAATCTTACTTCCTAACTTATGTTGTTTAAGGGCTAAATCGGTCAATTACAATGGCCGGGATTCTAAAATCCTTATACCCCCGTCAGGGTGGACTATAAGGCAATCCTAAAGTGTCACTAGTCCCGTCAGGGTAAATATGATCCACCGTTGGATGATTAAGTGTTTTACCTCATTGGCCCTAGAATTAGCTAAGTTCGTCAGAATCAATAGCTTTTATCCTAGATTGAATAATTAATTCTATACCTAAACCCTCCGTCAGGATGATCCACACGCCACATATGTGGAATAGCTTAGATACTCATACCTAATTTTAGTTCGCGACTCTAAAATCAGTAAATAACCACAAATTATCGAAAAGCGTAATGAACCCAATCTAATTTAATTTAACATAAACCCAAATTCAACATTCGTTATTTCATAAAATTAAGATTCACCCATTGTTTGTTCTCAAGCACTATTAAAAGCTTAGCTCATATTAAAATTAAAAACTAAATTAAAAGAAAGGGAATTCATATTGTTTACAAAATTAAAATATAAAAAGAACCTAATTTCCGGAATTGGAATGACTACGAACGGAGTTATAGACCCACTCCAGCTCTTGTAGCTTCTTCTTTCTTCCTTCTGTTGCTTCTCTCTGGTGTTTAATCTTGTGGAATGTGAATTGTATGAAAAATAGAAATCCAGACCTCCTTTTATAAGCATAAAATCGTTCTAGGGCTTGGACCAGAAAATAGAATATTAATTAAATGTCCAAGCCCACTTTCTAAGCCCAAAATCCCGTAACTGCTGATACACATTCACTAAAACAGCTTTTCCCGATTCGTTATGACTCCGATTGACCTCATTCTAGTTGCTAAAGTTCCGTAACTCAATAAGGAATGATTTCTCTTCAAAGGTCAGCGGCTAAATCATCGCTTAAGCACCTCGAAATCAGCAATCTATGGTCTGGAAAGTGGATTTTCAGCTCTAAAAATAATATCTTCGGGATTTATCTTCAAGTCTTGACTCTAATTCACGATCTTTGTCTTTCTCCTCGGATTCCTCTCCTAGCTAACATCTAAAACCTGTAAACTTTACACTAAAAATACCAATATTACGCGCAAAAGTTTAATAAATTAAAAATGCTAGAAATAAAAAGGAAATTCCTGGTTATTGCAAATTTAGTCCAAAAGTCTATCATATTAATCAAATAAACACCAAAAATGATGTCTCCCAAGGGTCTAAAATAAGAACAATTAGGGAGACATCAAACTCCTTGTCCATTGTTGTTATGGAGGTTAAGATTGTCCATTTCGTTAGCTAGTCTTTCTACTTCTTGTGCCTCTTGTCCTTTCCTTCTCCTGTTAGCAAGTCTGACTAATGATTCAGGATAATCAAGGATCGGAGGTAATGTCTCAAGATCCTTAAAAAGTCTCATTCGCATACACCAAACCTAAAAAACCTGAAAAAGATGAACAAACAAAGCGTAAAACTGAAAAATAAAAATGCAACTAACACTAAAGGATAAACACCGGGGTCACACGCTACCGTCCCCGGCAGCGGCGCCAAAAACTTGGTGGTCCTTTGTGTTTCTAAAATAAATGCAATAAGAAAAGAGAACCACAACCGCAAGTGTACGGTTGTCCCAAGTAATAATAGTGATAAACAGATTCGTTCAGGGACGGATTGGTTGACTCTAATGCTTATCATATAGTGATTAATTGCACGTAAAGCAAGTAAATGATTTTAAGATTTGTTGTTTGTTTTTCTAATAACTAAGACAAATCATGAAAAGACTAAATTAATGCAAATAAAAAGCTAGACGCAAGTAAAAATAGTTGGACACAAGATATGAGAGGTAGTACTCGAGTAACGCTAGGGTTTCACCTAAATCTAAGCATTATATGTATTGTTTAAGGGACGAATTCGGAAAAAAAATATTGGTCGGGATTCAATTATCTCCTTACCCCCGTCAGGGTGGACTAAGGAGCTCTTTTCAGGTGCTACAAACCCCGTCAGGGTGAATATAGTCCACATTCGAATGATTAAAGTCTAACTACCCAATTGGCCGTAGGATTAATTAAGCCTGTCAAGGTCAAATAATTCCTATCCTACATTCGTTAATTAGTTCTGTACCTAGACCCCCCATCAAGGTGATCCAATTGCCACTAATTGGAATAGCCTAAGTACGAATTCCTAAAATTGATTCACGACTTCAATAATAATCAATAGGTGTAAATTAAAGAAAAATATTAAATACCTAATTCGATTTCAATTAAATTAATCCCAAATTCAAAAACATAGAATGAAATAGATTCGTGTTCAACCCATTACGCGTTCTCAAGTACCAAATGAAATTAGCTCATAATGGTAAGAGTAAATACACTGTTTACCCCCTGAACTTTGGCCCGATTGACAGACTGCCCCCTAAAGTTTAAAATGCGACTAGTTGCCCCCTAAACTTTAATTTCGTGACTCGTTAGTCCTTTTTGCTGTTATCCGTCCAAATTTTCCGTTAAGTCGCAGCGTGCATTTACACGCGCGCGTGGACTAGTTGCCCCCTACTTTTTGCCGCCTAAAGTTTTAAATTCGTGACTAGTTGCCCCCCCCCCCCCAGTTTTTTTTTAAAATTGTTAATTATATCCTTTTTTTAAAGATGGGTATTTTGGGTATTTTACAGTTTTTCTTCTTTAGTGGAGAAAGTTTGATAAAAAAATCTTCATGAATAAACTCTTCATTAATTTCATACCCTTCTTTCTTTAAATTCTTCTTCCAATATTCATTAAACTTGACATCCAATATTCAAAACGCAAGATCTTTTCGTTTTACTTTTGTAATTCGAGTCAAGGTTTTTGCTACAATACATTGTACAGTTGGTATTGATTCTTGATATTGTCAACCTAAACGTGAACATGTTATGTTTCATTATATCAATTTTTGTAAAACCAATGGGAGACCCAAAAAAAAGTCACGATTTGTATCAAATTTTTAATCTATTCTTTCTGGTATTGATTTTCAATTAAATGAATGATATATTCAAGAAAAATATACAAAAATTAAAGAAGAAAAGTAGAAAAATAACAGATCTAAGTGAGAAAATGGAAAACTTTCGATGTTGGGTATTGTTACAGAACCGTACCTGGCGACAATGAATCTGAGAGATCACGAAGCAAAGAAAAATGGGGTAGCTGTTGCTAACGTGCGCCAGGAAGACCGACAGGGAGAAAGGAAGAAGATGAGACTGGATTTTTGTATTAATTATAGCGTAATTTAGAAGCTCGTAGTGGTGATCTAAGGTTTGAAGATTTGAAGATTTAAAGATTTGAAGATTCGAAAATTTAAAGATTTAAAGATTTGAAGATTTAAAGATTTAAAGCTTTGAAGCTTTGAAGCTTTAATCATGGAGAAGAAGATCATGGAGAAGAAGTTTTGAAATACCAAATTTGCCCCTGTTAAAATGATTTTTTAAATAATTAATTTTGAAAAAAAAAATTCAGGGGGCAACGAGTCAAAATAATTATGTTTTTATCTTGAATGTTAAATGCTTAAATTATATGCTTTGGATATTAATATTGCTAACATTTTTCTTGATGATATAGGTACTATAGCATCTCTAATCCTTGATCTTATCTTATATTGCTCTTTAGTCCCTATAGGTTGTTCCATTTGTCTTAGTTCTTAAAATGATTTAAAATTGCATTTAGGTCCCTAAAAGATTTTTTCAAATTGCTTTTTAGTCCCTAAAAACTTTTTGAAAAATAATTTTTGTCACCTATACTTTTCAAAAATTACATTTTACCCCTAAATTTTTTCAAAATGATTTCAAATATTCTTATTAGGGAGAAATTGTTGATCAAACTTTTACAAATTGAAACAAACTCTATGAATTTTGTAAGGGGGAGCTTTTGGTAAAACTCTAATGCTTTGGCTAATCTTTTATCTCATACATTGCAACTAATCGTTTGTGTCATTAGAAAGCATATGAAATGAAAATCTATCGATCAAGAAATTGGTAAAAAGTATCTATCTCTTAGCTCTTCAATTATCTATCTTTGTACATCTCTTTCTAAAATTGTTTTTATCCCTAAACTCTTGCACACTCTTAGAATCGTTGTTTAAAATCTATTCACTTGAGTTTTAGCTCTTCTATCCTTAGTTGTTTTTATTAACCCCGTCTTTTTGATGAAGACAAAGGGGGAGAAATATGTGCACTAAAACTTTCAAAAATTACACGTTTTAAAACTCACAAATGCATCTCAAATCTTATATGCTTATTGTGAGGGGGAGCTTAATTTCATTAGTGCTTAAACTTTCATATCATTCCTAAGGTGTTTTAGTGAAGGATTTGTCATCATCAAAAAGGGGGAGATTGTTGGCATATAGCCTCCCTTAATAGGTTGTTTTAATGTGACAAATCCTCTTATGATTAGTGTGCTAATTACTCTAATTATATTCATCATATCTTGCACTATTATTCATCAAAAACACTTTTCATACCATTCTTATTATATCTCATTGCATTCACTTTTATTCATATCTTTATGTTCCTTGAGATATAGATTTAATGATCAACTACAATGTTTATAAGAATGATGTTATCTACAACTTTCGTGAAGAAGATTTATTGATCCGAGCATCATAGCATAAGTCAAATTCCTTCAAAGATGCTTGGTGCGGTACACCGGACAAATGGCGCGGTACACCGGACCAAGAATGCGGACCAGGGCGCGGTGCATAGGCTAGCCCGTCAGAGAGTTAGAAAATCTAACCGTTGAGGTGCGGTACACCACACGATACTTGCGGTACACCGCAAGGAAGGTTTTTCTGCACAAAGTTTAAGTCATAAGGAATATATCCGTTGGGAAATTAATAGATCCATTGCACCCAAGCCTTATGACCGTTGTAAGCTATTTTCTGCTATAAATTGAAGCTCTTTGAAGGCTACAACTACACCAACTAATTACAAACATTAAGGAGCTTAATTGTTATCATTCAAGAAGGTGTCAAGAGCTATACATATTTAAAATCAATCTTAGTGAGCTTATAAGTCCTTCCAAGGAGCTAATCAAATAAGCCACAAGGTTCTATCTACTCAAGAGGAGTTTACAAGCTATATAGTTCATATCCACTCTTTTAGGAGTTTAGTTACAAGCTTTTATAAGCAACCCCTTAAACACTTTGTTTCTATCCTCTTAAGTCTAGGTCTTGTAATAGATATATTAAGAGAGAATTCAAGTATAGGGAGTATACTTGGTGTCCTTGTGTTGTGATTACACAAGTGTTTGTCCTTCGTGTTATCGAAGTGGTTGTAAGGGTTATTGTGTTCTCGACCCGGTTAAGAGAGACACGGGAGCTTAGTGAAAAGCTTGAAATCCTAAGGAGGCTTCCTTAGGTAGTGGATGTAGGGAAACCGAACCACTATAAATCGCGTGTATCTTTCTATCCCTACTCTATTTACTTTCCGCACTTTATATGTTTGATTATATGCTAGCATGATTATTCTGATATTGATTATCTAGCTTATCTAACATATAATCTTCTAGAGTAGTAAGATATTAGATTGTCGATTTACTTGTTTAACTTATATATCGAACCTCTAACTTATCCTTTGCATGATCCCATAAGTGTTTGATATATTAGTTGACTTAGAAGTTTTTCTCTTAAACTTATTATTGTCCAAAAGATTTAAATTAGGCATTAATCTTATTAGTAATCCTATTCACCCCCCCTCTAGGACTTTCATACTTGAATGTATTCGTTAGTTTTTTATTAACTAACAGCTTTCAAAGCTTCTCATGTATGAAAAAAAATATTAGTTCTAACCATTGAAAAAGATAGAAAGAAAATTTTATGCTAAAACTTTATTAAAGACCATATCTTTGAAAAAATTGCTAATTAGCGAAATGTTAACGGTAATTAATCAATTGTATTCGAGTTTACATTAGGTAAAAACCGTATATCTTAAAAGTCTTAATTATAGTCTGTTATTGCACTTTCTACTACTTAGTAATAATAATAAGGAACTACTCAAACCATATGATGAGTATATTGTTATAACCGTTCATTTAAGAAAATTATCTCGTTATATGGGATATTAAAAGAGGATGGACTTTTTCTTTTCCTTCCTACTATATTTATGATAGACAGTCTGATATTTATCTTAGCAAGAATTGTGTTACTTGTGTATATCATGAAAAAACAAAATGCATTGATAATAGAAAAATTATTTTATAAGGAGTTTGGTAGAGAATGGTAAGATTAAAGTTGTTAAGATTTTACTAAGGAGATGGTATCTAATATGGAATTATGTAACTTTCTTTGTGAATACATATGAGAGCCACTTTGGACTCGGATTCATGTTGACTCCAGAAAAATTCGATCCCAGGACTATGTAACTTTAATCAAAAGTAAACATTACTTCTATTTGTTGTTTGTTAAGATGATTATTGTAAAAGTGTAAATGTATTATAGTATGATTTGGCGGTTATTAGGAGATGGTTGTAACGGAAAGATTATTGATTAAAATGCCGAATTGTGATTTTATTGGACCAAAACCGTGTTAGGCTAATTTATGGTTAAGTAAACTGTAAATAGAAAAAGCAGAGATCCCAGGACTTACTTAATCAAACCAAACATTGTGGCTAGTTTAGCATTGTGATTATTATTATGTCAAATTGTGATCTTATTGGACTAAGTTGGCCTGATTTTTGACCCAAGTAAAATGTTAATAGAAAAAGGGAAGCCTACACTATATTATTATGACACTTCTTCTTGAGAATTGTCTATCTTTATTCTATTTGTACAAATTAAAATCTTAATTGGCCCATTTTACAAGATTATAACGTGTCTATTTGAGAATTGTTGATTTTTATTTTTTTGTACGGTTCAGATCGAAAACCTAATTGGTTCATATATAATACTTTCTTATGTTTGGTTGGATCATTTATCTCATTCTCTCATTTTTATCGGACACACTTTCTCTTAAATTAGCAGGCTTTATTCTTTCATATATTTGACAAATTCCTTCTAATTAACATGATCACCACTGGTTATATGTCTGTGTGTACCTTATTAATACTAGATCTATAAACTTTATGCTTTATGGGTTTGTGAAATATACCAGTGTACTTAACCAATTGTAACAGTTATTTAAATGGAGAAGGTGATTCAATTCGGTAACAGGTATTTCGATGTAACCCTTTTATATATATATATATATATATATTATAGATTCGTGATTTTCTTTCACTTAAATTAGGTGTTAATTAGTTTTAAAAAAAACCACAATTACTTTTTATTTTCACCTATTTTTACGATCTTATGTAATAAGTCTACATTATAATTATGGATCAGTAAATTATTTATCTTTATCAACACATACCATTTTTATTGACAAACAACTTATTACACCTTATAAAAATTGCACCATTAGTTGTTGTGATTTGTGATATAGACATGTAGTGTGTTTCAAAATGATTATTAAAGTAAATTAAAAATTCCTATAACTAGAGGAATAACATATAAATTTCATGCAATTATTTTTTCTCTTTTACTTGTTACCTTTGGATCTTGAATGTTGACACAGTACATGGGTTTTTGGAACAGTATCTACTCATCTGACTTTATTGGCGATGTGAAAAAACTTGGTTATAATATATATATATATATATATATATATATATATATATATATATATATATATATATATATATATATTTCTTTTGTTTGATAGTTGACCATAATATTTCAATTAAAAGACACGCAGTACATTGAAAGGTAAGCTAACTCTCTCTCTCTCTCTCTCTCTCTCTTTTAGTTCGACGTTAAAATATACGTGCATTATCTCATTGTCTTTTGGATGTTTTCTTGTAAAAAATTTGTCTGACTTGGAAAATGGTTGGATATGAACAGGGTGCTTGGAATTAGTAGACATGAATATACCATAAAACAAAATTATTTCAGAGTAACTTCAACAAGAATAAAGTAAAACATAAAAACTTTAGAATACCCTTTCATTGAAACAATCTCACCATACAGGAACTAAACTCTCTTGAAAAACCATTGCTACCATCGACCCCTTATCACCTTGAATATTCATATTTTTAATTTCATGAGTTTCAAGGGAACATGAGAGTAATTCTCCGTCAATACTTTCAAGAAGGATATTTTCATTCTTCCAAACCATCAGAGAACGCGGTTAATTCCAGATACAAGTCCAACTCAAACCTATTTACTCCAAGATTCCGCCTCTCCGTATTTTTGCATTTCCCATATCTCAACGAACTGTTCCGAAGGTCGATTGTACTTTGTGTATGCAAACAAAGCTAGAGTATCATTTAACACTGTGAGGGACTTGCACATTGAAAGGTAAGATAACTCTCTCTCTCTTAGTTCAACGTTGAAATCTGTTTGCATTATCTAATTGTCTTTTGGATGTTTTCTTGTAAAAAAATTGTCTGACTTGGAAAATGGTTGGATTTGAACAGGGTGCTTGGAATTAGTAGACAAAGAGATACAATCAAACAAAATTAGAAACCTCACAAAAGAAAACATCAAACAAAATCTGAAACCTCCTCCATATCAACTGTGTACGGAACATTCAAGGCAAATGGCTGCAGTAGAAGGTCTTGTTGGCCATGATATTTCAGTTCGGATCTCCATGAAAAAATGTTTTCATGTTGTTGATTGATTATTTTAACACCAACAAAAAATCATTGATTCATTGTGTACTTCTTATTCAAGAATTTATCATCTTTAGGCTTTTACTTGTTTTAACCTAGCTTTAATTAATGTACCTGGTCATCATTGATATCCTTTATTTGGGTCAGTAATTATTTAATTAAGTGAAGCATTGATGTTGTCATTTCCAAGTTTTTAAAGTTATAACCTGCGTAGATTACATGCTTGTTCACAATCAAATAAATAATTAAATTTAAGATCATCTTTTATTGGAGACTTTCTTTCTTTGTTCCACATTTTCCTCATTTTTCTTGTGTTATATGATATACCTTATGATCGATATATATTATAGAAGTAGTTAAAGAAGTTGAGTTCATTAAGAATAATTAATCTGTCTAGCATCTTTTAAAAAACTCAAGTTCCCATTTATGAAGGAGTAATGATATTTGTCACCCTTTTGGTATCACCTTTTTATCACCTCCTACGTGTATGCCTATGTGTACCAATGAAATGATTTCTCTATCCTAATTAATTTTTCTCTATCTTTATGAAGCATACGTTCTAAGTAGTGATTACTTAGGTCGTTGGTAGGAAGACCACGATCGCCCATCCTCGACCTCGACCTACCTTTTATACAAGTACTTTCTAGATGCGTAATCTCCATCCTCTTCATGTCAGCCTCCAGTTACCAATATGTTGCTCAAATAGTTCTACATGAAGCTAATGTGGCATCTATTATAACCTATATAACACGATTCGAGATAAGAGGTATATTATCCCTGTCAGGCATATCACGCAGAATTGGAAGCAATATTGTTTGGGTTTCAAAAGATGTCAATATGGTGTTTATTGAGATTAAAATGTTAAGATACATAAGTTAGTGAAGGAAAATGGAATCTATGAAAGACGTCTTGATACGACACTTAAGGCGTGCAAGGAGTGCTAGTAAACCATTTGAACTTTGGGTTAATTTACATCTATTATTTGTAAAATATGTGTGTCGATTAGATGGAAAAATGGTATTCGTGATAAACATTTCCCAGGTATAAAGCTACACTTATTTACATATGATACAAACAAAGAGAAGGTATAGTCTTCCATGAAAGTTTGATGTTTTGTTATGATGCATTCTTTAAACTTAAATTGAAATAGCTTGATGTTAAAACTGTTTTTCTTTTACAAGGTGATTAAAATAGATTATTATAATGACACGGCCATGAGGGATTCTCAATGATACACTGTCTGAACATTTGTGTTTAAAATAGTCACACAAGTATTAGTGCAAGAGATTTGACTTTATTGTGATAAGTCTGGGTTTGTTAGTATCGAATATGATAGATGTTTATATTGTACTTTTTTGTATAAGTGTGTTGTGTATATCCTTTAGCATGTTGATGATATTAAATTAATAAGTAGCTCTATTAATTAAATCAACAAAGAAAAACATGATTTGCTTTTTGGATTTGACATGAATTATATCGGTAGTGCTAAAAGGATATTGACTTGAAGCAAAACTTACTACTAATATTGTGTACAATGGCTTGTAATTACAGCGACACTAACGGTTATATGGAATAGGCAAAACAATTTATATTTAATCAAACTATTGATCTCCTTGGATTTATGGGCTAAGAAAGGACACAATGCGATTGGCTATGGATTTTGCATTAGCATGGGGAAGGAGCGTGACAGTGCAGTTGTTGTTTCCGTAAAAAGTTATTTAATTTGATGAGTAAAATCATATGGTCGCCTAAAGCTTAATGTGGATGGTAGTTGCGGCTTAGTTGAGAGAAAAAAGGGGATAGGTAGTCTACTTAGAGATGGGGATGGATCATTTGTAGCTTGGTTTTTCGCGCCTTGTGAGGTAAAATATCCTATTAACTAAATTTTTTTATCACTTCATTATGGACAGAGATGGGCGGTGAAGCGGTGAATTAAGGATTTTCGCAGTGAGACTGACTCGAGGAAACTTCACGCGTTAGTGAAGGGCGGTGCTGGTTCAGAGAATTGGACTTACACTATAAGGCTTAGTTGCACTATGATTCTCATAGAACACCCAAATTTTAAGATGAATTATATGTATCGTGAGGCAAATGATTGTGCAGACGTGTTGTCGAGAAAAAAGGGAAGGCATGCAAATCCTAATATCATTTTATACTCTACTTGAATGTATTCGTTAGTTTTTTATTAACTAACAACTTTTAAAGCTTGTCATGTATGAAAAAAAATATTAGTTCTGACTATTGAAAAATATAGAATGAAAAATTTATGCTAAAACTTTATTAAAGACCATATCTTTGAAAAAATTGCTAATTAGCGAAATGTTAACGGTAATTAATCAATTGTATTCGAGTTTACATTAGGTAAGAACTGTATATCTTAGAAGTCTTGATTATAGTCTGTTAGTGCACTTTCTACTACTTAGTAATAATAATAAGGAACTACTCAAACCATATGATGAGTATATCTATATAACCGTTCATTTAAGAAAATTATTTCGTTATATGGGTTGTTAAAAAGAGGATGGACTTTTTTTTCCTTCCTACTATATTTATGATAGACAGTCTGATATTTATCTTAGCAAGAATTGTGTTATTTGTGTATATCATGAAAAAACAAAATGCATTGATAATAAAAAAAATTATTTTATAAGGAGTTTCGTAGAGAATGGTAAGATTAATGTTGTTAAGATTTTACTAAGTTGATGGTATCTAATATGGAATTATGTAAAAAAAAAATATGAATTCATATGAGAGCCACTTTGGACTCGGAATCATTTTGACTCCAGTAAAATTCGATCCCAGGACTATATAACTTTCATTAAAAGTAAACATTACTTCTATCTATTGTTTGTTAAGATGATGATTGTAAAAGTGTAAATGTATTATAGTATGATTTGGCGGTTATTAGGAGATGGTTGTAACGGAAAGATTATTGATTAAAATGCCGAATTGTAATTTTATTGGACCAAAACCGTGTTAGGCTAATTTATGGTTAAGTAAACTGTAAATAGAAAAGGCAGAGATCCCAGGACTTACTTAATCAAACCAAACATTGTGGCTAGTTTAGCATTGTGATTATTATTATGTCAAATTGTGATCTTATTGGACTAAGTTGGCCTGATTTTTGGCCCAAGTAAAATGTAAATAGAAAAAGGAAAGCCTACACTATATTATTATGGCACTTCTGCTTGAGAATTGTCGATCTTTATTCTATTTGTACAAATTAAAATCTTAATTGGCCCATTTTACAAGATTATAACGTATCTATTTGAGAATTGTTGACTTTTATTTATTTTGTAAGGTCCAGATGGAAAACCTAATTGGTTCATATATAAGACTTTATTATGTTTGGTTCGAGCATTTATCTCATTCTCTCATTTTTATCTGACACACTTTCTCTTAGTAGGCTTCTATTCCTTCATATATTTGACAAATTCCTTCTAATTAACGTGATCACCACTGGTTATATGTCTGTGTGTACCTTATATGTCTGTGTGTACCTTATTCATACTAGATCTATAAACTTTATGCTTTATGGGTTTGTGAAATACACCAGCGTACTTAACCAATTGTAATAGTTATTTAAATAGAGAAGGTGATTCAATTTGTAACAGGTATTTCGATGTAACCCTTATATATATATATATATATATATATATATATATATATATATATATAATAGATTCGTGATTTTCTTTCACTTAAATTAGGTGTTAATTAGTTTTAAAAAAGACCATAATTACTTTTTATTTTCACCGATTTTTACGATCTTATTTAATAAGTCTACATTATAATTATGGATCAGTAAATTATTTATCTTTATCAACACATACCATTTTTATTGACAAACAACTTATTACACCTTATAAAAATTGCACCATTAGTTGTTGTGATTTCTGATATAGACATGTAGTGTGTTTCAAAATGATTATTTACAGTAAATTAAAAATTCCTATAACTATAGGAATAACATATAAATTTTATGCAATTATTTTTTCCCTTTTACTTGTTACCTTTGGATCTTGAATATTGACACAATACATGGGTTTTTGGAGCAGTATCTACTCATCTGACTTTATTGGCGACACGCAGCACATTGAAAGGTAAGCTAACTCTCTCTCTCTCTCTTAGTTCGACGTTAAAATCTATGTGCATTATCTCATTGTCTTTTAGATGTTTTCTTGTAAAAAATTTGTCTGACTTGGAAAATGGTTGGTTTTGAACAAGGTGCTTGGAATTAGTAGACATAGATATACCATAAAACAAAATTTTATTAGAGTAACTTAAACAAGAATAAAGTAAAACATAAAAACTTTAGAATACCCCTTCATTGAAACAATCTCACCATACAGGAACTAAACTCTCTTATAAACCATTGCTACCATCGACCCCGTATCACCTTGAATATTCATATTTTTAATTTCATGAGTTCTAAGGGAACATGAGAGTAATTCTCCTTCAATAGTTTCAAGAAGGATATTTTCATTCTTCCCAAACATTAGAGGACGCGGTTAATTCCAGATACAAGTCCAACTCTAACCTATTTACTCCAAGATTCCACCTCTCCGTATTTTCGCATTGCCCATATCTCAACGAACTGTTCCGAAGGTCGATTGTACTTTTTGTATGCAAACAAAGCTAGAGTATCATTTAACACTGTAAGGGACTTGCACATTGAAAGGTAAGCTAACTCTCTCTCTCTTAGTTCGACTTAAAATCTATTTGCATTATCTCACTGTCTTTCGTATGTTTTCTTGTAAAAAATTGTCAGACTTGGAAAATGGTTGGATTTGAACAGGGTGCTTGGAATTAGTAGACACAGACATACCATCAAACAAAATTAGAAACCTCCCAAAAGAAAACATCAAACAAAATCCGAAACCTCCTCCATATCAACGGAACATTCAAGGCAAATGGCTGGAGTAGAAGGTCTCGTTGGCCATGATATTTCAGTTAGGATCTCCATGAAAACATGTTTTCATGTTGTTGATTGATTATTTGAACACCAACAAAAAATCATTGATTCATTGTGTAATTCTTATTCAAGAATTTATCATCTTTAGGCTTTTACTTGTTTTAACCTAGCTTTAATCAATGTAACTGGTCATCATTGAGATCCTTTATTTGGGTTAGTAATTATTTACTTAAGTGAAGCATTGATGTTGTCATTTCCAAGATTTTAAAGTTATAACCTGGGTAGATTACATGCCTGTTCACAATCAAATAAATAATTAAATTTAAGATCATCTTTTATTGGAGACTTTCTTTCTTTGTTCCACATTTTCCTCATTTTACTTGTGCTATATGATATACCTTATGATAGATCTATATTATAGAAGTAGTTAAAGAAGTTGAGTTCATTAAGAATAATTAATCTGTCTAGCATCTTTTAAAAAACTCAAGTTCCCACTTATGAAGCATACATTCTAAGTAGTGATTACTTAGGTCGTTAGTAGGAACACCACGATCGCCCATCCTCGACCTCGTCCTACCTTTTGTACAAGTACTTTCTAGATGCGTAATCTCCATCCCCTTCATGTGAGCCTTCAGTTACCGATATGTTGCTCAAATAGTTATACATGAAGCCAATGTGGCATCTGTTATAACCTATATAACACGATTCGATATAAGTGGTATATTATCCCTGTTAGGCGTATCACGCTGAATTGGAAGCAATATTGTTTGGGCATAAAAGATATTAATATGGTGTTTATTGAGATTAATTTGTGAAGATACATACGTTAGTGAAGGGAAATTGAATATATGAAAGACGTCTTGATACGGCACTTAAGGCGTGCAAGGAGTGCTAGTAAACCATTTGAACTTTGGGTTAATTTACATCTATTATGAGTAATAATATGTGTGTCGATTAGATGGGAAAATGGTGTTCGTGATAAAAATTTCCCAGGTATAAAGCTACACTTATTTACATATGATACAAACAAAGAGAAGGTATAGTCTTCCATGAAAATTTGATGTTTTGTTATGATGCATTCTTTAAACTTAAATTGAAATAGCTTGATGTTAAATCTGTTATTCTTTTACAAGGTGAATTTAAATAGATTATTATAATGACACGGCCATGAGGGATTCTCAATGATACACTGTCTGAACATTTGTGTTTAAAATAGTCACACAAGTATTAGTGCAAGAGATTTGACTTCATTGTGATAAGTCTGGGTTTGTTAGTATCGAATATGATAGATGTTTATATTGTACTTTTTTGTATAAGTGTGTTGTGTATATCCTTTAGCATGTTGATGATATTAAATTAATAACTAGCTATATTAAATAAATCAACAAAGAAAAACATGATTTTCTTTTTGGATTTGACATGAATGATATAGGTAGTGCTAAAAGGATATTGACTTGAAGCAAAACTTACTACTAATATTGTGTACGATGGCTTGGAATGCAGCGACACTAAGGGTTATATGGAATAGGCAAAACAAATTTATATTTAATCAAACTATTCGATCTCCTCGGATTTATGGGCTAAGAAAGGACACAATGCGATTGGCTATGGATTTTGCATTAGCATGGGGAAGGAGCGTGACAATGCAGTTGTTGTTTCCGTAAAAAGATATTTAATTCGATGAGTAAAATCATATGGTCGCCTAAAGCTTAATATGGATGGTAGTTGCGGCTTTGTTGAGAGAAAAAATGGGATAGGTAGTCTACTTAGAGATGGGGACAGATCATTCGTAGCTTGGGTTTTCGGGCCTTGTGAGGTAAAATCTCCTCTTAACTAAAAAAGTTTATCACTTCATTATGGACAGAGATGGGCGGTGAAGCGGTGAATTAAGGATTTTCGTAGTGAGACTGACTAGAGGAAACATCACGTGTTAGTGAAGGTCGGTGCTAGCTCAAAGAATTGGACTTACACTATAAGGCTTAATTGCACTAAGATTCTCATAGAACACCCAAATTTTAAGATGAATTATATGTATCGTGAGGCAAATGATTGTGAAAACGTGTTGTCGAGAAGAAAGAGAAGGCATGCAAATCCTAAGTTCATTTTATACTCTACTTGAATGTATTCGTTAGTTTTTTATTAACTAACAGCTTTCAAAGCTTCTCATTTATGAAAAAAATATTAGTTCTGACTATTGAAAAAGATAGAAAGAAAATTTTATGCTAAAACTTTATTATAGACCATATCTTTGAAAAAATTGCTAATTAGCGACATGTTAACGGTAATTAATCAATTGTCTTTTGGATGTTTTCTTGTAAAAAATTTGTCTGACTTGGAAATGGTTGGATTTGAACAGGGTGTTTGGAATTAGTAAACATAGATATACCATAAAACAAAATTATTTCAGAGTAACTTCAACAATAATAAAGTAAAACAATAAAACTTTAGAATACCCCTTCATTGAAAAAATCTCACCATACAGGAACTAATCTCTCTTGAAAAACCATTGCTACCATCGACCCCTTATCACCTTGAATATTCAAATTTTTAATTTCATGAGTTTCAAGGAAACATGAGAGTAATTCTCCTTCAATTCTTTCAAGAAGGATATTTTTATTCTTCCAAACCATCAGAGGATGCGGTTAATTCCAGATACAAGTCCAACTCTAACCTATTTACTCCAAGATTCCACCTCTCCGTATTTTCGCATTGCCCATATCTCAACGAACTGTTCCAAAGGTTGATTATACTTTGTATATGCAAACAAAGCTAGAATATCATTAAACACTGTAAAGGACTTGCACATTGAAAGGTAAGCTAACTCTCTCTCTCTCTCTTAGTTCGACGTTAAAATCTATTTGCATTATCTCATTGTCTTTTGGATGTCTTCTTGTAAAAAAATTGTCGGACTTGGAAAATGGTTGGATTTGAACAGGGTGCTTGGAATTAGTAGACACAGAGATACCATCAAACAAAATTAGAAACCTCCCAAAAGAAAACATCAAACAAAATCTAAAACCTCCTCCATATAAACTGGGTACGGAACATTCAAGGCAAATGGCTGGAGTAGAAGGTCTCGTTGGCCATGATATTTCAGTGAGGATCTCCATGAAAAAATGTTTTCATGTTGTTGATTGATTATTTGAACACCAACAAAAAATCATTGATTCATTGTGTACTTCTAATTCAAGAATTTATCATCTTTAGGCTTTTACTTGTTTTAAACTAGCTTTAATTAATGTAACTGGTCATCATTGATATCCTTTATTTAGGTCAATAATTAGTTAATTAAGTGAAGCATTGATGTTGTCATTTCCAAGTTTTTAACTTTATAACCTGGGTAGATTACATGCTTGTTCACAATCAAATAAATAATTAAATTTAAGATCATCTTTTATTGGAGACTTTCTTTCTTTGTTCCACATTTTCCTCATTTTTCTTGTGCTATATGATATACCTTATGAAAGATCTATATTATGGAAGTAGTTAAAGAAGTTGAGTTCATTAAGAATAATTAATCTGTCTAGCATCTTTTAAAAAACTCAAGTTCCCATTTATGAAGCATACGTTCTAAATAGTGATTACTTAGGTCGCTGGTAGGAAGACCACGATCGCGCATCCTCGACCTCGACCTACCTTTTATACAAGTACTTTCTAGATGCGTAATCTCCATCCCCTTCATGTCAGCCTTCAGTTACCAATATGTTGCTCAAATAATTCTACATGAAGCCAATGTGGCATCTGTTATAACCTATATAACACGATTCGAGATAAGAGGTATATTATCTATGTCAGGCATATCACGCAGAATTGGAAGCAATATTGTCTGGGCTTCAAAAGATGTCAATATAGTGTTTATTGAGATTAATATGTTAAGATACATACGTTAGTGAAGGAAAATGGAATATATGAAAGACGTCTTGATACGACACTTAAGGCGTGCAAGGAGTGCTAGTAAACCATTTGAACTTTGGGTTAATTTACATCTATTATGAGTAAATATGTGTGTCGATTAGATGGGAAAATGGTGTTCGTGATAAAAATTTCCCAGGTATAAAGCTACACTTATTTACACATGATACAAACAAAGAGAAGGTATAGTCTTCCATGAAAGTTTGATGTTTTGTTATGATGCATTCTTTAAACTTAAATTGAAATAGCTTGATGTTAAAACTGTTATTCTTTTACAAGGTTATTAAAATAGATTATTATAATGACACGGACATGAAGGATTCTCAATGGTACACTGTCTGAACATTTGTGTGTAAAATAGTCACACAAGTATTAGTGCAAGAGATTTGACTTCATTGTGATAAGTCTGGGTTTGTTAGTATCGAATATGATAGATGTTTATATTGTACTTTTTTGTATAAGTGTGTTGTGTATATCCTTTAGCATGTCGATGATATTAAATTAATAAGTAGCTCTATTAATTAAATAAACAAAGAAAAACATGATTTGCTTTTTGGACTTGACATGAATGATATAGGTAGTGCTAAAAGGATATTGACTTGAAGCAAAACTTACTACTAATATTGTGTACGCTGGCTTGTAATTGCAGCGACACTAAGGGTTATATGGAATAGGCAAAACAAATTCATATTTAATCAAAATATTCGATCTCCTCGGATTTATGGGCTAAGAAAGGACACAATGCGGTTGGATATGGATTTTGCATTAGCGTGGGGAAGGAGCGTGACAGTGCAGTTGTTGTTTTCCGTAAAAAGTTATTTAATTCGATGTGTAAAATCATATGGTCGCCTAAAGCTTAATGTGGATGGTAGTTGCGGCTTAGTTGAGAGAAAAAATGGGATAGGTAGTCTACTTAGAGATGGGGATGGATCATTTGTAGCTTGGTTTTTCATGCCTTGTGAGGTAAAATCTCCTATTAACTAAAAACGTTTATCACTTCATTATGGACAGAGATGGGCGGTGAAGCGGTGAATTTAGGATTTTCGCAGTGAGACTGACTCGAGGAAACTTCACGCGTTAGTAAAGGGCGGTGCTAGCTCAAAGAATTGGACTTACACTATAAGGCTTAGTTGCACTAAGATTCTCATAGAACACCCAAATTTTAAGATGAATTATATGTATCGCGAGGCAAATGATTGAGCAGACGTGTTGTCGAGAAAAAAGAGAAGGCATGCAAATCCTAAGCTCATTTTATACTCTACTTGAATGTATTCGTTAGTTTTTTATTAACTAAGAGCTTTCAAAGCTTCTCATGTATGAAAAAAAATATTAGTTCTGACTATTTAAAAGGATAGAAAGAAAATTTAATGCTAAAACTTTATTAAAGACCATATCTTTGAAAACATTGCTAATTAGCGAAATGTTAACTGTTATTAATCAATTGTATTCGAGTTTACAACCATATATCTTAGAAGTCTTCATTATAGTCTGTTAGTGCACTTTCTACTACTTAGTAATAATAATAAGGAACTACTCAAACCATATGATGAGTATATTGATATAACCGTTCATTTAAGAAAATTATCTCGTTATATGGGTTGTTAAAAGAGGATGGACTTTTTCTTTTCCTTCCTACTATATTTATGATAGACAGTCTGATATTTATCTTAGCAAGAATTGTGTTACTTGTGTATATCATGAAAAAACAAAATGCATTGATAATAAAAAAAATTATTTTATAAGGAGTTTGGTAGAGAATGGTAAGATTAAAGTTGTTAAGATTTTACTAAGGGGATGGTATCTAATATGGAATTATGTAACTTTTTTTTCAATACATATGAGAGCCAATTTGGACTCGGAATCATGTTGACTCCAGTAAAATTCGATCCCAGGACTATGTAACTTTAATTAAAAGTAAACATTACTTCTATTTGTTGTTTGTTAAGATGATTATTGTAAAAGTGTACATGTATTATAGTATGATTTGGCGGTTATTAGGAGATGGTTGTAACGGAAAGATTATTGATTAAAATGCCGAATTGTGATTTTATTGGACCAAAACCGTGTTAGGCTAATTTATGGTTAAGTAAACTGTAAATAGAAAAAGCAGTGATCCCAGGACTTACTTAATCAAACCAAACATTGTGGCTAGTTTAGCATTGTGATTATTATTATGTCAAATTGTGATCTTATTGGACTAAGTTGGCCTGATTTTTGGCCCAAGTAAAATGTAAATAGAAAAAGGGAAGCCTACACTATATTATTATGACACTTCTTCTTGAGAATTGTCGATCTTTATTCTATTTGTACAAATTAAAATCTTAATTGGCCCATTTTACAAGATTATAACGTGTCTATTTGAGAATTGTTGATTTTTATTTTTTTTGTACGGTTCAGATTGAAAACCTAATTGGTTCATATATAATACTTTCTTATGTTTGGTTGGATCATTTATCTCATTCTCTCATTTTTATCGGACACACTTTCTCTTAAATTAGCAGGCTTTATTCTTTCATATATTTGACAAATTCCTTCTAATTAACATGATCACCACTGGTTATATGTCCGTGTGTACCTTATTAATACTAGATCTATAAACTTTATGCTTTATGGGTTTGTGAAATACACCAGTGTACTTAACTAATTGTAACAGTTATTTAAATGGAGAAGGTGATTCAATTCGGTAACAGGTATTTCGATGTAACCCTTTTATATATATATATTATAGATTCGTGATTTTTTTTTTCACTTAAATTAGGTGTTAATTAGTTTTAAAAAAGACCACAATTACTTTTTATTTTCATCTATTTTTACGATCTTATGTAATTAGTCTACATTATAATTATGGATCAGTAAATTATTTATCTTTATCAACACATACCATTTTTATTGACAAACAACTTATTACACCTTATAAAAATTGCACCATTAGTTGTTATGATTTGTGATATAGACATGTAGTGTGGTTCAAAATGATTATTTACAGTAAATTAAATATTCCTATAACTAAAGGAATAACATATAAATTTTATGTAATTATTTTTTCTCTTTTACTTGTTACCTTTGGATCTTGAATGTTGACACAATATATGGGTTTTTGGAACAGTATCTACTCATCTGACTTTATTGGCGATGTGGAAAAACTTGGTTGATTAATATATATATATATATATATATATATATATATATATATATATATATATATATATATATATATTTCTTTCGTTTGATCGTTGACCATAATATTTCAATTAAAAGACACGCAACACATTGAAAGGTAAGCTAACTCTCTCTCTCTCTCTCTCTTTTAGTTCAACGTTAAAATCTACGTGCATTATCTCATTGTCTTTTGGATGTTTTCTTGTAAAAAATTTGTCTGACTTGGATAATGGTTGGATTTGAACAGGGAAACAATCTCACCATACATGAACTAAACACTCTTGAAAAACCATTGCTACCATCGACCCCTTATCACTTTCAAGGGAACATGAGAGTAATTCTCCTTCAATACTTTCAAGAAGGATATTTTCATTCTTCCAATCCATCAGAGAACGCGGTTAATTCCAGATACAAGTCCAACTCTAACCTATTTACTCCAAGATTCCGCCTCTCCGTATTTTTGCATTGCCCATATCTCAACGAACTGTTCCGAAGGTCGATTGTACTTTGTGTATGCAAACAAAGCTAGAGTATCATTTAACACTGTAAAGGACTTGCACATTGAAAGGTAAGCTAACTCTCTCTCTCTCTTAGTTCGACGTTAAAATCTATTTGCGTCTTTTGGATGTTTTCTTGTAAAAAAATTGTCTGACTTGGAAAATGGTTGGATTTGAACAGGGTGCTTGGAATTAGTAGACAAAGAGATACCATCAAACAAAATTAGAAACCTACCAAAAGAAAACATCAAACAAAATCTGAAACCTCCTCCATATCAACTGTGTACGGAACATTCAAGGCAAATGGCTGTAGTAGAAGGTCTCGTTGGCCATGATATTTCAGTTAGGATCTCCATGAAAAAATGTTTTCATGTTGTTGATTGATTATTTGAACACCAACAAAAAATCATTGATTCATTGTGTACTTCTTATTCAAGAATTTATCATCTTTAGGCTTTTACTTGTTTTAACCTAGCTTTAATTAATGTAACTGGTCATCATTGATATCCTTTATTTGGGTCAGTAATTATTTAATTAAGTGAAGCATTGATATTGTCATTTCCAAGTTTTTAAAGTTATAACCTGCATAGATTACATGCTTGTTCACAATCAAATAAATAATTAAATTTAAGATCATCTTTTATTGGAGTCTTTCTTTCTTTGTTCCACATTTTCCTCATTTTTCTTGTGCTATATGATATACCTTATGATCGATATAGATTATAGAAGTAGTTAAAGAAGTTGAGTTCATTAAGAATAATTAATCTGTCTAGCATCTTTTAAAAAACTCAAGTTCCCATTTATGAAGCATACGTTCTAAGTAGTGATAACTTAGGTCGTTGGTAGGAAGACCACGATCGCGCATCCTCGACCTCGACCTACCTTTTGTACAAGTACTTTCTAGATGCGTAATCTCCATCCTCTTCATGTCAGCCTCCAGTTACCAATATGTTGCTCAAATAGTTCTACATGAAGCTAATATCTATTATAACCTATATAACACGATTCTAGATAAGAGGTATATTATCCCTGTCAGGCATATCACGCAGAATTGGAAGCAATATTGTTTGGGCTTCAAAAGATGTCAATATGGTGTTTATTGAGATTAATATGTTAAGATACATACGTTAGTGAAGGAAAATGGAATCTATGAAAGACGTCTTGATACGACACTTAAGGCGTGCAAGGAGTGCTAGTAAACCATTTGAACTTTGGGTTAATTTACATCTATTATTTGTAAAATATGTGTGTCGATTAGATGGAAAAATGGTATTCGTGATAAAAATTTCCCAGGTATAAAGCTACACTTATTTACATATGATACAAACAAAGAGAAGGTATAGTCTTCCATGAAAGTTTGATGTTTTGTTATGATGCATTCTTTAAACTTAAATTGAAATAGCTTGATGTTAAAACTGTTTTTCTTTTACAAGGTGATTAAAATAGATTATTATAATGACACGGCCATGAGGGATTCTCAATGATACACTGTCTGAACATTTGTGTTTAAAATAGTCACACAAGTATTAGTGCAAGAGATTTGACTTCATTGTGATAAGTCTGGGTTTGTTAGTATCGAATATGATAGATGTTTATATTGTACTTTTTTGTATAAGTGTGTTGTGTATATCCTTTAGCATGTTGATGATATTAAATTAATAAGTAGCTCTATTAATTAAATCAACAAAGAAAAACATGATTTGCTTTTTAGATTTGAAACGAATTATATAGGTAGTGCTAAAAGGATATTGACTTGAAGCAAAACTTACTACTAATATTGTGTACGATGGCTTGTAATTACAGCGACACTAAGGGTTATATGGAATAGGCAAAACAATTTATATTTAATCAAACTATTCGATCTCCTCGGATTTATGGGCTAAGAAAGGACACAATGCGATTGGCTATGGATTTTGCATTAGCATGGGGAAGGAGCGTGACAGTGCAGTTGTTGTTTCCGTAAAAAGTTATTTAATTCGATGAGTAAAATCATATGGTCGCCTAAAGCTTAATGTGGATGGTAGTTGCGGCTTAGTTGAGAGAAAAAATGGGATAGGTAGTCTACTTAGAGATGGGGATGGATCATTTGTAGCTTGGTTTTTCATGCCTTGTGAGGTAAAATCTCCTATTAACTAAAAACGTTTATCACTTCATTATGGACAGAGATGGCGGTGAAGTGGTGAATTAAGGATTTTCCCAGTGAGACTGACTCGAGGAAACTTCACGCGTTAGTGAAGGGCGGTGCTAGCTCAAATAATTGTACTTACACTATAAGGCTTAGTTGCACTAAGATTCTCATAGAACACCCAAATTTTAAGATGAATTATATGTATCGTGAGGCAAATGATTGAGCAAACGTGTTGTCGAGAAAAAAGAGAAGGCATGCAAATCCTAAGTTCATTTTATACTCTACTTGAATGTATTCGTTAGTTTTTTATTAACTAACAGCTTTCAAAGCTTCTCATGTATGAAAAAAAATATTAGTTCTGACTATTTAAAAGGATAGAAAGAAAATTTAATGCTAAAACTTTATTAAAGACCATATCTTTGAAAAAATTGCTAATTAGCGAAATGTTAACGGTAATTAATCAATTGTATTCGAGTTTACATTAGGTAAGAACCGTATATCTTAGAAGTCTTGATTATAGTCTGTTAGTGCACTTTCTACTACTTAGTAATAATAATAAGGAACTACTCAAACCATATGATGAGTATATTGATATAACCGTTCATTTAAGAAAATTATCTCGTTATATGGGTTGTTAAAAGAGGATGGACTTTTTCTTTTCCTTCCTACTATATTTATGATAGACAGTCTGATATTTATCTTAGCAAGAATTGTGTTACTTGTGTATATCATGAAAAAACAAAATGCATTGATAATAAAAAAAATTATTTTATAAGGAGTTTGGTAGAGAATTGTAAGATTAAAGTTGTTAAGATTTTACTAAGGAGATGGTATCTAATATGGAATTATGTAACTTTTTTTTGAATACATATGAGAGCCAATTTGGACTCGGAAACATGTTGACTCCAGTAAAATTCGATCCCAGGACTATGTAACTTTAATTAAAAGTAAACATTACTTCTATTTGTTGTTTGTTAAGATGATTATTGTAAAAGTGTAAATGTATTATAGTATGATTTGGCGGTTATTAGGAGATGGTTGTAACGGAAAGATTATTGATTAAAATGCCGAATTGTGATTTTATTGGACCAAAACTGTGTTAGGCTAATTTATGGTTAAGTAAACTGTAAATAGAAAAAGCAGAGATCCCAGGGCTTACTTAATCAAACCAAACATTGTGGCTAGTTTAGCATTGTGATTATTATTATGTCAAATTGTGATCTTATTGGACTAAGTTGGCCTGATTTTTGGCCCAAGTAAAATGTAAATAGAAAAAGGGAAGACTACACTATATTATTATGACACTTCTTCTTGAGAATTGCCGATCTTTATTCTATTTGTACAAATTAAAATCTTAATTGGCCCATTTTACAAGATTATTACGTGTCTATTTGAGAATTGTTGATTTTTATTTTTTTGTACGGTTCAGATCGAAAACCTAATTGGTTCATATATAATACTTTCTTATGTTTGGTTGGATCATTTATCTCATTCTCTCATTTTTATTGACACACTTTCTCTTAAATTAGCAGGCTTTATTCTTTCATATATTTGACAAATTCCTTCTAATTAACATGATCACCACTGGTTATATGTCTGTGTGTACCTTATTAATACTAGATCTATAAACTTTATGCTTTATGGGTTTGTGAAATACACCAGTGTACTTAACCAATTGTAACAGTTATTTAAATGGAGAAGGTGATTAAATTCGGTAATAGGTATTTCGATGTAACCCTTTTATATATATTATAGATTCGTGATTTTCTTTCACTTAAATTAGGTGTTAATTAGTTTTAAAAAAGACCACAATTACTTTTTATTTTCATCTATTTTTACGATCTTATGTAATTAGTCTACATTATAATTATGGATCAGTAAATTATTTATCTTTATCAACACATACCATTTTTATTGACAAACAACTTATTACACCTTATAAAAATTGCACCATTAGTTGTTATGATTTGTGATATAGACATGTAGTGTGTTTCAAAATGATTATTTACAGTAAATTAAATATTCCTATAACTAAAGGAATAACATATAAATTCTATGTAATTATTTTTTCTCTTTTACTTGTTACCTTTGGATCTTGAATGTTGACACAATATATGGGTTTTTGGAACAGTATCTACTCATCTGACTTTATTGGCGATGTGGAAAAACTTGGTTGTATAATATATATATATATATATAATATTGGAGAAGGGCCAACGGCCCGAAATGTCTCCTGTTTTTCTCCACATTTTCTAGCCTTTGGATTAAATTTCAATCATTTCCGGCCTTTAGATCGATTATAATTAATGGTCCAGATTGTCTAAATTTGATTGACGGTTTAAAATGTCTTGATGTCTCCTCTATATTTTTCAGCCCTTGGATTACTTATTTTTAAAATTCCAAATTAAATAAAAAAACCAAAAAAAAATCACTTCACAGCTTCTCTCACTTCATCACACTTCACCAATTCGACTTCGTCTCTCCCAACAAGCATTGAAAAATCCTCCACAAACCCAATCTGAAGAAATCGAAGACCATCCTCCACCGCCACATAAGATGACTCCCGCCGCCACTCGAGGAGCGCCACTCGAGGACCATTCTCTACAGTCATCAACCTGTTTGCGAAGAACCCAAATTAAGGTATATTGTATTTGAAACTCTTAAAAATCGTTTTAATTATTAACCCAATCTCATAACTTTTTCAATTTAAGGATTTCCAAATGAAGTGTGATTTTGTGTGAATATTGTTCTTTGACTCCTGATATATTGAATCAACTATTTTTTTGTGTTTTTAGATTATGTTTTGATGTATTTAATTTGTTTTATTATTAGATTAGAGATTGGACGTATAGTAAATATATTCAATAAAATATTAGTTTTAATATAGCATAGATGTATTCAATATGCTGAATTATTTTGCTAACTTATATAATGCCATTCGACTTTGTACTGTACTGTATTGATTTCCCTCATTCATGTATTAAGTGTTTTGTGATATTAAAATTGATTTATATCTGAAAGTATAAAAGTGATATTAATCGATTCATATTTTCTGTATGTGTTGCAATATTTCTCATTTGGTATTGAATTTGAAAGCTCAGGGTTCATTCGAGTTTCTGATTGATATTTCCTTTGTTTTTGAAGTGAGAGTCTTACTTGAAGGTTTTTTATGTCCGTAAGGGGAATATTGTATTTGGGATCAATCGGGTTGCTTGAAGAGTATTGTCCTAAGTCAAGAAAAAAGAATCCAGATTTTTATAGACAGAGTTAACTGTATGCAACTTGGATGATTCCCGGATCAAGATGGCTTTACAAAACATTGGTGCTGGTAACAAAGATATGCCTTCTACAGGTACAAGATGCCAAAGATGATCACTAAATTTGAAGGTCGTGGTAATGGCATCAAAACTAATATTGTGAGATGAGTTGATTAATTAATGTTTGTTTAAACAGCGTGGTGTAGGAGAACGGATGAATTAGTTGATGGTCCTAATGCATCACATATAACACCTAAGGCTTTAGATAGGTGGGAAGCGAGACTTGAAGATATTTTTTGAGGTAGTCCGTTTGATATGCTTGATGCTGCTCTATCAGATACTGTAACCAAATTCCCAGTTGATATTTAGGTATAATTATTTAATTTTTTCACGCTCTAAGTCTGTAGCTGAATCAGTATTGTTGGCTTAAGAAAATATTTGTTTGAGACTCTTTACAAAATTTCAAACGATTCACAGACCCCAAAAATATGAGTAGCTAAAATTTCTGATGGGAAGAGACTTGCATCTACACAGTATCCTTTTTCCTTTCTGTATGCTTTGCCGCAAGTATGGTGCTGAAGCTGCTTATACACCCATGCTACATTCCTGCATTTTTAATGAAAACAAAAAGCATCGCTCTCAAGAATTTACCACTTGTAAGGTAATTTCTATTCGCTGTAACTGTATTTTTATTCATGAATTTAGCTTGATTATTTTTTTTAATTTAAATTTACAGGAGGATAGACCGCTATTTGTTCAATTTTGTGCGAATGATCCTGATATATTACTGGAAGCAGCACGAAGAGTTGAACCTTATTGTGATAACATAGATATCAACTTGGGGTAATTTTTTTAATTGATTAATTAGTCCCTCGATTCACCCCTATGATCATCAGAGAGATAATAATCTTCAACTATTCCAGGTGTCCCCAACGTATTGCAAGGCGAGGGTATTATGGAGCTTTTTAAATTGATAATCTTCCTCTAATCAAATCATTGGTAGAGAAATTAGCTACCAATCTCAATGTTCCAGTATCATGTAAAATTAGAGTTTACTAATTTGTGTATTTTTTGCATTATTCAGGCTAATTCACATTATTTTGTTCAATTTGCTAATGTTATAGAGTAGGAGCTGTGCGGAACAAGCTATATCAGGTTTACAAGATTCACAACTCGGAGGTCAAAGTATTCGACTTCCATGGAGAAGAAGTCCTTCAAAAAAACAGGTTTTATTTTATAATATTTTTAACTAACGATTTTTTTATTAATATATAATTGTTATTTAGTTGGAGTAAGCTCAGTGGAATGGTGGTGGAGGAGCGGGAGGTGGTGGTGTAGGAGGAGGTTATTATGGGTATCAGCAACTGCCACAGCAGGTATGTTATGATAGGAGATCTATTGTGCAAATTTTGGTTAAATTATAAAGGGTTTATAGTGAAATTAACTTGGTATAAATGATTTGCAGTGATGAGAAGTTATATAATGAGCAGCTAAAGAGATTGAAAAGGAGAAGAAGCTGGTTTTGATCTCTAATTTAAAAAGTGATGGTTTTTTTGCAGATGTTTGTTTATAATTGGCTTTGTACAATAGCTTCATATTTTGCTGCTTAGATTTGTGTGTTATCAATTTTTTTTTTTAATTATCTATTTTCAGTAACTATTATTGAGTTGAGATTGTCAGGAACTTTTTTATTTTATGCTATTATTGTGTGTGTTTATCTATCTTTATTTTTTTCTTTCGTTTACCTTCCTTTAAGACAAAAGACAATATGTATTTATGATTATGATGATGGATTAAGTTGATGTTTTTAGTTTATGAAGTGAAATAAATTATTCCTTCTGTTCTGAATTTTGATTGTTACGCCAATTGAAGAATTGGGCTTTAACAAATTTGCTAATGAGAAACCTCTACATTTAATTTATAATTTAAACGAATCATATTTTTAACTCTAGGCTTAAATTTGATTTAAAGCCGATGTAAGAATTCTTTTTCAATGCAGTTCAGTAACTATTTAATTACTGTTTCCGTTAAATTCTATTAATTAAAGATTTTTAATTCACAGTTGCATTCAGATTGTACGATCTAAGGAAGACTGGATATATTGAGAGAGAAGAGGTAAACTTATAAATTCGAATTCCATCCTGATTTCTTATTTTATTTCATTTAAATCTTATTTAATAGTTGATTTTGTTGTTTTTCCAGAAATTTTGCTTACTTAACAGTTGGAAGAGATGGTATTAGCTCTGTTCCATGAATCTGAACTTCAACTTTCAGATGATGTTGTTGAAATAATTGTTGATAAGGTAATAATTATTTTACACCTTTTACTATAGTATTGTATTTTGGTGGTCATATTATTATATATACTAATAGTTTCATTTGAGGTTTGCAGACCTTTAATGATGTAGATACTAAGGGTGATGGAAGGATTGATGAAGAAGAGTGGAAGGAATTACTTTTCCAAGAATCCATTTCGTCAAAAGAATATGACCCTTCCATATCTTAAGTATGTTCCAATACATTAATTTTCTGGGAAATAATACAGGGACCTATAGTGTAATTCATGCACAATACAGGGACCAATAGTAAATTGTAGGATCTAAGTCGTAAATTTATATGGGAAGATATGTCATATTTGGAAAGATGGTGGAGAGAGACTACGGAATCTAATAAGGAATCTTTCATAAACTTAGTAAGTAATGAGGTAATTTTAAATTTAATTTTTGTTCATTTACAGTAAACTTAGTGCCTGGCCCGTCTTTGTTTGTCTTATTTCATCACTTCCAGGAAATCTTGAGAATAGTGTGCTAATGGTACATTATGTTGTTAATAATTTAATCCTAATTTAATCCTGTATGCTAACTTTTTCTTTAATACTATATAGTATATTGATCATGTTGCTTATATTAGTCAAGCAATTGAGGCTTCTAGAAATTCTTGATAGTGCTATGTTGAAGGATCGAGAGGTGAAATTTCATTTGTTGAAATATATATTCTTCAAGTTTTATTTTTCTTCTCATCTTGCATTTTTATTATTGGTTGTTTCTTTATGATCAAGTCCCTGTGGCTGGTTGGTTATCCAAGTGTTAAGCGGACAGTCTCCAGGTCTTGCATTACCCAAATGTACATTTCATGAATTGGCACTTCACAGAGATGATCGTTACTTGGATGAACCAACATTGGACACTATGAAGAGAATTAAGGTACTGCTTCTGATTTTTACTTTGAATGAGTATATCACTTCCCTTTTGAGGATTTATTCTGAAATTCCCCTGTTTATTGACAGCTTTATGCAGATTCACTAACACGTTTCGGAGGAGGATCTCCTTACATCTGCTTCTTCTTAACATTTAGAGATTCGAATTATTAAAAACACTTTCGAGATCTGAGATTTACTTTGAATGAGTATATCACTTCCCTTTTGTGATTTATGGTTTGTGTAGTTTTTTTGTGCAAAATGCATCATACTTTTTGTGCTTGGTTGATATTTTCAGTTTAGTTTTATCTCAAGAATTGTTTGTTTATTTTGTATTAATTTATTTTTTCTAAATCAATATTGTCAGAGTGCCTTCAGGCACGGGTTCATACCTAGTATATATATATATATATATATATATACTAGGTATGAACCCGTGCCTGAAGGCACTATAAAAATTATTTATTTTAATATTTGTTAATTCATGCTGAAAAATTAAATGTTCAAAATTATAAGTACTTTATTCTAAATATAGTGATATAATAGAAAGTAGAGACCGTATAAAAATTAATTAGATAAGTTTGTCAAATTGGTTATTTATTAAACTCAATCTTTGATGAAACAATTCAGAAGATTTCTTAATCTTGCAAATTAAAAATGAAGTTAAATTGTTTGTTTATTATTAGTGACTTAGTATATATTGTAAAAATTTAGTAAAAGCTATATAATTCATTTAAAAGTTTAATAATCTTTAATGTTTACCATTTAAGATTGTATGATTGTGTTTAAGATGGTGCATAGTATTATTAAATGGCTATTAAGATTGTGCATGTTAAATGATAATTAAGGTGGTGCATAATAGATTCAAAAGAAAAAGAAATTTGTATGTGAAAAAAATATCAAATAATAACATAATGGTATAATATTCTAAAACTTAAAAATTAAAAATGAACATTTTGCGTATGATAGTTATAAAATTACATCATACAATAAATGCTTATAAGTTATAAGGAAATTAATATCTAAAACTTCAATGCATTTGTAAATCACGTTTTCACGGGAAGATAACTATTGGGAACATTTTTCCTATAAAAGGTGGTATGAATGAAGATTACATACATTATACTTCAATGGCAGGATCATATAATAACAAAAAATTTAAAGAAAACATTAATCATATATCGAGATTATATATTTTCAAGAACATACAAATTAATTTTATAAAAATCATTAAATCAAGTGTTTAGATATAGAATACAAAATAATAGTCTTAATAGCAACCCTGTTAGAGTGAGAATACTTAGAACGCATTCATAAAGTACTTGTAACATTGAAAATACCATATTCCAAAAAATCTACATGTCTGATTCTACTTTGGATAAGTGGTCAGCTCATATTTTCAGAAAGATCACATAAAAATACAAATAACACTGAATAAGGGTTCTTCTGTTAATGTCCAGGAGGGTATCACACCGGAGTGAAGACATATTATTATTTTTCACTCTACAACCTGGAATCATGTAACACCAAAAATATAAAATCACTGGTGGTTATATTAGACTTCATAAATTAAGGGAGAAGATGGCTACCAAAATTGGCATAAGAATCTTAAATATTAAATTACATTAGAATCTTCAAATACCGTGGCAAAATTCTGACTTTGGGATTTAGATTTATTTTACTGCTTCTGCAACCCAACACTTACCGCCGCCGATCTCAAGCCATCACTATTTCCACTCCAACACCATGATGCCATTAAAGCGTCACCATCCTTGAATACCTATTCGCATGGAGAAAAGAATATAATACAATAACTATGAAAAACTACCATATCTGCTCACCTAGTAACAAAAAGGGTTCCACTTTTATTCGTAGATAAAATATAAACGGGCTCTTTAGGGCCTTTGGCGGCTAATATCTTTAGAACTGAGTGGCCAATGATTGCATTTGAACTCTCCTAATTGGTACCTGCAATCATTTATATAGCTATTACAACTTGTAGAAACTCTTACCAGAATGAGCTCTTAATCTAGTCACTTAACAAATGCAAATACATCTTCAATATCTTGATAAGCTTTTCCTTTGACTTGTTGCATTAGGCAATTTACAAACTCTCCTTGAGTTTCAACATCTGCTTTAATCTAATATTTAATAGATATTAGAATTAAAAAAAAATTAAAAAAAGTGAAGAGAATAATTACACTTACTGCCAGTAAATGCGAAGATCAATTCTCAATTTCACCAGTCATATTGTTATGAATATTAGCAACTTCTGAAATATCACACTCCTGCAACTTCAAATATCCATATTGCCCTGTGATATAAAAATCAAACCTATAATTATTATCAGCTGTTTTAGCTGACGTTTCAATAAAAAATATAGGGACTTATGTGCAATTAACTCACTTGCGTTAGTAGTTCACGTTTTCCAGGTAGATCAGCTTAGTCTCCTGTAAATAATTTTCAAAAATGAAAAATATAATTCATTGCTCTGTAATGGAGAATTTTCAACTTGTCGTTCTAAAAATTCGTTACATCTATCAGACTTTTCTTCCTCTTCTTCCTGGAAATAATTGAGGGGTATTTTAGGTATTTTGAAATAGTTTAGGGGTGTGATTAGAAAAAACAAAACCTTCTAGATATATAAATTTTCTTTTCTTTATAAACAAATATATAGCCAAGCAAATTATAGCAAAAAATACCCTGTATTTCAAAAAATAGCAAATATACCTGTGTTAATCCAAAATGTTGCAAAATCTTCCCTTTAACAGGGACTAATCAGCATATTCTCTGTATCTTTATGCATGTTGAGGTCTTACTGCAAATCCATAAGCATCCCTGTTCATGAAAAATTATTAAAACGTAAATATAAATTGCATAAAAAATGTTAATATTGTAGTTTAATCACAAAACAAAACAAATAGTAAAGCACTAACCCCATTTTATGAAGTTTCAAAAAAATACCATAATCCACTCAACAATTAACGTTTTAACTATACCAATTATCTTCATAAAATGCTCCAATAGAATTTTTGCAAACGAATCAACCGCAGAAGATCCCTAAAACTTTATCATAAACTACCAATCAACCCCCCAATTAAATCAAAATCATATATAAAAAAAAAAAGACAGCTTACAAATGATGTAGCAGATCTGCAAATGAGATAATTTGCCTTAATTTTGGCAAAACGTTCTTCCGCACATCATAAGCAAATATACCCGTGATATACTAAATAGAAATATGCCCCTTCAAATCTGTAAAAGCTCAAGACTTATTTGTGGCCATCCGCCATAGCTTCAACTCACCTATTTTTGCAGAAAGGAAAGTTTCATATCCTATTTATGAACACCGAGGGTTCGAGTTGACCATTTAATTTCCAAGAGGTAGATAAATTTTTGCGGAAAAAATCCAAACTCAAAGGACCTAAATCATCTGTACTTGCTTTGATAACATCAATTACCTGAAAAATACATGGTTAGTAAGTAGATTAAAAGGAAAGGTTAAAAGTATAAACAATTCATACCTCTTGTTTCAATAAAAATCTGACGTGCTGTAATGCAAGCTTCTCTCGCCAATCTAGATCCTAAATTAAGAAAATGTTTATTCATAATCTATGATTTTCCTTCACCATGAATCTCATGAGTAAAGAAAATTACCTGTTTATTGAAACTGGTTGATAATTCATCCCGGTCTGTGAATTAAAAGAATGAATAATTGTGAGTAAATTGTAATGATTAAACACTAAGATCTGACACTAAATTAAAAAGACGAACCAGTGGAAGTGTAGAGAGTGTGGCCGAAGAAGAAAATGAAGGGAGTAAGAACAGAGCAGAAGATGAGAATGAAAAGGTAGGTTTATTATATTTCGCATCAATTTTTGCTCCATGTTGTTTGAAGAAAGCTTCTGAAATAATAAACAACACATTTATTTATTAAATTATATGGATAAGTAAATACAGAAAAAAGGATTAGACATCTATGCTGTTCAAATACTACCTTCACACCAATATAGCGATCGCTATGTGGCCTCTTAAAGTGCTTCACCCTCTTCTTCACAATCTTCTTAGTGAGCAAAGGAACGGCCATCGTTTCTGGTTTGGTGAGCTTGCTCTTGTGCAGCTGAGGAGGAAGAACCCCAATTGAACAAAGATTATTCAAATCAGATAATTTACTGATGAGATTAGGTTAAATAACAGATTGATTTGAATTTCAACACGATCATATACAATTAATTAGCAAGAACCCCAACTGAACAAATATTATTTAAAAATAAAGCAAATGAAAGAAGAAAAAATTAGGGAAAACTGACCAGGAGAGGTGAGCATGTTGTGAATAGTTTGAGAACCCATCGAATCAATATGAACTCAACCGGTCAGATAACATACAATATACAAAAATTCATCATCAACACAATAAATGGTGATGTGAAATGCTGTTGGGAGCGGCGAGGTGGGATGTGTAGACAGAGCGGTTTAGGATTGATGAGGAGCAGCGAAGGCGGATTGATGAGGAGCGGCGAGATGGGATCGATGAGGAGCGGCGAGGTGGGATCTTGAGCAGCGAAGGCGGATTGATGAGGAGCGGCGAGGTGGGATCGATGAGAAACGGCGAGGTGGGATCTTGGTGGTGAAGAAGCGGAGCGGCTTGGTGATGTGAAATGCGGATCGGAGCTGGAGATGTGGAGGGGGAGGGTTATGAAGTGATTTCTTTTTGTTTTTTGTTTTCGATCGGTGAAGTGATTTCTTTTTGTTTTTTGTTATTAATTTTAAATTTTAAAAATAAGTAATCCAATGGCTGGAAAATATAGAAGAGACATCAAGACATTTTAAATCGTAGATCGAATTTAGACAATCTGGACCATTAATTGAAATCGATCTAAAGGCCGAAAGTCATTGAAATTTGATCGGAAGGCTAGAAAATGTGGAGAAAAATGAGAGACATTTCGGGCCGTTGGCCCTTCTCCAATATTATATAGATATATATATATATATATATATATATATATATATATATATATATATTTCTTTTGTTTGATCGTTGACCATAATATTTCAATTAAAAGACACGCAACACATTGAAAGGTAAGCTAACTCTCTCTCTCTCTCTCTTTTAGTTCGACGTTAAAATCTACGTGCATTATCTCATTGTCTTTTGGATGTTTTCTTGTAAAAAATTTGTCTGACTTGGAAAATGGTTGGATTTGAATAGGGAAACAATCTCACCATACACGAACTAAACACTCTTGAAAAACCATTGCTACCATCGACCCCTTATCGCCTTGAATATTCATATTTTTAATTTCATGAGTTTCAAGGGAACATGAGAGTAATTATCCTTCAATACTTTCAAGAAGGATATTTTCATTCTTCCAAACCATCAGAGAACGCGGTTAATTCCAGATACAAGTCCAACTCTAACCTGTTTACTCCAAGATTCCGCCTCTCCGTATTTTTGCATTGCCCATATCTCAACGAACTGTTCCGAAGGTCGATTGTACTTTGTGTATGCAAACAAAGCTAGAGTATCATTTAACACTGTAAGGGACTTGCACATTCAATGGTAAGCTAAACTCTCTCTCTCTCTCGTAGTTCGACGTTAAAATCTATTTGCATTATCTAACTGTCTTTTGGATGTTTTCTTGTAAAAAAATTGTCTGACTTGGAAAATGGTTGGATTTGAACAGGGTGCTTGGAATTAGTAGACAAAGAGATACCATCAAACAAAATTAGAAACCTCCCAAAAGAAAACATCAAACAAAATCTGAAACCTTCTCCATATCAACTGTGTACGGAACATTCAAGGCAAATGGCTGGAGAAGAAGGTCTCGTTGGCCATGATATTTCAGTTAGGATCTCCATGAAAAAATGTTTTCATGTTGTTGATTGATTATTTGAACACCAACAAAAAATCATTGATTCATTGTGTACTTCTTATTCAAGAATTTATCATCTTTAGGCTTTTACTTGTTTTAACCTAGCTTTAATTAATGTAACTGGTCATCATTGATATCCTTTATTTGGGTCAGTAATTATTTAATTAAGTGAAGCATTGATATTGTCATTTCCAAGTTTTTATAGTTATAACCTGCGTAGATTACATGCTTGTTCACAATCAAATAAATAATTAAATTTAAGATCATCTTTTATTGGAGACTTTCTTTCTTTGTTCCACATTTTCCTCATTTTTCTTGTGCTATATGATATACCTTATGATCGATATAGATTATAGAAGTAGTTAAAGAAGTTGAGTTCATTAAGAATAATTAATCTGTCTAGCATCTTTTAAAAAACTCAAGTTCCCATTTATGAAGCATACGTTCTAAGTAGTGATTACTTAGGTCGTATAGGAAGACCACGATCGCCCATCCTCGACCTCGACCTACCTATTATACAAGTACTTTCTAGATGCGTAATCTCCATCCTCTTCATGTCAGCCTCCAGTTACCAATATGTTGCTCAAATAGTTCTACATGAAGCTAATGTGGCATCTGTTATAACCTATATAACACGATTCGAGATAAGAGGTATATTATCCCGTCAGGCATATCACGCAGAATTGGAAGCAATATTGTTTGGGCTTCAAAAGATGTCAATATGGTGTTTATTGAGATTAATATGTTAAGATACATACGTTAGTGAAGGAAAATGGAATCTATGAAAGATGTCTTGATACGACACTTAAGGCGTGCAAGGAGTGCTAGTAAACCATTTGAACTTTGGGTTAGTTTACATCTATTATTTGTAAAATATGTGTGTCGATTAGATGGAAAAATGGTATTCGTGATAAAAATTTCCCAGGTATAAAGCTACAATTATTTACATATGATACAAACAAAGAGAAGGTATAGTCTTCCATGAAAGTTTGATGTTTTGTTATGATGCATTCTTTAAACTTAAATTGAAATAGCTTGATGTTAAAACTGTTTTTCTTTTACAAGGTGATTAAAATAGATTATTATAATGACACGGCCATGAGGGATTCTCAATGATACACTGTCTGAACATTTGTGTTTAAAATAGTCACACAAGTATTAGTGCAAGAGATTTGACTTTATTGTGATAAGTCTGGGTTTGTTAGTATCGAATATGATAGATGTTTATATTGTACTTTTTTGTATAAGTGTGTTGTGTATATCCTTAAGCATGTTGATGATATTAAATTAATAAGTAGCTCTATTAATTAAATCAACAAAGAAAAACATGATTTGCTTTTTGGATTTGACATGAATTATATAGGTAGTGCTAAAAGGATATTGACTTGAAGCAAAACTTACTACTAATATTGTGTACGATGGCTTGTAATTACAGCGACACTAAGGGTTATATGGAATAGGCAAAACAATTTATATTTAATCAAACTATTCGATCTCCTCGGATTTATGGGCTAAGAAAGGACACAATGCGATTGGCTATGGATTTTGCATTAGCATGGGGGAGGAGCGTGACAATGCAGTTGTTGTTTCCGTAAAAAGATATTTAATTCGATGAGTAAAATCATATGGTCGCCTAAAGCTTAATATGGATGGTAGTTGCGGCTTAGTTGAGAGAAAAAATGGGATAGGTAGTCTACTTAGAGATGGGGATAGATCATTCGTAGCTTGGGTTTTCGGGCCTTGTGAGGTAAAATCTCCTCTTAACTAAAAAAGTTTATCACTTCATTATGGACAGAGATGGGCGGTGAAGCGGTGAATTAAGGATTTTCGTAGTGAGACTGACTAGAGGAAACATCACGCGTTAGTGAAAGGCGGTGCTAGCTCAAAGAATTGGACTTACACTATAAGGCTTAATTGCACTAAGATTCTCATAGAACACCCAAATTTTAAGATGAATTATATGTATCGTGAGGCAAATGATTGTGAAAACGTGTTGTCGAGAAGAAAGAGAAGGCATGCAAATCCTAAGTTCATTTTATACTCTACTTGAATGTATTCGTTAGTTTTTTATTAACTAACAGCTTTCAAAGCTTCTCATTTATGAAAAAAATATTAGTTCTGACTATTGAAAAAGATAGAAAGAAAATTTTATGCTAAAACTTTATTAAAGACCATATCTTTGAAAAAATTGCTAATTAGCGACATGTTAATGGTAATTAATCAATTGTCTTTTGGATGTTTTCTTGTAAAAAAATTGTCTGACTTGGAAATGGTTGGATTTGAACAGGGTGTTTGGAATTAGTAAACATAGATATACCATAAAACAAAATTATTTCAGAGTAACTTCAACAAGAATAAAGTAAAACAATAAAACTTTAGAATACCCTTTCATTGAAAAAATCTCACCATACAGGAACTAATCTCTCTTGAAAACCCATTGCTACCATCGACCCCTTATCACCTTGAATATTCAAATTTTTAATTTCATGATTTTCAAGGAAACATGAGAGTAATTCTCCTTCAATACTTTCAAGAAGGATATTTTCATTCTTCCAAACCATCAGAGGATGCGGTTAATTCCAGATACAAGTCCAACTCTAACCTATTTACTCCAAGATTCCACCTCTCCGTATTTTCGCATTGCCCATATCTCAACGAACTGTTCCAAAGGTTGATTATACTTTGTGTATGCAAACAAAGCTAGAGTATCATTAAACACTATAAAGGACTTGCACATTGAAAGGTAAGCTAACTCTCTCTCTCTCTCTCTTAGTTCGACGTTAAAATCTATTTGCATTATCTCATTGTCTTTTGGATGTTTTCTTGTAAAAAAATTGTCGGACTTGGAAAATGGTTGGATTTGAAGAGGGTGCTTGGAATTAGTAGACACAGAGATACCATCAAACAAAATTAGAAACCTCCCAAAAGAAAACATCAAACAAAATCTAAAACCTCCTCCATATCAACTGGGTACGGAACATTCAAGGCAAATGGCTGGAGTAGAAGGTCTCGTTGGCCATGATATTTCAGTGAGGATCTCCATGAAAAAATGTTTTCATGTTGTTGATTGATTATTTGAACACCAACAAAAAATCATTGATTCATTGTGTACTTCTTATTCAAGAATTTATCATCTTTAGGCTTTTACTTGTTTTAAACTAGCTTTAATTAATGTAACTGGTCATCATTGATATCCTTTATTTAGGTCAATAATTAGTTAATTAAGTGAAGCATTGATGTTGTCATTTCCAAGTTTTTAAAGTTATAACCTGGGTAGATTACATGCTTGTTCACAATCAAATAAATAATTAAATTTAAGATCATCTTTTATTGGAGACTTTCTTTCTTTGTTCCACATTTTCCTCATTTTTCTTGTGCTATATGATATACCTTATGAAAGATCTATATTATGGAAGTAGTTAAAGAAGTTGAGTTCATTAAGAATAATTAATCTGTCTAGCATCTTTTAAAAAACTCAAGTTCCCATTTATGAAGCATACGTTCTAAATAGTGATTACTTAGGTCGCTGGTAGGAAGACACGATCGCAGATCCTCGACCTCGACCTACCTTTTATACAAGTACTTTCTAGATGCGTAATCTCCATCCCCTTCATGTAAGCCTTCAGTTACCAATATGTTGCTCAAATAGTTCTACATGAAGCCAATGTGGCATCTGTTATAACCTATATAACACGATTCGAGATAAGAGGTATATTATCCCGTCAGGCATATCACGCAGAATTGGAAGCAATATTGTCTGGGCTTCAAAAGATGTCAATATAGTGTTTATTGAGATTAATATGTTAAGATACATACGTTAGTGAAGGAAAATGGAATCTATGAAAGACGTCTTGATACGACACTTAAGGCGTGCAAGGAGTGCTAGTAAACCATTTGAACTTTGGGTTAATTTACATCTATTATGAGTAAAATATGTGTGTCGATTAGATGGGAAAATGGTGTTCGTGATAAAAATTTCCCAGGTATAAAGCTACACTTATTTACACATGATACAAACAAAGAGAAGGTATAGTCTTCCATGAAAGTTTGATGATTTGTTATGATGCATTCTTTAAACTTAAATTGAAATAACTTGATGTTAAAACTGTTATTCTTTTACAAGGTGATTAAAATAGATTATTATAATGACACGGACATGAAGGATTCTCAATGGTACACTGTCTGAATATTTGTGTTTAAAATAGTCACACAAGTATTAGTGCAAGAGATTTCACTTCATTGTGATAAGTCTGGGTTTGTTAGTATCGAATATGATAGATGTTTATATTGTACTTTTTTGTATAAGTGTGTTGTGTATATCCTTTAGCATGTTGATGATATTAAATTAATAAGTAGCTCTATTAATTAAATCAACAAAGAAAAACATGATTTGCTTTTTGGATTTGACATGAATGATATAGGTAGTGCTAAAAGGATATTGACTTGAAGCAAAACTTACTACTAATATTGTGTACGGTGGCTTGTAATTGCAGCGACACTAAGGGTTATATGGAATAGGCAAAACAATTTATATTTAATCAAAATATTCGATCTCCTCGGATTTATGGGCTAAGAAAGGACACAATGCGATTGGCTATGGATTTTGCATTAGCGTGGGGAAGGAGCGTGACAGTGCAGTTGTTGTTTTCCGTAAAAAGTTATTTAATTCGATGTGTAAAATCATATGGTCGCCTAAAGCTTAATGTGGATGGTAGTTGCGGCTTAGTTGAGAGAAATAATGGGATAGGTAGTCCACTTAGAGATGGGGATGGATCATTTGTAGCTTGGTTTTTCATGCCTTGTGAGGTAAAATCTCCTATTAACTAAAAACGTTTTTCACTTCATTATGGACAGAGATGGGCGGTGAAGCGGTGAATTAAGGATTTTCGCAGTGAGACTGACTCGAGGAAACTTCACGCGTTAGTGAAGGGCGGTGCTAGCTCAAAGAATTGGACTTACACTATAAGGCTTAGTTGCACTAAGATTCTCATAGAACACCCAAATTTTAAGATGAATTATATGTATCGTGAGGCAAATGATTGAGCAGACGTGTTGTCGAGAAAAAAGAGAAGGCATGCAAATCCTAAGCTCATTTTATACTCTACTTGAATGTATTCGTTAGTTTTTTATTAACTAACAGCTTTCAAAGCTTCTCATGTATGAAAAAAAATATTAGTTCTGACTATTTAAAAGGATAGAAAGAAAATTTAATGCTAAAACTTTATTAAAGACCATATCTTTGAAAACATTGCTAATTAGCGAAATGTTGACGGTAATTAATCAATTGTATTCGAGTTTACAACCATATATCTTAGAAGTCTTGATTATAGTCTTTTAGTGCACTTTCTACTACTTAGTAATAATAATAAGGAACTACTCAAACCATATGATGAGTATATTGATATAACCGTTCATTTAAGAAAATTATCTCGTTATATGGGTTGTTAAAAGAGGATGGACTTTTTCTTTTCCTTCCTACTATATTTATGACAGACAGTCTGATATTTATCTTAGTAAGAATTGTGTTACTTGTGTATATCATGAAAAAACAAAATTCATTGATAATAAAAAAAAAATTATTTTATAAGGAGTTTGGTAGAGAATTGTAAGATTAAAGTTGTTAAGATTTTACTAAGGAGATGGTATCTAATATGGAATTATGTAACTTTTTTTTGAATACATATGAGAGCCAATTTGGACTCGGAATCATGTTGACTCCAGTAAAATTCGATCCAGGACTATGTAACTTTAATTAAAAGTAAACATTACTTCTATTTGTTGTTTGTTAAGATGATTATTGTAAAAGTGTAAATGTATTATAGTATGATTTGGCGGTTATTAGGAGATGGTTGTAACGGAAAGATTATTGATTAAAATGCCGAATTGTGATTTCACTGGACCAAAACCGTGTTAGGCTAATTTATGGTTAAGTAAACGGTAAATAGAAAAAGCAGAGATCCCAGGACTTACTTAATCAAACCAAACATTGTGGCTAGTTTAGCATTGTGATTATTATTATGTTACATTTGGCCCATTTTACAAGATTATAACGTGTCTATTTGAGAATTGTTGATTTTTATTTTTTTGTACGGTTCAGATCGAAAACCTAATTGGTTCATATATAATACTTTCTTATGTTTGGTTGGATCATTTATCTCATTCTCTCATTTTTATTGGACACACTTTCTCTTAAATTAGCAGGCTTTATTCTTTCATATATTTGACAAATTCCTTCTAATTAACATGATCACCACTGGTTATATGTCTGTGTGTACCTTATTAATACTAGATCTATAAACTTTATGCTTTATGGGTTTGTGAAATACACCAGTGTACTTAACCAATTGTAACAGTTATTTAAATGGAGAAGGTGATTAAATTCGGTAACAGGTATTTCGATATAACCCTTTTATATATATTATAGATTCGTGATTTTCTTTCACTTAAATTAGGTGTTAATTAGTTTTAAAAAAGACCATAATTACTTTTTATTTTCACCGATTTTTACGATCTTATTTAATAAGTCTACATTATAATTATGGATCAGTAAATTATTTATCTTTATCAACACATACCATTTTTATTGACAAACAACTTATTACACCTTATAAAAATTGCACCATTAGTTGTTGTGATTTCTGATATAGACATGTAGTGTGTTTCAAAATGATTATTCACAGTAAATTAAAAATTCCTATAACTATAGGAATAACATATAAATTTTATGCAATTATTTTTTCCCTTTTACTTGTTACCTTTTGGATCTTGAATATTGACACAATACATGGGTTTTTGGAACAGTATCTACTCATCTGAGTTTATTGGCGATGTGGAAAAACTTGGTTATAATATATATATATATATATATATATATATTTCTTTTGTTTGATCGTTGACCATAATATTTCAATTAAAAGACACGCAACACATTGAAAGGTAAGCTAACTCTCTCTCTCTCTCTCTCTCTCTCTCTTAGTTCGACTTTAAAATCTATGTGCCTTATCTCATTGTCTTTTAGATGTTTTCTTGTAAAAAATTTGTCTAACTTGGAAAATGGTTGGTTTTGAACAAGGTGCTTGGAATTAGTAGACATAGATATACCATAAAACAAAATTATTTTAGAGTAACTTCAACAAGAATAAAGTAAAACATAAAAACTTTAGAATACCCCTTCATTGAAACAATCTCACCATACAGGAACTAAACTCTCTTGAAAAACCATTGCTACCATCGACCCCTTATCACCTTGAATATTCATATTTTTAATTTCATGAGTTCTAAGGGAACATGAGAGTAATTCTCCTTCAATACTTTCAAGAATGATATTTTCATTCTTCCAAACCATCAGAGGACGCGGTTAATTCCAGATACAAGTCCAACTCTAACCTATTTACTCCAAGATTCCACCTCTCCGTATTTTCGCATTGCCCATATCTCAACGAACTGTTCCGAAGGTCGATTGTACTTTTTGTATGCAAACAAAGCTAGAGTATCATTTAACACTGTAAGGGACTTGCACATTGAAAGGTAAGCTAATTCTCTCTCTCTCTTAGTTCGACGTTAAAATCTATTTGCATTATCTCACTGTCTTTCAGTTGTTTTCTTGTAAAAAATTGTCAGACTTGGAAAATGGTTGGATTTGAACAGGGTGCTTGGAATTAGTAGACACAGAGATACCATCAAACAAAATTAGAAACCTCCCAAAAGAAAAAATCAAACAAAATCCGAAACCTCCTCCATATCAACGAAACATTCAAGGCAAATGGCTGGAGTAGAAGGTCCGTTGGCCATGATATTTCAGTTAGGATCTCCATGAAAACATGTTTTCATGTTGTTGATTGATTATTTGAACACCAACAAAAAATCATTGATTCATTGTGTACTTCTAATTCAAGAATTTATCATCTTTAGGCTTTTACTTGTTTTAACCTAGCTCTAATTAATGTAACTGGTCATCATTGAGATCCTTTATTTGGTTTGGTAATTATTTACTTAAGTGAAGCATTGATGTTGTCATTTCCAAGATTTTATAGTTATAACCTGGGTAGATTACATGCTTGTTCACAATCAAATAAATAATTAAATTTAAGATTATCTTTTATTGGAGACTTTCTTTCTTTGTTCCACATTTTCCTCATTTTTCATGTGCTATATGATATACCTTATGATAGATCTATATTATAGAAGTAGTTAAAGAAGTTGAGTTCATTAAGAATAATTAATCTGTCTAGCATCTTTTAAAAAACTCAAGTTCCCATTTATGAAGCATACGTTCTAAGTAGTGATTACTTAGGTCGTTGGTAGGAAGACCACGATCGCCCATCCTCGACCTCGACCTACCTTTTATACAAGTACTTTCTAGATGCATAATCTCCATCCCCTTCATGTGAGCCTTCAGTTACCAATATGTTGCTCAAATAGTTATACATGAAGCCAATGTGGCATCTGTTATAACCTATATAACACGATTCGAGATAAGTGGTATATTATCCCTGTTAGGCGTATCACGCTGAATTGGAAGCAATATTGTTTGGGCATCAAAAGATATCAATATGGTCTTTATTAAGATTAATTTGTGAAGATACATACGTTAGTGAAGGGAAATTGAATATATGAAAGACGTCTTGATACGACACTTAAGGCGTGCAAGGAGTGCTAGTAAACCATTTGAACTTTGGGTTAATTTACATCTATTATGAGTAAAATATGTGTGTCGATTAGATGGGAAAATGGTGTTCGTGATAAAAATTTCCCAGGTATAAAGCTACACTTATTTACACATGATACAAACAAAGAGAAGGTATAGTCTTCCATGAAAGTTTGATGTTTTTTTATGATGCATTCTTTAAACTTAAATTGAAATAGCTTGATGTTAAAACTGTTATTCTTTTACAAGGTGATTAAAATAGATTATTATAATGACACGGACATGAAGGATTCTCAATGGTACACTGTCTGAACATTTGTGTGTAAAATAGTCACACAAGTATTAGTGCAAGAGATTTCACTTCATTGTGATAAGTCTGGGTTTGTTAGTATCGAATATGATAGATGTTTATATTGTACTTTTTTGTATAAGTGTGTTGTGTATATCCTTTAGCATGTTGATGATATTAAATTAATAACTAGCTCTATTAATTAAATCAACAAAGAAAAACATGATTTGCTTTTTGGATTTGACATGAATGATATAGGTAGTGCTAAAAGGATATTGACTTGAAGCAAAACTTACTACTAATATTGTGTACGATGGCTTGGAATTGCAGCGACACTAAGGGTTATATGGAATAGGCAAAACAAATTTATATTTAATCAAACTATTCGATCTTCTCGGATTTATGGGCTAAGAAAGGATTGGCTATGGATTTTGCATTAGCATGGGGAAGGAGCGTGACAATGCAGTTGTTGTTTCCGTAAAAAGATATTTAATTCTATGAGTAAAATCATATGGTCGCCTAAAGTTTAATGTGGATGGTAGTTGCGGCTTAGTTGAGAGAAAAAATGGGATAGGTAGTCTACTTAGAGATGGGGATAGATCATTCGTAGCTTGGGTTTTCGGGCCTTGTGAGGTAAAATCTCCTCTTAACTAAAAAAGTTTATCACTTCAGTATGGACAGAGATGGGCGGTGAAGCGGTGAATTAAGGATTTTCGTAGTGAGACTGAATAGAGGACACATCACGCGTTAGTGAAGGGCGGTGCTAGCTCAAAGAATTGGACTTACACTATAAGGCTTAGTTGCACTAAGATTCTCATAGAACACCCAAATTTTAAGATGAATTATATGTATCGTGAGGCAAATGATTGTGAAAACGTGTTGTCGAGAAAAAAGAGAAGGCATGCAAATCCTAAGTTCATTTTATACTCTACTTGAATGTATTCGTTAGTTTTTTATTAACTAACAGCTTTCAAAGCTTCTCATTTATGAAAAAAAATATTAGTTCTGACTATTGAAAAAGATAGAAAGAAAATTTTATGCTAAAACTTTATTAAAGACCATATCTTTGAAAAAATTGTTAATTAGCGACATGTTAACGGTAATTAATCAATTGTATTCGAGTTTTCATTAGGTAAGAACCGTATATCTTAGAAGTCTTAATTATAGTCAGTTATTGCACTTTCTACTACTTAGTAATAATAATAAGGAACTACTCAAACCATATGATGAGTATATTAATATAACCGTTCATTTAAGAAAATTATCTCGTTATATGGGTTATTAAAAGAGGATGGACTTTTTATTTTCCTTCCTACTATATTTATGATAGACAGATATTTATCTTAGCAAGAATTGTGTTACTTGTGTATATCATGAAAAAACAAATGCATTGATAATAAAACAAATTATTTTATAAGGAGTTTGTTAGAGAATGGTAAGATTAAAGTTGTCAAGATTTTACTAAGGAGATGGTATCTAATATGGAATTATGTAACTTTTTTTTGAATACATATGAGAGCCACTTTGGACTCGGAATCATTTTGACTCTAGTAAAATTCGATCCCTGGACTATGTAACTTTCATTAAAAGTAAACATTACTTCTATTTGTTGTTTGTTAAGATGATGATTGTAAAAGTGTAAATGTATTATAGTATGATTTGGCGGTTATTAGGAGATGGTTGTAACGGAAAGATTATTGATTAAAATGCCGAATTGTGATTTTATTGGACCAAAACCGTGTTAGGCTAATTTATGGTTAAGTAAACTGTAAATAGAAAAAGCTGAGATCTCAGGACATACTTAATCAAACCAAATATTGTGGCTAGTTTAGCATTGTGATTATTATTATGTCAAATTGTGATCTTATTGGACTAAGTTGGCGTGTTCGAAAACCTAATTGGTTCATATATAAGACTTTCTTATGTTTGGTTGGATCATTTATCTCATTCTCTCATTTTTATCGGACACACTTTCTCTTAAATTAGCAGGCTTTATTCTTTCATATATTTGACAAATTCCTTCTAATTAACATGATCACCACTGGTTATATGTCTGTGTGTACCTTATTCATACTAGATCTATAAACTTTATGCTTTATGGGTTTTTGAAATACACCAGTGTACTAAACCAATTGTAACATTTATTTAAATGGAGAAGGTGATTCAATTCGATAACAGGTATTTCGATGTAACCCTTTTATATATATATATATATATTATAGATTCGTGATTTTCTTTCACTTAAATTAGGTGTTAATTAGTTTTAAAAAAGACCACAATTACTTTTTATTTTCACCATTTTTTACGATCTTATGTAATTAGTCTACATTATAATTATGGATCAGTAAATTATTTATCTTTATCAACACACACCATTTTTATTGACAAACAACTTATTAGACCTTATAAAAATTGCACCATTAGTTGTTGTGATTTGTGATATAGACATGTAGTGTGTTTCAAAATGATTATTTACAGTAAATTAAAAATTCCTATAACTAGAGGAATAACATATCAATTTTATGCAATTATTTTTTCTCTTTTACTTGTTACCTTTGGATCTTGAATGTTGACACAATACATGGGTTTTTTGAATAGTATCTACTTATCTGACTTTATTGGCGATGTGGAAAAACTTGGTTGTATAATATATATATATATATATATATATATATATATATATATATATATATATATATATATATATATTTCTTTTGTTTGATCGTTGACCATAATATTTCAATTAAAAGACACGCAGCACATTGAAAGGTAAGCTAACTCTATCTCTCTCTCTCTCTCTCTCTCTTTCTCTCTCTTAGTTCGACGTTAAAATCTATGTGCATTATCTCATTGTCTTTTGGATGTTTTCTTGTAAAAAATTTGTCTGACTTGGAAAATGGTTGGATTTGAACAGGGTGCTTGGAATTAGTAAACATAGATATACCATAAAACAAAATTATTTCAGAGTAACTTCAACAAGAATAAAGTAAAACAATAAAACTTTAGAATACCCCTTCATTGAAAAAATCTCACCATACAGGAACTAATCTCTCTTGAAAAACCATTGCTACCATCGACCCCTTATCACCTTGAATATTCATATTTTTAATTTCACGAGTTTCAAGGAAACATGAGAGTAATTCTCCTTCAATACTTTCAAGAAGGATATTTTCATTCTTCCAAACCATCAGAGGATGCGGTTAATTCCAGATACAAGTCCAACTCTAACCTGTTCACTCCAAGATTCCACCTCTCCGTATTTTTGCATTGCCCATATCTCAACGAACTATTCCAAAGGTTGATTTTACTTTGTGTATGCCAACAAAGCTAGAGTATCATTTAACGCTGTAAGGGACTTGCACATTGAAAGGTAAGCTAAGTCTCTCTCTCTTAGTTCGACGTTAAAATCTATTTGCATTATCTCATTGTCTTTTGGATGTTTTCTTGTAAAAAAATTGGCTGACTTGGAAAATGGTTGGATTTGAACAGGGTGCTTGGAATTAGTAGACACAGAGATACCATCAAACAAAATAAGAAACCTCCCAAAATAAAACATCAAACAAAATCAGAAACCTTCTCCATATCAACTGGGTACGGAACATTCAAGGAAAATGGCTGGAGTAGAAGGTCTCGTTCGCCATGATATTTCAGTGAGGATCTCCATGAATTTTTTCTTTTCACGTTGTTGATTGATTATTTGAACACCAACAAAAAATCATTGATTCATTGTGTACTTCTTATTAAAGAATTTATCATCTTTAGGCTTTTACTTGTTTTAAACTAGCTTTAATTAATGTAACTGGTCATCATTGATATCCTTTATTTGGATCAGTAATTATTTAATTAAGTGAAGCATTGATGTTGTCATTTCCAAGTTTTTAAAGTTATAACCTGGGTAGAATTGGACTTACACTATAAGGCTTAGTTGCACTAAGATTCTCATTGAACACCCAAATTTTAAGATGAATTATATGTATCGTGAGGCAAATGATTGTGCAGACGTGTTTTCGAGAAAAAAGAGAAGGCATGCAAATCCTAAGTTCATTTTATACTCTACTTGAATGTATTCGTTAGTTTATTATTAACTAACAGCTTTCAAAGCTTCTCATGTATGAAAAAAAAAATTAGTTCTGACTATTTAAAAGGATTGAAAAAAATTTAATGCTAAAACTTTAATAAAGACCATATCTTTGAAAAAATTGCTAATTAGAGAAATGTTAACGGTAACTAATCAATTGTATTCGAGTTTACATTAGGTAAGAACCGTATATCTTAGAAGTCTTGATTATAGTCTGTTAGTGCACTTTCTACTACTTAGTAATAATAATAAGAAACTACTCAAACCATATGATGAGTATATTGATATAACCGTTCATTTAAGAAAATTATCTCGTTATATGGGTTGTTAAAAGAGGATGGACTTTTTCTTTTCCTTCCTACTATATTTATGATAGACAGTCTGATATTTATCTTAGCAAGAATTGTGTTACTTGTGTATATCATGAAAAAACAAAATGCATTGATAATAAAAAAAAATTATTTTATAAGGAGTTTGGTAAAGAATGGTAAGATTAAAGTTGTTAAGATTTTACTAAGGAGATGGTATCTAATATGGAATTATGTAACTTTCTTTTGAATATATATGAGAGCCAATTTGGACTCGGAATCATGTTGACTCCAGTAAAATTCGATCCCAGGACTATGTAACTTTAATTAAAAGTAAACATTACTTCTATTTGTTGTTTGTTAAGATGATTATTGTAAAAGTGTAAATGTATTATAGTATGATTTGGCGGTTATTAGGAGATGGTTGTAACAGAAAGATTATTGATTAAAATGCCGAATTGTGATTTTATTGGACCAAAACCGTGTTAGGCTAATTTATGGTTAAGTAAACTGTAAATAGAAAAAGCAGAGATCCCAGGACTTATTTAATCAAACCAAACATTGTGGCTAGTTTAGCATTATGATTATTATTATGTCAAATTGTGATCTTATTGGACTAAGTTGGCCTGATTTTTGGCCCATGTAAAATGTAAATAGAAAAAGGAAAGCCTACACTATATTATTATGACACTTCTTCTTGAGAATTGTCGATCTTTATTCTATTTGTACAAATTAAAATCTTAATTGTCCCATTTTACAAGATTATGACGTGTCTATTTTTGAGAATTGTTGATTTTTATTTTTTTTTGTACGGTTCAGATCGAAAACCTAATTGGTTCATATATAAGACTTTCTTATGTTTGGTTGGATCATTTATCTCATTCTCTCATTTTTATCGGACACACTTTCTCTTAAATTAGCAGGCTTTATTCTTTCATATATTTGACAAATTCCTTCTAATTAACATGATCACCACTGGTTATATGTCTGTGTGTACCTTACTAATACTAGATCTATAAACTTTATGCTTTATGGGTTTGTGAAATACACCAGTGTACTTAACCAATTGTAACAGTTATTTAAATGGAGAAGGTGATTCAATTCAGTAACAGGTATTTCGATGTAACCCTTTTATATATATATTATAGATTCGTGATTTTCTTTCACTTAAATTAGGTGTTAATTAGTTTTAAAAAAAGACCACAATTACTTTTTTTTTCATCTATTTTTACGATCTTATGTAATTAGTCTACATTATAATTATGGATCAGTAAATTATTTATCTTTATCAACACATACCATTTTTATTGACAAACAACTTATTACACCTTATAAAAATTGCACCGTTAGTTGTTATGATTTGTGATATAGACATGTAGTGTGTTTCAAAATGATTATTTACAGTAAATTAAATATTCCTATAACTAGAGGAATAACATATAAATTTTATTTAATTATTTTTTCTCTTTTACTTGTTACCTTTGGATCTTGAATGTTGACACAATACATGGGTTTTTGGAACAGTATCTACTCATCTGACTTTATTGGCGATGTGGAAAAACTTGGTGGTATAATATATATATATATATATATATATATATATATATATATTTCTTTTGTTTGATCGTTGACCATAATATTTCAATTAAAAGACACGCAGCACATTGAAAGGTAAGCTAACTCTCTCTCTCTCTCTCTCTCTCTCTCTCTCTCTTACTTTGACGTTAAAATCTATGTGCATTATCTTATTATCTCATTTAAATTTATTTATATGCCAGCTAGGGAGCCTTAAAGGTCCCTTTTCTCTCAACAAGATACGTCAGATTAACTCAAATAAGAAGAATGCTCGAGAATTAATTGAGTGGGAACCCGCGATTAATATTGAAAATCGGCCCATATCACATTCCATTCCTTCTCTATTTGATCTTTCCGTAGGCGTCCTTACAAAGAATGTCGAGGGATTAGTTTCTCTCGACCATGTTCCAAATATTATAAGGAGAAAACTCACGAAAGCTCTGTGTGATGATAGAAAAATGAACAGTCACATCTTGGATCTACTATTACAAGGATATTTACCTGAGCTACACATCAAGGATTGCTCATGGTTACCAGACACCCAATTTGTCAAAAGTTTCGCAAATTTAGATACCACAGATTTACGGGTAATTATATTATTTTTAAGCACATGTTGAATTTTAGTAGGTTATTAACTTAAATGTGTTGATATGTTCTGTTATTCATGAAAAATTTAATTTACTTAATGATTACGTGAACTTGAAACAGGTACTTCAGCTTGATCTATGTGGACAAATAGCGTTTGAGTACTCATTACCTGAAACATTTGGAAAATGAGAGAATAGCTTACCGAAGCTAGCAATCATATCGCTAAAAGGAGCTGCTCGTTTAACCGATAAAGCTATACAAATTCTCCTTAAATCAGCACCAAAATTACTAGGATTGTAAGACAGACGGTATATAGAGAAAAAAAGTTGTTAACACTAATTTGGTATAATGAAATGGGGCGCCATGTTTTTTTTTTTTTGGTTACATGGGTGATCCGGGCTAGCATGCGCGCACCCGACTAATCCGATGGAGATATACATGTCTCCCTATATATATTCTCATGGTAAATCAGAACTAGGATACCCATGTTCAGGGAGAAGTTCGAGCCTTGTACCTCTCACTTTTCTTTTTGGTTGGATAAGTAATTTCATAGGAGAAATGGTATAATGTACAATTAAGCTACATAGATTTAAAAGTTTTTTTAGGACGTGTAAAGAAGAGAAAAAAAAATTAGCCAATTCCTATCCTATTAAAATTATCCAATGTGGAAGATGCAGAATAATATCTAAGCGATGAAATGGCTCTATGATCGGCCCAAACTCACATGCCATTTGGTTGATATTCCGGATGATCAGTTAGATTATCCAGTTTGTTGCTGACAGCTGCCTAATACCTTGAATGAGTTTAAGCTTATCTGATAAAATTGTTTTGTCTTTCATTGAAAAATCAGCGCATTTTCCGTATCTTTCAAAATTGTTAGGGCCTCTCCTTCCAAAAATTAGTTGCAGAATAAAGTATTTTTATAGTTGATTCTACAACCCGAATTTTGTGAAATTAAACAATCCATATTTTAGTAGTTTCATAAGGTTTACTAAAGGACGCGTCACATGAGAAAATAATATTAGACTCGTTGATAGAAGATTCTGTATTTTGGTTTTATCTGTCTTGAAAGATTTTATTAGAAGAGGGATTAGTGTTTCTCTATTCTGAACAGTGTAATACTCTCATTACTTTAAATCACTAGTTTATTCTCATAAGTTTAAGTTAGTAATTATCTATTCACTAGTCTATTCTTATCGATAAACATACAAGAATCATTAATTATTCTTGAAGGCATGATAGGTGTACAAAATAAATAAGATAGAAAAATGCATAAGTTAAACTCCTTTAACGTTCTATTATTAGAGAGGATTTCACCGCTCATAATAAGATTATTTTGCACCCGCCATATATTGACATATGGTAGGGCAATGCAATTTTTCAATACTTTTCGCCTTGAATTTTTTCCGAGTTTTAAGTTTGTTTGAGCCAATTCAGGACACTCAAAATGGTGTTTATCTCTTTTTCAATACCAAACCATTTTCTCATATATTCTAAAGAAAAGGTATTTGTTAGATTCAAAATCTTTCCCACACATTTCACAAAGTGGGTCCAATTTCATATAAACTATCATATCCTATGTGCCATCCATACAAGAATATCATGTTTAGAAACAACATAAGAGTTTCACATAATATTGACCCAATTTTTGACGAAAAGTATTATAAGGAGATTTATATAAACAAAGAAACCCACTACTTCTTGGCTTACAAGCAAATGTTTGATCATTTGGGATGGAGAACCAATGATGCAACACTTGTATTCCTCCTTCATACCCAACCAAATATCTATTTTATCTTCTAGTACCCATAATTTTCTAAATAAGGAGAGTCTAATTTTTTCACATGACATAACCAAATTCATTAATTTTCATATATTCTCTATGAACCCATTTTATCCATAATGAGACTTCTTTCGTCACTATTTTCACAACATCTTCATGAGCAAAACTTTGTTTTAAACTCCTAGATCTTTAAAACCAAGGCCTCTTTCATTTTTTTGGTATGGCTATATTCTTCAGTTTGATTTGCATAGATTTTCCATCCCCTGTAAAATCTCCTACAAATACTCACGATTCAATCACAGACAGAAATAAGTATCGAAATATAGATGGCCAAAATCAAACTATTCTGAAGAACCGATCTAATAAGTTGAAGGCGACCCACGTATGAAAGAGAAGAATCATTTCCAATACCGCACATAACTCTTCAGCTTACCAATGAGAGGTTTGTAGTCTCTCGAGAATAAAAATTGAATTTCTAAGAGATGCACCCAAATATCAAAACGACATATCCCAATTTTCAAGTTGAGTAATTTTCATAATATCATCAATAACCTCACTCTTAATTCTCACATATTAAACATTTGATTTTGTATATTTAAATGAAAACTCGAATACTTACTAAACTCCTCCAAACAATCCATAAGTATTTTTGCCGAATTATGGTCTCCTTTAGCTAAAAGCATGATATCATCGACAAAAGCAATGTGGGTGATCTTATTTTTCCTGCATTTTGGATGGTGCTTGAACCAAAACATTTGTATTCTTTTTCAATAACCTTGACAAATAATCAAGACACGGAATGGAAAGGTAAGTAGAGATATGATAACTTTTTCTTAAGCCTTTTTCACTTTTGAAGAAGCCATGAATTTCCCCCTTAAGCGCAACGGAATATGAATATTTTGTACATTCCATAACTCTGTTAACAACCAAACCGGAAGATTTAACCGTTTGAGTACCTCCCTAAGGCAATACCATGATACCAAATCATACGCTTTTTACAAACCAATCGTGATAGTACATCTAGGTGAGCTACTATTATTGTTATACTCTCTGAAGATATCTTGCATTAAATGAATATTCTCGGCTATCTATCTTCCGGGAATAAAAGTATATTGTGATTGATCAATGATCTCTTCAGAAACCGGATTCATGTGATCCGCAATAATCATTGTGATTGCTTTATAAATTACATTACAACACTATATGGTCTATAATGCTCAACAATCACTGAATTTTCTTCTTGCGAATGAGAGCAATAATAGTAGCATTTAATTATTTAAGTAAAAATCCGGTAGTGAAGAATTAATTTCCATTGGATGGTACGAAAGGACCCATAAAGTCAATGCCCCATACATCAAATATTTCTACCTCAAGAATGTTTTTACGTGGCATTTCGTCCCTCTTGGATATATTCCCAGAAAATTGACATCTGTTAAACTTCTTTACATATTCATGACAATCTTTATGTAACATAGGCCAATAAAAACAAGATTGAAGTACCTTAGCAGCTGTGCGATCACCATTAAAATGTCCTCCATAGGGTGAATCGTGACATCCCGCAATAACTCCATAAGTCTCATTATCAGGTATGCAACTTCTTACCATTTGATCACCACACACTTTGTAGAGAAAATAGTCCTCCCAAAAGAACTGTTTAGCACGTGTGCTTAACCTCTTCTTGTCTTGGGAAGTAGCTCCTTCAGGAAAAGAACCACTTACCACAAGATTTGCAATATCAACATACCACGGTAATCCATTAAAGATAGCAAATAAACTTTCATCTGGGAATTCTTCTCGAACTAACTCTGGACTAGTGTTTGATTCAGAACCTTCAAGACGAGACAAATGATCTGCAACCTGATTTTCTCACAACCCTGTCGATCTCGAATCTCTAAATCAAATTCTTGAAGCAATAACACCCATCTGATTAACCTCAGCGTCACATCTTTCTTATCCATAAGGTACTTTATAGCGGAGTGGTCAGTAAATACAACAATTTTCGCTCCAAGAAGATAGAACGAAACTTGTCAAAAGCATAAACTCTCGCTAAAATTCCTTCTCAGTCACTGTATAATTAACTTAGGCACTAGTGAAGGTCTTACTTGCATAATATATAGAATAAAATACCTTGTTCTTCCTTTGACCCAACACAGCACCCATAGCTAAATCGCTTGCATCACACATAACTTCAAAAGGAATTTTCCAATCAGGAGGTAACACAATCGGTGCAGTTATAAGCTTCTCCTTCAACTCTTGAAATGTCTTCATGCAAGCCTCATCAAAAAGGAATTTGGTGTCCTCCTCGAGTAGGTTACACCAAGGCTTTGTAATCTTTGAAAAATCCTTGATGAAACGACGATAGAATCCAGCATGGCCTAATAAACTTCTTACCCTTTTTACAGAAATGGGAGGGAGAAGAGTTTTTATTACCTCAATCCTTGCGCGATCAACTTCTAACCCTGCACTTGAAACTTTATGACCCAATAATATACCTTCTCTAACCATAAAATGACACTTTTCCCAATTCAACACCAAATTTGTCTCCTTGCATCTTATTAACACCCTTTCCAAATTCTGTAAACACTCCTCGAAGTTATCACCAAATACAGAAAAGTCATCCATAAATACCGCGAGGAAATTATCTATCATATCCCAGAAAATAGCCATCATACATCTCTGAAAGGTAGCGGGTGCGTTGCATAACCCAAAAGGCATCCTCCGATAGGCAAAGGAACCAAAAGGGCATGTGAATGTGGTTTTGTGTTGATCAGATGGAACTACATAAATCTGATTATACCCCGAATAACCATCCAAGAAGCAGTAATACTCCCTACTAGCCAATTTGTCTAACATCTGATCAATGAAGGGAAGAGGAAAATGGTCTTTTCTGGTCGCCTTGTTCAACTTGCGGTAATCCATACGAACCCGTCAACCAACAACTGGTCTCGTGGAGATGGCTTCATTCTGATCATTGAGGATGGTAGTCATTCCTCCTTTCTTCGGTACGCACTGAACTGGACTAACCCATTCACTACTAGCTATGGGAAAGATGATTTCCACGTCTAGTAGCTTAATCACTTCTTTCTTCACTACTTCCTTCATTGATGGCATCAGTCTCCTTGACCTTCAACTGAACGTGCACTATCATCTTCAAGAATGATTTTATGTTGACAATAGGATGGACTAATGCCTTTGATATCAACAATGGTCCAACCTATCGCCTCTTTATTCACCCTTAGTACACGTAGTAGTTTATCTTCTTGAAAACCTGTTAAAACAATCAAATACCTCTTGCGTGGCATGTTCAGCTACATCCCTTCAGAAGCAATCTCCTAGGACATATGGAAATTTCATAGCTCTGAACATATTAAACTTCACCTCCTCGTCTTGGATTCTCATGGTTAATTCTCCATTTTCTACATCAATTAAAGTACGCCCCGTGGCTAGGAATGGTCGTCCCAAAATAATGGGGACATTCCTATCCGCGTCGTATTCAAGAATAACAAAATCAACGGGAAAAACTAAAGTACCTGCCTTGACGAGGACATCTTTGATTCGTCCCTTCGGGTGAACGAGGGATCTATCGATCATTTGCAAGACCATAGAAGTAGGTCTCAAATCTCCTATTCTCAACTTATTAAAGATCGATTTGGGCATAAGATTAATACTTGCACCCAAATCACATAGTGCTTTACCTTGCCAATCCTTACCAATCGATATAAGAATTGTAAAACTCCCAGGGTCAGGCAACTTAGGTAGCAACTTACTTTGGCAGATAGCGCTACACTCTTCGGGTAAGCCAATCATCTCATTATCACCATACGGCCTTTTATTCGTTAGGGCTCTATTAAAAAACTTCACGTATTTCAGTATATATTTAATAGCTTCGAGTAACGGAATATTTCGATGTCAAATTGTGATCTTATTGGACTAAGTTGGCCTGATCTAAAACCTAATTGGTTCATATATAAGACTTTCTTATGTTTGGTTGGATCATTTATCTTATTCTCTCATTTTTATCGGACACACTTTCTCTTAAATTAGCAGGCTTTATTCTTTCATATATTTGACAAATTCCTTCTAATTAACATGATCACCACTGGTTATATGTCAGTGTGTACCTTATTCATACTAGATCTATAAACTTTATGCTTTATGGGTTTGTGAAATACACCAGTGTACTTAACCAATTGTAACAGTTATTTAAATGGAGAAGGTGATTCAATTCGGTAACAGGTATTTCGATGTAACCCTTTTATATATATATTATAGATTCGTGATTTTCTTTCACTTAAATTAGGTGTTAATTAGTTTTAAAAAAGACCACAATTACTTTTTATTTTCATCTATTTTTACGATCTTATGTAATTAGTCTACATTATAATTATGGATCAGTAAATTATTTATCTTTATCAACACATACCATTTTTATTGACAAACAACTTATTACACCTTATAAAAATTGCACCATTAGTTGTTATGATTTGTGATATAGACATGTAGTGTGGTTCAAAATGATTATATACAGTAAATTAAATATTCCTATAACTAAAGGAATAACATATAAATTTTATGTAATTATTTTTTCTCTTTTAATTGTTACCTTTGGATCTTGAATGTTGACACAATATATGGGTTTTTGGAACAGTATCTACTCATCTGACTTTATTGGCGATGTGGAAAAACTTGGTTGTATAATATATATATATATATATATATATATATATATATTTCTTTCGTTTGATCGTTGAACATAATATTTCAATTAAAAGACACGCGACACATTGAAAGGTAAGCTAACTCTCTGTCTCTCTCTCTCTCTCTCTCTCTCTCTTTTAGTTCGACGTTAAAATCTACGTGCATTATCTCATTGTCTTTTGGATGTTTTCTTGTAAAAAATTTGTCTGACTTGGAAAATGGTTGGATTTGAACAGGGAAACAATCTCACCATACAGGAACTAAACGCTCTTGAAAAACCATTGCTACCATCGACCCCTTATCACTTTGAATATTCATATTTTTAATTTCATGAGTTTCAAGGGAACATGAGAGTAATTCTCCTTCAATACTTGCAAGAAGGATATTTTCATTCTTCCAATCCATCAGAGAACGCGGTTAATTCCATATACAAGTCCAACTCTAACCTATTTACTCCAAGATTCCGCCTCTCCGTATTTTTGCATTGCCCATATCTCAACGAACTGTTCTGAAGGTCGATTGTACTTTGTGTATGCAAACAAAGCTAGAGTATCATTTAACACTGTAAGGGACTTGCACATTGAAAGGTAAGCTAACTCTCTCTCTCTTAGTTCGACGTTAAAATCTATTTGCATTATCTAACTGTCTTTTGGATGTTTTCTTGTAAAAAAATTGTCTGACTTGGAAAATGGTTGGATTTGAACAGGGTGCTTGGAATTAGTAGACAAAGAGATACCATCGAACAAAATTAGAAACCTCCCAAAAGAAAACATCAAACAAAATCTGAAACCTCCTCCATATCAACTGTGTACGGAACATTCAAGGCAAATGGCTGTAGTAGAAGGTCTCGTTGGCCATGATATTTCAGTTAGGATCTCCATGAAAAAATGTTTTCATGTTGTTGATTGATTATTTGAACACCAACAAAAAATCATTGATTCATTGTGTACTTCTTATTCAAGAATTTATAATCTTTAGGCTTTTACTTGTTTTAACCTAGATTTAATTAATGTAACTGGTCATCATTGATATTCTTTATTTGGGTCAGTAATTATTTAATTAAGTGAAGCATTGATGTTGTCATTTCCAAGTTTTTAAAGTTATAACCTGCGTAGATTACATGCTTGTTCACAGTCAAATAAATAATTAAATTTAAGATCATCTTTTATTGGAGACTTTTTTTCTTTTTTCCACATTTTCCTCATTTTTCTTGTGCTATATGATATACCTTATGATCGATATAGATTATAGAAGTAGTTAAAGAAGTTGAGTTCATTAAGAATAATTAATCTGTCTAGCATCTTTTAAAAAACTCAAGTTTCCATTTATGAAGCATACGTTCTAAGTAGTGATTACTTAGGTCGTTGGTAGGAAGACCACGATCGCGCATCCTCGACCTCGACCTACCTTTTATACAAGTAATTTCTAGATGCGTAATCTCCATCCTCTTCATGTCAGCCTCCAGTTACCAATATGTTGCTCAAATAGTTCTACATGAAGCTAATGTGGCATCTGTTATAACCTATATAACACGATTCGAGATAAGAGGTATATTATCCCTGTCAGGCATGTCACGCAGAATTGAAAGCAATATTGTTTGGGCTTCAAAAGATGTCAATATGGTGTTTATTGAGATTAATATGTTAAGATACATATGTTAGTGAAGGAAAATGGAATCTATGAAAGACGTCTTGATACGACACTTAAGGCGTGCAAGGAGTGCTAGTAAACCATTTGAACTTTGGGTTAATTTACATCTATTATTTGTAAAATATGTGTGTCGATTAGATGGAAAAATGGTATTCGTGATAAAAATTTCCCAGGTATAAAACTACACTTATTTACATATGATACAAAGAAAGAGAAGGTATAGTCTTCCATGAAAGTTTGATGTTTTGTTATGATGCATTCTTTAAACTTAAATTGAAATAGCTTGATGTTAAAACTGTTTTTCTTTTACAAGGTGATTAAAATAGATTATTATAATGACACGGCCATGAGGGATTCTCAATGATACACTGTCTGAACATTTGTGTTTAAAATAGTCACACAAGTATTAGTGCAAGAGATTTGACTTCATTGTGATAAGTCTGGGTTTGTTAGTATCGAATATGATAGATGTTTATATTGTACTTTTTTGTATAAGTGTGTTGTGTATATCCTTTAGCATGTTGATGATATTAAATTAATAAGTAGCTCTATTAATTAAATCAACAAAGAAAAACATGATTTGCTTTTTGGATTTGACATGAATTATATAGGTAGTGCTAAAAGGATATTGACTTGAAGCAAAACTTACTACTAATATTGTGTACGATGGCTTGTAATTACAGCGACACTAAGGGTTATATGGAATAGGCAAAACAATTTATATTTAATCAAACTATTCGATCTCCTCGGATTTATGGGCTAAGAAAGGACACAATGCGATTGGCTATGGATTTTGCATTAGCATGGGGAAGGAGCGTGACAGTGCAGTTGTTGTTTCCGTAAAAAGTTATTTAATTCGATGAGTAAAATCATATGGTCGCCTAAAGCTTAATGTGGATGGTAGTTGCGGCTTAGTTGAGAGAATAAATGGGATAGGTAGTCTACTTAGAGATGGGGATGGATCATTTGTAGCTTGGTTTTTCATGCCTTGTGAGGTAAATCTCCTATTAACTAAAAACGTTTATCACTTCATTATGGACAGAGATGGCGGTGAAGCGGTGAATTAAGGATTTTCCCAGTGAGACTGACTCGAGGAAACTTCACGCGTTAGTGAAGGGCGGTGCTAGCTCAAAGAATTGGATTTACACTATAAGGCTTAGTTGCACTAAGATTCTCATAGAACACCCAAATTTTAAGATGAATTATATGTATTGTGAGGCAAATGATTGAGCAAACGTGTTGTCGAGAAAAAAGAGAAGGCATGCAAATCCTAAGTTCATTTTATACTCTACTTGAATGTATTCGTTAGTTTTTTTTATTAACTAACAGCTTTCAAAGCTTCTCATGTATGAAAAAAAATATTAGTTCTGACTATTTAAAAGGATAGAAAGAAAATTTAATGCTAAAACTTTACTAAAGACCATATCTTTGAAAAAATTGCTAATTAGCAAAATGTTAACGGTAATTAATCAATTGTATTCGAGTTTACATTAGGTAAGAACCGTATATCTTAGAAGTCTTGATTATAGTCTGTTAGTGCACTTTCTACTACTTAGTAATAATAATAAGGAACTACTCAAACCATATGATGAGTATATTGATATAACTGTTCATTTAAGAAAATTATCTCGTTATATGGGTTGTTAAAAGAGGATGGACTTTTTCTTTTTCTTCCTACTATATTTATGATAGACAGTCTGATATTTATCTTAGCAAGAATTGTGTTACTTGTGTATATCATGAAAAAACAAAATGCATTGATAATAAAAAAAATTATTTTATAACGAGTTTGGTAGAGAATTGTAAGATTAAAGTTGTTAAGATTTTACTAAGGAGATGGTATCTAATATGGAATTATGTAACTTTTTTTTGAATACATATGAGAGCCAATTTGGACTCGGAATCATGTGGACTCCAGTAAAATTCGATCCCAGGACTATGTAACTTTAATTAAAAGTAAACATTACTTCTATTTGTTGTTTGTTAAGATGATTATTGTAAAAGTGTAAATGTATTATAGTATGATTTGGCGGTTATTAGGAGATGGTTGTAACGGAAAGATTATTGATTAAAATGCCGAATTGTGATTTTACTGGACCAAAACCGTGTTAGGCTAATTTATGGTTAAGTAAACTGTAAATAGAAAAAGAAGAGATCCCAGGACTTACTTAATCAAACCAAACATTGTGGCTAGTTTAGCATTGTGATTATTATTATGTCAAATTGTGATCTTATTGGACTAAGTTGGCCTGATTTTTGGCCCAAGTAAAATGTAAATAGAAAAAGGGAAGCCTACACTATATTATTATGACACTTCTTCTTGAGAATTGTCGATCTTTATTCTATTTGTAAAATTAAAATCTTAATTGGCCCATTTTACAAGATTATAACGTGTCTATTTGAGAATTGTTTATTTTTATTTTTTTGTACGGTTCAGATCGAAAACCTAATTGGTTCATATATAATACTTTCTTATGTTTGGTTGGATCATTTATCTCATTCTCTCATTTTTATTGGACACACTTTCTCTTAAATTAGCAGGCTTTATTCTTTCATATATTTGACAAATTCCTTCTAATTAACATGATCACCACTGGTTATATGTCTATGTGTACCTTATTAATACTAGATCTATAAACTTTATGCTTTATGGGTTTGTGAAATACACCAGTGTACTTAACCAATTGTAACAGTTATTTAAATGGAGAAGGTGATTAAATTCGGTAACAGGTATTTCGATGTAACCCTTTTATATATATTATAGATTCGTGATTTTCTTTCACTTAAATTAGGTGTTAATTAGTTTTAAAAAAGACCATAATTACTTTTTATTTTCACCGATTTTAACGATCTTATTTAATAAGTCTACATTATAATTATGGATCAGTAAATTATTTATCTTTATCAACACATACCATTTTTATTGACAAACAACTTATTACACCTTATAAAAATTGCACCATTAGTTGTTGTGATTTCTGATATAGACATGTAGTGTGTTTCAAAATGATTATTCACAGTAAATTAAAAATTCCTATAACTATAGGAATAACATATAAATTTTATGCAATTATTTTTTCCCTTTTACTTGTTACCTTTTGGATCTTGAATATTGACACAATACATGGGTTTTTGGAACAGTATCTACTCATCTGAGTTTATTGGCGATGTGGAAAAACTTGGTTATAATATATATATATATAGATATATATATATATATATATTTCTTTTGTTTGATCGTTGACCATAATATTTCAATTAAAAGACACGCAACACATTGAAAGGTAAGCTAACTCTCTCTCTCTCTCTCTCTCTTAGTTCGACGTTAAAATCTATGTGCATTATCTCATTGTCTTTTAGATGTTTTCTTGTAAACAATTTGTCTAACTTGGAAAATGGTTGGTTTTGAACAAGGTGCTTGGAATTAGTAGACATAGATATACCATAAAACAAAATTATTTTAGAGTAACTTCAACAAGAATAAAGTAAAACATAAAAACTTTAGAATACCCCTTCATTGAAACAATCTCACCATACAGGAACTAAACTTTCTTGAAAAACCATTGCTACCATCGACCCCTTATCACCTTGAATATTCATATTTTTAATTTCATGAATTCTAAGGGAACATGAGAGTAATTCTCCTTCAATACTTTCAAGAATGATATTTTCATTCTTCCAAACCATCAGAGGACGCGGTTAATTCCAGATACAAGTCCAACTCTATCCTATTTACTCCAAGATTCCACCTCTCCGTATTTTCGCATTGCCCATATCTCAACGAACTGTTCCGAAGGTCGATTGTACTTTTTGTATGCAAACAAAGCTAGAGTATCATTTAACACTGTAAGGGACTTGCACATTGAAAGGTAAGCTAATTCTCTCTCTCTCTTAGTTCGACGTTAAAATCTATTTGCATTATCTCACTCTCTTTCGGTTATTTTCTTGTAAAAAATTGTCAGACTTGGAAAATGGTTGGATTTGAACAGGGTGCTTGGAATTAGTAGACACAGAGATACCATCAAACAAAATTAGAAACCTCCCAAAAGAAAACATCAAACAAAATCCGAAACCTCCTCCATATCAACTGTGTACGGAACATTCAAGGCAAATGGCTGGAGTAGAAGGTCTCGTTGGCCATGATATTTCAGTTAGGATCTCCATGAAAAAATGTTTTCATGTTGTTGATTGATTATTTGAACACCAACAAATAATCATTGATTCATTGTGTACTTCTAATTCAAGAATTTATCATCTTTAGGCTTTTACTTGTTTTAACCTAGCTCTAATTAATGTAACTGGTCATCATTGAGATCCTTTATTTGGTTTGGTAATTATTTACTTAAGTGAAGCATTGATGTTGTCATTTCCAAGATTTTAAAGTTAACCTGGGTAGATTACATGCTTGTTCACAATCAAATAAATAATTAAATTTAAGATCATCTTTTATTGGAGACTTTCTTTCTTTGTTCCACATTTTCCTCATTTTTCAGGTGCTATATGATATACCTTATGATAGATCTATATTATAGAAGTAGTTAAAGAAGTTGAGTTCATTAAGAATAATTAATCTGTCTAGCATCTTTTAAAAAACTCAAGTTCCCATTTATGAAGCATACGTTCTAAGTAGTGATTACTTAGGTCGTTGGTAGGAAGACCACGATCGCCCATCCTCGACCTCGACCTACCTTTTATACAAGTACTTTCTAGATGCGTAATCTCCATCCCCTTCATGTGAGCCTTCAGTTACCAATATGTTGCTCAAATAGTTATACATGAAGCCAATGTGGCATCTGTTATAACCTATATAACACGATTCGAGATAAGTGGTATATTATCCCTGTTAGGCGTATCACGCTGAATTGGAAGCAATATTGTTTGGGCATCAAAAGATATCAATATGGTCTTTATTAAGATTAATTTGTGAAGATACATACGTTAGTGAAGGGAAATTGAATATATGAAAGACGTCTTGATACGACACTTAAGGCGTGCAAGGAGTGCTAGTAAACCATTTGAACTTTGGGTTAATTTACATCTATTATGAGTAAAATATGTGTGTCGATTAGATGGGAAAATGGTGTTCGTGATAAAAATTTCCCAGGTATAAAGCTACACTTATTTACATATGATATAAACAAAGAGAAGGTATAGTCTTCCATGAAAATTTGATGTTTTGTTATGATGCATTCTTTAAACTTAAATTGAAATAGCTTGATGTTAAATCTGTTATTCTTTTACAAGGTGAATTTAAATAGATTATTTATAATGACACGGCCATGAGGGATTCTCAATGATACACTGTCTGAACATTTGTGTTTAAAATAGTCACACAAGTATTAGTGCAAGAGATTTGACTTCATTGTGATAAGTCTGGGTTTGTTAGTATCGAATATGATAGATGTTTATATTGTACTTTTTTGTATAAGTGTGTTGTGTATATCCTTTAGCATGTTGATGATATTAAATTAATAACTAGCTCTATTAATTAAATCAACAAAGAAAAACATGATTTGCTTTTTGGATTTGACATGAATGATATAGGTAGTGCTAAAAGGATATTGACTTGAAGCAAAACTTACTACTAATATTGTGTACGATGGCTTGGAATTGCAGCGACACTAAGGGTTATATGGAATAGGCAAAACAAATTTATATTTAATCAAACTATTCGATCTCCTCGGATTTATGGGCTAAGAAAGGATTGGCTATGGATTTTGCATTAGCATGGGGAAGGAGCGTGACAATGCAGTTGTTGTTTCCGTAAAAAGATATTTCAATCTATGAGTAAAATCATATGGTCGCCTAAAGCTTAATGTGGATGGTAGTTGCGGCTTAGTTGAGAGAAAAAATGGGATAGGTAGTCTACTTAGAGATGGGGATAGATCACTCGTAGCTTGGGTTTTCGGGCCTTGTGAGGTAAAATCTCCTCTTAACTAAAAATGTTTATTACTTCAGTATGGACAGAGATGGCGGTGAAGCGGTGAATCAAGGATTTTCGTAGTGAGACTGACTAGAGGACACAGCACGCGTTAGTGAAGGGCGGTGCTAGCTCAAAGAATTGGACTTACACTATAAGGCTTATTTGCACTGAGATTCTCATAGAACACACAAATTTTAAGATGAATTATATGTATCGTGAGGCAAATGATTGTGAAAACGTGTTGTCGAGAAAAAAGAGAAGGCATGCAAATCCTAAGTTCATTTTATACTCTACTTGAATGTATTCGTTAGTTTTTTATTAACTAGCAGCTTTCAAAGCTTCTCATTTATGAAAAAAAATATTAGTTCTGACTATTGAAAAAGATAGAAAGAAAATTTTATGCTAAAACTTTATTAAAAACCATATCTTTGAAAAAATTGCTAATTAGCGACATGTTAACGGTAATTAATCAATTGTATTCGAGTTTACATTAGGTAAGAACCGTATATCTTAGAAGTCTTAATTATAGTCAGTTATTGCACTTTCTACTACTTAGTAATAATAATAAGGAACTACTCAAACCATATGATGAGTATATTAATATAACCGTTCATTTAAGAAAATTATCTCGTTATATGGGTTATTAAAAGAGGATGGACTTTTTATTTTCCTTCCTACTATATTTATGATAGACAGATATTTATCTTAGCAAGAATTGTGTTACTTGTGTATATCATGAAAAAACAAATGCATTGATAATAAAACAAATTATTTTATAAGGAGTTTGGTAGAGAATGGTAAGATTAAAGTTGTCAAGATTTTACTAAGGAGATGGTATCTAATATGGAATTATGTAACTTTTTTTTGAATACATATGAGAGCCACTTTGGACTCGGAATCATTTTGACTCTAGTAAAATTCGATCCCTGGACTATGTAACTTTCATTAAAAGTAAACATTACTTCTATTTGTTGTTTGTTAAGATGATGATTGTAAAAGTGTAAATGTATTATAGTATGATTTGGCGGTTATTAGGAGATGGTTGTAACGGAAAGATTATTGATTAAAATGCCGAATTGTGATTTTATTGGACCAAAACCGTGTTAGGCTAATTTATAATTAAGTAAACTGTAAATAGAAAAAGCTGAGATCTCAGGACAGACTTAATCAAACCAAATATTGTGGCTAGTTTAGCATTGTGATTATTATTATGTCAAATTGTGATCTTATTGGACTAAGTTGGCCTGATCGAAAACCTAATTGGTTCATATATAAGACTTTCTTATGTTTGGTTGGATCATTTATCTCATTCTCTCATTTTTATCTGACACACTTTCTCTTAAATTAGTAGGCTTCTATTCCTTCATATATTTAACAAATTCCTTCTAATTAACATGATCACCACTGGTTATATGTCTATGTGTACCTTATTCATACTAGATCTATAAACTTTATGCTTTATGGGTTTTTGAAATACACCAGTGTACTTAACCAATTGTAACATTTATTTAAATGGAGAAGGTGATTCAATTCGATAACAGGTATTTCGATGTAACCCTTTTATATATAAATATATATATATATATATTATAGATTCGTGATTTTCTTTCACTTAAATTAGGTGTTAATTAGTTTTAAAAAAGACCACAATTACTTTTTATTTTCACCATTTTTTAAGATCTTATGTAATTAGTCTACATTATAATTATGGATCAGTAAATTATTTATCTTTATCAACACATACCATTTTTATTGACAAACAACTTATTAGACCTTATAAAAATTGCACCATTAGTTGTTGTGATTTGTGATATAGACATGTAGTGTGTTTCAAAATGATTATTTACAGTAAATTAAAAATTCCTATAACTAGAGGAATAACATATAAATTTTATGCAATTATTTTTTTTCTTTTACTTGTTACCTTTGGATCTTGAATGTTGACACAATACATGGGTTTTTGGAATAGTATCTACTTATCTGACTTTATTGGCGATGTGGAAAAACTTGGTTGTATAATATATATATATTTCTTTTGTTTGATCGTTGACCATAATATTTCAATTAAAAGACACGCAGTACATTGAAAGGTAAGCTAACTCTCTCTCTCTCTCTCTCTCTCTCTCTCTCTCTCTCTCTCTCTCTCTCTCTCTTAGTTCGACGTTAAAATCTATATGCATTATCTCATTGTCTTTTGGATGTTTTCTTGTAAAAAATTTGTCTGACTTGGAAAATGGTTGGATTTGAACAGGGTGCTTGGAATTAGTAAACATAGATATACCATAAAACAAAATTATTTCAGAGTAACTTCAACAAGAATAAAGTAAAACAATAAAACTTTAGAATACCCCTTCATTGAAAAAATCTCACCATACAGGAACTAATCTCTCTTGAAAAACCATTGCTACCATCGACCCCTTATCACCTTGAATATTCATATTTTTAATTTCATGAGTTTCAAGGAAACACGAGAGTAATTCTCCTTCAATACTTTCAAGAAGGATATTTTCATTCTTCCAAACCATCAGAGGATGCGGTTAATTCCAGATACAAGTCCAACTCTAACCTGTTCACTCCAAGATTCCACCTCTCCGTATTTTTGCACTGCCCATATCTCAACGAACTATTCCAAAGGTTGATTATACTTTGTGTATGCAAACAAAGCTAGAGTATCATTTAAAACTGTAAGGGACTTGCACATTGAAAGGTAAGCTAAGTCTCTCTCTCGTAGTTCGACGTTAAAATCTATTTGCATTATCTCATTGTCTTTTGGATGTTTTCTTGTAAAAAAATTGGCTGACTTGGAAAATAGTTGGATTTGAACAGGGTGCTTGGAATTAGTAGACACAGAGATACCATCAAACAAAATAAGAAACCTCCCAAAAGAAAACATCAAACAAAATCTGAAACCTTCTCCATATCAACTGGGTACGGAACATTCAAGGCAAATGGCTGGAGTAGAAGGTCTCGTTCGCCATGATATTTCAGTGAGGATCTCCATGAATTTTTTTTTTCATGTTGTTGATTGATTATTTGAACACCAACAAAAAATCATTGATTCATTGTGTACTTCTTATTAAAGAATTTTTCATCTTTAGGCTTTTACTTGTTTTAAACTAGCTTTAATTAATGTAACTGGTCATCATTGATATCCTTTATTTGGATCAGTAATTATTTAATTAAGTGAAGCATTGATGTTGTCATTTCCAAGTTTTTAAAGTTATAACCTGGGTAGATTACATGCTTGTTCACAATCAAATAAATAATTAAATTTAAGATCATCTTTTATTGGAGACTTTCTTTCTTTGTTCCATATTTTCTTCATTTTTCTTGTGCTATATGATATACCTTATGAAAGATCTATATTATGGAAGTAGTTAAAGAAGTTAAGTTCATTAAGAATAATTAATCTGTCTAGCATCTTTTAAAAAACTCAAGTTCCCATTTATGAAGCATACGATCTAAATAGTGATTACTTAGGTCGCTGGTAGGAAGACCACGATCGCGCATCCTCGACCTCGACCTACCTTTTCTACAAGTACTTTCTAGATGCGTAATCTCCATCCCCTTCATGTCAGCCTTCAGTTACCAATATGTTGCTCAAATAGTTCTACATGAAGCCAATGTGGCATCTGTTATAACCTATATAACACGATTCGAGATAAGAGGTATATTATCTCTGTCAGGCACATCACGCTGAATTGGTAGCAATATTGTTTGGGCTTCAAAAGATGTCAATATAGTGTTTATTGAGATTAATATGTTAAGATACATACGTTAGTGAAGGAAAATGGAATCTATGAAAGACGTCTTGATACGACACTTAAGGCGTGCAAGGAGTGCTAGTAAACCATTTGAACTTTGGGTTAATTTACATCTATTATGAGTAAAATATGTGTGTCGATTAGATGGGAAAATGGTGTTCGTGATAGAAATTTCCCAGGTATAAAGCTACACTTATTTACACATGATATAAAAAAAGAGAAGGTATAGTCTTCCATGAAAGTTTGATGTTTTGTTATGATGCATTCTTTAAACTTAAAGAGAAATAGCTTGATGTTAAAACTGTTATTCTTTTACAAGGTGATTAAAATAGATTATTATAATGACACGGACATGAGGGATTCTCAATGGTACACTGTCTGAACATTTGTGTTGAAAATAGTCACACAAGTATTAGTGCAAGATATTTGACTTCATTGTGATAAGTCTGTTGTGTATATCTTTTAGCATGTTGATGATATTAAATTAATAAGTAGCTCTATTAATTAAATCAACAAAGAAAAACATTATTAGCTTTTTGGACTTGACATGAATGATATAGGTAGTGCTAAAAGGATATTAACTTGAAGCAAAACTTACTACTTATATTGTGTACGCTGGCTTGAAATTGCAGCGACACTAAGGGTTATATGGAATAGGCAAAACAAATTCATATTTAATAAAACTATTCAATCTCCTCGGATTTATGGGCTAAGAAAGGACACAATGCGATTGGCTATGGATTTTGCATTAGCATGGGGAAGGAGCATGACAGTGCAGTTGTTGTTTTCCGTAAAAAGTTATTTAATTCGATGAGTAAAATCATATGGTCGCCTAAAGCTTAATGTGGATGGTAGTTGCGGCTTAGTTGAGAGAAAAAATGGGATATGTAGTCTACTTAGAGATGGGGATGGAACATTTGTAGCTTGGTTTTTCATGCCTTGTGAGGTAAAATCTCCTATTAACTAAAAACGTTTATCACTTATTATGGACAGAGATGGGCGGTGAAGCGGTGAATTAAGGATTTTCGTAGTGAGACTGACTCGAGGAAACTTCACGCGTTAGTGAAGGGCGGTGCTAACTCAAAGAATTGGACTTACACTATAAGGCTTAGTTGCACTAAGATTCTCATAGAACACCCAAATTTTAAGATGAATTATATGTATCGTGAGGCAAATGATTGTGCAGACGTGTTTTCGAGAAAAAAGAGAAGGCATGCAAATCCTAAGTTCATTTTATACTCTACTTGAATGTATTCGTTAGTTTATTATTAACTAACAGCTTTCAAAGCTTCTCATGTATGAAAAAAAAAATTAGTTCTGACTATTTAAAAGGATTGAAAAAAAATTTAGTGCTAAAACTTTAATAAAGACCATATCTTTGAAAAAATTGCTAATTAGCGAAATGTTAACGGTAATTAATCAATTGTATTCGAGTTTACATTAGGTAAGAACCGTATATCTTAGAAGTCTTGATTATAGTCTGTTAGTGCACTTTCTACTACTTAGTAATAATAATAAGAAACTACACAAACCATATGATGAGTATATTGATATAACCGTTCATTTAAGAAAATTATCTCGTTATATGGGTTGTTAAAAGAGGATGGAGTTTTTCTTTTCCTTCCTACTATATTTATGATAGACAATCTGATATTTATCTTAGCAAGAATTGTGTTACTTGTGTATATCATGAAAAAACAAAATGCATTGATAATAAAAAAAAATTATTTTATAAGGAGTTTGGTAGAGAATGGTAAGATTAAAGTTGTTAAGATTTTACTAAGGAGATGGTATCTAATATGGAATTATGTAACTTTTTTTTGAATATATATGAGAGCCAATTTGGACTCGGAATCATGTTGACTCCAGTAAAATTCGATCCCAGGACTATGTAACTTTAATTAAAAGTAAACATTACTTCTATTTGTTGTTTGTTAAGATGATTATTGTAAAAGTGTAAATGTATTATAGTATGATTTGGCGGTTATTAGGAGATGGTTGTAACGGAAAGATTATTGATTAAAATGCCGAATTGTGATTTTATTGGACCAAAACCGTGTTAGGCTAATTTATGGTTAAGTAAACTGTAAATAGAAAAAGCAGAGATCCCAGGACTTATTTAATCAAACCAAACATTGTGGCTAGTTTAGCATTATGATTATTATTATGTCAAATTGTGATCTTATTGGACTAAGTTGGCCTGATTTTTGGCCCAAGTAAAATGTAAATAGAAAAAGGGAAGTCTACACTATATTATTATGACACTTCTTCTTGAGAATTGTCGATCTTTATTCTATTTGTACAAATTAAAATCTTAATTGGCCCATTTTACAAGATTATGACGTGTCTATTTGAGAATTGTTGATTTTTATTTTTTTTTACGGTTCAGATCGAAAACCTAATTGGTTCATATATAAGACTTTCTTATGTTTGGTTCGATCATTTATCTCATTCTCTCATTTTTATCAGACACACTTTCTCTTAAATTAGCAGGCTTTATTCTTTCATATATTTGACAAATTCCTTCTAATTAACATGATCACCACTGGTTATATGTCTGTGTGTACCTTACTAATACTAGATCTATAAACTTTATTCTTTATGGGTTTGTGAAATACACCAGTGTACTTAACCAATTGTAACAATTATTTAAATGGAGAAGGTGATTCAATTCGGTAACAGGTATTTCGATGTAACCGTTTTATATATATATTATAGATTCGTGATTTTCTTTCACTTAAATTAGGTGTTAATTAGTTTTAAAAAAAGACCACAATTACTTTTTATTTTCATCTATTTTTACGATCTTATGTAATTAGTCTACATTATAATTATGGATCAGTAAATTATTTATCTTTATCAACACATACCATTTTTATTGACAAACAACTTATTACACCTTATAAAAATTGCACCATTAGTTGTTATGATTTGTGATATAGACATGTAGTGTGTTTCAAAATGATTATTTACAGTAAATTAGATATTCCTATAACTAGAGGAATAACATATAAATTTTATTTAATTATTTTTTCTCTTTTACTTGTTACCTTTGGATCTTGAATGTTGACACAATACATGGGTTTTTGGAACAGTCTCTACTCATCTGACTTTATTGGCGATGTGAAAAAACTTGGTTGTATAATATATATATATATATATATATATATATATATATATATATATATATATATATATATATATATATATATATATATATTTCTTTTGTTTGATCGTTGACCATAATATTTCAATTAAAAGACACGCAGCACATATATTTCTCTCTCTCTCTCTCTCTCTCTCTCTCTCTCTCTCTCTTAGTTCGAGGTTAAAATCTATGTGCATTATCTTATTATCTCATTTAAATTTATTTATATGCCAGCTAGGGAGCCTTAAAGGTCCCTTTTCTGATGCTCTCAACAAGATACGTCAGATTAACTCGAATAAGAAGAATGCTCGAGAATTAATTGAGTGGGAACCCGCGATTAATATTGAAAATCGGCCCAAATCACATTCCATTCCTTCTCTATTTGATCTTTCCGTAGGTGTCCTTACAAAGAATGTCGAGGGATTAGTTTCTCTCGACCATGTTCCAAATATTATAAGGAGAAAACTCACGAAAGCTCTGTGTGATGATAGAAAAATGAACAATCACATCTTGGATCTACTATTACAAGGATATTTACCTGAGCTACACATCAAGGATTGCTCATGGTTACCAGACACCTAATTTGTCAAAAGTTTCGCAAATTTAGATACCACAGATTTACGGGTAATTATATTATTTTTAAGCACATGTTGAATTTTAGTAGGTTATTAACTTAAATGTGTTGATATGTTCTGTTATTCATGAAAAATTTAATTTACTTAATGATTACGTGAACTTGAAACAGGTACTTCAGCTTGATCTATGTGGACAAATAGCGTTTGAGTACTCATTACCTGAAACATTTGGAAAATGAGAGAATAGCTTACCGAAGCTAGCAATCATATCGCTAAAAGGAGCTGCTCGTTTAACCGATAAAGCTATACAAATTCTCCTTAAATCAGCACCAAAATTACTATCCATGAATCTGAGTCAGTGCTCTCTTGTAACAGAGATGGGTATTAAGCATATAGCTAATGCTCTGGGCCCCAAGGATTGTAAGACATACGGTATATAGAGAAAAAAAGTTGTTAACACTAATTTGGTATAATGAAATGGAGCGCCATGTTTTTTTTTTTTTGGTTACATGGGTGATCCGGGCTAGCATGTGCGCACCCGACTAATCCGATGGAGATATACATGTCTCCCTATATATGTTCTCATGGTAAATCAGAACTAGGATACCCATGTTCAGGGAGAAGTTCGAGCCTTGTACCTCTCACTTTTCTTTTTGGTTGGATAAGTAATTTCATAGGAGAAATGGTATAATGTACAATTAAGCTACATAGATTTAAAAGTTTTTTTAGGACGTGTAAAGAAGAGAAAAAAAAAATTAGCCAATTCCTATCCTATTAAAATTATCCAATGTGGAAGATGCAGAATAATATCTAAGCGATTAAATGGCTCTATGATCGGCCCAAACTCACATGCCATTTGGTTGATATTCCGGATGATCAGTTAGATTATCCAGTTTGTTGCTGACAGCTGCCTAATACCTTGAATGAGTTTCAGCTTATCTGATAAAATTGTTTTGTCTTTCATTGAAAAATCGGCGCATTTTCCGTATCTTTCAAAATTGTTAGGGCCTCTCCTTCCAAAAATTAGTTGCAGAATAAAGTATTTTTATAGTTGATTCTACAACCCGAATTTTGTGAAATTAAACAATCCATATTTTAGTAGTTTCATAAGGTTTACTAAAGGACGCGTCACATGAGAAAATAATATTAGACTCGTTGATGGAAGATTCTGTATTTTGGTGTTATCTGTCTTGAAAGATTTTATTAGAAGAGGGATTAGTGTTTCTCTATTCTGAACAGTGTAATACTCTCATTACTTTAAATCACTAGTTTATTCTCATAAGTTTAAGTTAGTAATTATCTATTCACTAGTCTATTCTTATCGAGAAACATACAAGAATCATTAATTATTCTTGAAGGCATGATTGGTGTACAAAATAAATAAGATAGAAAAATGCATAAGTTAAACTCCTTTAACGTTCTATTATTAGAGAGGATTTCACCGCTCATAATAAGATTATTTTGCACCCGCCATATATTGACATATGGTAGGGCAATGCAATTTCAATACTTTTCGCCTTAAATTTTTTCCGAGTTTTAAGTTTGTTTGTGCCAATTCAGGACACTCAAAATGGTGTTTATCTCTTTTTCAATACCAAACCATTTTCTCATATATTCTAAAGAAAAGGTATTTGTTAGATTCAAAATCTTTCCCACACATTTCACAAAGTGGGTCCAATTTCATATAAACTATCATATCCTATGTGCGAAATCTCTCTTATTGTCATCCATACAAGAATATCATGTTTAGAAACAAAATAAGAGTTTCACATAATATTGGCCCAATTTTTTGAAAAAGATTGGTGACGAAAAATATTATAAGGAGATTTATATAAACAAAGAAACCCACTACTTCTTGGCTTACAAGCAAATGTTTGATCATTTGGGATGGAGAACCAATGATGCAACACTTGTATTCCTCCTTCATACCCAACCAAAATATCTATTTTATCTTCTAGTACCCATAATTTTCTAAATAAGGAGAGTCTAATTTTTTCACATGACATAACCAAATTCATTAATTTTCATATATTCTCTATGAACCCATTTTATCCATAATGAGACTTCTTTCGTCACTATTTTCACAACATCTTCATGAGCAAAACTTTGTTTTAAACTCCTAGATCTTTAAAACCAAGGCCTCTTTTATTTTTTTGGTATGGCTATATTCTTCAGTTTGATTTGCATAGATTTTCCATCCCCTGTAAAATCTCCTACAAATACTCACGATTCAATCACAGACAGAAATAAGTATCGAAATATAGATGGCCCAAATCAAACTATTCTGAAGAACCGATCTAATAAGTTGAAGGCGACCCACGTATGAAAGAGAAGAATCATTTCCAATACCGCACATAACTCTTCAGCTTACCAATGAGAGGTTTGTAGTCTCTCGAGAATAAAAATTGAAGTTCTAAGAGATGCACCCAAATATCAAAACGACATATCCCAATTTTCAAGTTGAGTAATTTTCATAAAATCATCAATAACCTCACTCTTAATTCTCACATATTAAACATTTGATTTTGTATATTTAAATGAAAACTCGAATACTTACTAAACTCCTCCAAACAATCCATAAGTATTTTTGCCGAATTATGGTCTCCTTTAGCTAAAAGCATGATATCATCGACAAAAGCAATGTGGGTGATCTTATTTTTCCTGCATTTTGGATGGTGCTTGAACCAAACATTTGTATTCTTTTTCAATAACCTCGACAAATAATCAAGACACGGAATGGAAAGGTAAGTAGAGATATGATAACCTTTTCTTAAGCCTTTTTCACTTTTGAAGAAGCCATGAATTTCCCGCTTAAGCGCAACGGAATATGAATATTTTGTACATTCCATAACTCAGTTAACAACCAAACCGGAAGATTTAACCGTTTGAGTACCTCCCTAAGGCAATCCCATGATACCAAATCATACGCTTTTTACAAACCAATCGTGATAGTACATCTAGGTGAGCTACTATTATTGTTATACTCTCTGAAGATATCTTGCATTAAATGAATATTCTCGGCTATCTATCTTCCGGGAATAAAAGTATTTTGTGATTGATCAATGGTCTCTTCAGAAACCGGATTCATGTGATCCGCAATAATCATTGTGATTGCTTTATAAATTACATTACAACACTATATGGTCTATAATGCTCAACAATCACTGAATTTTCTTCTTGCGAATGAGAGCAATAATAGTAGCATTTAATTATTTAAGTAAACATCCGGTAGTGAAGAATTAATTTCCATTGGATGGTAAGAAAGGACCCATAAAGTCAATGCCCCATACATCAAATATTTCTACCTCAAGAATGTTTTTACGTGGCATTTCGTCCCTCTTGGATATATTCCCAGTAAATTGACATCTGTTAAACTTCTTTACATATTCATGACAATCTTTATGTAACATAGGCCAATAAAAACAAGATTGAAGTACCTTAGCAGCTGTGCGATCACCATTAAAATGTCCTCCATAGGGTGAATCGTGACATCCCGCAATAACTCCATAAGTCTCATTATCAGGTATGCAATTTCTTACCATTTGATCACCACACACTTTGTAGAGAAAATAGTCCTCCCAAAAGAACTGTTTAGCACGTGTACTTAACCTCTTCTTGTCTTGGGAAGTAGCTCCTTCAGGAAAAGAACCACTTACCACAAGATTTGCAATATCAACATACCACGGTATCCATTAAAGATAGCAAATAAACTTTCATCTGGGAATTCTTCTCGAACTAACTCTGGACTAGTGTTTGATTCAGAACCTTCAAGACGAGACAAATGATCTGCAACCTGATTTTCTCACAACCCTGTCGATCTCGAATCTCTAAATCAAATTCTTGAAGCAATAACACCCATCTGATTAACCTCAGCGTCACATCTTTCTTATCCATAAGGTACTTTATAGCGAAGTGGTCAGTAAATACAACAATTTTCGCTCCAAGAAGATAGAACGAAACTTGTCAAAAGCATAAACTCTCGCTAAAAGTTCCTTCTCAGTCACTGTATAATTAACTTAGGCACTAGTGAAGGTCTTACTTGCATAATATATAGAATAAAATACCTTGTTCTTCCTTTGACCCAACACAGCACCCATAGCTAAATCGCTTGCATCACACATAACTTCAAAAGGAATTTTCCAATCAGGAGGTAACACAATCGGTGCAGTTATAAGCTTCTCCTTCAACTCTTGAAATGCCTTCATGCAAGCCTCATCTAAAAGGAATTTGGTGTCCTCCTCGAGTAGGTTACACCAAGGCTTTGTAATCTTTGAAAAATCCTTGATGAAACGACGATAGAATCCAGCATGGCCTAATAAACTTCTTACCCTTTTTACAGAAATGGGAGGGAGAAGAGTTTTTATTACCTCAATCCTTGCGCGATCAACTTCTAACCCTGCACTTGAAACTTTATGACCCAATACTATACCTTCTCTAACCATAAAATGACACTTTTCCCAATTCAACACCAAATCTGTCTCCTTGCATCTTATTAACACCCTTTCCAAATTCTGTAAACACTCCTCGAAGTTCTCACCAAATACAGAAAAGTCATCCATAAATACCGCGAGGAAATTATCTATCATATCCCAGAAAATAGCCATCATACATCTCTGAAAGGAAAGGTAGCAGTTACGTTGCATAACCCAAAAGGCATCCTCCGATAGGCAAAGGTACCAAAAGGGCATGTGAATGTGGTTTTGTGTTGATCAGATGGATCTACATAAATCTAATTATACCCCGAATAACCATCCAAGAAGCAGTAATACTCCCTACTAGCCAATTTGTCTAACATCTGATCAATGAAGGGAAGAGGAAAATGGTCTTTTCTGGTCGCCTTGTTCAACTTGCGGTAATCCATACGAACCCGTCAACCAACAACTGGTCTCGTGGAGATGGCTTCATTCTGATCATTGAGGATGGTAGTCATTCCTCCTTTCTTCGGTACGCACTGAACTGTACTAACCCATTCACTACTAGCTATGGGAAAGATGATTCCCACGTCTAGTAGCTTAATCACTTCTTTTTTCACTACTTCCTTCATTGATGGCATCAGTCTCCTTGACCTTCAACTGAACGTGCACTATCATCTTCAAGAATGATTTTATGTTGACAATAGGATGGACTAATGCCTTTGATATCAGCAATGGTCCAACCTATCGTCTCTTTATTCACCCTTAGTACACGTAGTAGTTTATCTTCTTGAAAACCTGTTAAAACAATCAAATACCTCTTGCGTGGCATGTTCAGCTACATCCCTTCAGAAGCAATCTCCTAGGACATATGGAAATTTCATAGCTCTGAACATATTAAACTTCACCTCCTCGTCTTGGATTCTCATGGTTAATTCTCCATTTTCTACATCAATTAAAGTACGCCCCGTGGCTAGGAATGGTCGTCCCAAAATAATGGGGGCATTCCTATCCGCGTCGTATTCAAGAATAACAAAATCAACGGGAAAAACTAAAGTACCTGCCTTGACGAGGACATCTTCGATTCGTCCCTTCGGGTGAACGAGGGATCTATCGATCATTTGCAAGACCATAGAAGTAGGTCTCAAATCTCCTATTCTCAACTTATTAAAGATCGATTTGGGCATAAGATTAATACTTGCACCCAAATCACATAGTGCTTTACCTTGCCACTCCTTACCAATCGATATAAGAATTGTAAAACTCCCAGGGTCAGGCAGCTTAGGTGGCAACTTACTTTGGCAGATAGCGCTACACTCTTCGGGTAAGCCAATCATCTCATTATCACCATACGGCCTTTTATTCGTTAGGGCTCTATTAAAAAACTTCACGTATTTCAGTATATATTTAATAGCTTCGAGTAACAGAATATTTATGTTTAGACCCCTTACCATGTTGATGAATCTCTAATTCTCAGCCATATCTCCTTTTTTCTGAACTCTCGAAGGAAAAGGTGGAGGAGGACGGTTCTCCACAATCTCTTTCATTTTCTGAACTTCTGGAATTTTCTCCACCTCTATTACTTCAGGTTCATTTTCTTTTTCTACCTCCTCCACTACTGGTTTTTCTTTATTTATCACTTCTTTTTCTTCCATGACTGGAAATGGGGGTGGAGGAAGTTTCTTAGCACTTCTCAACGCTATGGCATTACAATCCTTGGTGTGTTTTGGGACTTCTGTATCACTAGGGAGTCTTCCTTGTTGATGCTAATTTAATTGTTTCAAAATTTGATCCACTTGATTCCCCAACAATTTTAGTGCAGCTTCATAGGTTTGTTGACTCTGAATGGATTGTGCCTGAAGTGCCATTAATTTGACTACTGTTAGTCAAAGATCTTCAGTTTCTTCTTGAGGTTGAGAAGGTAAGGCTTTTTGATTCATTGTATCATTGTAACTATTTTGAGGAGGTTGCCTTTGAGCCTGATTTCCATAATTCTGTCCTCCTTGATAGTTATTTTGTGGTCTAGGTTGATAAGTGTTACCTTGGGGACGCGGTTGATATGCGTAAGTAGGATTAGCTGCCCCATTAGGATTTGAGTATTGGAAACCCGGATGGTTTCTGTTGGGCATATATCCATTACCATTCGAATTAAAATTTCCTCTGTTGGAAACAAACATCACAGACTCTTGATTATTCTGACAATTCTCCCATACGTGATCATTCACACCACAATACTCACATCCATACACTTCTTGTGCAGCGTTCACTTTAGCCCTTTTATTCGAAAAACCTTCTTTCACGGCTAACGTAAGTTGCTTCAATTGTTGTTCTAATGTGGTTTGTATTTTGTTCTCTAGGGAGGTGAACTTCTCTTCAATGTTGACGTTATTAAGTCCCCCTTTAGCGGGTGTTCTCACAGTATTCCACCCCACTTCATTGTCGACCGTCCTATCCAAAATAAATCTTGCGTGAACAGGTTGAACTCGTAAAAACGCACCACCACATAAGATATCTAAATCTTTTCGTGATCCACCATCAAGACTGTTATAGAAAATTTTCAATTGTTGTTGATCTGAAAGGTCATGATTGGAGACTCTTCATAAGCAATTCTGAAATCTCGACCAACTTCTACCCAACGTTATATCATATTCTTGTCGGAAACGTGTTAACTCGAGGTGAACATCTAACCTCATGTTGGACGAATAATATCTATCGAAAAATGCAGCCTGTAACTATTCCCAATTAGTAATCTTTCCCGGCTCTTGTGAATCATGCCAATCACTCACTCTATCTATCAAGAAAAATCTGAATGTAGCAAAATACATTAGCTCTTTTGTTACTCCTTGAGTGATGTACGAATCGCAGATTTGCATAAATTTTTGTACTGCGCGAATTGGATCTTCTCCGGTCTTGCCACGAAAATTTCCGAAATTCAGAAACTGAGCTAACATACCTGAATCTGGACGGAATCTCGAAACGTCGATATTAGATGGGCCAATTCCAAGGGGAGGAGCAAGAAATGGTTCTTGTGCTGGACCGGTAAGGAACCATGGGTCGGCTACTTGGATTTGAACCAGAGGATTAGGGACAACTGGTGGCACTGGAGGGTTAGGAATTGGTGGCGCTATTGGCTGACCATTCGCGTCTAGCTGAACTCCTTGTCCATTCTTGTTATGGAGGTTAAGATTGTCCATTTCGTTAGCTAGTCTTTCTACTTCTTGTGCCTCTTGTCCTTTCCTTCTCCTGTTAGCAAGTCTGACTAATGATTCAGGATTATCAAGGATCGGAGGTAATGTCTCAAGATCCTTAAATAGTCTCATTCGCATACACCAAACCTAAAAACCTGAAAAAGATGAACAAACTAAGCGTAAAACTGAAAAATAAAAATGCAACTAACACTAAAGGATAAACACCGGGGTCACACGCTACCGTCCCCGGCAGCGGCGCCAAAAACTTGGTGGTCCTTTGTGTGTTCTAAAATAAATGCAATAAGAAAAGAGAACCACAACCGCAAGTGTACGGTTGTCCCAAGTAATAATAGTGATAAACAGATTCGTTCAGGGACGGATTGGTTGATTCTAATGCTTATCAGATAGTGATTAATTGCACGTAAAGCAAGTAAATGATTTTAAGATTTGTTGTTTGTTTTTCTAATAACAAAGACAAATAATGAAAAGACTAAATTAATGCAAATATAAAGCTAGACGCAAGTAAAAATAGTTGGACACAAGATATTAGAGGTAGTACTCGAGTAACGCTAGGGTTTCACCTAAATCTAAGCATTACATGTATTCTTTAAGGGACGAATTCGGTAAACAATATTGGTCGGGATTCAATTATCTCCTTACCCCCATCAGGGTGGACTAAGTAGCTCTTTTCAGGTGCTATAAACCCCGTTAGGGTGAATATAGTCCACCTTCGAAGGATTAAAGTATAACTACCCAATTGGCCATAGGATTAATTAAGCCTGTCCTACATTCGTTAATTAGTTATGTACCTAGACCCCCCGTCAAGGTGATCCAATTGCCACTAATTGGAATAGCCTAAGTACGAATTCCTAAAATTGATTCACGACTTCAATAATAGTCAATAGGTGTAAATTAAAGAAAAATATTAAATACCCAATTCGATTTCAATTAAATTTATCCCAAATTCAAAAACATAGAATGAAATAGATTGGTGTTCAACCCATTACGCGTTCTCAAGTACCAAATGAAATTAGCTCATAATCGTAAAAACTAAGAAAATAAAATGAAAGTAATTCATAATTGATTTACAGAAATAGAAATAAGAAACCTAATTAGGAAGATGATTCGGCTGCAAAGTGGAGATATAGAAAGTCTCCAGCTCCAAACTTCTTCTTTTCCTTGTTTCTGCTTCTTTTCTCCTTGTCTGGCTTTGTGAATAATGAATTCTATGAAAAATAGAAGTCAAAAGACTTATTTATACTCCAAAAATCGGAATTGGACCTTAGGCTAATATTTAAATGAAATAATAAAGGCCCAAGTCCATTATCTTTGCCCAAAATCTCGTTACTGTTGCACCACTTCCACTAAAACAGATCAACTGGCTTGTTTCAACTCGGATTGACCTCGTTCCAGTTGCTAAAGTTTCGTAACTCAATGGGGCATGTTTTCTCTTCACAAGTCAGAGGCTAAATCTACTCTTAGGTGGTACGAAATCAGCAATGTTTGGCAACTTTCCAGATTTGCATCTTTAAAATATCAATTCTTTCGGGATTTGTCTTCATGCTTTGACTCCATATCACGATCTTTGACTTTATTTTCGGATTCCTCTCCTAGCTAGTATTCAAAACCTACAAACTTTTCACTAAAATACACCATATTACGCGTAAAAGCTTAATAAATAAAAAATACGAAAATCAAAGGAGAGAAAATGAAATATTGCATATTATTACTAAAAGTCTATCGAAATAGCCAGATAATCACCTAATTTGAAGTCTCCTAAGCATATGAATATAGAACAAAAGAGGAGACATCACTCCATTCCTCGAATCTTTCCGTCCTCCTCGAGACACCCGAAATACTCCCTTTTTTTGTGAAATTCTACCCCTACTTGATTAAAATCACCAGCTACAAGCCACGGTGTCTGTAGGTTATAAATTGTATGATTGAGCGCATCCCATAAATACTCTCTTTCGTTGTAATCCGAGCTAGCATAAATTGCTATAAAAATCCAGGATATGCACCCTTTCTGACTTATTTCTACATTTACTACTTGACGACTAGCTGAAAAGACTCTAACATTTCCGTTTGAATCATTACAAAGGAGCCAAATACCGCCTCTATAGCATTCCGAGTCGACCCGAAAAGAATTATCTTTTTCTAACGAGTTGATTATATTGTTCGCATGCATACCACTTACACGAGGTTCAACAACTACTGTAAACCATACTTTATTATTGACCATCATATCTCGAATTACCTGCCGAAATCTAGGATGTGCGGCGCCATAAAAGTTCCAAATTAATATATTAAGGGGATGATATGGCTTCCCCCAATTCATTGTTGAAACATCTGTAAAATTCATTAAATAATAATTGTAAATTGACAAGAGATACCTGTTGGCACATTAGGCGCGAGACACCATGGTGACATCATCCTCCGTAGCTCTCTCCTATAGCTGCTCGGACTTGCCCTGAACCCGCTCTACCTCAGCGGTACCAACAATTTGGCTCTCCAGCCACATCACTGCTTCACTGCGTCATCCTCATTGGAATGATTAATTTGGATCGCAGCAGCCACCTTATTTGTATCAATATCAGTAGCTATACAACTTTCTTTATTTGCTATTAGGTCCCTCCCCATCTGCTCAATTTCTAAGACCTGTACATCAACCAATTCACCATTCGCCCTCACCGTTTCCATACCATCTACCAGCAGATTCTTTGTACCCGATCCATAGCCCACTACCAAGCCCTTAGTACTACTGATCAGCCTTTCCCCTCCTGTGTTTGACCCCTTGGAACCTCTTTTTTTACCCGTAAAGCCCTCACATTTATCTGATTCTTCCGCGGAGAAGTCTAATACCTCCACTGTATCTTCCAATATCCTCCGTTGCTCAAAGTTTGGTGAGGCAATAATATTATGCCCCTTGGCACCACCATCTTTTTTATTGTCCGTGTTAGACCAAGAGACATTTTTTCCTTTATTGTTATACGTTTTTGTTCCCGAAGTGTGGCCTTTGCTTTGTATATCATACCCAGCTTGTCTCGATTCAATCATGCTTTCCTCCATTCTAAGTGCCTCGAAGCGAGTACCAAAGCCCCCAAGAGAGGGTTCCCTTGCGGAGCTAAAACTAGACCCTTTCTCGTTCCCTCTATTCCATCGTCGCACCATCGTCCATTCCCCATACTTTTATGTATGAACAGGGGCTTCAGAACTATTTTCGGTAACTTTCTCTTTACCCCTATTAGTGCTCATATCCTCCTCCATTCTAGTTGTTATATTTGGACTGCAAATTTCCTTTCTATGTCCGGACTTTCCATATTTAAAGCATATAAGGTGGAGACCTTTGTATTCTTCCTTACATATATCCGACCCAATTCTAACTTCCGGTTCTAGAGGTTTGTTCAAGTCAAGTTCAATGGAGAGGCGTGCATAGTTACCTCTTAACCTTCACTTAGTAATTGGGTCTATTTTAATGGTTTGACCAAACTTATCCCTAATTTTTCTCAAGATACGTGTCGTGTAGTTATGCATACCAATGTTAAGTATTCTTACCCAAGTTTTTGTTGTCATTATCGAATTAGATATAACATTGAAGTTAGGAGTCCATTCTCTTACTATAAGGTAGTAATCAAGGACCATCCACGGTCCGCCAGATAGCGTAAAGTCGAAATCTTCCCTTTTTCTGAATTTTACCATATAGTAGCCGTGACCTACATAGACAAGTTCAAAAGGCCATCTGGCGTCCAAATTTGATGTATTTCGCCAAAGAAGAATACCCTCTTGTATTTCTTTCCTTATTCTAATCAAGGTAGGGATGGAATCACTTATCTTTATCTCATCATCATCCTCAATTATATCTTCTAACTCAAGAAAGTCATCCTCACCCATTACATTCTTGTTCATTATTTCATGTTCATCCTCAATAATAGGTATTACTAAATTATTTTCAGTGCCTTTCCAACTAATTAATTTAGGCCTAGAATAAGTACCAGCATTGTTACCCGAATTCCCATTATTCTGAAAATTGCTTACTGATCTTTGACTACCAATTAGCTCTTGTTGCGCCCTTGTTGTTAATGGTGGCACGCTGTCTTTTACCGCCCATCTTTGTTCGCAACAGCCAATTCGAGAAATTCCTCCAAGGCATAAACAGAGGCCTGTTCTTCAATGATTATTCTACGTTGTTGAAGTATTGTCCACGGTTGCCCTGGCGGTTGAGCGTTGCCAACCAGAGGTGGCGGCTGAGGAGAAGACATTCGAAGGGTAACAAAGTTTGTTTTTTTGTTTCTGTATTTGCGGAGCGTTGGAAAGGTTCAAAAATAGCGGACAAATTCACTGCTTTTACAAACTATGTAACTTTCATTAAAAGTAAACATTACTTCTATTTGTTATTTGTTACGATGATGATTGTAAAAGTGTAAATGTATTATATGAATTGGCGGTTATTAGGAAATGGATTGTATGAGAAATATTATTGATTAAAGGAAAATTCTTCCATCCAATATTGGATGATCCTACACCAAAAGTATTAATACACATACCCTATTTTTTAAACTTGCAAAAGTAACTAACATATAATCTAGTGACATGTGTTTTGTTAAAATAATCCATGGCTGTGATATGAATATTGGACCATCCAATATTGGATGGAAGTATAACCCTTGATTAAAACTTCGAATTTTAATTTTATTGGACGAAAACTATGATAGGCTAATTTTTGGTTAAATAAAATGTAAAAAGAAAAAGCAGAGAGCCCAGTACTTATTCAAACCAAACAATGTGGTTAATTTAGAATTGTGATTATTATTATGTCAAATTGTGATCTTATTTGACTAAGTTGGCCTGATTTTTTGCCCAAGTAAAATGTAAATAGTAAAAGAGAAGCCTACACAATATTATTATGACACTTCTGCTTGAATATTGTCGATCTTTATTCTATTTGTGCAAATTTAAAACTTAATTGGTCCATTTTACAGTATTATAACGTGTTTATTTGAGAATTTTTGATTTTATTATATTTGTACAGTTCAGATTGAAAACCTAATTGGTTCCATATATAAGACTTCCTTAAGTTTGCTTTGATTATTTATCTCATTCTCTCTTCTTTACCTCACAGATTTTATTTTAAATCAGTAGATTTCTGTTCCTTCATATACTTGATAAATTCCTTCTTATCGTGATCCCCGATGGTTATGTGTCTGAACTGTAAACTTTATAGATTTATGAAATAAAGTATACTTAGCCGATTGTAGCAGCTATTTAAATGGAGAAAGCGATTTAATTCGGTAACAGGTATTTCGATGTAACCCTTTTATATATATATAATAGATTTGTGATTTTCTTTCACTTAAATTAGGTGTTAATTAGTTTTAAAAAAGAGCACAATTACTTTTTATTTTCACATATTTTTACGATATTATGTAATAAGTCTACATATATAATTATGGATCAGTAAATTATTTATCTTTATCAACACATACCATTTTTATTGACAAACAACTTATTACACCTTATAAAAATTGCACCATTAGTTGTTGTGATTTGTGATATAGACATGCAGTGTGTTTCAAAATGATTATTTACAGTAAATTAAAAATTCCTATAACTAGAGGAATAAGATATAAATTTTATGCAATTACTTTTTCCCTTTTACTTATTACCTTTGGATCTTGAATATTGACACATTACATGGGTTTTTGGAACAGTATCTACTCATCTGACTTTATTGGCGATGTGGAAAAACTTGGTTATAATATATATATATATATATATATATATATATATATATATATATATATATATATATTTCTTTTGTTTTATAGTTGACCATAATATTTCAATTAAAAGACACACAACACATTGAAAGGTAAGCTAACTCTCTCTCTCTCTCTCTCTCCCTCTCTCTCTCTCTCTCTCTCTCTCTTAGTTCGACGTTAAAATATATGTGCATTATATCATTGTCTTTTGGATGTTTTCTTGTAAAAAATTTGTCTGACTTGGAAAATGGTTGGATTTGAACAGGGTGCTTGGAATTAGTAGACATAGATATACCATCAAACAAAATTAGAATTTTTTTCAGAGTAATTTCAACAAGAATAAAGTAAAACATAAAAACTTTAGAATACCCCTTCATTGAAACAATCTCACCATACAGGAACTAATCTCTCTTGAAAAACCATTGCTACCATCGACCCCTTATCACCTTGAATATTCATATTTTTAATTACATGAGTTTCAAGGGAACATGAGAGTAATTTTACTTCAATACTTTCAAGAAGGATATTTTCATTCTTCCAAACCATCAGAGGACGGTTAATTCCAGATACAAGTCCAACTCTAACCTGTTTACTCCAAGATTCCACCTCTCTGTATTTTCGCATTGGCCATATCTCTACGAACTGTTCCGAAGGTCGATTGTACTTTGTGTATGCAAACAAAGCTAGAGTATCATTTAACATGTATGGGACTTGCACATTGAAAGGTAAGCTAACTCTCTCTCTCTCAATCTCTCTTAGTTCGACGTTAAAATCTATTTGCATTATCTCATTGTCTTTTGGATGTTTTCTTGTAAAAATTTTGTCTGACTTGGAAAATGGTTGGATTTTAACAGGGTGCTTGGAATTAGTAGACATAGAGATACCATCAAACAAAATTAGAAACCTCCCAAAAGAAAACATCAAACAAAATCCGAAACCTCCTCCATATCAACTGTGTACGGAACATTCAAGGCAAATGGCTGGAGTAGAACGTTTCGTTGGCCATGATATTTCAGTTAGGATCTCCATGAAAAAATGTTTTCATGTTGTTGATTGATGATTTGAACACCAACAAAAAATCATTTATTCATTGTGTATTTCTTATTCAAGAATTTATCATCTTTAGGCTTTTACTTGTTTTAACCTAGCTTTAATTAATGTAACTTGTCATCATTGATATCCTTTATTTAGGTCAGTAATTATTTAATTAAGTGAAGCATTGATGTTGTCATTTCTAAGATTTTAAAGTTATAACCTGGGTAAATTACATGCTTGTTCACAATCAAATAAATAACTAAATTTAAGATCATCTTTTATTGGAGACTTTCTTTCTTTGTTCCATATTTTCCTCATTTTTCTTGTGTTATATGATATAACTTATGATAGATCTATATTAAAGAAGTAGTTAAAAGAAGTTGAGTTCATTAAGAATAAATAATATGTCTAGCATCTTGTAAAAAATTCAAGTTCCCATTTATGAAGCAATAAGAAGTATCACTTAACAATTTAATCTTTCTAGTAATATTATTTCACCTCTTTACAGATATTACACCGTGCCGTCAAATGTAAATCAGAAAATCAGTTGGATGAAATGTGATTTCACCAGACAAAACCAATGTGATATGATAAGATCCCATACCTGTGTATAGTTTTCTAAAGTAAATTAATATAAAAACAGAAAAGAAGCAAATTTGGGGTTCTGGTTTTTCATAGACTAAGACTGAAGCTAAGTTTCATTGCGTTGGTTCTCCACTCCTCTGTGAGTGTTAAGATGTGTATCTTTTTTGTATATGAAAAGTTTAACTATGTCCCACAATGTAATACCATTTTGTGTTGTATACAAAGTTTGAAACTAGCAGCCTAATGCTTCATTGACAAAAAGGTAAAACAAAAGTGTTGTTAGGCTTGATCAATTTGATCGTTCTGATGAAGTTAAACACCATTATTGCATTAAGGAGCTGAGGAATTGATGAAAGAAAAGAAGTTTACACCATTGATATGCATGTACAATGAAATATATATATAAGGAATGATTTACATGAAATTGTCCAAGGGAGAAAGGTATTTTAGCTCTTCAATATTATACGAAAGTGCGTATGTCATCCACGTGATTCAAAAGATAGAAAATATACCCCTCCATTGTGTTATACAATTATATTCAAAATCTACCACAAAGGTATAAATATTATTTCTCGGAATAACACTGATACTTTGATACTTTGTAAACATATATATTTGGTTATTTTGCATAACACAGAGACCTATGGTGCAATTAATCCAAAAGAAAACAATTAACGCGTGTAATGTCAAATATCATACGTGTAGTGCTGTCATAGATGATAAATAGATTAGAATTTTTGAGTGAAAAATAAATTCTAAGAACTTATATAAATAAATAAACTCCAAGAAAAATAATTAACAAAATTAAATTAAATTAAACTAACTTAATATTTTCTTAAACCTCGATTATTTTGTTTGCGTAAGGAAAATTTGGCCTTAACTTCGTCAACTGGAGTCAAATGAAGAATCAAATGATAGAAACTACCCAAAATCTCTATCGTAATATATAACGGCCTCGGAAGACAGATTATACATCTTCATAGTTCATACCAACTTCAGGTGAGGATCAAGTGAAAGCAAAATGTTTGTTGCATATAAAGGCTGACCATGTTGGCTTTATATTATATCTCATGCAACCCAAGTGGAGTTAGAGGGAGTAGTACCTGAGAATGAAGAAGGGGTGGCTTCGAAGCTGACGGATAAAATGAAGGTTAATTATCATGCTATGGCTTCAATTGAGTAGAAAGCTGAGTGACTTTTAGGTGGTGGTCCAAGTTTTGATAGTTGGAAAAAGGATTGTAAGACTGACGGTATATAGAGAAAAAAAGTTGTTAACACTAATTTGGTATAATGAAATGGAGCGCCATGTTTTTTTTTTTTTGGTTACATGGGTGATCCGGGCTAGCATGCGCGCACCTGACTAATCCCATGTAGATATACATGTCTCCCCATATATAATCTCATGGTAAATTATAACTAGGTTACCCATGTTCAGGGAGAAGTTCGAGCCTTTTACCTCTCACTTTTCTTTTTGGTTGGATAAGTAATTTCATATGAGAAATGGTATAATGTACAATTAAGCTACATAGATTTAAAAGTTTTTTTAGGACGTGTAAAGAAGAGAAAAAAAAATATCCAATTCCTATCCTATTAAAATTATCCAATGTGGAAGATGCGGAATAATATCTAAGCGATGAAATGGCTCTATGATCGGCCCAAACTCACATGCCATCTGGTTGATATTCCGGATGATCAATTAGATTATCCAGTTTGTTGCTGACAGCTGCCTAATACCTTGAATGAGTTTAAGCTTATCTGATAAACTGTTTTGTCTTTCCTTGAAAAATCAGCGCATTTTCCGTATCTTTCAAAATTGTTAGGGCCTCCCCTTCCAAGAATGAGTTGTAGAATAAAGTATTTTTATAGTTGATTCTACAACCCGAATTTTGTGAAATTAAACAATCCATATTTTAGTAGTTTCATAAGGTTTACTGAAGCACGCGTCACATGAGAAAATAATATTAGACTAGTTGATGGAAGATTCTGTATTTTGGTTTTATCTGTCTTGAATGATTTTATTAGAAGAGGGATTAGTGTTTCTCTATTCTGAACCGTGTAATTCTCTCATTAGTTTAAATCACTAGTTTATTCTCAAAAGTTTAAGTTAGTAATTATCTATTCACTAGTCTATTGTTATCGAGAAACATACAAGAATCATTAATTATTCCTGAAGGCATGATAGGTGTACAAAATAAATAAGATAGAAAAATGCATAAGTTAATCTCATTTAACGTTCTATTATTGGAGAGGATTTCACCGCTCATAATAAGATTATTTTGCAGTCGCCATATATTGACATATCGTAACGGCAATGCAATTTTTCAATAGTTTTCGCCTAAATTTTTTTTCCGAGTTTTAAATTTTTTGAGCCAATTCAGGACACTCAAAATGGTGTTTATCTCTTTTTCAATACTAAACCATTTTCTCATATATTCTAAAGAAAATGTATTTGTTAGACTCAAAATCTTTCCCGCACATTTCACAAAGTGGGTCCAATATCATATAAACTATCATATCCTATGTGCGAAATCTCTCTTATTGTCATCCATACAAGAATATCATGTATAGAAATAACATAAGAGTTTCACATAATATTGGCCCAATTTGTTGAAAAAGATTGGTGACGAAAAACATTATAAGGAGATTTATATAAACAAAGAAACCCACTACTTCTTGGCTTACAAGCAACTGCTTGATCATTTGGGATGGAGAACCAATGATGCAACACTTTTATCCCTCCTTCATACCCAACCAAAAAATCTATTTTATCTTCTAGTACCCATAATTTTCTAAATAAGGAGAGTCTAATTTTTTCACATGTCATAACCAAATTCATTAATTTTCATATATTCTCTATGAACCCATTTCATCCATAATGAGACTTTTTTTGTCACTATTTTCACAACATCTTCATGAGCAAAACTTTGTTTTAAACTCCTAGATCTTTAAAACCAACGCCTCCTTCATTTTTTGGTATGGCTATATTCTTCAGTTTGATTTGCATAGATTTTTCATCCCCTATAAAATCTCCTACAAATACTCACGATTCTATCACAGACAGAAATAAGTATCGAAATATAAATGGCCAAAATCAAACTATTCTGAAGAACTGATCTAATTAGTTGAAGGCGACTCACATATGAAAGAGAATAATCATTTCCAATACCGCACCTAACTCTTCAGCTTATCAATGAGAGGTTTGTAGTCTCTCGAGAATAAAAATTGAAGTTCCAAGAAATGCACCTAAATATCAAAACGACATATCCCTTTTGTCAAGTTGAGTAATTTTCATAATATCATCAACAACCTCACTCTTGATTCTCACATATTAAATATTTGATTTTGTATATTTAAATGAAAACTCGAATACTTACTAAACTCCTCCAAACAATCCATACGTATTTTTGCCGAATTATGGTCTCCTTTAGCTAAAAGCATGATATCATCGACAAAAGCAATGTGGGTGATCTTATTTTTCCTGCATTTTGGATGGTGCTTGAACCAAACATTTGTATTCTTTTTCAATAACCTCGACAAATAATCAAGACACGGAATGGAAAGGTAAGTAGAGATATGATAACATTTTCTTAAGCCTTTTTCCCTTTTGAAGAAGCCATGAATTTCCCCATTAAGCGCAACGGAATATTATTTGTACATTCCATAACTCAGTTAACAACCAAACCGGAAGATTTAACCCTTTGAGTACCTCCCTAGGCAATCCCATGATACCAAATCATACGCTTTTTACAAACCAATCGTGATAGTACATCTAGGTGAGCTACTATTATTGTTATATCCTCTGAAGATATCTTGCATTAAATGAATATTCTCGGCTATCTATCTTCCAGGAATAAAAGCATTTTGGGATTGATCAATGATCTCTTCAGAAACCGGATTCATGTGATCCGCAATAATCATTGTGATTGCTTTATAAATTACATTACAACACTATATGGTCTATAATCCTCAACAATTACTAAATTTTCTTCTTGCGAATGAGAGCAATAATAGTAGCATTTAATTATTTAAGTAAAAAACCGGTAGTGAAGAATTATGTACTTCTTGCATTAATTTGTCTCCAACTAGCTCCCAGTATCTCTTGAAAAATAGTGAAGAAAACCCATCATGGCAGGGTGTTTTATCATCGGTTATACGAAAAATGGCCTATTTTATCTCAACACCATAAACCTCTTTACACAAACCCAAGCCTTGTTATTGTGTCAACATATTACCCCAACCAAAAACATCACAATCCACATGTTCCATATCAATTTTCATACCCAACAATATCTTATAATAATCATAGAACACAACTTTTACTTAAGCACTACAAGTAGTATCTTCCCCATTAGAAAGTTTGACCTTTGTGATAAACTTTTTGCGTTGCGTACTCTTCATGAGCTGATGGAAAAGTGGCCATTCCTAGAGTGTACTAAAAATCAACACTAAATAGGAGAAGCAACTAACCGCTAGTGTACGGGGCGTTCCAAGTAATAGATTAATAATAAGGGATTTCGTCTCAGGGACTGTGAGGTATGATGAATGTGTTTAACAGGTAGAGAGAATTAATTGAAATACTAAATAAATAAAAGATAAATAGATATTTGTTTAGGTGTTTGAATGTAAAGAGACTAAACGCAACAAAATAAATTAACTAGATTAATATAAAGTAAAGAGTAACGATTAGTCGCAGTATGAGAGCTATACTTGAGTCTCGCTAGGGATCCACCTAAGTTCGTACATTTAGTGTTTTCGTTTAAGGGACAAGTTGTTGATTCTATATTAGTCGGGACTCTACAATCTCATAACTCACATCAGGGTAGACTTAGAAGATGTCCTACAGTATTACAAATCCCGTCAGGGCGATTATAAGCTACGTTGAGATGATTAATACTTTTACCCAATTGGCTACGCGGTTAGTCAAGCCTGTTAGGATCAATGAAGAACAACGTGTGTTTATTAATTAGTTCAGCAATTTAAACATTCGTCAAGGTGATCACTGCCACTAGTGAATAGCCTAATCACTATAACCTAGCTAATTCTGATTCCTGACTCAATTAAAATTAGTAAATACGCATGAACTAATAAAAAATATGGAAAACCTAACTTGAATTAAATTAAGACAATCCCAAATACGAAAATACTAAAATAAATAACTAGGGCTTAACTCATTATGCGATTATCAAAGATTATTACGTTTAGCTCAAACTGAAATTAAACAAAGAAGGGAAATTGATAGAATATATTTTCCTAAAAACATAAGTAAAACCTAGAGAGAGGATTTGATTTTAGTTGATGTTGGAGAAAGGAGTTTCTCCAGCTTCTACTCTTCTCTCTGCCTCTTTGCTACCTTCTGAAAGTCGGAAAATATGAAACGTACTAACAAATGAAGTCTGAATAACTTAAATAATAAGTAAAATCGGATTGAGCCCTAATCTTATTTAAGTGAATGATTACGGGCCCAAGTCCAATCAGTAATTCCCGCATCTGCTTTACACATTTCCGTAAAACAGTCGTAAGTCCAAATCGCCTTTTTCCACTTCTCAATTCGAGCGAACTCAGAGGCGCACCTTTTTCATTTGAACCGGTGAATTAAGGATTTTCGCAGTGAGACTGACTCGAGGAAACTTCACGCGTTAGTGAAGGGCGGTGCTAGCTCAAAAAATTGGACTTACACTATAAGGCTTAGTTGCACTAAAATTCTCATAGAACACCCAAATTTTAAGATGAATTATATGTATCGTGAGGCAAATGATTGAGCAGACGTGTTGTCGAGAAAAAAGAGAAGGCATGCAAATCCTAAGCCCATTTTATACTCTACTTGAATGTATTCGTTAGTTTTTTATTAACTAACAGCTTTCAAAGCTTCTCATGTATGAAAAAAAATATTAGTTCTGACTATTTAAAAGGATAGAAAGAAAATTTAATGCTAAAACTTTATTAAAGACCATATCTTTGAAAACATTGCTAATTAGCGAAATGTTGACGGTAATTAATCAATTGTATTCGAGTTTACAACCATATATCTTAGAAGTCTTGATTATAGTCTGTTAGTGCACTTTCTACTACTTAGTAATAATAATAAGGAACTACTCAAACCATATGATGAGTATATTCATATAACCGTTCATTTAAGAAAATTATCTCGTTATATGGGTTGTTAAAAGAGGATGGACTTTTTCTTTTCCTTCCTACTATATTTATGACAGACAGTCTGATATTTATCTTAGCAAGAATTGTGTTACTTGTGTATATCATGAAAAAACAAAATGCATTGATAATAAAAAAAATCATTTTATAAGGAGTTTGGTAGAGAATGGTAAGATTAAAGTTGTTAAGATTTTACTAAGGGGATGGTATCTAATATGGAATTATGTAACTTTTTTTTCAATACATATGAGAGCCAATTTGGACTCGGAATCATGTTGACTCCAGTAAAATTCGATCCCAGACTATGTAACTTTAATTAAAAGTAAACATTACTTCTATTTGTTGTTTGTTAAGATGATTATTGTAAAAGTGTACATGTATTATAGTATGATTTGGCGGTGGTTATTAGGAGATGGTTGTAACGGAAAGATTATTGATTAAAATGCCGAATTGTGATTTTATTGGACCAAAACCGTGTTAGGCTAATTTATGGTTAAGTAAACTGTAAATAGAAAAAGCAGAGATCCCAGGACTTACTTAATCAAACCAAACATTGTGGCTAGTTTAGCATTGTGATTATTATTATGTCAAATTGTGATCTTATTGGACTAAGTTGGCCTGATTTTTGGCCCAAGTAAAATGTAAATAGAAAAAGGGAAGTCTACACTATATTATTATGACACTTCTTCTTGAGAATTGTCGATCTTTATTCTATTTGTACAAATTAAAATCTTAATTGACCCATTTTACAAGATTATAACGTGTCTATTTGAGAATTGCTGATTTTTATTTTTTTTGTACGGTTCAGATTGAAAACCTAATTGGTTCATATATAATACTTTCTTATGTTTGGTTGGATCATTTATCTCATTCTCTCATTTTTATCGCACACACTTTCTCTTAAATTAGCAGGCTTTATTCTTTCATATATTTGACAAATTCCTTCTAATTAACATGATCACCACTGGTTATATGTCAGTGTGTACCTTATTCATACTAGATCTATAAACTTTATGCTTTATGGGTTTGTGAAATACACCAGTGTACTTAACCAATTGTAACAGTTATTTAAATGGAGAAGGTGATTCAATTCGATAACATGTATTTCGATGTAACCCTTTTATATATATATTATAGATTCGTGATTTTCTTTCACTTAAATTAGGTGTTAATTAGTTTTAAAAAAGACCACAATTACTTTTTATTTTCATCTATTTTTACGATCTTATGTAATTAGTCTACATTATAATTATGGATCAGTAAATTATTTATCTTTATCAACACATACCATTTTTATTGACAAACAACTTATTACACCTTATAAAAATTGCACCATTAGTTGTTATGATTTGTGATATAGACATGTAGTGTGGTTCAAAATGATTATATACAGTAAATTAAATATTCCTATAACTAAAGGAATAAGATATAAATTTTATGTAATTATTTTTTCTCTTTTACTTGTTACCTTTGGATCTTGAATGTTGACACAATATATGGGTTTTTGGAACAGTGTCTACTCATCTGACTTTATTGGCGATGTGGAAAAACTTGGTTGTATAATATATATATATATATATATATATATATATATATATATATATATATATATATATATTTCTTTCGTTTGATCGTTGACCATAATATTTCAATTAAAAGACACGCAACACATTGAAAGGTAAGCTAACTCTCTCTCTCTCTCTCTCTCTCTCTCTCTCTCTCTCTCTCTCTCTCTCTCTCTCTCTCTCTCTCTCTTTTAGTTCGACGTTAAAATCTACGTGCATTATCTCATTGTCTTTTGGATGTTTTCTTGTAAAAAATTTGTCTGACTTGGAAAATGGTTGGATTTGAATAGGGAAACAATCTCACCATACAGGAACTAAACACTCTTGAAAAACCATTGCTACCATCGACCCCTTATCGCCTTGAATATTCATATTTTTAATTTCATGAGTTTCAAGGGAACATGAGAGTAATTATCCTTCAATACTTTCAAGAAGGATATTTTCATTCTTCCAAACCATCAGAGAACGCGGTTAATTCCAGATACAAGTCCAACTCTAACCTGTTTACTCCAAGATTCCGCCTCTCTGTATTTTTGCATTGCCCATATCTCAACGAACTGTTCCGAAGGTCGATTGTACTTTGTGTATGCAAACAAAGCTAGAGTATCATTTAACACTGTAAGGGACTTGCACATTGAAAGGTAAGCTAACTCTCTCTCTCTCTCTCGTAGTTCGACGTTAAAATATGTTTGCATTATCTACCTGTCTTTTGGATGTTTTCTTGTAAAAAAATTGTCTGACTTGGAAAATGGTTGGATTTGAACAGGGTGCTTGGAATTAGTAGACAAAGAGATACCATCAAACAAAATTAGAAACCTCCCAAAAGAAAACATCAAACAAAATCTGAAACCTCCTCCATATCAAGTGTGTACGGAACATTCAAGGCAAATGGCTGGAGTAGAAGGTCTCGTTGGCCATGATATTTCAGTTAGGATCTCCATGAAAAAATGTTTTCATGTTGTTGATTGATTATTTGAACACCAAAAAAAAAATCATTGATTCATTGTGTACTTCTTCTTCAAGAATTTATCATCTTTAGGCTTTAACTTGTTTTAACCTAGCTTTAATTAATGTAACTGGTCATCATTGATATCCTTTATTTGGGTCAGTAATTATTTAATTAAGTGAAGCATTGATATTGTCATTTCCAAGTTTTTATAGTTATAACCTGCGTAGATTACATGCTTGTTCACAATCAAATAAATAATTAAATTTAAGATCATCTTTTATTGGAGACTTTCTTTCTTTGTTCCACATTTTCCTCATTTTTCATGTGCTATATGATATACCTTATGATAGATCTATATTATAGAAGTAGTTAAAGAAGTTGAGTTCATTAAGAATAATTAATCTGTCTAGCATCTTTTAACAAACTCAAGTTCCCATTTATGAAGCATACGTTCTAAGTAGTGATTACTTAGGTCGTTGGTAGGAAGACCACGATCGCCCATCCTCGACCTCGACCTACCTTTTATACAAGTACTTTCTAGATGCGTAATCTCCATCCCCTTCATGTGAGCCTTCAGTTACCAATATGTTGCTCAAATAGTTATACATGAAGCCAATGTGGCATCTGTTATAACCTATATAACACGATTCGAGATAAGTGGTATATTATCCCTGTTAGGCGTATCATGCTGAATTGGAAGCAATATTGTTTGGGCATCAAAAGATATCAATATGGTCTTTATTAAGATTAATTTGTGAAGATACATACGTTAGTGAAGGGAAATTGAATATATGAAAGACGTCTTGATACGACACTTAAGGCGTGCAAGGAGTGCTAGTAAACCATTTGAACTTTGGGTTAATTTACATCTATTATGAGTAAAATATGTGTGTCGATTAGATGGGAAAATGGTGTTCGTGATAAAAATTTCCCAGGTATAAAGCTACACTTATTTACATATGATATAAACAAAGAGAAGGTATAGTCTTCCATGAAAATTTGATGTTTTGTTATGATGCATTCTTTAAACTTAAATTGAAATAGCTTGATGTTAAATCTGTTATTCTTTTACAAGGTGAATTTAAATAGATTATTTATAATGACACGGCCATGAGGGATTCTCAATGATACACTGTCTGAACATTTGTGTTTAAAATAGTCACACAAGTATTAGTGCAAGAGATTTGACTTCATTGTGATAAGTCTGGGTTTGTTAGTATCGAATATGATAGATGTTTATATTGTACTTTTTTGTATAAGTGTGTTGTGTATATCCTTTAGCATGTTGATGATATTAAATTAATAACTAACTCTATTAATTAAATCAATAAAGAAAAACATGATTTGCTTTTTGGATTTGACATGAATGATATAGGTAGTGCTAAAAGGATATTGACTTGAAGCAAAACTTACTACTAATATTGTGTACGATGGCTTGGAATTGCAGCGACACTAAGGGTTATATGGAATAGGCAAAACAAATTTATATTTAATCAAACTATTCGATCTCCTCGGATTTATGGGCTAAGAAAGGATTGGATATGGATTTTGCAATAGCATGGGGAAGGAGCGTGACAATGCAGTTGTTGTTTCCGTAAAAAGATATTTAATTCTATGAGTAAAATCATATGGTCGCCTAAAGCTTAATGTGGATGGTAGTTGCGGCTTAGTTGAGAGAAAAAATGGGATAGGTAGTCTACTTAGAGATGGGGATAGATCATTCGTAGCTTGGGTTTTCGGGCCTTGTGAGGTAAAATCTCCTCTTAACTAAAAAAGTTTATCACTTCAGTATGGACAGAGATGGGCGGTGAAGCGGTGAATTAAGGATTTTCGTAGTGAGACTGACTAGAGGACACATCACGCGTTAGTGAAGGGCGGTGCTAGCTCAAAGAATTGGACTTACACTATAAGGCTTATTTGCAATAAGATTCTCATAGAACACCCAAATTTTAAGATGAATTATATGTATCGTGAGGCAAATGATTGTGAAAACGTGTTGTCGAGAAAAAAGAGAAGGCATGCAAATCCTAAGTTCATTTTATACTCTACTTGAATGTATTCGTTAGTTTTTTATTAACTAACAGCTTTCAAAGCTTCTCATTTATGAAAAAAAATATTAGTTCTGACTATTGAAAAAGATAGAAAGAAAATTTTATGCTAAAACTTTATTAAAGACCATATCTTTGAAAAAATTGTTAATTAGCGACATGTTAACGGTAATTAATCAATTGTATTCGAGTTTACATTAGGTAAGAACCGTATATCTTAGAAGTCTTAATTATAGTCAGTTATTGCACTTTCTACTACTTAGTAATAATAATAAGGAACTACTCAAACCATATGATGAGTATATTAATATAACCGTTCATTTAAGAAAATTATCTCGTTATATGGGTTATTAAAAGAGGATGGACTTTTTATTTTCCTTCCTACTATATTTATGATAGACAGATATTTATCTTAGCAAGAATTGTGTTACTTGTGTATATCATGAAAAAACAAATGCATTGATAATAAAACAAATTATTTTATAAGGAGTTTGGTAGAGAATGGTAAGATTAAAGTTGTCAAGATTTTACTAAGGAGATGGTATCTAATATGGAATTATGTAACTTTTTTTTGAATACATATGAGAGCCACTTTGGACTCGGAATCATTTTGACTCTAGTAAAATTCGATCCCTGGACTATGTAACTTTCATTAAAAGTAAACATTACTTCTATTTGTTGTTTGTTAAGATGATGATTGTAAAAGTGTAAATGTATTATAGTATGATTTGGCGGTTATTAGGAGATGGTTGTAACGGAAATATTATTGATTAAAATGCCGAATTGTGATTTTATTGGACCAAAACCGTGTTAGGCTAATTTATGGTTAAGTAAACTGTAAATAGAAAAAGCTGAGATCTCAGGACATACTTAATAAAACCAAATATTGTGGCTATTTTAGCATTGTGATTATTATTATGTCAAATTGTGATCTTATTGGACTAAGTTGGCCTGATCGAAAACCTAATTGGTTCATATATAAGACTTTCTTATGTTTGGTTGGATCATTTATCTCATTCTCTCATTTTTATCTGACACACTTTCTCTTAAATTAGTAGGCTTCTATTCCTTCATATATTTAACAAATTCCTTCTAATTAACATGATCACCACTGGTTATATGTCTGTGTGTACCTTATTCATACTAGATCTATAAACTTTATGCTTTATGGGTTTTTGAAATACACCAGTGTACTTAACCAATTGTAACATTTATTTAAATGGAGAAGGTGATTCAATTCGATAACAGGTATTTCGATGTAACCCTTTTATATATATATATATATTATAGATTCGTGATTTTCTTTCACTTAAATTAGGTGTTAATTAGTTTTAAAAAAGACCACAATTACTTTTTATTTTCACCATTTTTTACGATCTTATGTAATTAGTCTACATTATAATTATGGATCAGTAAATTATTTATCTTTATCAACACACACCATTTTTATTGACAAACAACTTATTAGACCTTATAAAAATTGCACCATTAGTTGTTGTGATTTGTGATATAGACATGTAGTGTGTTTCAAAATGATTATTTACAGTAAATTAAAAATTCCTATAACTAGAGGAATAACATATCAATTTTATGCAATTATTTTTTCTCTTTTACTTGTTACCTTTGGATCTTGAATGTTGACACAATACATGGGTTTTTGGAATAGTATCTACTTATCTGACTTTATTGGCGATGTGGAAAAACTTGGTTGTATAATATATATATATATATATATATATATTTCTTTTGTTTGATCGTTGACCATAATATTTCAATTAAAAGACACGCAGCACATTGAAAGGTAAGCTAACTCTCTCTCTCTCTCTCTTTCTCTCTCTCTCTCTCTCTCTCTCTCTCTCTCTCTTAGTTCGTCGTTAAAATCTATGTGCATTATCTCATTGTCTTTTGGATGTTTTCTTGTAAAAAATTTGTCTGACTTGGAAAATGGTTGGATTTGAACAGGATGCTTGGAATTAGTAAACATAGATATACCATAAAACAAAATTATTTCAGAGTAACTTCAACAAGAATAAAGTAAAACATAAAAACTTTAGAATACCCTTTCATTGAAACAATCTCACCATACAGGAACTAATCTCTCTTGAAAAACCATTGCTACCATCGACCCCTTATCACCTTGAATATTCATATTTTTAATTTCATGAGTTTCAAGGAAACATGAGAGTAATTCTCCTTCAATACTTTCAAGAAGGATATTTTCATTCTTCCAAACCATCAGAGGATGCGGTTAATTCCAGATACAAGTCCAACTCTAACCTGTTCACTCCAAGATTCCACCTCTCCGTATTTTTGCATTGCCCATATCTCAACGAGCTATTCCAAAGGTTGATTATACTTTGTTTATGCAAACAAAGCTAGAGTATCATTTAACACTGTAAGGGACTTGCACATTGAAAGGTAAGCGAAGTCTCTCTCTCTCTTAGTTCGACGTTAAAATCTATTTGCATTATCTCATTGTCTTTTGGATGTTTTCTTGTAAAAAAATTGGCTGACTTGGAAAATGGTTGGATTTGAACAGGGTGCTTGGAATTAGTAGACACAGAGATACCATCAAACAAAATAAGAAACCTCCCAAAAGAAAACATCAAACAAAATCTGAAACCTTCTCCATATCAACTGGGTACGGAACATTCAAGGCAAATGGCTGGAGTAGAAGGTCTCGTTCGCCATGATATTTCAGTGAGGATCTCCATGAATTTTTTTTTTCATGTTGTTGATTGATTATTTGAACACCAACAAAAAATCATTGATTCATTGTGTACTTCTTATTAAAGAATTTATCATCTTTAGGCTTTTACTTGTTTTAAACTAGCTTTAATTAATGTAACTGGTCATCATTGATATCCTTTATTTGGATCAGTAATTATTTAATTAAGTGAAGCATTGATGTTGTCATTTCCAAGTTTTTAAAGTTATAACCTGGGTAGATTACATACTTGTTCACAATCAAATAAATAATTAAATTTAAGATCATCTTTTATTGGAGACTTTCTTTCTTTGTTCCATATTTTCTTCATTTTTCTTGTGCTATATGATATACCTTATGAAAGATCTATATTATGGAAGTAGTTAAAGAAGTTAAGTTCATTAAGAATAATTAATCTGTCTAGCATCTTTTAAAAAACTCAAGTTCCCATTTATGAAGCATACGTTCTAAATAGTGATTACTTAGGTCGCTGGTAGGAAGACCACGATCGCGCATCCTCGACCTCGACCTACCTTTTCTACAAGTACTTTCTAGATGCGTAATCTCCATCCCCTTCATGTCAGCCTTCAGTTACCAATATGTTGCTCAAATAGTTCTACATGAAGCCAATGTGGCATCTGTTATAACCTATATAACACGATTCGAGATAAGAGGTATATTAAGCAATATTATTTGGGCTTCAAAAGATGTCAATATAGTGTTTATTTAGATTAATATGTTAAGATACATACGTTAGTGAAGGAAAATGGAATCTATGAAAGACGTCTTGATACGACACTTAAGGCGTGCAAGGAGTGCTAGTAAACCATTTGAACTTTGGGTTAATTTACATCTATTATGAGTAAAATATGTGTGTCGATTAGATGGGAAAATGGTGTTTGTGATAAAAATTTTCCAGGTATAAAGCTACACTTATTTACACATGATATAAAAAAAGAGAAGGTATAGTCTTCCATGAAAGTTTGATGTTTTGTTATGATGCATTCTTTAAACTTAAATTGAAATAGCTTGATGTTAAAACTGTTATTCTTTTACAAGGTGATTAAAATAGATTATTATAATGACACGGACATGAGGGATTCTCAATGGTACACTGTCTGAACATTTGTGTTGAAAATAGTCACACAAGTATTAGTGCAAGATATTTGACTTCATTGTGATAAGTCTGGGTTTGTTAGTATCGAATATGATAGATGTTTATATTGTACTTTTTTGTATAAGTGTGTTGTGTATATCTTTTAGCATGTTGATGATATTAAATTAATAAGTAGCTCTATTAATTAAATCAACAAAGAAAAACATTATTTGCTTTTTGGACTTGACATGAATGATATAGGTAGTGCTAAAAGTATATTGACTTGAAGCAAAACTTACTACTTATATTGTGTACGCTGGCTTGGAATTGCAACGACACTAAGGGTTATATGGAATAGGCAAAACAAATTCATATTTAATAAAACTATTCGATCTCCTCGGATTTATGGGCTAAGAAAGGACACAATGCGATTGGCTATGGATTTTGCATTAGCATGGGGAAGGAGCATGACAGTGCAGTTGTTGTTTTCCGTAAAAAGTTATTTAATTCGATGAGTAAAATCATATGGTCGCCTAAAGCTTAATGTGGAGGGTAGTTGCGGCTTAGTTGAGAGAAAAAATGGGATAGGTAGTCTACTTAGAGATGGGGATGGAACATTTGTAGCTTGGCTTTTCATGCCTTGTGAGGTAAAATCTCCTATTAACTAAAAACGTTTATCACTTATTATGGACAGAGATGGGCGGTGAAGCGGTGAATTAAGGATTTTCGTAGTGAGACTGACTCGAGGAAACTTCACGCGTTAGTGAAGGGCGGTGCTAACTCAAAGAATTGGACTTACACTATAAGGCTTAGTTGCACTAAGATTCTCATAGAACACCCAAATTTTAAGATGAATTATATGTATCGTGAGGCAAATGATTGTGCAGACGTGTTTTCGAGAAAAAAGATAAGGCATGCAAATCCTAAGTTCATTTTATACTCTACTTGAATGTATTCGTTAGTTTATTATTAACTAACAGCTTTCAAAGCTTCTCATGTATGAAAAAAAAATTAGTTCTGACTATTTAAAAGGATTGAAAAAACTAAAACTTTAATAAAGACCATATCTTTGAAAAAATTGCTAATTAGCGAAATGTTAACGGTAATTAATCAATTGTATTCGAGTTTACATTAGGTAAGAACCGTATATCTTAGAAGTCTTGATTATAGTCTGTTAGTGCACTTTCTACTACTTAGTAATAATAATAAGAAACTACTCAAACCATATGATGAGTATATTGATATAACCGTTCATTTAAGAAAATTATCTCGTTATATGGGTTGTTAAAAGAGGATGGACTTTTTCTTTTCCTTCCTACTATATTTATGATAGACAGCCTGATATTTATCTTAGCAAGAATTGTGTTACTTGTGTATATCATGAAAAAAACAAAATGCATTGATAATAAAAAAAAAAATTATTTTATAAGGAGTTTGGTAGAGAATGGTAAGATTATAGTTGTTAAGATTTTACTAAGGAGATGGTATCTAATATGGAATTATGTAACTTTTTTTTGAATATATATGAGAGCCAATTTGGACTCGGAATCATGTTGACTCCAGTAAAATTCGATCCCAGGACTATGTAACTTTAATTAAAAGTAAACATTACTTCTATTTGTTGTTTGTTAAGATGATTATTGTAAAAGTGTAAATGTATTATAGTATGATTTGGCGGTTATTAGGAGATGGTTGTAACGGAAAGATTATTGATTAAAATGCCGAAATGTGATTTTATTGGACCAAAACCGTGTTAGGCTAATTTATGGTTAAGTAAACTGTAAATTGAAAAAGCAGAGATCCCAGGACTTATTTAATCAAACCAAACATTGTGGCTAGTTTAGCATTATGATTATTATTATGTCAAATTGTGATCTTATTGGACTAAGTTGGCCTGATTTTTGGCCCAATTAAAATGTAAATAGAAAAAGGGAAGCCTACACTATATATTATGACACTTCTTCTTGAGAATTGTCGATCTTTATTCTATTTGTACAAATTAAAATCTTAATTGGCCCATTTTACAAGATTATGACGTGTCTATTTGAGAATTGTTGATTTTTATTTTTTTTGTACGGTTCAGATCAAAAACCTAATTGGTTCATATATAAGACTTTCTTATGTTTGGTTGGATCATTTATCTCATTCTCTCATTTTTATCGGACACACTTTCTCTTAAATTAGCAGGCTTTATTCTTTCATATATTTGACAAATTCCTTCTAATTAACATGATCACCACTGGTTATATGTCTGTGTGTACCTTACTAATACTAGATCTATAAACTTTATGCTTTATGGGTTTGTGAAATACACCAGTTTACTTAACCAATTGTAACAGTTATTTAAATGGAGAAGGTGATTCAATTCGGTAACAGGTATTTCGATGTAACCCTTTTATATATATTATAGATTCGTGATTTTCCTGCACTTAAATTAGGTGTTAATTAGTTTTAAAAAAAGACCACAATTACTTTTTATTTTCATCTATTTTTACGATCTTATGTAATTAGTCTACATTATAATTATGGATCAGTAAATTATTTATCTTTATCAACACATACCATTTTTATTGACAAACAACTTATTACACCTTATAAAAATTGCACCTTTAGTTGTTATGATTTGTGATATAGACATGTAGTGTGTTTCAAAATGATTATTTACAGTAAATTAAATATTCCTATAACTAGAGGAATAACATATAAATTTTATTTAATTATTTTTTCTCTTTTACTTGTTACCTTTGGATCTTGAATGTTGACACAATACATGGGTTTTTGGAACAGTATCTACTCATCTGACTTTATTGGCGATGTGGAAAATCTTGGTTGTATAATATATATATATATATATATATTTCTTTTGTTTGATCGTTGACCATAATATTTCAATTAAAAGACACGCAGCACATTGAAAGGTAAGCTAACTCTCTCTCTCTCTCTCTCTCTCTCTCTCTCTCTCTCTCTCTCTCTCTCTCTCTCTCTCTTAGTTCGAGGTTAAAATCTATGTGCATTATCTTATTATCTCATTTAAATTTATTTATATGCTAGCTAGGGAGCCTTAAAGGTCCCTTTTCTGATGCTCTCAACAAGATACGTCAGATTAACTCGAATAAGAAGAATGCTCGAGAATTGATTGAGTGGGAACCCGCGATTAATATTGAAAATCGGCCCAAATCACATTCCATTCCTTCTCTATTTGATCTTTCCGTAGGTGTCCTTACAAAGAATGTCGAGGGATTAGTTTCTCTCGACCATGTTCCAAATATTATAAGGAGAAAACTCACGAAAGCTCTGTGTGATGATAGAAAAATGAACAGTCACATCTTGGATCTACTATTACAAGGATATTTACCTGAGCTACACATCAAGGATTGCTCATGGTTACCAGACACCCAATTCGTCAAAAGTTTCGCAAATTTAGATACCACAGATTTACGGGCAATTATATTATTTTTAAGCACATGTTGAATTTTAGTAGGTTATTAACTTAAATGTGTTGATATGTTCTGTTATTCATGAAAAATTTAATTTACTTAATGATTACGTGAACTTGAAACAGGTACTTCAGCTTGATCTATGTGGACAAATAGCGTTTGAGTACTCATTACCTGAAACATTTGGAAAATGAGAGAATAGCTTACCGAAGCTAGCAATCATATCGCTAAAAGGAGCTGCTCGTTTAACCGATAAAGCTATACAAATTCTCCTTAAATCAGCACCAAAATTACTATCCATGAATTGAGTCAGTGCTCTCTTGTAACAGAGATGGGTATTAAGCATATAGCTAATGCTCTGGGCCCCAAGGATTGTAAGACAGACGATATATAGAGAAAAAAAGTTGTTAACACTAATTTGGTATAATGAAATGGAGCGCCATGTTTTTTTTTTTGGTTACATGGGTGATCCGGGCTAGCATGTGCGCACCCGACTAATCCGATGGAGATATACATGTCTCCCTATATATATTCTCATGGTAAATCAGAACTAGGATACCCATGTTCAGGGAGAAGTTCGAGCCTTGTACCTCTCACTTTTCTTTTTGGTTGGATAAGTAATTTCATAGGAGAAATGGTATAATGTACAATTAAGCTACATAGATTTAAAAGTTTTTTTAGGACGTGTAAAGAAGAGAAAAAAAATTAGCCAATTCCTATCCTATTAAAATTATCCAATGTGGAAGATGCAGAATAATATCTAAGCGATGAAATGGCTCTATGATCGGCCCAAACTCACATGCCATTTGGTTAATATTCCGGATAATCAGTTAGATTATCCAGTTTGTTGCTGACAGCTGCCTAATACCTTGAATGAGTTTAAGCTTATCTGATAAAATTGTTTTGTCTTTCATTGAAAAATCAACGCATTTTCCGTATCTTTCAAAATTGTTAGGGCCTCTCCTTCCAAAAATTAGTTGCAGAATAAAGTATTTTTATAGTTGATTCTACAACCCGAATTTTGTGAAATTAAACAATCCATATTTTAGTAGTTTCATAAGGTTTACTAAAGGACGCGTCACATGAGAAAATAATATTAGACTCGTTGATGGAAGATTCTGTATTTTGGTTTTATCTGTCTTGAAAGATTTTATTAGAAGAGGGATTAGTGTTTCTCTATTCTGAACAGTGTAATACTCTCATTACTTTAAATCACTAGTTTATTCTCATAAGTTTAAGTTAGTAATTATCTATTCACTAGTCTATTCTTATCGAGAAACATACAAGAATCATTAATTATTCTTGAAGGCATGATAGGTGTACAAAATAAATAAGATAGAAAAATGCATAAGTTAAACTCCTTTAACGTTCTATTATTAGAGAGGATTTCACCGCTCATAATAAGATTATTTTGCACCCGCCATATATTGACATATGGTAGGGCAATGCAATTTTTCAATACTTTTCGCCTTAAATTTTTTCCGAGTTTTAAGTTTGTTTGAGCCAATTCAGGACACTCAAAATGGTGTTTATCTCTTTTTCAATACCAAACCATTTTCTCATATATTCTAAAGAAAAGGTATTTGTTAGATTCAAAATCTTTCCCACACATTTCACAAAGTGGGTCCAATTTCATATAAACTATCATATCCTATGTGGGAAATCTCTCATATTGTCATCCATACAAGAATATCATGTTTAGAAACAACATAAGAGTTTCACATAATATTGGCCCAATTTTTTGAAAAAGATTGGTGACGAAAAATATTATAAGGAGATTTATATAAACAAAGAAACCCACTACTTCTTAGCTTACAAGCAAATGTTTGATCATTTGGGATGGAGAACCAATGATGCAACACTTGTATTCCTCCTTCATACCCAACCAAAATATCTATTTTATCTTCTAGTACCCATAATTTTCTAAATAAGGAGAGTCTAATTTTTTCACATGACATAACCAAATTCATTAATTTTCATATATTCTCTATGAACCCATTTTATCCATAATGAGACTTCTTTCGTCACTATTTTCACAACATCTTCATGAGCAAAACTTTGTTTTAAACTCCTAGATCTTTAAAACCAAGGCCTCTTTCATTTTTTTGGTATGGCTATATTCTTCAGTTTGATTTGCATAGATTTTCCATCCCCTGTAAAATCTCCTACAAATACTCACGATTCAATCACAGACAGAAATAAGTATCGAAATATAGATGGCCAAAATCAAACTATTCTGAAGAACCGATCTAATAAGTTGAAGGCGACCCACGTATGAAAGAGAAGAATCATTTCCAATACAGCACATAACTCTTCAGCTTACCAATGAGAGGTTTGTAGTCTCTCGAGAATAAAAATTGAAGTTCTAAGAGATGCACCCAAATATCAAAACGACATATCCCAATTTTCAAGTTGAGTAATTTTCATAATATCATCAATAACCTCACTCTTAATTCTCACATATTAAACATTTGATTTTGTATATTTAAATGAAAACTCGAATACTTACTAAACTCCTCGAAACAATCCATAAGTATTTTTGCCGAATTATGGTCTCCTTTAGCTAAAAGCATGATATCATCGACAAAAGCAATGTGGGTGATCTTATTTTTCCTGCATTTTGGATGGTGCTTGAACCAAACATTTGTATTCTTTTTTAATAACCTCGACAAATAATCAAGACACGGAATGGAAAGGTAAGTAGAGATATGATAACCTTTTCTTAAGCCATTTTCACTTTTGAAGAAGCCATGAATTTCCGCCTTAAGCGCAACGGAATATGAATATTTTGTACATTCCATATCTCAGTTAACAACCAAACCGGAAAATTTAACCCTTTGAGTACCTCCCTAAGGCAATCCCATGATACCAAATCATACGCTTTTTACAAACCAATCGTGATAGTACATCTAGGTGAGCTACTATTATTGTTATACTCTCTGAAGATATCTTGCATTAAATGAATATTCTCGGCTATCTATCTTCCGGGAATAAAAGTATTTTGTGATTGATCAATGATCTCTTCAGAAACCGGATTCATGTGATCCGCAATAATCATTGTGATTGCTTTATAAATCACATTACAACACTATATGGTCTATAATGCTCAACAATCACTGAATTTTCTTCTTGCGAATGAGAGCAATAATAGTAGCATTTAATTATTTAAGTAAAAATCCGGTAGTGAAGAATTAATTTCCATTGGATGGTACGAAAGGACCCATAAAGTCAATGCCCCATACATCAAATATTTCTACCTCAAGAATGTTTTTACGTGGCATTTCGTCCCTCTTGGATATATTCCCAGTAAATTGACATCTGTTAAACTTCTTTACATATTCATGACAATCTTTATGTAACATAGGCCAATAAAAACAAGATTGAAGTACCTTAGCAGCTGTGCGATCACCATTAAAATGTCCTCCATAGGGTGAATCGTGACATCCCGCAATAACTCCATAAGTCTCATTATCAGGTATGCAACTTCTTACCATTTGATCACCACACACTTTGTAGAGAAAATAGTCCTCCCAAAAGAACTGTTTAGCACGTGTACTTAACCTCTTCTTGTCTTGGGAAGTAGCTCCTTCAGGAAAAGAACCACTTACCACAAGATTTGCAATATCAACATACCACGGTAATCCATTAAAGATAGCTAATAAACTTTCATCTGGGAATTCTTCTCGAACTAACTCTGGACTAGTGTTTGATTCAGAACCTTCAAGACGAGACAAATGATCTGCAACCTGATTTTCTCACAACCCTGTCGATCTCGAATCTCTAAATCAAATTCTTGAAGCAATAACACCCATCTGATTAACCTCAGCGTCACATCTTTCTTATCCATAAGGTACTTTATAGCGGAGTGGTCAGTAAATACAACAATTTTCGCTCCAAGAAGATAGAACGAAACTTGTCAAAAGCATAAACTCTCGCTAAAAGTTCCTTCTCAGTCACTGCATAATTAACTTAGGCACTAGTGAAGGTCTTACTTGCATAATATATAGAATAAAATACCTTGTTCTTCCTTTGACCCAACACAGCACCCATAGCTAAATCGCTTGCATCACACATAACTTCAAAAGGAATTTTCCAATCAGGAGGTAACACAATCGGTGCAGTTATAAGCTTCTCCTTCAACTCTTGAAATGCCTTCATGCAAGCCTCATCTAAAAGGAATTTGGTGTCCTCCTCGAGTAGGTTACACCAAGGCTTTGTAATCTTTGAAAAATCCTTGATGAAACGACGATAGAATCCAGCATGGCCTAATAAACTTCTTACCCTTTTTACAGAAATGGGAGGGAGAAGAGTTTTTATTACCTCAATCCTTGCGCGATCAACTTCTAACCCTGCACTTGAAACTTTATGACCCAATACTATACCTTCTCTAACCATAAAATGACACTTTTCCCAATTCAACACCAAATCTGTCTCCTTGCATCTTATTAACACCCTTTCCAAATTCTGTAAACACTCCTCGAAGTTATCACCAAATACAGAAAAGTCATCCATAAATACCGCAAGGAAATTATCTATCATATCCCAGAAAATAGCCATCATACATCTCTGAAAGGTAGCGGGTGCGTTGCATAACCCAAAAGGCATCCTCCGATAGGCAAAGGTACCAAAAGGGCATGTGAATGTGGTTTTGTGTTGATCAGATGGATCTACATAAATCTAATTATACCCCGAATAACCATCCAAGAAGCAGTAATACTCCCTACTAGCCAATTTGTCTAACATCTGATCAATGAAGGGAAGAGGAAAATGGTCTTTTCTGGTCGCCTTGTTCAACTTGCGGTAATCCATACGAACCCGTCAACCAACAACTGGTCTCGTGGAGATGGCTTCATTCTGATCATTGAGGATGGTAGTCATTCCTCCTTTCTTCGGTACGCACTGAACTGGACTAACCCATTCACTACTAGCTATGGGAAAGATGATTCCCACGTCTAGTAGCTTAATCACTTCTTTCTTCACTACTTCCTTCATTGATGGCATCAGTCTCCTTGACCTTCAACTGAACGTGCACTATCATCTTCAAGAATGATTTTATGTTGACAATAGGATGGACTAATGTCTTTGATATCAGCAATGGTCCAACCTATTGCCTCTTTATTCACCTTTAGTACACGTAGTAGTTTATCTTCTTGAAAACCTGTTAAAACAATCAAATACCTCTTGCGTGGCATGTTCAGCTACATCCCTTCAGAAGCAATCTCCTAGGACATATGGAAATTTCATAGCTCTGAACATAGTAAACTTCACCTCCTCGTCTTGGATTCTCATGGTTAATTCTCCATTTTCTACATCAATTAAAGTACGCCCCGTGGCTAGGAATGGGCGTCCCAAAATAATGGTGGCATTCCTATCCGCGTCGTATTCAAGAATAACAAAATCAACGGGAAAAACTAATGTACCTGCCTTGACGAGGACATCTTCGATTCGTCCCTTCGGGTGAACGAGGGATCTATCGATCATTTGCAAGACCATAGAAGTAGGTCTCAAATCTCCTATTCTCAACTTATTAAAGATCGATTTGGGCATAAGATTAATACTTGCACCCAAATCACATAGTGCTTTACCTTGCCACTCCTTACCAATCGATATAAGAATTGTAAAACTCCCAGGGTCAGGCAACTTAGGTGGCAACTTACTTTGGCAGATAGCGCTACACTCTTCGGGTAAGCCAATCATCTCATTATCACCATACGACCTTTTATTCGTTAGGGCTCTATTAAAAAACTTCACGTATTTCAGTATATATTTAATAGCTTCGAGTAACGGAATATTTATGTTTAGACCCCTTACCCTGTTGATGAATCTCTAATACTCAGCCATATTTGCTTTTTTCTGAACTCTCGAAGGAAAAGGTGGAGGAGGACGGTTCTCCACAATCTCTTTCATTTTCTGAACTTCTGGAATTTTCTCCACCTCTATTACTTCAGGTTCATTTTCTTTTTCTACCTCCTCCACTACTGGTTTTTCTTTATTTATCACTTCTTTTTCTTCCATGACTGGAAATGGGGGTGGAGGAAGTTTCTTAGCACTTCTCAACGCTATGGCATTACAATATTTGGTGTGTTTTGGGACTTCTGTATCACTAGGGAGTCTTCCTTGTTGATGCTAATTTAATTGTTTCGAAATTTGATCCACTTGATTCCCCAACAATTTTAGTGCAGCTTCATAGGTTTGTTGACTCTGAATGGATTGTGCCTGAAGTGCCATTAATTTGACAACTGTTAGTCAAAGATCTTCAGTTTCTTCTTGAGGTTGAGAAGGTAAGGCTTTTTGATTCATTGTATCATTGTAACTATTTTGAGGAGGTTGCCTTTGAGCCTGATTTCCATAATTCTGTCCTCCTTGATAGTTATTTTGTGGTCTAGGTTGATAAGTGTTACCTTGGGGACGCGGTTGATATGCGTAAGTAGGATTAGCTGCCCCATTAGGATTTGAGTATTGGAAACCCGGATGGTTTCTGTTGGGCATATATCCATTACCATTCGAATTAAAATTTCCTCTGTTGGAAACAAACATCACAGACTCTTGATTATTCTGACAATTCTCCCATACGTGATCATTCACACCACAATACTCACATCCATACACTTCTTGTGCAGCGTTCACTTTAGCCCTTTTATTCGAAAAACCTTCTTTCACGGCTAACGTAAGTTGCTTCAATTGTTGTTCTAATGTGGTTTGTATTTTGTTCTCTAGGGAGGTGAACTTCTCTTCAATGTTGACGTTATTAAGTCCCCCTTTAGCGGGTGTTCTCACAGTATTCCACCCCACTTCATTGTCGACCGTCCTATCCAAAATAAATCTTGCGTGAACAGGTTGAACTCGTTAAAACGCACCACCACATAAGATATCTAAATCTTTTCCTGATCCACCATCAAGACTGTTATAGAAAATTTTCAATTGTTGTTGATCTGAAAGGTCATGATTGGAGACTCTTCATAAGCAATTCTGAAATCTCGACCAACTTCTACCCAACGTTTCATCATATTCTTGTCGGAAACGTGTTAACTCGAGGTGAACATCTAACCTCATGTTGGACGAATAATATCTATCGAAAAATGCAGCCTGTAACTATTCCCAATTAGTAATCTTTCCCGGCTCTTGTGAATCATGCCAATCACTCACTCTATCTATCAAGAAAAATCTGAATGTAGCAAAATACATTTGCTCTTTTGTTACTCCTTGAGTGATGTACGAATCGCAGATTTGCATAAATATTTGTACTGCGCGAATTGGATCTTCTCCGGTCTTGCCACGAAAATTTCCAAAATTCAGAAACTGAGCTAACATACCTGAATCTGGACGGAATCTCGAAACAACGATATTAGATGGGCCAATTCCAAGGGGAGGAGCAAGAAATGGTTCTTGTGCTGGACCGGTAAGGAACCATGGATCGGCTACTTGGATTTGAACCAGAGGATTAGGGACAACTGGTGGCACTGGAGGGTTAGGAATTGGTGGCGCTATTGGCTGACCATTCGCGTCTAGCTGAACTCCTTGTCCATTCTTGTTATGGAGGTTAAGATTGTCCATTTCGTTAGCTAGTCTTTCTACTTCTTGTGCCTCTTGTCCTTTCCTCCTCCTGTTAGCAAGTCTGACTAATGATTCAGGATTATCAAGGATCGGAGGTAATGTCTCAAGATCCTTAAATAGTCTCATTCGCATACACCAAACCTAAAAACCTGAAAAAGATGAACAAACTAAGCGTAAAACTGAAAAATAAAAATGCAACTAACACTAAAGGATAAACACCGGGGTCACACGCTACCGTCCCCGGCAGCGGCGCCAAAAACTTGGTGGTCCTTTGTGTGTTCTAAAATAAATGCAATAAGAAAAGAGAACCACAACCGCAAGTGTACGGTTGTCCCAAGTAATAATAGTGATAAACAGATTCGTTCAGGGACGGATTGGTTGACTCTAATGCTTATCAGATAGTGATTAATTGCACGTAAAGCAAGTAAATGATTTTAAGATTTGTTGTTTGTTTTTCTAATAACAAAGACAAATAATGAAAAGACTAAATTAATGCAAATATAAAGCTAGACGCAAGTAAAAATAGTTGGACACAAGATATTAGAGGTAGTACTCGAGTAACGCTAGGGTTTCACCTAAATCTAAGCATTACATGTATTCTTTAAGGGACGAATTCGGTAAACAATATTGGTCGGGATTCAATTATCTCCTTACCCCATCAGGGTGGACTAAGTAGCTCTTTTCAGGTGCTACAAACCCCGTTAGGGTGAATATAGTCCACCTTCGAATGATTAAAGTATAACTACCCAATTGGCCATAGGATTAATTAACCCTGTCCTACATTCGTTAATTAGTTATGTACCTAGACCCCCCGTCAAGGTGATCCAATTGCCACTAATTGGAATAGCCTAAGTACGAATTCCTAAAATTGATTCACGACTTCAATAATAGTCAATAGGTGTAAATTAAAGAAAAATATTAAATACCCAATTCGATTTCAATTAAATTTATCCCAAATTCAAAAACATAGAATGAAATAGATTGGTGTTCAACCCATTACGCGTTCTCAAGTACCAAATGAAATTAGCTCATAATCGTAAAAACTAAGAAAATAAAATGAAAGTAATTCATAATTGATTTACAGAAATAGAAATAAGAAACCTAATTAGGAAGATGATTCGGCTGCAAAGTGGAGATATAGAAATTCTCCAGCTCCAAACTTCTTCTTTTCCTTGTTTCTGCTTCTTTTCTCCTTGTCTGGCTTTGTGAATAATGAATTCTATGAAAAATAGAAGTCAAAAGCCTTATTTATACTCCAAAAATCGGAATTGGACCTTAGGCTAATGTTTAAATGAAATAATAAAGGCCCAAGTCCATTATCTTTGCCCAAAATCTCGTTACTGTTGCACCACTTCCACTAAAACAGATCAACTGGCTTGTTTCAACTCGGATTGACCTCGTTCCAGTTGCTAAAGTTTCGTAACTCAATGGGGCATGTTTTCTCTTCACAAGTCAGAGGCTAAATCTACTCTTAGGTGGTACGAAATCAGCAATGTTTGGCAACTTTCCAGATTTGCATCTTTAAAATATCAATTCTTTCGGGATTTGTCTTCATGCTTTGACTCCATATCACGATCTTTGACTTTATTTTCGGATTCCTCTCCTAGCTAGTATTCAAAACCTACAAACTTTTCACTAAAATACACCATATTACGCGTAAAAGCTTAATAAATAAAAAATACGAAAATCAAAGGAGAGAAAATGAAATATTGCATATTATTACTAAAAGTCTATCGAAATAGCCAGATAATCACCTATTTTGATGTCTCCTAAGCATATGAATATAGAACAAAAGAGGAGACATCACTCCATTCCTCGAATCTTTCCGTCCTCCTCGAGACACCCGAAATACTCCCTTTTTTGTGAACTTCTAGCCCTACTTGATTAATATCACCAGCTACAAGCCACGGTGTCTGTAGGTTATAAATTGCATGATTGAGCGCATCCCATAAATACTCTCTTTTGTTGTAATCCGGGCTAGCATAAATTGCTATAAAAATCCAGGATATGCACCCTTTCTGACTTATTTCTACATTTACTACATGACGTTTAGCTGAAAAGACTCTAACATTTACGTTTGAATCATTACAAAGGAGCCAAATACCGCCTCTATAGCATTCCGAGTCGACCCGAAAAGAATTATCTTTTTCTAACGAGTTGATTATATTGTTCGCATGCATACCACTTACACGAGGTTCAACAACTACTGTAAACCATACTTTATTATTGACCATCATATCTCGAATTACCTGCCGAAATCTAGGATGTGCGGCGCCATAAAAGTTCCAAATTAATATATTAAGGGGATGATATGGCTTCCCCCAATTCATTGTTGAAACATCTGTAAAATTCATTAAATAATAATTGTAAATTGACAAGAGATACATGTTGGCACATTAGGCGCGAGACACCATGGTGACGTCATCCTCCGTAGCTCTCTCCTATAGCTGCTCGGACTTGCCCTGAACCCGCTCTACCTCAGCGGTACCAACAATTTGGCTCTCCAGCCACATCACTGCTTCACTGCGTCATCCTCATTGGAATGATTAATTTGGATCGCAGCAGCCACCTTATTTGTATCAATATCAGTAGCTATACAAATTTCTTTATTTGCTATTAGGTCCCTCCCCATCTGCTCAATTTCTAAGACCTGTACATCAACCAATTCACCATTCGCCCTCACTGTTTCCATACCATCTACCAGCAGATTCTTTGTACCCGATCCACAGCCCACTACCAAGCCCTTAGTACTACTGATCAGCCTTTCCCCTCCTGTGTTTGACCCCTTGGAACCTCTTTTTTTACCCGTAAAGCCCTCACATTTATCTGATTCTTCCGTGGAGAAGTCTAATACCTCCACTGTATCTTCCAATATCCTCCGTTGCTCAAAGTTTGGTGAGGCAATAATATTATGCCCCTTGGCACCACCATCTTTTTTATTGTTCGTGTTAGACCAAGAGACATTTTTTCCTTTATTGTTATACGTTTTTGTTCCCGAAGTGTGGCCTTTGCTTTGTATATCATACCCAGCTTATCTCGATTCAATCATGCTTTCCTCCATTCTAAGTGCCTCGAAGCGAGTACCAAAGCCCCCAAGAGAGGGTTCCCTTGCGGAGCTAAAACTAGACCCTTTCCCGTTCCCTCTATTCCATCGTCGCACCATCGTCCATTCCCCATACTTTTATGTATGAACAGGGGCTTCAGAACTATTTTCGGTAACTTTCTCTTTACCCCTATTAGTGCTCATATCCTCCTCCATTCTAGTTGTTATATTTGGACTGCAAATTTCCTTTCTATGTCCGGACTTTCCATATTTAAAGCATATAAGGTGGAGACCTTTGTATTCTTCCTTACATATATCCGACTCAATTCTAACTTCCGGTTCTAGAGGTTTGTTCAAGTCAAGTTCAATGGAGAGGCGTGCATAGTTACCTCTTAACCTTCACTTAGTAATTGGGTCTATTTTAATGGTTCGACCAAACTTATCCCCAATTTTTCTCAAGATACGTGTCGTGTAGTTATGCATACCAATGTTAAGTATTCTAACCCAAGTTTTTGTTGTCATTATCGAATTAGATATAACATTGAAGTTAGGAGTCCATTCTCTTACTATAAGGTAGTAATCAAGGACCATCCACGGTCCGCCCGTAAAGTCGAAATCTTCCATTTTTCTGAATTTTACCATATAGTAGCCGTGACCTACATAGACAAGTTCAAAAGGCCATCTGGCGTCCAAATTTGATGTATTTCGCCAAAGAAGAATACCCTCTTGTATTTCTTCCCTTATTCTAATCAAGGTAGGGATGGAATCACTTATCTTTATCTCATCATCATCCTCAATTATATCTTCTAACTCAAAAAAGTCATCCTCACCCATTACATTCTTGTTCATTATTTCATGTTCATCCTCAATAATAGGTATTACTAAATTATTTTCAGTGCCTTTCCAACTAATTAATTTAGGCCTAGAATAAGTACCAGCATTGTTACCCGAATTCCCATTATTCTGAAAATTGCTTACTGATCTTTGACTACCAATTAGCTCTTGTTGTGCCCTTGTTGTTAATGGTGGCACGCTGTCTTTTACCGCCCATCTTTGTTCGCAACAGCCAATTCGAGAAATTCCTCCAAGGCATAAACAGAGGCCTGTTTTTCAATGATTATTCTACGTTGTTGAAGTATTGTCCACGGTTGCCCCGGCGGTTGAGTGTTGCCAACCAGAGGTGGCGGCGGAGGAGAAGACATTCGAAGGGTAACAAAGTTTGTTTTTTTGTTTCTGTATTTGCGGAGGTTGGAAAGGTTCAAAAATAGCGGACAAATTCACTGCTTTTACAAACTATGTAACTTTCATTAAAAGTAAACATTACTTCTATTTGTTATTTGTTACGATGATGATTGTAAAAGTGTAAATGTATCATATGAATTGGCGGTTATTAGGAAATGGATTGTATGAGAAATATTATTGATGAAAACTTCGAATTTTAATTTTATTGGACGAAAACTGTGATAGGCTAATTTTTGGTTAAATAAACTGTAAAAAGAAAAAGCAGAGAGCCCAGTACTTACTTATTCAAACCAAACAATGTGGTTAATTTAGAATTGTGATTATTATTATGTCAAATTGTGATCTTATTTGACTAAGTAGGCCTGATTTTTTGCCCAAGTAAAATGTAAATAGTAAAAGAGAAGCCTACACAATATTATTATGACACTTCTGCTTGAATATTGTCGATCTTTATTCTATTTGTGCAAATTTAAAACTTAATTGGTCCATTTTACAGTATTATAACGTGTTTATTTGAGAATTTTTGATTTTATTATATTTGTACAGTTCAGATTGAAAACCTAATTGGTTCCATATATAAGACTTCCTTAAGTTTGCTTTGATTATTTATCTCATTCTCTCTTCTTTACCTCACAGACTTTATTTTAAATCAGTAGATTTCTATTCCTTCATATACTTGATAAATTCCTTCTTATCGTGATCCCCGATGGTTATGTGTCTGAACTGTAAACTTTTTAGATTTATGAAATAAAGTATACTTAGCCGATTGTAGCAGCTATTTAAATGGAGAAGGCGATTTAATTCGGTAACAGGTATTTCGATGTAACCCTTTTATATATATATAATAGATTTGTGATTTTCTTTCACTTAAATTAGGTGTTAATTAGTTTTAAAAAAGACCACAATTACTTTTTATTTTCACATATTTTTACGATATTATGTAATAAGTCTACATATATAATTATGGATCAGTAAATTATTTATCTTTATCAACACATACCATTTTTATTGACAAACAACTTATTACACCTTATAAAAATTGCACCATTAGTTGTTGTGATTTGTGATATAGACATGCAGTGTGTTTCAAAATGATTATTTACAGTGAATTAAAAATTCCTATAACTAGAGGAATAAGATATAAATTTTATGCAATTATTTTTTCCCTTTTACTTGTTACCTTTGGATCTTGAATATTGACACATTACATGGGTTTTTGGAACAGTATCTACTCATCTGACTTTATTGGCGATGTGGAAAAACTTGGTTATAATATATATATATATATATGTATATATATATATATATATTTCTTTTGTTTAATAGTTGACCATAATATTTCAATTAAAAGACACACAACACATTGAAAGGTAAGCTAACTCTCTCTCTCTCTCTCTCTCTCTCTCTCTCTCTCTCTCTTAGTTCGACGTTAAAATATATGTGCATTATCTCATTGTCTTTTGGATGTTTTCTTGTAAAAAATTTGTCTGACTTGGAAAATGGTTGGATTTGAACAGGGTGCTTGGAATTAGTAGACATAGATATACCATCAAACAAAATTAGAATTTTTTTTCAGAGTAATTTCAACAAGAATAAAGTAAAACATAAAAACTTTAGAATACCCCTTCATTGAAACAATCTCACCATACAGGAACTAAACTCTCTTGAAAAACCATTGCTACCATCGACCCCTTATCACCTTGAATATTCATATTTTTAATTACATGAGTTTCAAGGGAACATGAGAGTAATTTTACTTCAATACTTTCAAGAAGGATATTTTCATTCTTCCAAACCATCAGAGGACGGTTAATTCCAGATACAAGTCCAACTCTAACCTGTTTACTCCAAGATTCCACCTCTCCGTTTTTTCGCATTGGCCATATCTCTACGAACTGTTCCGAAGGTCGATTGTACTTTGTGTATGCAAACAAAGCTAGAGTATCATTTAACATGTATGGGACTTGCACATTGAAAGGTAAGCTAACTCTCTCTCTCAATCTCTCTTAGTTCGACGTTAAAATCTATTTGCATTATCTCATTGTCTTTTGGATGTTTTCTTGTAAAAATTTTGTCTGACTTGGAAAATGGTTGGATTTTAACAGGGTGCTTGGAATTAGTAGACATAGAGATACCATCAAACAAAATTAGAAACCTCCCAAAAGAAAACATCAAACAAAATCCGAAACCTCCTCCATATCAACTGTGTACGGAACATTCAAGGCAAATGGCTGGAGTAGAACGTTTCGTTGGCCATGATATTTCAGTTAGGATCTCCATGAAAAAATGTTTTCATGTTGTTGATTGATGATTTGAACACCAACAAAAAATCATTTATTCATTGTGTATTTCTTATTCAAGAATTTATCATCTTTAGGCTTTTACTTGTTTTAACCTAGCTTTAATTAATGTAACTTGTCATCATTGATATCCTTTATTTAGGTCAGTAATTATTTAATTAAGTGAAGCATTGATGTTGTCATTTCTAAGATTTTAAAGTTATAACCTGGGTAAATTACATGCTTGTTCACAATCAAATAAATAATTAAATTTAAGATCATCTTTTATTGGAGACTTTCTTTCTTTGTTCCATATTTTCCTCATTTTTCTTGTGTTATATGATATAACTTATGATAGATCTATATTAAAGAAGTAGTTAAAAGAAGTTGAGTTCATTAAGAATAAATAATATGTCTAGCATCTTGTAAAAAATTCAAGTTCCCATTTATGAAGCAATAAGAAGTATCACTTAACAATTTAATCTTTCTAGTAATATTATTTCACCTCTTTACAGATATTACACCGTGCCGTCAAATGTAAATCAGAAAATCAGTTGGATGAAATGTGATTTCACCAGACAAAACCAATGTGATATGATAAGATCCCATACCTGTGTATAGTTTTCTAAAGTAAATTAATATAAAAACTGAAAAGAAGCAAATTTGGGGTTCTGGTTTTTCATAGACTAAGACTGAAGCTAAGTTTCATTGTGTTGGTTCTCCACTCCTCTGTGAGTGTTAAGATGTGTATCTTTTTTGTATATGAAAAGTTTAACTATGTCCCACAATGTAATACCATTTTGTGTTGTATACAAAGTTTGAAACTGGCAGCCTAATGCTTCATTGACAAAAAGGTAAAACAAAAGTGTTGTTAGGCTTGATCAATTTGATCGTTCTGATGAAGTTAAACACCATTATTGCATTAAGGAGCTGAGGAATTGATGAAAGAAAAAAAGTTTACACCATTGATATGCATGTACAATGAAATATATATAAGGATTGATTTACATGAAATTGTCCAAGGGAGAAAGGTATTTTAGCTCTTCAATATTATACGAAAGTGCGTATGTCATCCACGTGATTCAAAAGATAGAAAATATACCCCTCCATTGTGTTATACAATTATATTCAAAATCTACCACGAAGGTATAAATATTATTTCTCGGAATAACACTGATACTTTGATACTTTGTAAACATATATATTTGGTTATTTTGCATAACACAGAGACCTATGGTGCAATTAATCCAAAAGAAAACAATTAACGCGTGTAATGTCAAATATCATACGTGTAGTGCTGTCATAGATGATAAATAGATTAGAATTTTTGAGTGAAAAATAAATTCTAAGAACTTATATAAATAAATAAACTCCAAGAAAAATAATTAACGAAATTAAATTAAATTAAACTAAATTAATATTTTCTTAAACCTCGATTATTTTGTTTGCGTAAGGAAAATTTGGCCTTAACTTCGTCAACTGGAGTCAAATGAAGAATCAAATGATAGAAACTACCCAAAATCTCTATCGTAATATATAACGGCCTCGGAAGTCAGATTATACATTTTCATAGTTCATACCAACTTCAGGTGAGGATCAAGTGAAAGCAAAATGTTTGTTGCATATAAAGGCTGACCATGTTGGGTTTATATTATATCTCATGCAACCCAAGTGGAGTTAGAGGGAGTAGTACCTGAGAATGAAGAAGGGGTGGCTTCGAAGCTGACGGATAAAATGAAGGTTAATTATCATGCTATGGCTTCAATTGAGTAGAAAGCTGAGTGACTTTTAGGTGGTGGTCCAAGTTTTGATAGTTGGAAAAAGGATTGTAAGACTGACGGTATATAGAGAAAAAAAGTTGTTAACACTAATTTGGTATAATGAAATGGAGCGCCATGTTTTTTTTTTTTTTTTGGTTACATGGGTGATCCGGGCTAGCATGCGCGCACCTGACTAATCCCATGTAGATATACATGTCTCCCCATATATAATCTCATGGTAAATTATAACTAGGTTACCCATGTTCAGGGAGAAGTTCGAGCCTTTTACCTCTCACTTTTCTTTTTGGTTGGATAAGTAATTTCATAGGAGAAATGGTATAATGTACAATTAAGCTACATAGATTTAAAAGTTTTTTTAGGACGTGTAAAGAAGAGAAAAAAAATTATCCAATTCCTATCCTATTAAAATTATCCAATGTGGAAGATGCGGAATAATATCTAAGCGATGAAATGGCTCTATGATCGGCCCAAACTCACATGCCATCTGGTTGATATTCCGGATGATCAATTAGATTATCCAGTTTGTTGCTGACAGCTGCCTAATACCTTGAATGAGTTTAAGCTTATCTGATAAACTGTTTTGTCTTTCCTTGAAAAATCAGCGCATTTTCCGTATCTTTCAAAATTGTTAGGGCCTCCCCTTCCAAGAATGAGTTGTAGAATAAAGTATTTTTATAGTTGATTCTACAACCCGAATTTTGTGAAATTAAACAATCCATATTTTAGTAGTTTCATAAGGTTTACTGAAGCACGCGTCACATGAGAAAATAATATTAGACTAGTTGATGGAAGATTCTGTATTTTGGTTTTATTTGTCTTGAATGATTTTATTAGAAGAGGGATTAGTGTTTCTCTATTCTGAACCGTGTAATTCTCTCATTAGTTTAAATCACTAGTTTATTCTCAAAAGTTTAAGTTAGTAATTATCTATTCACTAGTCTATTGTTATCGAGAAACATACAAGAATCATTAATTATTCCTGAAGGCATGATAGGTGTACAAAATAAATAAGATAGAAAAATGCATAAGTTAATCTCATTTAACGTTCTATTATTGGAGAGGATTTCACCGCTCATAATAAGATTATTTTGCACTCGCCATATATTGACATATCGTAACGGCAATGCAATTTTTCAATAGTTTTCGCCTAAAATTTTTTTCCGAGTTTTAAATTTTTTGAGCCAATTCAGGACACTCAAAATGGTGTTTATCTCTTTTTCAATACTAAACCATTTTCTCATATATTCTAAAGAAAAGGTATTTGTTAGACTCAAAATCTTTCCCGCACATTTCACAAAGTGGGTCCAATATCATATAAACTATCATATCCTATGTGCAAAATCTCTCTTATTGTCATCCATACAAGAATATCATGTATAGAAATAACATAAGAGTTTCACATAATATTGGCCCAATTTGTTGAAAAAGATTGGTGACGAAAAACATTATAAGGAGATTTATATAAACAAAGAAACCCACTACTTCTTGGCTTACAAGCAACTGCTTGATCATTTGGGATGGAGAACCAATGATGCAACACTTTTATTCCTCCTTCATACCCAACCAAAAAATCTATTTTATCTTCTAGTACCCATAATTTTCTAAATAAGGAGAGTCTAATTTTTTCACATGTCATAACCAAATTCATTAATTTTCATATATTCTCTATGAACCCATTTCATCCATAATGAGACATTTTTTGTCACTATTTTCACAACATCTTCATGAGCAAAACTTTGTTTTAAACTCCTAGATCTTTAAAACCAAGGCCTCCTTCATTTTTTGGTATGGCTATATTCTTCAGTTTGATTTGCATAGATTTTCCATCCCCTATAAAATCTCCTACAAATACTCACGATTCTATCACAGACAGAAATAAGTATCGAAATATAGATGGCCAAAATCAAACTATTCTGAAGAACTGATCTAATTAGTTGAAGGCGACCCACATATGAAAGAGAAGAATCATTTCCAATACCGCACCTAACTCTTCAGCTTATCAATGAGAGGTTTATAGTCTCTCGAGAATAAAAATTGAAGTTCCAAGAAATGCACCTAAATATCAAAACGACATATCCCTTTTTTCAAGTTGAGTAATTTTCATAATATCATCAACAACCTCACTCTTGATTCTCACATATTAAGTATTTGATTTTGTATATTTAAATGAAAACTCGAATACTTACTAAACTCCTCCAAACAATCCATACGTATTTTTGCCGAATTATGGTCTCCTTTAGCTAAAAGCATGATATCATCGACAAAAGCAATGTGGGTGATCTTATTTTTCCTGCATTTTGGATGGTGCTTGAACCAAACATTTGTATTCTTTTTCAATAACCTCGACAAATAATCAAGACACGGAATGGAAAGGTAAGTAGAGATATGATAACATTTTCTTAAGCCTTTTTCCCTTTTGAAGAAGCCATGAATTTCCCCATTAAGCGCAACAGAATATTATTTGTACATTCCATAACTCAGTTAACAACCAAACCGGAAGATTTAACCCTTTGAGTACCTCCCTAGGCAATCCCATGATACCAAATCATACGCTTTTTACAAACCAATCGTGATAGTACATCTAGGTGAGCTACTATTATTGTTATATCCTTTGAAGATATCTTGCATTAAATGAATATTCTCGGCTATCTATCTTCCGGGAATAAAAGCATTTTGGGATTGATCAATGATCTCTTCAGAAACCGGATTCATGTGATCCGCAATAATCATTGTGATTGCTTTATAAATTACATTACAACACTATATGGTCTATAATCCTCAACAATTACTAAATTTTCTTCTTGCGAATGAGAGCAATAATAGTAGCATTTAATTATTTAAGTAAAAAACCGGTAGTGAAGAATTATGTACTTCTTGCATTAATTTGTCTCCAACTAGCTCCCAGTATCTCTTGAAAAATAGTGAAGAAAACCCATCATGGCAGGGTGTTTTATCATCGGTTATACGAAAAATGGCCTATTTTATCTCAACACCATAAACCTCTTTACACAAACCCAAGCCTTGTTATTGTGTCAACATATTACCCCAACCAAAAACATCACAATCCACATGTTCCATATCAATTTTCGTACCCAACAATATCTTATAATAATCATAGAACACAACTTTTACTTAAGCACTACAAGTAGTATCTTCCCCATTAGAAAGTTTGACCTTTGTGATAAACTTTTTGCGTTGCGCACTCTTCATGAGCTGATGGAAAAGTGGCCATTCCTAGAGTGTACTAAAAATCAACACTAAATAGGAGAAGCAACTAACCGCTAGTGTACGGGGCGTTCCAAGTAATAGATTAATAATAAGGGATTTCGTCTCAGGGACTGTGAGGTATGATGAATGTGTTTAACAGGTAGAGAGAATTAATTGAAATACTAAATAAATAAAAGATAAATAGATATTTGTTTAGGTGTTTGAATGTAAAGAGACTAAACGCAACAAAATAAATTAACTAGATTAATATAAAGTAAAGAGTAACGATTAGTCGCAGTATGAGAGCTATACTTGAGTCTCGCTAGGGATCCACCTAAGTTCGTACATTTAGTGTTTTCGTTTAAGGGACAAGTTGTTGATTCTATATTAGTCGGGACTCTACAATCTCATAACTCACATCAGGGTAGACTTAGAAGATGTCCTACAGTATTACAAATCCCGTCAGGGCAATTATAAGCTACGTTGAGATGATTAATACTTTTACCCAATTGGCTACGCGGTTAGTCAAGCCTGTTAGGATCAATGAAGAACAACGTGTGTTTATTAATTAGTTCAGCAATTTAAACATTCGTCGAGGTGATCACTGCCACTAGTGAATAGCCTAATCACTATAACCTAGCTAATTCTGATTCCTGACTCAATTAAAATTAGTAAATACGCATGAACTAATAAACAATATGGAAAACCTAAATTGAATTAAATTAAGACAATCCCAAATACGAAAATACTAAAATAAATAACTAGGGCTTAACTCATTATGCGATTATCAAAGATTATTACGTTTAGCTCAAACTGAAATTAAACAATTAAGGGAAATTGATAGAATATATTTTCCTAAAAACATAAATAAAACCTAGAGAGAGGATTTGATTTTAGTTGATGTTGGAGAAAGGAGTTTCTCCCGCTTCTACTCTTCTCTTTGCCTCTTTGCTACCTTCTGAAAGTTGGAAAATATGAAACGTACTAACAAATGAAGTCTGAATAACTTAAATAATAAGTAAAATCGGATTGAGCCCTAATCTTATTTAAGTGAATGAAGGGCCCAAGTCCAATCAGTAATTCCCGCATCTGCTTTACACATTTCCGTAAAACAGTCGTAAGTCCAAATCGCCTTTTTCCACTTCTCAATTCGAGCGAACTCAGAGGCGCACCTTTTTCATTTGAACCACCAAGACTGAATCAGCACCGTTTGGGCTCGAAAATATATGGAAGTGATGAATTTCTAATTTCTTATGCTCCTCTTCATCTTTTTGATTTGTACTTTTTGCTATTTTGACTCCTTCTTTTGATCTAAGACTTTATAATCCACTTCTCTTCCTCATATCGCTGCTTCCTAAAATCCATGTACCTAATAAATTCATACTAAAATACACAAATTAATGCACAAAAACTCTAAAAATGCAATTATCATAATTCTGAGTTCAGAAAGTGCAATATGACAAAATAAGCTCAAAAGTCAATCTGATAAGTCCAAATTCTACCTGAAATGATTTCTCCTAAGGGTATATATTTATCACACAAAGGTAGACATCAAGACCCCCAACTCAAACCTTTGTCGTCCTGACAAAGTATATCTCATATAGTATAACCTAAGAATTCACGCACACATACACCTATCATGAAAAATCAAACATAAATAACATCAATCCACTATTAAATTCACAGTTCTAGGAGATTACACTTAATACTTAGCTCGCGATGGTGGCTATAAGGTGTTCATCGATCCTTACTTGCTTTGAACGCTCCACTTAGCTTACTCCCTATTAGCTGAATTGTTAATTAACTATGTACCTAAGAATCACGAGGTCTTTACGGTTTTAGCATAGACTTAGGGACAGAATGGTATGTATATTTGGTAATTTTGAAGTGAGCTTTTGTCTCTCTCCTCACTTACCATCAACTAATAGTCCAAGAGCTTAATTTTACACTCGAATTTGTTCTCATTCAACCCACTTGACGCACTAATTTAGCGTCCTTAAATCAACCCAATTAGCACTAAGGATGATTTCCATAACTTCCATTTTGCCAGTAATTTTTTTTTGTAAGATATCCCTGACCATCATTTTGATGTGAATGGTCATGTCTCTTATAAATTTGTTCTTCTTCTCTTTTTTTTTCAAAGACTCCGGCAAAAGGTTAAAATTAATATATCATCACAATTGTGTATTAAATACAAACACATAAAAAATCCCTCCCAATATGATTTCCCATAACGAAACACACCACTCCAAACTCAAGCTCAAAATAGGAAGTCTTAGGATTGTGATTTAAGTGCGTGTCATATGGAAAGTTCTATAAACTACTTTTTGCCAATAATCGGCGCCTAGGCGAGCTAAGCACCTCTTCGACGACGACTAAGGCGCTAGGATAAATCGCCTAGCATTTTTACCAGGCACGGGTGAGGGGCGAGATGACGCTTAGGGTATCCTAGGCGGCGATTTCTACAGCTTAGACTTCAAGCCAATTTCACAATACTTAGTGCTTTTTTATAATACTCGCTTATTTTGGATAATATTCTGTGATTTATGTTAATACGTAGTGCTTTTATGTAATAATTAGTGTTTTGATATTAATATGTAGTGATTTTATGTTAAACTTAGTTATTTCACATAATATTCAATGATTTTGTGTTATACTCAGTGATACTCAACAATTTTGCATTAATACTCAGTGAATTATTAGTTGATTTTTAGATAATACTCAATGATTTCAAATAATACTCAACGATTTCAAAAATACCCAGTGCTTTAAATAATACTCAAAAAAATCACTACATAGTGAATTTAACACAAGAATTACTACTTAGAAATACACTAGTAAAAATTACTCAAAGAATCAACCAGCAAAATCACTACTCGAAGAATTCGTCAGCAATATCACTTAGTACTCAACAAAAATATCTGAGTACTCAACGAATTTGTGAGTTATTTTGCATGATAATTTAATTTGTGTGTTAGTATACTGGGTAAAAAATCTCTAATTAGTTAGTGAGTTCTCTACTCAACAAATTTGTGAGTTATTTTGCATTATCATATACTTTGTGTGGTAATATACTTGACAAAAATCTACGATTTCTCAGCAAATTCTCTAAGTAAGAATTAACTTAAGACTAAAGGAAAAATGGCTCAAAAAATGGCAGACTAAAACCATTCAATATAATCGCATAATTGAAAAAAATAAAATCCAAAATTAAGGAAATATATAACAAAATTACATTTATTAATAAAATTGAAAATCAATACGAAAAAGCAAAAGAAAATAAAACATCGAGGATCTACTATTGCTGCCATGTAAGTCGAAGCCATGCCTGCTGCCAGAAACAAACACCTCACCAGAAAAGATGGAGTTGTGCAAACACCTTGAAGATAACTCTGATTTGTATTTGCTAACTCTTATCTACTACTCCAACTTCGATCTACTGTTGCTAACTCCGATTTGTTGCAAGTCATAATGCACACAAAATTCTTGCTGAACAAAAAAAAAATCACAAAACTTAATACAAGTTTTTTATTGAATTTTTTTTGAAGGTAAATAATATGGATATACGTACCACAATCTTCTTTAATGTTCTTATAAGAAGAATAAGTGAGCAAAGTTTGGAAAATTTTAGGAGTGCGTGATAGAGAGAGAAGGGGGATGTAAAATTAAGGTTTAATGGTATGGTTTTTATGTTTGGGTTGTTATATTTAGTATATATATAAGTAAAAAAAAAAATTAGTAATAAAAGTAGATAGATAAAGTGTAGTTGGGTTTTCAAGAAGAGGTCTTTAAAACTTGTTGCGTAAAAATCTCGTATTGTAACTTAATATGAGCACACCAATTTTTGGTAATGTGATTCGTCTGGTTTCATTTTCCACCTTGAGCTCCACCCTCTTCTAAATATGTTTCTCTATTGGTGGTTTTCACAGAAAATGTTACGACTTTCGATTAAACATTGTTGTTTTGTCCATTATAAACTTTCGTTTGTCTCTCATGAGAAGGACAAGAGAATGGGCTTTGTTAACCGTGGGTAGTGGCTCAAGGAGAATTATGATGATGCATTATGTGTCAAAGGCTACGGATTCAAGGATTAGTAAAGCCATCATGGAAGTTAAAGATTATGTCGACGAAGATGGCTCTTGGGATTGGGGGTAAATTCCGATCCTTTTTCCCATCTTCAAAACTCTTGGAAATTACGGAAATTTCGGTGAATAATTGTAGTGAGAGTAGGGATAGGTTATCTTTGACAAGGGAACTACGCGGAATTTATACGTCTAAATTGGCATCGTGTGATTCGGAGATTGAAAATTTACACCTGGGTATTAAGTGGGATAGAGTGTGGAAATTAAAGTGTCCATAGCGTATTAGAGTTCTAATCTGCTGAGCTATTCATGAAAGATTGACAATGTGTGGAAATTTGAGTCGGACACAATACTTGTTACCATGATATTTCAATTAAAAGAAACGCATCACATTGAAAGGTAAGCTAACTCTCTCTCTCTCTCTTTCTCTTAATTTGACGTTAAATCTTTTTGCATTATCTCATTGTCTTTTTGATGTTTTTTTGTAAAAAATTTGCATGACTTGGAAAATGGTTGGATTTGACAGGATGTTTATTATATTTGCAACTTTATGAGTATATTAATAGACTATTTTGCATAATGCAGGGACAAATTTATGATTTCAAAAAAACAAAAATAGTTTAATTATAAGAGTACTCACATATGAGCTGTGTTCTTGAAATTCTCCTCATTACAAAACTGTATAATGAGAAAAATAAGGTCCGACGAAGATAGATTCTTTGCAGACATAATTATAACCTGAGTTATAAATTTCACAAAACATGAGAAAAAGAATTAAGAACTTTACCACAAAGAACAGCAATTACCACAAAGAAATGCAATGGCTGGATTTGAACAGGATGTTCCGCCTGCTGCAAATTACTCCGCTTGGCATTAGTGATATGCGCTCCTCCACCACTAACACCACCACCACCTGCACCTCATCCTCGGCTGCTCATAATGAGCTCCTCAACTGAGCTTCAAGGAAAATGGCTGGAGTAGAAGGTCTTGTTGGCCATGACATTTCAGTTAGGATATCCTGTCCATGAAAAAATGTTTCATGTTGTTGATTGATTATTTGAAAAAAAAACATTGATTCAATATGTACTTCTTATTCAAAATTTTATCATCTTTCGGCTTTTACTTGTTTTAAGCTAGCTTTAATTAATGTAACTGGTCTGTAAGAAATTAAAGGGTTCTAGACAAACCTTTTAGGCGGAATTAAGAATCGAAATGCTCCGGTATTGAATCCACTTACATATCGAAGAAGATTGCTATTCCACAACCTAAATGCCGCTGAATCTTCTATTATATGTTAAAGAGATTTTTGAGAGAATTTTTAATAGTTTTGTTTCTCTCAAGTATAAGGCAGAGAGAAAGAAAGAAGCGCATATGAAAATTGTGTCTGATCTATTCAAATGAAATAACTTCCATGAAGTTATTTATATACTAGTTATTAATGTAATAATTACCACAATTTTGGGCCGGGCTAACCCATCATGGGCACCACAATATGGGCTAGGCCCAAACCAATTTCTTTCATTCTCCCACTTGCACATGATGGGTTTTCTCCCACACCCATGTTATATGCATCAAGGTACTCTTTCTCTTATCTCAAACATATCCACATAAAATCCATCATACTTGGCAAATAGGTCGTGCGACCGGCAAGCATACAAGCATTCCTTTTGCTATAAACCTGTTAGGGTGGATAGCTGCTCAAACGATTTATAAATCCTTTCGTATCTTGCAGTTCCCTAGACTAAAAATTATAATATCAATATCATAGTAACTCTGACCCCTCAGATTCCATATCACATCATCTTTGTGATTGGAAGAGTTCACTAGCATAACATCGTGTGTCTCACTATCATGTCATAGTCCTTGATGACTTACATGATTGGTCGACCTGCAAGCACACACTTTGATATCCATTTTAGTCTTCCTTTTGCACTTGACATTTTCTATAATGACCTGGTTTCTTTCCCAGACATACCCCGTTAGGTCGAATCATTCATGACCATCGATAATATGCTAAAGTAGCAAACACCAGATCAAAATATCAAATTCAGTCAAAAGTAATAAGGGTACTACTCAAAGATCTCACACAATGAAGAAACGGGGATCAATTCTTCACTTCCTTTTGGTCGCAAGCACACACGGTATGACTCGTGTGCTACGATATTATTCATTTTTTATGTCATATATCATGTATCCATTGATATCGTACAGATATATAATTAGACATTCCTCGTTGTCCAAAATGAATCCTTCAATTGATTAACCCTCTCTGAAATCAATTAAGAATTGCATATCTGGCTTTTATAGACTAAGTAGATAGTGGGGATCTACTTCGATCACAAATTAAAATTAACATGTTGCGCTACATGTTTGTGATCTCATCTTAACATGTGTTAAGGCGACTTTCGTAACTCACGTTATTTACATGAAGGGTTACTCTTTTACATGAGTTAGTCTCATCCTTGCGCATCCTCTAATGCCAAAGGCGATTGCCCGTGTGAGAAGGCCAATCATAGTCTATCTGACATACTTATCCACACGTATATATTACCACTCAATAATGGAAATATATCATTGCACATTATTTTGCAGTATACATAACAATATAGATCCAACATGATCTGGAATTGCATAACTTGCACTTTTTTTTCAAAAATATATTCACAAGAATATCACGTGTGGATTTTAACTGCAAATTCTCATAATATTATGTGCAATAATGTCTCTTATCACGATATACTTTATATCAATATGTTTGGTTATACAGTAATACTATGTTCCCATCACATAAGTCATTGCCATTTCTTTATTACAGTATTTCAAAACTGGACTCCCACTATCACTTGAGAATCATAAAAAGTACAAACAAACTTTTTAAACCAAACAAACATTTTGAATTTTAGTTGAGTAAGCCACAAACTCAACATTCATAATGGACATAGCAATATATAGGTTTGTTTCTTGCTACTCCATGGATATAACACAATATTTCAGCAAGAATACACAACCTAAAGACATTTACACTCATCCATTTTGTTTAACCAATTAACATATGAATATACTTTAGGTGTAAATGTTATATTTGAAAACATATAACATGAGCCCTAATCCTTTTAAGGCATCTCATTGCTTATATTTCAGGATTTCAATACTTATACCCATAATTCAATTTAAAATGGACTAATTAAACCCACGACATAACTAATGTCTGGTCTAGTAAACATCACTGACAAATGGATAACTAAACCCAAAGCATAAAAAAATGCATGGCTTAGTACACATCATGACATACATAATACTATCATCAAGTATGTAACTACTAATATGACATTGTTTACCTTTTCTATTTTCATCGATAGAGTACTAGGACACATAAGAAGATTAGAGCTTATTCTCTCATCTATTTGGAGTGTTAATGACATTAAAGTCTGACATGTAAAAGTATTCACATCTCTTCTTGATGTATAATTCTTTAGACAAGGACTACAGAAATTCAAACATTCTTTATGAATCATAACATCAAGAATAGAGCTCCCATTTCTCATTCCTTTCACGTCAACAAAGATTTGAAAGATAACAACTCCTTAATTTTGATGAATCACATGTCATTCCTAGCTTGTATAATATCAACTACATAGAGATATAAATTCATAAACTTTTCTTGTGGAACTTTTGATATGTAGACAAAGTGATTTTCACATATCATTTCAAAAACTACTTATCGAAATGACTCATGAATCTCAAGAAATCACTGTCTTTGGGGTTGTTTGAGACCATAGATTGTCTTCTATAATCAACACACAATGTTTTCTTGGTATTTAACATCATAGCTTAAATATTGTTCCAATGAATTTACTCTATTCTTTTATTCTCCACTGAGAAAAATAGTGTCGAAATCAATCTAGTGCAGATCATAATCAAGATGCACCACAACAGCTAGTATATAACCAAATGAGGTAAATCTCTTAACAATGGATAAAATGTTAATCCTAAGAAAAATAATTTCTTCCTTGTAATATAGCCTTTTTGCTATTAGACGAGATTTGTACTTCTCAAATGAAGTGTCTAGTTTTCTTCTCATTTCAAGAATGTATTTATTCTCAATCACATTGTGTCCTTGGGAAGATCAACCAAGTTTTTTAAATTGATTTCTCTTCATTAGCTCCATCTTTCCTAGTAGGATATGAAGAGTTCATGTACTCTCTGAGGTTCTTCTTTGTCTTATGGATATATCATATAGATTTATCCATGGATCTTAAATCGACAACAAAAAATATCCCTCGATGACTCCTTCTAGGTGAAGTTATTGTGAAACAAATTCACTAGATGATGCAATAATATTTTTTTCGAATCAAAATTGAGGCAATCTTGCCTTTCTCGTGCATGTGGTACCTTATCTAATAATACATTTAATTGCATACATCTTTTCCAACCTCATTCAATTCATGTAAAATGAGATTTTCAACAACCACACCTTTATTTAGGAAAAATATTACTATCCAAATGTAACATCGTGTAACTCAGTCTTAACAAATTCCATCATTATGTTTAACCTTGAACACATATTCTTTAGAGTCTTTGAACATCTTCCAAAAAAAATCATTCTTACCTTTTCTGACCCAACTTTCCATACTCATTGGATAAGTCACAAACATACCAACCCCCAGGAAATCAAGTATTCAAAGGTGATATTTCTTTTGTCCATAGTTCGTACGGAGTTGATGGAAGTAACTTTGTGGGTACACGAATAAGTATATGAGTAGCAATGAAAATTTATCTTCCAAACATATATTGAGAGATTTATTTGAGCAATCATACACCTTAATCAGGAGAGTTACATTCCCCCTTTTACCTACTATTCCATATTGTGGCATGTGAAAAATCATAAACTTATTTATGATCCCATTATCATCACACCCTTCTTTAAAATCCCTCAAATAGATATTTGTGATCACGGTTTCTTCTCGAGGTTTTACCCTTCCTCTCTATCTGATTTTCAAATTTCTAATCAAAAAATATATGAAGCATCTCAGTGCTTCTAATTTGAAAGAAATCTTATAGATATCACTAAACTGTGTGAAATCATCTATCAGGTGATGAAATAGTATACCCCACATCTTGTTAACTCAATGAGTGAACAGATATTAGAATGAATCAATTCCAAAAGATACTGAAACATTTAGTTTAAGCTTTCCAAAAAAAAGATACATTACTTTCATTACTAGGAAGTATCCACAGTTTGGTAAAAGAATTTCATCAAGTGAATAAAAAAAATGAATATCCTTCACCAACAATGTGGTTCTGGTCATAACTATTATGACATAGACAAATATTTCATAAAATTTTCGAATATCTTTAGTATTATAAAAGACATTCATAGAAAATCAACTACTATCAAAATAATAGTTCTTGTAGTCAACCTTTTGCCAAATACCAAAGAACCATTTGTTCTAAAAATAGTTCCATATTATGTAGAACACTTATTGTTTGTCATGATCATGGGTACTAGATTTAATCACAGAAGAACAATGATTGAGACCAAATTGTGTAAAAATTTTGTACACCTAAGATATTATGTAGATACAAGGTTTGACCACTTCGCAAACTCAACTACTTGTGCCAAACCATTGACTTCACCATTATTGTTGTCATCTACATATATTCATCTTATACCAACTAAAATTTTCATTCATGGTACACTATATAGATCTCTCAATCTCTTGTCACAAGGTCTATTGATCCTAAGTCCATAATCCACATAGGAAAAGATCAAATTAGCAACATTGTGCTAGCAATAGATGAAAAAGAAAATCATAAGAAAAAGATAATGCTACCATCTTGAGCTCGTAAGCTAAGTGACACAACTTGTCATAGATGTAGTATCTCATCTTACTCTTTTATTTCTTATGATCATACTCTATTTCCTTGTGACTAATTATCTTGATCTTCTTAGAGCCAGATATATCACCCTTTTTCTTTCAATCCTCTTGCTCTACACTGCAATCACTGCAATTCTGTATGAGAGCTAGACTCAGTAATATATGTTCAAGTATGAAGTTAAGAAACCTCAAATATACTCATTCCTGAGTACAACACAAGTAGCATCATCAAACGTATTGATGTTATTACGAGTCACTCACTTTCTAATACTCTCAACTAATTGAAAGAGATTGATGATTACTTGAATTTGTTGTTCTTAATTGAGGATATCACCAGATGTCTAGACTGTCCTAGTCACTTTAAAACATCACCATTAGATGTATTAAATGACATGACTAGGTGTCCTTTTATGAGTATAATCGTTCATGTCTTCTAACGCAACATCGACATGGTAGTATCCTTGATCATCTCCTTAAGAGTATACACACATATCATAAGTGGTAGGATACGTGTGATACTCATAAACTAATCCATCCATATAACTTATCAATATTTCTCAAAAATAATAGAGTCTTTACACCTCAAAAAACTTGATAAGTCCATATGCTTCTCATGTGATGAATTGGAAGCCTTCCTCAAGCTCAAGCATCACATTATTAACAACCTCAAATTCTAGTATTCAATGTAATTCGAGTTCTCTTAGGGTATAGTTATATCACCATTCATCTTTGTCCTTCTTTAAAAGTCTAAAATATGTTACTCATAGCCATTTCTAGTATATCTAGAGACTTTCATTAATATATATAAAATATATTCAATGATACTATTGTCTTCCAAATGCAAATTGAACTCGTAAATAGAAAACAAAAGAAGTGAAACAAAAAGTTCACTATTTTCCAAATCATGAATCACCATACTTTTGTTTATCTATTTATAATTCAATTTCATCAAGACAAATTACTAAGTTCTCTACAGAACTCCCACTATTCCAATACAATCAATTAAGATGTAATGCATTAGACCCGTATGATTTAGTGGTTATGGAATCAAACTTATCCATAAAATAACCCAAGTTTTTGATATATACATATAGAGTTCACAAAAACACAATATATATACACCAGCAAATCATGTATCAAATGCATTTAAGATACCCTAATTAACTCATAAAAATCTATCTAGAGTGTCACATTTATCGGGTTACATGAAAGTATTGTCAACTTGTTCTATACACAAAATAATTTCATGTTTAGCATAATAAGACCATAAGTACACATTCTTATAAGTTAAACATATAGGCATATACATCAAACATGATAAAATAACCTTTTAGTCATACTACATCACTCTCGAGTTTGAAATAGTAGTATAAAAACAATTATTTTATTCCATATATTCTTGAAAATCAAATATAAAAATAATAGAGCCTATCGTGAACATGAACGAAATATATGGTTTATTGGTTGTAAAGATTCTCAACAAAGAATAGATTAGAACTAACATCTCCTTGTAAATTTTGTTTTCTTTCTCATGATCTTACAACTTGACCAAATATCAACATGGTTTATTGGTTTGATATAAAGTTTGAAGATTGCTACGTGGATACGTAAAACTTCAAGATCGAACCACCCAACTCGTGAACATTTCGCTTTTCCTTTTTTTTTTATTTAAAAAAAACGTAAAAACAAAATAATAATAACATTATTATTTAAGGAAAAAACGAATTGTGTTCAAAAGGAACAAGTACACTTAACAAAATGTTGCTCACAGCCTAGTGGTTGGTGTTCAAAAGTTTAATGAGTATAGAGGTTGGCTGTTTGTATCACGTTACTGTCAAGATGATTTTAATTTTCATAAACAAATCCCAATTGTTTGAAAGTAATCATTTCGCCATTTACACTAAAAAGATCAAGTAGCGTAGCGGAACTACGTGTATACCATTGAGCAGACAATTTTTTTTTTTTAAATACGAAAACCAAAACGACGTCGTTTCGAACGTTTTCCCCACCAGTCCAGAAACCGATAAACTCCATTAAAAACTTCAAAAACTCATATCTTATTCGTTTTAATTCCAAATTTAACGAAATTTTCACCATTGCGTTCCTTATTTCAAATAGAATCTGAATCTATACATTTTATTTGATATAAAAGACTTTCAAAAAAAATATCCATATAATAAAAAATCACAGATCTTATACATATATATATGCAAACAGATATATACTTCATAAAGAACATTTCAAATACGAGCAACCTTGCTCTGATACCATTTGTAAGAAATTAAAGGGTTCTAGACAAACCTTTAGGCAGAATTAATAATCGAAATGCTCCGGTATTGAATCCACTTACATATCGAAGAAGATTGCTATTCCACAACCTAAATGACGCTGAATCTTCTATTATATGTTAAAGAGATTTTTGAGAGAATTTGTAATAGTTTTGTTTCTCTCAAGTATAAGGCAGAGAGAAAGAAAGAAGCGTATATGAAAATTGTGTCTGATCTATTCAAATGAAATAACTTCCATGAAGTTATTTATATACTAGTTATTAATGTAATAACTACCACAATTTTGGGCCGGGCTAACCCATCATGGGCACCACAATATGGGCTAGGCCCAAACCAATTTCTTTCATGGTCATTATTGAAATCTTTTATTTGGGTCGGAAATTATTTAATTTAGTGAAGAATTGATGTTTTCCTTTCCAAGATTTTGTTAAAACCTTAGTAGATTACCTGATTGTTCACAGTCAAATAAATACTTAAATTTAAGATCATCTTTTATTGGAGACTTTCTTTCTTTGTTCCTCATTTTCATCATACATTGTTAAGCTATATGATATACCTTAATTAATAGACGATAGATCTATATTATGGCAGTAGTTAAAGAAGTCGAGTTCATTAAGAATAATTAATATGTCTAGCATCTTTTAAAACACTCAAGTTCCCATTTCTGAAGCAATAAGAAGTATCACTTAACAATTTAATCTTTCCAGTAATATTCTTTCACCTCTTTGCAGATATCTCACAATGCCATCAAATGTAAATTAGAAAATCAGTTGGATGAAATCTGATTTCACCCGACAAAACCAATGTAACATATAACGTATAGGCATTGTAGGTCAGATTACTGTTACAAAAAATTGTATCATAAGTATAACTTTATATACAATTAAACATGTGAGAGATTATGGAGAGAGTAGACAAGCAAGACCCTGGATAATTGATCATGTGCCGTAAGAAAATGAAGATAAGTTTATCACCCAAAAGAGAAGAGTTTGTGCATGATGACTTAATTTTTGAGATCTTGACATTTTTTGCCTGTGCTAAGATTTAAATGCGTTTGCAAGTCATGGAATATAGGACTTAGGAAGATAGATTTATTCAGAAACATAAGTGACGGAGTAAATTGCAGACTTTTAATGAAGAAATAAATGAATCAAATAGCAGTGAGGAAACATTTCAACTGATACATAACAATAATTGCTTAGTGCTGGAAAAAAGTGAAAAAACTGGTAAGTATCGTATAAGAAACCCGGCTACTAAACAAGCTCTTCAAGTGTTGGACGATTCAGCGGAACAAGGGAGTTGGCGAAGAATGAAAATGGTGTTTGATTCATCAACTAATAACTATAAGTTGATTTGCATTCACCATAAGAATCAGACAACTGATCAATATGGTATTAAAATGTTAAATGTTGGAACTGATTTTACTTGGAGACCCCTTCAGAATACTTTCACTAGTGATAATGGAAGAACAATATATTGGAAATTTATCAAAGAGGACATTTACATTATAAAATTCTATAAAGATCACGTGGAAAAAAGTGAGATAATTAGAATAAAGTTAAAAGACGATAGTTTCGTTAAAATAAGGCTTCCTCGGGGTTTTCAAATAGGCGGAGATAGGTTCACAAGGTTTATTTGGGATCATAAAATGTCACTCGGATTTATAATCGAAGAAAAACTCCACGTGTGGGTATTGGAGAATTTGGATAAACATATATGGTCAGATAAAAAAACTATTATATTGGATTTTATCAAGGATTATCCAAATTCTAATATGAATTTTTATGTGCATAGCGGATCAAAGAGCCTAATGTATTTTTTTTTACGATAATAATGAGACGCTAGCATATGATATTATCTCCAAGAGACAACAACCTTTAAAAGCACTTCCAGGGAAAAAGATATACAGTCTGGTCCCTAGTCTAATATCCTTAAAAGGAATGGTTTCGATCGCTGCTATAGAGCCAAACATGGTATAACTGATAAGTGTTTTTTATGTTATAAGCATGTTAAAGAGGCCATAGCTTTTATTGTTTGACAACTATAAAATGTTTCCTTATAATTTAAGTATCCAACTGAAGTACTGAACTTACATAAATTATGTTTATGTTAGAACTTGCTCTGATATTTTTATATTAATTTTTTTCTGACACTTCAAACCGACACTATTAGACAAGACCCTGCAAATTCAGACGATATTGAACCCTCCTATTCTCGATTCTTAAACCAAATTTTTTTATGTTAATTTTTTTGGTTTAAATAAGTTTAGAAAATATAATTTATCTTTTAAACTGCATAGAATAAAATTGCCTAAAATCCCTGACATTCAGAGGAACTTTATCACTCAGCTAACACCTAATACCTTTTTTAGAACATTAGGAAAAGTAGATAACTGATTTGTTTTGATTAACTTCAAAGTATAAGGGGCTCGTTTGCAAGATTTATTACTACATGTCCTTTCTGCACGTTTACAAAACGAGGGGTATGCCTTTTACTCAACAAAAAAAGGTGTATCCGACTCTACAAAATGACTAAAATACCATCGCCCACAAAATTTATTTACTAGGGTTTATACACTAAGATATTTATGGAAATTGTTCAATTTGGCCTCCTTATTTGTAACAATTTTGGTTCTGTTTTTTCAAGATTGTGCAGTAGGTATGCTTTTTACCAATTTGTATATTTGTTGAAGTTTTTTACAAGATATCATTCAATTGGTCTACCAATTAGCTATAATGTTGAATAAGGATTTACAAGTGTAAGCTATTGGTTGTAATGATTAGGGTTGAAAATATGTTATTATTTCTATGGGGTGAATAGTTGTGTATCTTGATAGCATATAGGATCACCTCGATTTTTCGATTTTTTGAGTTTGATACTAAGATTCCTTAGCTGGACGGCGGAAGACTTTTATTTTCTACAATACGTCATTAAACACAGACTTCAGGGTGATTGGCAGGGAGAATGAATAAATCTCCCATTTTTCTGTTTCAAGAAATATTATTACCTTCATCAACCATGAATCCGAAGGGATCTTTTCATATCTTTTCTTGAAAAACACAGTTCCATCTTAGAGCTTCAAATCAATTTCACTGCAAAATAGGGGAGAAAATTATGATAACTTTGGTGACTCTAGATACTCAATTATAAGTGTGTCTTACAGTTGACAAGTGCACCATTATATGGACAATCATACCTCCTCAGCTCCTCTCCCTTTTTCAAGAGTTTCTTAGTACCTTTTTGTCTTCGGCTTAGAAATAATTTTCGAAGAAACTAGTTCAAAAAAAAAGTTATTTCACCTTCATCATCCACAACAAGCTTTCTATTATATCCAAATGCATCTATGCCAAAAAAAAATCGTAACTCGGTAATCAAAACTCCAACAAAAAGAATTTGTTCGAGAACTTGCATAGTGGCTTCACTATCAAGAGAACCTTTTCGCCCTTATTTCATTGTCTTAACAACTTGCATGTAAAGCTACACTTATTTACATATGATACAAACAAAGAGAAGGTATAGTCTCCCATGAAAGGTTGATGTTTTGTTATGATGCATTCTTTAAACTTAAATTGAAATAGCTTCATGTTAAAACTGTTTTTCTTTTACAAGGTGATTAAAATAGATTATTATAATGACACGGCCATGAGGGATTCTCAATGATACACTGTCTGAACATTCGTGTTTAAAATAGTCAAACAAGTATTAGTGCAAGAGATTTGACATCATTGTGATAAGTCTGGGTTTGTTAGTATCGAATATGATAGATGTTTATATTGTACTTTTTTGTATAAGTGTGTTGTGTATATCCTTTAGCATGTTGATGATATTAAATTAATAAGTAGCTCTATTAATTAAATCAACAAAGAAAAACATGATTTGCTTTTTGGATTTGACATGAATGATATAGGTAGTGCTAAAAGGATATTGACTTGAAGCAAAACTTACTACTAAGGGTTACATGGAATAGGCAAAACAAATTTATATTTAATCAAACTATTCGATCTCCTCGGATTTATGGGCTAAGAAAGGACACAATGCGATTGGCTATGGATTTTGCATTAGCATGGGGAAGGAGCGTGACAGTGTAGTTGTTGTCTCCGTAAAAAGTTATTTAATTCGATGAGTAAAATCATATGGTCGTCTAAAGCTTAATGTGGATGGTAGTTGCGGCTTAGTTGAGAGAAAAAATGGGATAGGTAGTCTAATTACAGATGGGGATGGATCATTTGTAGCTTGGTTTTTTGGGCCTTGTGAGGTAAAATCTCCTCTTAACTAAAAAAGTTTATCACTTCATTATGGACAGAGTCGGGCGGTGAAGCGGTGAATTAAGGATTTTCGTAGTGAGACTGACTCGAGGAAACTTCACGCGTTAGTGAAGGGCGGTGCTAGCTCAAAGAATTGGACTTACACTATAAGGCTTAGTTGCACTAAGATTCTCATAGAACACCCAAATTTTAAGATGAATTATATGTATCGTGAGGCAAATGATTGTGCAGACATGTTGTCGAAAAAAAAGAGAAGGCATGCAAATCCTAAGTTCATTTTATACTCTACTTGAATGTATTCGTTAGTTTTTTTTATTAACTAACAACTTTCAAAGTTTCTCATGTATGAAAAAAAATATTAGTTCTGACTATTGAAAAAGATAGAAAGAAAATTTTATGCTAAAGCTTTATTAAAGACCATATCTTTGAAAATTTTCTAATTAGCGAAATGTTAACGGTAATTAATCAATTTTATTCGAGTTTACATTAGGTAAGAACCGTATATCTTAGAAGTCTTAATTATAGTATGTTATTGCACTTTCTACTACTTAGTAATAATAATAAGGAACTACTCAAACCAGTATATTGATATAACCGTTCATTTAACAAAATTATCTCGTTATATGGGTTATTAAAAGAGGATGGACTTTTTCTTTTCCTTCCTACTATATTTATGATAGACAGTCTGATATTTATCTTAGCAAGAATTGTGTTACTTGTGTATATCATGAAAAAACAAAATGCATTCATAATAAAAAAAATTATTTTATAAGGAGTTTGGTAGAGAATGGTAAGATTAAAGTTGTTAAGATTTTACTAAGGAGATGGTATCTAATATGGAATTAAGTAACGTTTTTTTTAATACATATGAGAGCCACTTTGGACTCGGAATCATGTTGACTCCAGTAAAACTCGATCCCAGGACTATATAACTTTCAGTAAAAGTAAACATTACTTCTATTTGTTGTTTGCTAAGATGATGATTGTAAAAGTGTAAATGTATTATAGTATGATTTGGCGGTTATTAGGAGATGGTTGTAACGGAAAGATTATTGATTAAAATGCCGAATTGTGGTTTTATTAGACCAAAACCGTGTTAGGCTAATTTATGGTTAAGTAAACTGGAAATAGAAAAAGCAGAGATCCCAGGACTTACTTAATCAAACCAAACATTGTGGCTAGTTTAGCATTGTAATTATTATTATGTCAAATTGTGATCTTATTGGACTAAGTTGGCCTGATTTTTGGCTCAAGTAAAATGTAAATAGAAAAAGGGAAGCCTACACTATATTATTATGACACTTCTGCTTGAGAATTGTCGATCTTTATTCTATTTGTAAAAATTAAAATCTTAATTGGCCCATTTTACAAGATTATAACGTGTCTATTTGAGAATTGTTGATTTTTATTTATTTTGTACCGTTCAGATCGAAAACCTAATTGGTTCATATATAAGACTTTCTTATGTTTGGTTGGATCATGCATCTCATTCTCTCATTTTTATCTGACACATTTTCTCTTAAATTAGTAGGCTTCTATTCCTTCATATATTTGACAAATTCCTTCTAATTAACGTGATCACCACTGGTTATATGTCTGTGTGTACCTTATTCATACTAGATCTATAAACTTTATGCTTTATGGGTTTGTGAAATACACTAGTATACTTAACCAATTCCCTCTTCCCCCCATCTCATATTCCACCATACTCTTCAAATCTTAAGCCTCAAAACATCAAAGTTCTATGCCTTAGCTTCTCAATATTTGAAGTTTTGATTTTGGGGTGGAAAGAGATGCTTATCAGAACCGTTTTTATGTGTACTTATCAAAGGAATTCTCCAAGAAACAGAAACACTTTTGGTACTGTTCAAGAACAAGCCATTGAGATTCCTAATTCACGTTGCAAACACAAGACTGAAGAGGTTCAAATTAAGGCTAATCCGAAGAAGAGGAAATTGATTGATGAACCTGAAAGTGAGGAAGAAAATGATCCGATGATGAGTTGGAATCGAAAATCAAGGTGTTGGAAGAGAATCAGGATACGAGGTGCGCTATTTTGGGAAACGTTACAAACAAGTTGAACTTTATTTGTTCAAAGCACAACTTACGATGTCTAGACGCGATATAAAGTTCATGGACGCGACACCGATAACCAGCCACGCGCTTGTTCAGATACGTTTTCTATCCCTTCTCATTTAGTGTAGATTATTTTATTACTTTGAGTCTTTTCGAGTCGTGGGGACACGACTCATTTTTGACTTTGGGGTGGGGTTCGTTGCCTCATCCCAGTTTTTTATGTGTTATATGTTTTATTTACTTTCAATAAAATAATTTTCGGAGTTGCGTTTGACTGTAGAAGATTTTAAATGTCCCTTTAATCATACTTTTGATGAATTAATTATAGTAAATAGTGGACTTTAGGGATTGATATAAAACGCACTTAGAATTGCATGCGAACATAGGTAATTGATATGAAAAATTAATGATCAATGCAAATGAAGTAAGCTTGTACTTAAGGAATATGTTTGGTGTGTAAAACGTGAAATCTTAATTAGTAGAGAACCCACCTAGATATGAACTAAAGACAAGCTATGTACTTAGGAAAATGATAGGGGCAGTTCTTTGTTAGCCATTTGAAGCATTTTAGCTTGCTATCCCTTATTATAAGTTTATCCGTCCTAGCCCAATTTTGAGCCTTAAGCCTTTTCTTTTGTAGCCACGATATGAGCCCAATTATTCTTTAGATTATTAGGCATTAGCAAATTACCCGCACTTGAATCACAATCCTGAGACTAGTCTCGAGCTTGAGTTTGGGGTGGTGGGACCACATTTGGGAAGATACATTGGGAAGGGATTATATGTGTTTGTATTGAGGCACAAAAATGTAGATGATATTATTATTTGTAACCCTTTGCCGGGATTTGAAAAGAAAAAAAGAGAAAAAGAAAAAAAATATTATAAGAGACATGACCTTTCACATCAAAACGAGGGTCATGGGTATCTTGTACAAAAAAAAGAAAAAAGAAAAAAAATGAAAAAATAAAAAATAAGAAAGAAAGAATAAAATAAACCGGCAAAGTGGAATATTTTTGGAAATCATCTTAGTTTTTATTGGGTTGACATGGGGACGCAACATTGGTGCGTCAAATGGGTGAGTGAGAACATTTTTGAGCGTAAACTCAAGCTCGAGGACTTTGTTGATGGTAAGTGAGGAGAGAGCCAAAAGCTCACTTCAAATTTACCAAATATACATCCACACCGTCCTTAAGCCATTATTAAACCATAAAGACCTCTTGATTCTTAAGTACATAGTGAATTTATGATTCTGTTGATAGGAAATATATTAGGTGGAGCGTTCAAAGCGAGTTAGGATTGAGGAACACCCTATAGCCATCATACATAGATGAGCACAAGTGTAATCTTCAAGCATTGCGACTTTAATTTTATGATTGAGATTATTTATATTCGATGTTGCATGATCAGTGTATTTATATATTAGTTCCTAGAGTTTGTCTATATGAGATTTATCTTAAGAATTGCTTTAGGTGTATTTGCTAGCTTCTATTTGTTCTTGCATTCACTTCTACCCCTTGTTTTGTTTTGTTTTGCTTTGTCGGGACGACAAAGGTTTGAGTTGGGGGTCTTGATGTCTCCTTAATTGTTCTTATTTTCGACCCTTAGGAGACATCATTTTTTATGTTTAATTGAATATTTTGATAGACTTTTGAGTTAAAAATGCAATAATCCGGAATTCCCATTTTATTTCTAGTATTATTAAACTTTTGCGCGTAATCTTGTGTATTTTAGTGAAAAGTTTGTAGGTTTTGAATATTAGCTAGGAATGGAATCCTAGAGAAGAGTCAAAGATCAAGAGATAGAGTCAAGACTTGAAGAGAAATCCCGAAGAAGTTGTTTTTAGAGCTGCAAATCTGTTTTCCAGGCCAAAGATTGCTGATTTCGAGGTGCTTAAGAGCTGATTTAGCCGCTGACCTTTGAAGAGAAAACATTCCTTATCGAGTTACGGAAATTTAGCAACTGATTTCAAGTCATTCAGAGTTGTAACGAAGCGGGAAAAGCCGTTTCAGTGAAGGTGTATCAGCAGTTACGGGATTTTGGGCTTAGAATTTGGGCTTGGACATTTAATTAGTGTTTTACTATTAGGTCCAAGCCCTAATCCGTTTTTCTACTTATAAAAGGAGGCCTTGACATCTATTTTTTAGACAATTCATTCTTTACAATTAAAAACATCAGAGAGAAGCAACAGAAGGAAGAAAGAAGAAGCTGCAAGAGGTGGAGAGGGTCTATATCTCCGTTCTCAGTCATTCCTATTCCGGAAATTAGGTTTCTTTTATCTTTTATTTGTAAGACATTATGAATTCCTTTACTTTTAATTTAGTTTTTGTTTTAATTAGTATGAGCTAAACATTTATTAGTGCTTGAGAATGCTTTATGGGTGAATCCCAATTCCATTGAATTTCATGTCCTGGATTTGGGTTTCTGTTAATTAAATCGAATTGGGTTTTTTACATTTTTCTTTAATTTGTGCTCATTTACTATTATTGACCTGATCAATTAATAATAGGGTTTAGTATCTAGGCTATTCCAATTAGTGGCGATTGGATCACCTTGACGGGGGGTTTAGGTACAGAAATAATTACAGAATATAAAATATAAACTATTTGACTTTGACGAGCGTAGTTAATTTTATGGCCAATGAGGTAATTTAGCTTCATCATTCGAAAGTGGATCATATTTACCCTGACGGGACTAGTGACACTCTAGAATAGCCTTGTAGTCCACCCTGACGGGGGTACAAGGATTATTGAATCCCGACCAATGTCAATTGACCAATTTGACCCTTAAACAGAATAGGTTATGAAATAGAATTCGGAGGATCCCTTGCGTTCTCAAGTGCTATCTTCTCATACTGCGTTTTACACTTATTTACTTGCGTCTTAGCTTTTAATTGCATTTTATCATTAGTCTTCCATTACTTAGAACTAATACAAAACCAAATCAATCATTATTTCTTTACTTGCTTTCAAAAGTGCAACCATTCATTACTGGAAAAACATTGTAGTTAACCAAACTGTCCCTAGGAACGATCCTAGATCACTTATTACTACTTGGGACAACCGTACACTTGCGCTTGTGGTTCGATTACTTTTGCATTTATTTTAGAACACACAAAGGACCACCATTAAGCTATATAGATATACCTTAGTAGATGATGAATCTATATTCTGGCAGTAGTTAAAGAAGTTAAGTTCATTAGGAATAAATCAATCTGCCTAGCTCTTTTTAAAACACTTAAGTAATTACCATATCTGATGCAATTAGAATGTTCACTTAATAGTTTAATCATTCATGTAATATTCTTTCACCTCTTTGAAGATATCTAACCGTGCCGTCAAATGTAATTTAGAAATCATTTGTATGAAATCTGATTGCATCAGACAAAACCAACGTGATATCATAATTTATGTTTAAGAAGAAGATTTTGAGGAAAGAGTGTCCGAGTAGTAGTTCTTGTGATTCAGAACTAATTTATTGTCCTTCTGTGTATAGTTTTCTAAAATAAATTAATATAAAAACTGAAAAGAAGCAAATTTGGGGTTCAGGTTTTTCAAAAATTAAGATTGAAGCTAAGTTTCATTGGGTTGGTTCTCAACTCCTTTGTGACTTTAGTATGTGTATCATTGTGTATATGAAACGTTTTACGAATGTCCCATAATGTAATACCATTTTGTGTTGTATACAAAGTTTGAAACTGGCAACCCCATGCTTCATTGACAAAAAGGTACAAACACATGAAAAAGTTTCCCTGGGATTATATAAGCAATAGTGCTAATCATGGAATTTAATAGACAAAATAAACATAATATTTATTAACAATCAATGTCATATATCATTGATATTAATGGATTTGGAAAACTTCTTTATACATCTATGATGCATAGATTCTTCAAAACAGTGAAGATTCGCAATTAGAAAGGAGAGCGATTTGTCTAGGATTTATTCCGATTCGTTTCCTTTGATTAATGGTTTTGGAAGCTTTAAATATATTTAGAAACAACAGCGAAACGGTGAAATTCTTTTTCGAAGCGCCACCTAATATAGTTTTTTTCGTTAGATACATATATTAATATACGATAATTAAGATACATAGTTTGATCAATATACGGCTACACAAATTTTTTATATACACTTTCTAATAATATACTATCATAACTTCAAATGAGAGGGTGAGATTCACTGATAGCTACTCCATAGTTTGAGTGCTTGATTCACTAACATTGATATGGGATGGAAGACTTCAATATAAGTTACATAGATTTATAGATTTTTATAGCAAGTATATAAAAAAATGTTTACAACATATGAAAAATATTTACCTTCAACTCTTATCGTGAATCGCAGTATATAAAACAATGTTTAATGTAAATAATGCTTAAAAATTATATAGATATATAATGCTTAAAATTATAGTTTTAAAATAAATTAAAATTTTTATATAATATCGCCACATCCGTCTCGGAGCTTTTTGGAGATGCCGAATCCTCGAATTGTGGTGCTCGAAATTTCGGTAGCTGAAACAAAGGACTGCAAAAACGTTGCTATGAGATCAAATGTGTTGTTATGTTTGATCATTTGTATTGGTCTGATGAAGTTAAACACCATTACTGATGAAAAAGAAGAAGTTTACAACATTGATATGCATGTACAATGAAAATTATTTATAACGATGGATTTATATGAGATTGTCCAAGGGAGAAAGTGATTTTTAGTTAGTTTTCTCATTATACATTTTTTTTCTTGTATTTATCCAACTTTTTTTTTACCTCAAAGTCCTTTTTTCCCTTTGGAAAACTCTATATAAGCTAAATCCAATAACAGTAAATTTTTGCCAAATAACTGTACTTAATTAACATTTTGCCAAATAACAGTACTTAATTAACATTTTTTTCTAATACTTATCTAAATAATATATTGTTAGATAACTGGATAATAGATTTCAAGAAAATTTAAGGAAGAGTATCATAAGCTCCATTAGTACTACATAATTGGACATCACTTTTTTACTATTAAAAGTTATATACTCATCCCAGATCCACTTCTTTTCTTCTTCTAAGAGTGCATTCCTTTTCAAAAGCTTGAATTAAACCTTTCACATCCTTTAAAACATGATGGGATACAAAATAAATAAGATAGAAAAGTGTGTAATTTCATTTTAACATTATATTTATGGAAGAGACTTCACCTCTCATAGCAATATTATGCTGCACCTGCCATATAAAATATTTATCGTAACGACAAATGCAATTATTTATACTTTTCGTCTATAATTTCCAAGTTTTAAGCTTTTTGTACCATTTCAGAATATTCAAAATAATATTCATCTCGATTTCAATACCCAACCATTTTTTTTATATTTTTGTAAATACTTTAAGTAAACGCATACTCTAGGAAAATGTATTTGTTAGACTCAAAATATTTCTCACAGAATTCACAAAGTGTGTCCAATTTTATATAAATCATCATATCCTAATAAGTGTAAAATATCTCTTGTATTGTCATCCATAGCACGTTTGGGAATAACACAGGAAATCCACACAATATTGGCCCAAATTTTAAAAAAGATCGGCAACAAAAAATATTATAAGGAGCTCTATATAGAGAAAGAAACACACTACTTCTTGGCTTATTCCTTACTTACTTTGGAGAGACATGGGGTGACTTTAGGATCCAAAGTAGCAACAACACCTCGTTTTTCAATTAGAATTGTAATTTAGTCTCAATCATAAGTTGTGGTGAATATGAGTGCCTCGAGCTACGCTTCTCTCCATCCCTTCAAACTTTTAGGTTATTTTTCTTAGTTAATTTAGTCTTTTATTCTTAGCTTCGTAGTTAACCGTACTTTTAACCTTTTTAGTTGTCAACGAATCTCTAATCTTGAAACTAAATTTCTCGATTAGCTTGTTAATTCCTGCAAAGAGGAACTTGTTAATTCCTGAAAATTCCTAGACTTCCTGCACAGAAGAAAAAGACAGTGAACGGGAACGAGTTTGAAGACCGAATGAAAGTTTTAGAGGATAAACAAGATGAGATGATAGCGACTGTGGGTAAGGTAACAAATGAGTTGGTACTCATGAATATGATGCTAGAAAGGTTAAGAATCAAAATGGAGTCCAACCTGCACGCAACAATAGAAACCAATCTAGAGCTGGTTAAGATATGTTTTTCTATCCTTTTCTCATTTAGTAGTGTATAATAGTTTATTTTCCTTAATGAGTCTTTTCGAGTCGTGGGGACACGACACATTTTTGTTTTTGGGGTGGGGTTCGTTGCCTCATCCCAATTTTTTGTGTTAATTGTTTAACTGCTTTCAGTAAAATTAATTTTAGGGTTGCATTTGACGGTAGAGTATTTTAAATTGTCCCCATTAAGCATATTTTTTATGAATTTATGATAGAAAAATAGTAGACCTTAGGAGTTAGTATAAAACAAACTTTAATTGCATGCAAACATAGGTAATTGATAGGAAAAATTAATGATCAATGAAAAAGAAGTAAACTTGTACTTAAGAAAAATGTGTGGTGCATAGAACGTGAGATCTAAATAAGTAGAGAACCCACTTAGGTATGAACTAGAGGCAAGCTATGTAATTAGGAAAATGATAGAAACAGTTCTTTGTTATCCATTTGAAACTTTTTGTCTTTCGATCCTGAAATTCAATATTATCCATCTTAACCCAATTTTTAGCCTTTAAGCCTTTCTTTTGTCTCCATGATATAGCCCACATCCCCATAGTTTACTAAGCATTTCCATATGACCCGCACTTGAATCACGATCCTTAGACTTCCTGTCTTGAGCTTGAGTTTGGGGAGGTCAGTTTCATTATTGGGAGATTACTTTGGGAGGGAATTTTTATGCGTTTGTATTTATGCGCGTGTATTATTTGTAACCCTTTGCCGGGGTCTTTGAAAAAAAAATTATGAAATACATGGCCATTCACATCAAAATGATGGTCAGGGATATCCTATACCAAAAAAAAAAAAAGAACCCAACTTGAATAATTATTGTTTTTCTGAATTGGAATTTTATAATTTAATTGAATTAGTATTTTACGTTGGCTTTTACCTTATGCTATATTTATTTCTTTAAAGTCATGAACTAAGGATAAGTTTTAGTATCTAAGCTATTCCATATAGTAGCGTATGGAGCACCTTGCCGGGGGGGGGGGGGGGTTTTGACATAGAACTAGGTATTTTCCGTTGGTATCCGCTAATGACCTTGACAGGCTTGACTAGCCAATAGGCAAAGTGGTAAGTTTTAATCATCCGAAAGTGGTTTTAATCACCCTAACGGGGTTTAGAAGACCGTAGGAGAGCTTCTAGGTCCACCTTGACGGGGGCTAATAGATTTTAGAATCCCGACTAGCGTAATAAAATTAATTCAACCCTTTAAAGAAGACATTAATTAGGAAAGTTTGCGGTAAAACCTTAGCGTGACTCAAGTACTACTTTCTTCCCTTGTGTCTACCTCCTTTACTTGCATTATTTTTATTTCAGTTTAATTTATTTAGTATTTAAATTACTTTTTCACTTTAGTTGTTAATCAAAAACCCAAAACAAACTTCATATCATTTACTTTACGTGTTTGCAAATATTCTACTATTTGCTAACATTAGAGTCAACCTATTCCGTCCCTGCGAATGAACTTGATTGTCATATATTACTTGGGAAAACTGTACACTTACAGTTAGTGGTTCCTCTATTCTTAGCATCTATTTAATAACACACAAGGACCCACCAAGTTTTTGGCGCAGCTGCCGGGGACTGTAGTGTGTGACCCCGGTGTTTATCCTTTAGTGTTTAATTGCATTTTTATTTTCAGTTTTATGCTTTTCTTTGGTTTTGTTCTTTCTCAGTCTTTACAGGTTTGGTGTATGTACTCAAACCCCACAAGTTTAGTTCGAGAAAGAAACAGAAAAGAGAGAGAAGAAAGAGAGCAAGCAAAGAGAGAAAGAGAAATGGAGGATTTGAATATTCATCACGATGAGGAACTTGGCATTCAGTTGGATGCAAATGGCCAACCATTAGTGCCACCAATCATTCCTAATCCACCAGGTCTCAACAATCAACAAAATCAACCATCTATGTAACAAGCTCAACCTCCTATGTGTTATGATCCTTGGTTCGTACATGGTCCAGAGCAAGCTCCCTATCACGCTCCTTCTCTCGGTATTGGTCCTGGAAATTGATGTCTCCGTATTTGTTCTAAATATTATCCCTTTAGAGACATCATTTTAGGTGAATTATTGACTTATTAGCTATACATTTATGCATATTTTGTCATATTGCACTTTCTCCCCTTGAAATTAGACTATTTGTATTTTTAGAGCTTTTGTGCGTTAATTTGATTGTTTTTAGTGCAAAGTTAGTATGTTCTTAATTTTAATGCAAGGAGGAGAAGTTAGAATTAGAGTCTTAGCTTATTTTTAGTGTGTTAGGAAGTATTTTATTCGATTTTCTACTTCTAGAGTGCACTTTCCTATTTCTAGTCTTGAATTATTGATTTATTATTTTTAAAGCATATGCGGTTTACTTATTTATTTAAAGTGAATATTTAAAAGATATATGCTAATTAATTAGAGACCAAGTCAAGTTTACGAAGTAAAGGAAAGATATTTACATGTAAATAAGAATATTAAGGAAGGATATATGCAAAGAAGGAAATGATAAAGCTGCCATATGAATCTGAATTTCCAGCCACGTTTCAAAGACAAGTCCATAACTTAAGATTGGCTATGAATTTGGGAGAATGGTCTGAAACAATGGAAAGAGCTATCCGAGACAAGCGGTTTCGACTATTGGAACGCGTCAAACGGATAAGTATTGAAAGAGATATGACCAAAACAAATCAGTAGCAGAATCTTACCTTTCCTAGATTTTATGGCTGCGAATTAAAGAGTTCTTGACTTATCGTCCACTCCAAGTAAATTCGACTTAGGGTTTCATAACACCTATAAATACACCCCTTAGCCTCCTCTTTTACAAACACTTCATATAATTATTCAAGAGGCTTAAGGATTCAAGTCAGAGCAATCAGGAAGGAAGATAGCTAAGAGCTGGAGCAGTCATTTTCTCCATTTCACAACCAAACCCAACCTCTTCATTAGGTTTATTTTATTTTATTTCTGTAAAAATTATATCTTTTAATTTATTTGTTTTAGTTTTATTTTCCACTATGAGCTAAACTTCTTAAGTGCTTGAGAATCGCTATATGTGTTGAACCTTAGTTTATTTAATTGATTTGGGATTTTTAATTTAATTCAAATTCAGTAATTTAGTATTGTTTATTATCGTAAGTTAAATTCACTATCAATGAATTATCTAATCGGAGATATGTTTGAGTAATTAAGCTATTCACTAGTGGCGGTGATCATCTTGACGGGGGGTGTAATTACGGATATAGGTAATAAACATAAGATAGAAATTATTGATCTCGACGGACTTAGTTAATCTTATAGCCAATTAGGTAGAGAACCTGACATTCGAAGGTGGATTATGATCGCCCTAGCGGGGTTTGTAACACCTAAGAATAGCTCCTAAGTCCACCATGATGGGGGTTAGGAGAATCTAGAATCCCGACTATTACTAGTTACTAATTTGTCCCTTAGAAGAAGCATTGATTAAGTTTATTTTGGTGAAACCCTAGCGTGACTCAAGTACTACTTTCGCATCCTTGCGTCTCTTCATATTTTATTTTCTTGCATTAGTCTTAATTTAGTTTAATATTTACTTTATTTGCACTTTAGTTCTTAAACAAAAACCAAACAAAAATCTGTTTCTTTTACTTTTAATTGTCATTCAAGCAAATATTTCCATCTATTTCATAACACTTTAGTCATACCTAATCCGTCCCTGAGATCGAATTCCCGTATATACCGGATATTACTTGGACGACTCGTACACTTGCGGTACGTGTCTTGCCTTTTTAGGTGTGTTTATTTAGAACACACTAGGAGACACCAAGTTTTTGGCGCCGCTGCCGGGGATGGTAGCTTATGACCACGGTGTTAGCCGTAAGTGTTTTAGTTGCTAGTTTTTAGTTTAGTTTTATTTTTATTTTTAAGTTTTACGCTTTGGGTTGTTCTTTCTTTCTCAGATTTACAGGTTTTGGTACATGCTTAGAGATCTGATCATCCTTGATAATCCCGAAAGCCTAGTTCGAGAAGAAAACAAAAGAAGAAGAGAATCTCAAGCAAAGGAAAGGAAAGAAGCAATGGCAGAATTAAATGTTCACGATCCCGCGATTCAGTTGGATGAAAACGGTCTCCCAATAGTTCCACCAGTATTACCAATTCCACCGGTAGGAGTCGAAATACCAATTCCTCCCAAAGGTCAACAACAAATCAATAATAATGGTGGAGTACTTCAAGATAATGGGCCGCAAATCTTCCAACCAAATAACCATAGACCTTTTCGTATACCACCACTAGGACACCTTCCTCCCGTAGTTCAAGGAATTCGATTCAGACCAACCGCGGGTATGATTAATCAGTTTACAACTATTGGACAGTATAGTGGTGCAGCTCGTGAAGATCCTATTCGCGCTACATACAAGTTTATGCAAATCTGTGATGCATATGTCACCCCTGGAGTAACCCAAGAGCAAATGTACTTTCATATGTTTCCATTCTTCCTCACCAGAGGAGGTAGTGAGTGGTATGATCAACAACCACACAACGTGATCTTGACTTGGGATCAACTTTAAACATCCTTTTCCGACAGGTACTATCCTCAAAGTGTTCGACTTAGTGGGCAATTAGATATTGTTAGTTTTCTCCAAGAGCCATGAGAAACTGTAGGTGTTGCATGGACTCGTTTTCTATCTTTATTACGCAAATACCCATTACATGGGTACTCTCTTGAACTACAGCTTGGGATATTTTATCTAATTTTAGGTGAAGGCGCGAAAGACAAGATCGATACTATGTGTCAAGGAGGTCTCATGATTGTCACGACTGATCAAGCTCTGATCATAATGGACAATATTGTGAAGAATGAAATGAGTTGGCAATCTTCGAAATCATCGGTTAGAGCTTCTGAAAGAGAATTATGCCATAGTTGTGGAGGAGATGATCATAGCTGGGAAGAATGTGCCAACAACCCAGAATCCGTTTATTTCGTTAATCAGCGAGGTAATTATTCAGGTGGTCAAGGGTATGGAAATCAAAATAGAAATCATTCAGGCTTTCAGTATTCGAATCCACATGGGGCAGCCAATCCAGTAACCTATCAACAAAGGCCTCAGGGGAACAATTACTAGTTTAAATTGCAAAATCAATACGAATGGATCCGACCTAGAGCCGATCACGACACCTATGCCGACACGTTAGCTCAAAAGGCGCTTCCTTCTCGACCTCAAGAAGGCGCAATTACCGCAAGTGAGTTAGCACTTACTGTGATGCAATACATATCCGATGCGGAGAGGAGGTCAGAGAAAATTGAAAACCAATTACCTCGATTCATGGAGGACACCCACATGAGAGAAAACAAGATGGAAGAAACATTAAACTCACATTCCGCTTCATTGAAAGTCTTAGAGAGTCAAATATCAAAGATCGCCAATAGCTTGAATGTTCGAGGTCAAGGCCAACTTCCAAGTGATACGGAGGTTCCTAAGCAATATGAAAGTTGTAACGCAATCACACTCAGAAGTGGGAAGAAGCTTCTACCACCACCTTTCCCGGTTATGAAAGAAAAGGAAGTAACTAGAAAAGAAAAACCGTTAGAGGAGGTGGAAGAAAAAGATGAAGAACCTGAAGTGGTAGAAGTGGAGAAGATTCCGGAAAAGCCAAAGAAGAAAGATATTGTAGAAACCCGTCCTCCTCCACCGTTCCCTTCTAGAGTTCAGAAGAACGGAGATACGGCTAAATATGAAAGATTCATGAATATGGTCAGTAATCTCAATATTAATATACCTTTCTTAGAGGCAATCAAGGGAGTACCAAAGTATTTGAAATTCCTGAAAAGAGCTCTCACAAATAAACGCCGGTATCTTGAGAATGAAATGATAGGCTTGCCAGAAGAATGCAGTGCGATATGCCAGAGTAAGTTACCACCTAAGTTACTTGATCCTGGGAGGTTTACTATTCCTATTTCTATTGGTAAGGAGTGGCAAGAGAAAGCTTTATGCGATTTGGGAGTGAGTATTAATCCTATGCCCAAATCAATTTTTGAAAATTTGAAGATAGGAGACGCAAGACAAACCTCTATGGTCTTGCAAATGGCTGACAGATCCCTCGTGCATTCGGAGGGAAGAATAGAAAATGTCCTCGTCAAGGCAGGTACTTTAAGTTTTCCACTTGATTTTGTTATACTTGACTTTGACGCGGATAGGAATGTCCACATTATTTTGGGAAGACCATTCCTAGCCACGGGGTGTACTTTAATTGATGTAGAGAATGGAGAATTGACTATGCGAATCCAAGACAAGGAGGTAAAGTTCAACGTGTTCCGACCAATGAAGTTTCCGGACTCTAAAGAGGAGTGCTTCCGGATAGATGTGATTGAACAAGAAGAAAAAGAGCAAACTAAGGATGTGGAAACCTTAGGAAAGGAGGAAAGAGAACTTAGAAAGAAGCCACCTAATAAATATCCTCCATATCCTAAGAAAAATCCACACCTTGACCATGCTAAAAAGAAAGAAAAGGTGCGTGATACGAAGGTTCCCAAAGAACCTAAGAAAAGAAAGAAGAAGAAGTCGCGATAAGAAAATCTGATCCTCCTCACAAAACCAATAGTTCTTGGCTAAGACCTTTCAAGGTCACAAGGGTCATCTCAGATCAATTGGTGGTAATTAAAGCTAAGGGATACAAGTTCCGTGTAGCAAACGTTGATAACCTCACTCACTGCTGGGGAGGTTATGTGAAAAAGTGATGTGAGAGGTAACCCATCGAGCTTAACGACGTTAAACAAAAGCCATTTTGCTTGTATATTAGTTTATTGCTTTTTTTTCAATTCCTAGTGTATAATTCTAAGTTAGTGTTGAGTCTTAGTGTCTACTTTTAAAAGAAATGAGAAAGATAGTGTGTTAATGGCGCAGGAATTGAGTTTAGGGTGCTGAGGAACAATGGTGGAAAAAAAATCTGCTGAACTGGACGGCTAGCCGGCGCTATCACCGGCATGCCCGTGGAGCAGAAACACGTGCCCATGGGTCCATGGCCCGGGTTGTTTGCCGAGAGGGAAAGAAAAATTGAACAGACGCACCAGTATGTCGGCCAGAAGGAAAACACGTGCCCACGGGTTGCTCGATACGGGTATTTTGACAGAGCGCGGATTTGCGAAGAATAGCGCACCGGCATGCCGGTGAACACCGCCAGTATGCCAGCGCCCAAAAAACATGTGGCCTCGGGTAGTGGACTCGGGCTCAAGGCAGAAAGTTATAAAAAGAAAGACATCCAGCACCGGTATGCTGGCGATTCCGCCGATATGCCGGCCAGTATGTCGGTTTTGAAGAGTTTGTTGCCTTATACACTACTTACCTTATTAAGTGCAAACCCTAGCCTCTCCCATACGAATTATCCAGCTCCCAACCTTATAAATATACCTTGAAGCTTGATTAAAACCTTCACAACAAACACAATAACATCAATAATTCTCTCATCCATCTTCCATAAACACAAATTCTTCATCAAATTCATCACAAAATACCATAAATCACCATCAAGATCATCAAGCTATCAAGTTTTATTCCAAGATTCATCAAGAATCCTTCTTCTTTCATAAAATCCATGCTAGAAACTCAAGCTACACCAATCTTTCTTAACTTTATTCCATCATTGGTGTAACTTGAGTTTGGGGTCAAATCAAACATGACAAACAGAACAGATGCCATGGATTATAAGAGGAAGTGTTATATCCTAGGGAAGAACAAAAATTTGCCTGGATCCACAATTGAAACGGTCATCGATCTTGATGATCCTATTGAACAGAAACAACAGGAAGAGGCACCTGCACAACCACTACCCAAGAAATTCACAGCTAGGATGAAGGTACCATCAAAGCCTAAAGAAAAGACACAAATTCAAGATCAAAGTTCTTCTTCTTCCTCTCATAATAATTCTTGCACACCTGCATGGGCTATCAAATTGCAACATGAAGTTGATCTTTTAAGAGAAGAAAACATAGCATTTTGGGTGGAAATTACACAGATTAGTTCACAATTGGAAGAGGTAACTACGACAATGGATATTGATAATTATTCTTCTTCAGAGAATGAGGACATGATGGATCTTTATGGCCAGGTACCCTATTCTAATTCTTCTTCTTAACTGATGGTAGGCACTAGGTAGTTTAGTTTTTTATCGAGTCTTTTTCGAGTCGTGGGGACACGACTCACTTTTGAGTTTGGGGTGGGGTTCGGCTCCTCATCCCAATTTTTTGTGTTTTACATGCTTTCAGAAAGAAAAAAATCTTTTTAGGGTTGTGTTTGACTGTAGAATATTTTAAATGACCCCATCAAGCATGCTTTTTCATAATTTTATGATAGAAAATAGTTGACTTTAGGAGTTAGTATAAAACGCACTTTGATTGCATGCAAATATGAGATAATTGAGAGGAAGAATCAATGAACAATAAAGAAGAAGTAAACTTGTGCTTAAGGATAATGAGTGGTTGTGTAGAACGTGAGATCTGAATGAGTAGAGAACCCACTTATGTATGAACTAGAGGCAAGCTATGTAGACTGGAATATGATAGATGTAGTTCTTTGTTAGCCCTTTTGAGTCCTTTTTGGCCTTCTATCCCTGAATTAATTATATCATTCTTTGCCAAATTTTCAGCCTTTAGGCCTTTCTTTTGTCGCCACATTATAAGCCAATATCCCTTTAGATTGTAAGACATGACCATATGACTCACACTTGAATCACGATCCTGAGACTTCCTGTCTTGAGCTTGAGTTTGGGGTGGTGGGTCCACTATTATGGGAATTTATCATTGGGTTGGGATTTTTGAGCTATCAGTTGTGCTCGGTTTTGTATTTCGAGGATGATTCACAGGTTTATTATATTGTAACCCTTTGTTGGTGTAATAGTGAATGAAAAAGAAGCTACGAGCTAGAAAGGAAAAAATATATATATGAAAGAAAAAAAAGAATAGCGTGATATCTCGAACATCAAAAAAAAGAGTCATAGCTACACAAAAGAAAAGAAAAAATTATTTGAAAAGAATATATATTCGGACCGGCAAAGAGAAATTTTAAGGTTAATCATCTTTAGTGCTTATTGGGTTAATTTGGGGACGCTACATTAGCGCGTCAAATGGGTTGAGTGAGAACAATATTCGAGTGTAAACTCATGCTCTTGGACAGTTTGTTGATGGTGAGTGAGGAGAGAGCCACTTCAAATTTACCAAATATACATACCATACCGTCCTTTCAGCCTATGCTAAAACCGTAAAGCTCTCGTGATTCCTAGATGCACAGTGAGTTAATAGTGAATATTCTAAGTAGAGCGTTTAAAGCAAGTAAAGATCGAGGAACACCCTATAGCTACCATCTTGAGATAAGTCTAAGCGTAACCTTCTAGCATTGTGAAATTAATTTTGGATGGATATTATTTTGTGTTTGATTTTGCATGATAAGTGTATGTGTATATTAAATATTAGATGATGCTATATGAGATTTGTTTCAAGTTGTGCTTTGGGAATATTTTCTAGATTCTACCATCTGCGTTCACCTAAAAGGGGTCTTGTTTTTATTATTCTTTGTCGGGACGACAAAGGTTTGAGTTTGGGGTCTTGATGTCTCCATATTTGTTCTAAATATTAGCCCTCTGGAGACATCATTTTAGGTGAATTATTGACTTATTAGCTATACTTTTAAGTATATTTTGTCATATTGCACTTTCTCCCCTTGAAATAAAACTATTTGTATTTTTAGAGCTTTTGTGCATTAATTTGATTGTTTTTAGTGCAAAGTTAGTATGTTTTTAAATTTCAATGCAAGGAGGAGAAGTGAGAATTATATTCTTAGCTTATTTTTAGTGTGTTAGGAAGTATTTTATTCGAGTTTCTACTTCTAGAGTGCACTTTCCTATTTCTAGTCTTGAATTATTGATTTATTATTTTTAAAGCATATGCGGTATAATTATTTATTTAATGTGCGTAAAGGAACGAGACCAAGTCAAGTCTAAGAAGTAAAGCAAAGAGATTTACATGGAAATAAGAAGATTAAGGAAGGATATATGCAAAGAAGTAAAAAATAAAGCTGCCATATGAATCTGAAATTCCAGCCACGTTTCAAAGATGAGTCCATAACTTAAGATCGGCTAGGAATTTGGGAGAATGGTCTGGACCTATAAAAATATATTTCCGAGACAAGAGGTTTCGACTATTGGAATGTGTCAAACGGATAAGTATTGAAAGAGATATGACCAAAACAAATCAGCAGTAGAATCTTACCTTTCCTATATTTTAGGGCTACGAATTAAAGAATTCTTGACTTGTCTTCCAATCCAAGTAAATTCGACCTAGGGCTTCCTAACACCTATAAATGCACCCCTCAGCCTCGTCTTTTACAAACACTTTATATGATTATTCAAGAGGCTTAAGGATTCAAGTCAGAGCAAGCAGGAAGGACGAAAGCTAAGAGCTGGAGCAGTCATCTTCTCCAATTCGAGCCAAACCCAACCTCTTCATTAGGTTTTATTTTTTTTCTTTCTGTAAACATTATGTCTATTAATTTATTTGTTTTAGTTTTATTTTCCATTATGAGCTAAACTTCTTAAGTGCTTGAGAATCGCTATATGGGTTGACCCTTAGTTTATTTAATTGATGTTTTCTGATTTGGGATTTTTAATTTAGTTCGAAGATTAATACTTGCACCCAAATCACATAGTGCTATACCTTGCCACTCCTCACCAATCGATATCAGAATTGTAAAACTCCTAGGGTCAAGCAACTTAGGTGGCAACTTACTTTGGCAGATAGCGCTGCGCTCTTCGGGTAAATCAATCATCTCATTATCACAATATGGCCTTTTATTGGTTAGGGCTCTCTTCAAAAACTTCACGTATTTCGGTATATCTCTAATAGCTTCAAGTAACAGAATATTTATGTTTATACCCCTTACCCTATTGATAAATCTCTGATACTCGGCCATATCTCCTTTTTTCTGAACTCTCGAAGGAAAAGGCGGAGGAGGACGGTTCTCCACAATCTCTTTCTTTTTCTGAACTTTTGGAATTTTCTCCACCTCTATTACATCAGGTTCATTTTCTTTTTCTACCTCCTCCGCTACTGGTTTTTATTTATTTATCACTTCTTTTTCTTTCATGACTGGAAATGGGGGTGGAGTAAGTTTCTTACCACTTCTCAACGCTATGGCATTATAATCTTCGGTTTGTTTTGGGACTTCTATATCAATAGGGATTCTTCCTTGTGGACACTGATTTAATTGTTTCGAAATTTGATCCACTTGATTCCCCAACAATTTTAGTGCAGCTTCATAGGTTTGTTGACTCTGAATGGATTGTGCCTGAAGTGCCATTAATTTGTCTACTGTTAGTCGAAGATCTTCAGTTCCTTCTTGAGGTTTAGAAGGTAAGGCGTTTTGATTCATTGTATCATTGTAACTATTTTGAGGAGGTTTCCTTTGAGCCTGATTTCCATAATTTTGTCCTCCTTGATAGCTATTTTGTGGTCTAGGTTGATAAGTGTTACCTTGGGGATGCGATTGATATGCGTAAGTAGGATTAGCTGCCCCATTAGGATTTGAGTATTGGAAACCCGGATGGTTTTTGTTGGGCATATATCCATTACAATTCGAATTAAAATTTCCTCTGTTGGAAACAAATATCACAGACTCTTGATTATTCTGACAATTCTCCCATACGTGATCATTCATACCACAATACTCACATCCATACACTTCTTGTGCAACGTTCACTTCAACCCTTTTATTCGAATAACCTTCTTTCACGGCTAACGTAAGTTGCTTAAAATTTTGTTCTAATGTGGTTTGTATTTTGTTCTCTAAGGAGGTGAACTTCTCTTCAATGTTGACGTTATTAACTCCCCCTTTAACTGGTGTTCTCACAGTATTCCACCCACTTCATTGTCGACCGTCCTATCCAAAATAATTCTTGCTTGAACAGGTTGAACTCGTAAAAACACACCACCACATAATAAATCTAAATCTTTTCATGATCTACCATCAAGACCGTTATAGAAAATTTTCAATTGTTGTTGATCTGAAAGGTCATGATTGGGGATTCTTCGTAAGCAATTCTGAAATCTCGACCAACTTCTACCCAACGTTTCATCATATTCTTGTCGTAAATGTGTTAACTCGAGTTGAGCATCTAACCTCATGTTGGACGGATAATATCTATCAAAAAACGCAGCCTGTAACTGTTCCTAATTAGTAATCTTTCCCGGCTCATGTGAATCATGCCAATCACTCGCTCTATCTATCAAGAAAAATCTGAATGTAGCAAAATAATTTGCTCTTTTGTTACTCCTTGAGTGATGTACGAATCGCAGATTTGCATAAATTTTTGTACTGCGCGATCTTCTCCGGGCTTGCCACGAAAATTTCCAAAATTCTAAAACTGAGCTAACATACCCGAATCTGGACAGAATCTCGAAACGTCGATACTAGCTAGGCCAATCCCAAGGGGAGGAGCAAGAAATGGTTCTTGTGCTAGACCGGTAAGGAACCATGGATCGGCTACTTGGATTTGAACTGGAGGATTAGGGACAACTGGTGGCACTGGAGGGTTAGGAATTGGTGGCGGTATTGGCTGACCATTCGCGTCTAGCTGAACTCCTTGTCCATTGTTGTTATGGAGGTTAAGATTGTCCATTTCGTTAACTAGTCTTTCTACTTCTTGTGCCTCTTGTCCTTTCCTTCTCCTGTTAGCAAGTCTGGCTAATGATTCAGGATTATCAAATATCGGAGGTAATGTCTCAAGATCCTTAAAAAGTCTCCTTCGCATACGCCAAACCTAAAAACCTGAAAAAGATGAACAAACAAAGCGTAAAACTGAAAAATAAAAATGCAACTAACACTAAAGGATAAACACCGGGGTCACACGCTACCGTCCCCGACAGCGGCGCCAAAAACTTGGTGGTCCTTTGTGTGTTCTAAAATAAATGAAAGAAGAAAAGAGAACCACACCCGCAAGTGTACGGTTGTCCCAAGTAATAATAGTGATAAACAGATTCGTTCAGGGACAGATTGGTTGACTCTAATGCTTATCAGATAGTGATTAATTGCACGTAAAACAAGTAAATGATTTTAAGATTTGTTGTTTGTTTTTCTAATAACTAAGACAAATAATTAAAAGACTAAATTAATGCAAAGATAAATCTAGACGCAAGTAAAAATAGTTGGACGCAAGATATGAGAGGTAGTACTCGAGTAACACTAGGGTTTCACCTAAATCTAAGCATTCCATGTATTGTTTAAGGGACGAATTTGGTAAACAATATTGGTCGGTATTCAATTATCTCCTTACCCCCGTCAGGGTGGACTAAGGAGCTCTTCTCAGGTGCTACAAACCCCTTCAGGGTGAATATAATCCACCTTCGAATGATTAAAGTCAAACTACCTAATTGGCCGTAGGATTAATTAAGCCTGTCAAGGTCAAATAATTTCTATCCTACATTCGTTAATTAGTTACATACCTAGACTGCCCGTCAATGTGATCCAATTGCCACTAATTGGAATAGCCTAAGTACGAATTCCTAAAATTGATTCATGACTTCAATAATAGTCAATAGGTGTAAATTAAAGAAAAAAATTAAATACCCAATTCGATTTCAATTAAATTAATCCGAAATTCAAAAACATAGAATGAAATATATTGGGGTTCAACCCATTACGCGTTCTCAAGTACCAAATGAAATTAGCTCATAATCGTAAAAACTAAGAAAATAAATTGAAAGAAATTCATAATTGTTTTATAGAAATAGAAATAAGAAACCTAATTAGGAAGATGATTCGGCTGCAAAGTGAAGATATAGACAGTCTCCAGCTCCAAACTTCTTTTTTCCTTGTTTCTGCTTCTTTTCTCCTTGTCTGACTTTGTGAATAATGAATTCTAAGAAAATAGAAGTCAAAAGCCTTATTTATACTCCAAAAATCGGACTTGGACTTTAGGCTAATGTTTAAATGAAATAATAAAGGCCCAAATCCATTATCTTAGCCCGAAATCCCGTAACTACTGCACCACCTCCACTAAAACAGCTCTAACCAGCTCGTTTCCACTTGGACTGACCTTATTCCAGTTGCTAAAGTTCCGTAACTCAATGGGGCACGTTTTCTCTTCACAAGTCAGAGGCTAAATATACTCTTAAGTGGAACGAAATCAGCAATCTTTGGCACATTTCCAGATTCGCAGCTTTAAAATATAAATTCTTTCGGGATTTGTCTTCATGCTTTGACTCCATATCACGATCTTTGACTTTATTACCGGATTCCTCTCCTAGCTAGTATTCAAAACCTACAAACTTTTCACTAAAATACACCATATTACGCATAAAAGCTTAATAAATCAAAAATACTAAAATCAAAGGAGAGAAAATGAAATATTTCATATTATTACTAAAAGTCTATCGAAATAGCCAGATAATCACCTAATTTGATGTCTCCTAAGCATATAAATATAGAACAATAGAGGAGACATCACTCCATTCCTCGAATCTTTCCATCCTCCTCGAGACACCCGAAACACCAGCTACAAGCCACGGTGTCTGTTGGTTATGGAATGCATGATGGAGCGCATCCCATAAATACTCCCTTTCTTTGTAATCCGGGCTAGCGTGAATTGCTAAAAAAATCCAGGATATGCACCCTTTTTGACTTATTTCTACATTTACTACTTGTCGATTAGCTGAAAGACTCTAACATTTACGTTTGAATCAGCGACGACGCAAGAGGCTTGCGTCAGAGGTAAAGAAAAAAAAAAGTAAAATTTTCATTTTCGAAATTTATTTTCCGACACAGTGACCGGCATATGCCGGTCAACCGCCGGCTAGCCGGTCAACTGCTGTGATCGGCGGTTTTAAGGGTTCAAACCCTATATTTTTAGCTTCTTTCACCAAGCCTACCTCTTATTACGAGTCCTAGCCACCAACTACTCCTAAAATCATCATCAAAACAACATTATACCACCAATCCTTCCCTCTAAACATCATCCAAGCTCACAATCATACAATAAATCTTCCAAAATACCAAAGATTCACACTTTAATCCAAAATTTTCTTTCACCAATGCTAAATTTTATTCGTTAAACCTTTCCCAAACCTTGAAATATCCATGACCAAGCTCTAAACAATCCATAATTCAAACCCAAACCTTCAAGAACACTAAAATCACAATTTTATCCAAACCTTTCGAGGGTCTTGAAGCTTTGAGTTTGGGGTCATCAGAGATGACCATGAAGGTTGGAAAAGGTACGAAGAACATGGTGACGAAAGCGATTTGGGTATTGAGGAAAGATTTTAATAGAGGAGATGATGCTTAGAGAGCAAGTAATAAATGAAAACGTGGGAAAATTGAAGAAGTTCGAGGTGATGAAGAACACTTTAAACGCAACCATTGATGAAGAAGAATTCAAAACCTCAACTTGGACGCAACACCGACACCAGCCTGGCGCTGGTTAAGATACGTTTTCTTTCCCTTCTCATTTAGTGTAGATTATTTTATTGCTTTGAGTCTTTTTCGAGTCGTGGGGACACGACTCATTTTTGAGTTTGGGGTGGGGTTCGTTGCCTCGTCCCAGTTTTTATGTGTTTAGTTGTTTTAATTGCTTTCAATATAATAATTAGGAGTTGTGTTTGACTGTAGAAGATTTTAAATGTCCCTTTTAAGCATACTTTTGATGAATCTATGATAGTAGATAGTGGACTTTAGGGAATAACATAAAACGCACTTACAATTGCATGCGAACATAGGTAATTGATAGGAAAAATTAATGAACAATGCAAATGAAGTAAGCTTGTACTTAAGGAATATGTTTGCTGTGTAGAACGTGAAATCCTAATTAGTAGAGAACCCACCTAGATATGAACTAAAGACAAGCTATGTACTTAGGAAAATGATAGGGGCAGTTCTTTGTTAGCCATTTGAAGTCTTTTAGCTTGCTATCCCTTATTATAATTTTATCCGTCTTAGCCCAATTTTGAGTCTTAAGCCCTTCTTTTGTAGCCACGATATAAGCCCATTATCCTTTAGATTATTAGGCATTACCAAATGACCCGCACTTGAATCACAACCCTAAGACTTGTCGCGAGCTTGAGTTTGGGGTGGAGGGTCTATATATGGGAAATTACATTGGAAGGGATTATATGTGTTTGTATTAAGGCACGAAAAAAAAAGATGATATTATTATTTGTAACCCTTTGCCGAAATTTGAAAAAATAAATAAATTATAAGAGACATGACTTTTCACATCAAAATGATGGTCATGGGTATCTTGTACAAAAAAAAAAAAGAAATGAACAAGAAAAAGAAAATAAAAAGAAAGAAAGAATAAATAAATCGGCAAAGTGAAATAATTTTTGGAAATCATCTTAGTTTTATTTGGGTTGACATGGGGACGCAACATTAATGTGTCAAATGGGTGAGTGAGAACATTTTTGAGCGTAAACTCAAGCTCGAGGACATTGTTGATGGTAAGTGAGGAGAGAGCCAAAAGCTCACTTCAAATTTACCAAATATACATCCATACCGTCCTTAAGCCATTATTAAAACCGTAAAGACCTCGTGATTCCTAAGTACATAGTGAATTTATGATTCTGTTGAAAGTGAATATGCTAGGTGGAGCGTTCAAAGCTAGTTAGGATTAATGACCACCCTATAGCCATCATACAGATATGAGTACAAGTGTAACCTTCTAGCATTGCAAAGTTAATTTTATGATTGAAGCTATTTGTGTTTGATGTTGCATGATTAGTGTATGTATATGTTAGTTCTTAATGTTTGCTATATGAGATTTATCTTTAGCATTGCTTTAGGGTTTATTTGCTAGCTTCTATTTTCTCTTGCATCTACTTCATTCCCCTTGTTTTTAGTTTTGCTTTCTCGGGACGACAAAGGTTTGAGTTGGGGGTTTTGATGTCTCCTTAATTGTTCTTATTTTCGACCCTTAGGAGACATCACTTTTGGTGTTTATTTGATTAATTTGATAGACTTTTGGACTAAATATGCAATAATATGATTTTCCTCTTTTACTTCTAGCATTTTTAATTTATTAAGCTTTTGCGCGTAATATTGGTATTTTTAGTGTAAAGTTTACAGGTTTTAGATGTTAGCTAGAAGAGGAATCCGAGAAGAAAGTCAAAGATCGTGATATAGAGTCAAAACTTGAAGATACATCCCGAAGATATTATTTTTAGAGCTGAAAATCTGTTTTCCAGCCATATATTGCTGATTTTGAGGTGCTTAAGAGATGATTTAGCCGCTGACCTTTGAAGAGAAAACATTCCTTATCGAGTTACGGAAGTTTAGCAACTGGAATGAGGTCAATCGGAGTCATAACGAAGCGGGAAAAGCCGTTTTAGTGAAGGTGTATTAGCAGTTACGGGATATTGGGCTTAGAATTTGGGCTTGGACATTAAATTATTGATTTATTCTCAAGTCCAAGCCCTAATCCGTTTTTAACATTATAAAAGGGCTTTAGACTTCTATTTTCACACATCCTTTTCATAATACAACATACGCTTAAGAGTCAGACACCAGAGAAGAAGCTAGAGACAGGAAGAGAAGAAGCAAGAGCTGGAGACGGTCTATATCTCCAATTCTCAGCCAATTCAATTCCGTAATTAGGTTCTTCTATTTTATTCTGTATAACATGATGAACCCATTTGTTTCTTTAGTTTTTGTCTTTTCAATTATTATGAGCTAAACATAATTAGTACTTGAGAACGCATAATGGGTTAACCCCAATTTGATTTCATTCTATACATTTGGATTTGGGATATTTATTGTTTAAATCAAATTGGGTAAATCGTATTTTTCTTTAATTTGCATTTTAATTACTATTATTGACGTAATTAACCAATGATAGGACTTAGTATCTAAGCTATTCCAATTAGTGGCGATTGGATCACCTTGACGGGGGGTTTAGGTACCGAACTAGTTAATGAATGTAGGTTAGAAATTATTTGACTCTGACGAGCTTAATTAAACCTATGGCCTATTGGGTAATTTACATTTAAACACTTGAGAGTGGACTATAATCACCCTGACGGGGTTTATAGCACTTGAGAGTTGCTCCTTAGTCCACCCTGACGGGGTTTATAGAATCCCGACCAATATAAATTTACCAATTTGTCCCTTAAACAATGTATGAAATGAATGATAGTTAGGAAAACCCTTGCGTCTCTCAAGTACTGCCTGCTCATACTTGCGTTTTACTTTCATTTACTTGCGTCGTAGTTATTTATTTACATTTTTGCATTAGTCTTAATATCTTAGGAATTAGAAAACCAACCAATCAAACATATTATCTTTATTTGCTTTCATAAGTGCAACTAATCATTACTTGATAAGCATTGTAGTCAACCATCCCGTCCTTGGAACGAATCTGTTTTATCAACTATATTACTTGGGACAACCATACACTTGCGGTTGTGGTTCGATTATTTATTGCATTTATTTTAGAACACACAAAGGACCACCACACGGCCATGAGGGATTCTCAATGATACACTGTCTGAACATTTGTGTTTAAAATAGTCACACAAGTATTAGTGCAAGAGATTTGACTTCATTGTGATAAGTCTGGGTTTGTTAGTATCGAATATGATGGATGTTTATATTGTACTTTTTTGTATAAGTGTGTTGTGTATATCTTTTAGCATATTGATGATATTAAATTAATAATTAGCGCTATTAATTAAATCAACAAAGAAAAACATAATTTGCTTTTTGGATTTAACATGAATGATATAGGTAGTGCTAAAAGGATATTGACTTGAAACAAAACTTACTACTAATATTGTGTACGATGGCTTGGAATTGCAGCGACACTAAGGGTTATATGGAATAGGCAAAACAAATTTATATTTAATCAAACGATTCGATCTCCTCAGATTTATGGGCTAAGAAAGGACACAATGCGATTGGCTATGGATTTTGCATTAGCATGGGGAAGGAGCGTGACAGTGCAGTTGTTGTTACCGTAAAAAGTTATTTAATTCGATGAGTAAAATCATATGGTCGCCTAAAGCTTAATGTGGATGGTAGTTGCGGCTTAGTTAAGAGAAAAAATGGACTAGGTAGTCTACTTAGAGATGGGGATGTATCATTTGTAGCTTGGTTTATCGGGCCTTGTGTGGTAAAATCTCCTCTTAACTAAAAAAGTTTATCACTTCATTCTGGACAAAGATGGGCGGTGAAGCGGTGAATTAAGGTTTTTCGCAGTGAGACTAACTCGAGGAAACTTCACGCGTTAGTGAAGGGCGGTGCTAGCTCAAAGAATTGGACTTACACTATAAGGCTTAGTTGCACTAAGATTCTCATAGAACACCCAAATTTTAAGATGAATTATATGTATCGTGAGGCAAATGATTGTGCAGACGTGTTGTCGAGAAAAAAGAGAAGGCATGCAAATCCTAAGTTCATTTTATACTCTACTTGAATGTATTCGTTAGTTTTTTATTAACTAACAGCTTTCAAAGCTTCTCATGTATGAAAAAAAATATTAGTTCTAACTATTGAAAAAGATAGAAAGAAAATTTTATGCTAAAACTTTATTAAAGACCATATCTTTGAAAAAATTGATAATTAGCGAAATGTTAACGGTAATTAATCAATTGTATTCGAGTTTACATTAGGTAAAAACCGTATATCTTAAAAGTCTTAATTATAGTCTGTTATTGCACTTTATACTACTTAGTAATAATAATAAGGAACTACTCAAACCATATGATGAGTATATTGATATAACCGTTCATTTAAGAAAATTATCTCGGGGTTATTAAAAGAGGATGGACTTTTTCTTTTCCTTCCTACTATATTTATGATAGACAGTCTGATATTCATCTTAGCAAGAATTGTGTTACTTGTGTATATCATGAAAAAACAAAATGCATTGATAATAAAAAAATTATTTTATAAGGAGTTTGGTAGAGAATGGTAAGATTAAAGTTGTTAAGATTTTACTAAGGAGATGGTATCTAATATAGAATTATGTAACTTTCTTTTTGAATACATATGAGAGCCACTTTGGACTCGGAATCATATTGACTCTAGTAAAATTCGATCCCAGGACTATGTAACTTTAATCAAAAGTAAACATTACTTCTATTTGTTGTTTGTTAAGATGATTATTGTAAAAGTGTAAATGTATTATAGTATGATTTGGCGGTTATTAGGAGATGGTTGTAACGGAAAGATTATTGATTAAAATGCCAAATTGTGATTTTATTGGACCAAAACCGTGTTAGGCTAATTTATGGTTAAGTAAACTGTAAATAGAAAAAGCAGAGATCCCAGGACTTACTTAATCAAACCAAACATTGTGGCTAGTTTAGCATTGTGATTATTATTATGTCAAATTGTGATCTTATTGGACTAAGTTGGGCTGATTTTTGACTCAAGTAAAATGTTAATAGAAAAAGGGAAGCCTACACTATATTATTATGACACTTCTTCTTGAGAATTGTCGATCTTTATTCTATTTGTACAAATTAAAATCTTAATTGGCCCATTTTACATGATTATAACGTGTCTATTTGAGAATTGTTGATTTTTATTTTTTTTGTACGGTTCAGATCGAAAACCTAATTGGTTCATGTATAATAATTTCTTATGTTTGGTTGGATCATTTATCTCATTCTCTCATTTTTATCGGACACATTTTCTCTTAAATTAGCAGGATTTATTCTTTCATATATTTGACAAATTCCTTCTAATTAACATGATCACCACTGGTTATATGTCTGTGTGTACCTTGTTAATACTAGATCTATAAACTTTATGCTTTATGGGTTTGTGAAATACACCCGTGTACTTAACCAATTGTAACAGTTATTTAAATGGAGAAGGTGATTCAATTCGGTAACAGGTATTTCGATGTAACCCTTTTATATATATATATATATAAATATATATATTATAGATTCGTGATTTTCTTTCACTTAAATTAGGTGTTAATTAGTTTTAAAAAAAACCACAATTACTTTTTATTTTCACCTATTTTTACGATCTTATGTAATAAGTCTACATTATAATTATGGATCAGTAAATTATTTATCTTTATCAACACATACCATTTTTATTGACAAACAACTTATTACACCTTAAAAAAATTGCACCATTAGTTGTTGTGATTTGTGATATAGACATGTAGTGTGTTTCAAAATGATTATTAAAGTAAATTAAAAATTCCTATAACTAGAGGAATAACATATAAATTTTATGCAATTATTTTTTCTCTTTTACTTGTTACCTTTGGATCTTGAATGTTGACACAATACATGGGTTTTTGGAACAGTATCTACTCATCTGACTTTAATGGCGATGTGGAAAAACTTGGTTATAATATATATATATATATATATATATATATATATATATATATATATATATATATATATATATATACTAGGTATTACCCGTGCCTAAAGGCACTACTAAAATTAACAATAGTTGGGGATAAAAATAGGTATAGTAGGGATGAAACAACTTTAGTCATAGGATACAGTTTAAATTCACTCATTTCATACATACATTAACCTACACATACTTATATATCCTCAATTAAAACAATTATTATTTACAAATATAAAAGACAAACATTACACCTATCTGATCAAGAACCCCTTACACAAAAGAAAATAGAAATAAATAAAGGGTGATTAATAAAAGGTCTATGAAAAATATTGTTGTCCAATTAAGTTCTTACCAATTCCACCCATGTAACTCGTTAAAAAACATTTGCATCACATTAAAAAACACATGTGATCTAAAAAAATATTTTATCCATTGAACAAAATCGTAACCCACTTAAAGAAAATAACACATTAATAACAAGAGGTTTTGAGAGGAGAAAAAACCTAAATATTTTAAAAAAGAGAAAATAGGATTTTGTACCTTTTAGGAAATTAACTCATAAATAAATCACAATGTAGTAAACCGTCTTTACAAAATTTTACTGAATATACAAAAATAGATACTTAAAATAATCACCACAAGTTATGTGTGTATCATACAAAAAAATTTATAAAAGAATACTATAAAATCTCATTCTTATACATTTTCAGACTGAAATGCCTACAATAACCACACCCAATCTCATTATTCTAAAAAAAGAAAAATTAAGATTTCAATAAAAAATAGCTAAATTAATAAGAAAATAAAATATATTTTGGATATTTAATCTTAGTGATACATAACCAAATAACGTTTAATTTACAACTTAATTATTTATAGGCAATTGAAATCTTTAATGTAATTACAAAATATTATGTTTTCTTCAAGAAATATTATCACTTCAAGTGTATTTCGTATTTGCATATCTTTTTAGGATATAAGTCACATTTATGTTTATTTCAACAATTGGCGTTATCTCTACAAAATGACAAACATGACACATAACTGTAACTATGAGAGAAGAAATACACTTGGTTTTTTTATATATATTTTTTTCAAACAAACCATTTCGAATATACAGATTCCTTATTGAAGTAAACTAAAAAATTTAATATGAAAATTCAAAGGTTAAAAATTTGAAATGTAGGTTCTCTACAAAAAAATAAATCACAAAAATAGGGTTCTTAGTACTATGGAGAAAGATATTGTTGAATGTCTCTTTTAAAACTATCTTATAGAAGCCTCTATTAGGTAAAAAAATTTCTTCGATATTTGGATATTTTTCCCAGTGACAATCCAGAAACTTTGTTTAATTTTCACTTATCTTCTACAATTTGATTTCAAATAATATATGAAGATCTACATTGTCTTTTATATTCTTAAATTTCTACTGTTTTATTTAATTTTTTTAAAATAAAATTACAAAACAAACCAAACATATATAGTTTTGTTTTTGTTTTAAAACACAAACAATTTTTAACAATTAAATATACCTCAAGTAAAAATTAAAAAAAAGTCTTTTATTTTCTTAACCTTCTACTGCTACGTTTGATACTTCTCTATCAATAACATGAAACATTTTAATTAATTGAATAAAACGAAATTACCAGAAAAAATCATGAATTTCCTTAAATCTTGATATAAGCACCATATATTCTTCAAAAAACATGTGAATTCAACAATAATGTATCAAATAATTAATTCATTCAAGATCCAAATCTTCTGAAAATTGATTTATAACTTAACTATATGCCCAGATATTCTTTAAAAAAGTGTAAATTCAACAATAATTTATCAGATAATTAGTACATTCCACACCCAAATTTTCTGAAAACTTGATTATCTTTTACAATTTGATTTCAAATAATATCTGAAGATCTACCTTGTCTTTTATATTCTTAAATTTCTACTGTTTTATTTAATTGAATAAAATAAAATTACAAAACAAATCATGAATTTTCTTAAAACTTTATATAAGCACCATATATTCTTCACTAAACCTATGAATTTAACAATAATGTATCAAATAATTAGTTCAATCAAGATCAAAATCTCCTGAAACATGATTTATATCTCAACTATATGCCCAAATATTCTTTAAAAAAGTGTAAATTCAAAAATAATTTATCAGATAATTAGTACATTCCATACCCAAATTTTTTGAAAACTTGATTATCTTCTACAATTTGATTATAAATAATATCTGAAGATCTACCTTGTCTTTTATATTATTAAATTTTTACTGTTTTATTTAATTGAAAAAATAAAATTACAAAACAAATCAAGAATTTTCTTAAAACTCTATATAAGCACCATATATTCTTCAAAAAATCTATGAATTTAACAATAATGTATCACATAATTAGTTCAATCAAGATCCAAATATCCTGAAAACTTGATTTATATCTTAACTATAAGACTCAAATATTCTTTAAAAAAGTGTAAATTCAACAATAATTTATTAGATAATCATTACAACCCATACCCAAATCATCTGAAAATTTGATTTATATCTCAAATATAAGCACCAAATATTTTTCAAAAAACCTGTGAATTCAACAACAATTTATCAAATAATTAGTTCATTCAAGACCCAAATCTTTTAAAAACTTGATTTATATCTCAACTGTAAGCACCAAATATTCTCTCACAAAACTTGTGAATTCCACAACAATTTATTACTTAGTACATTCAAAATCCAAACATATATAGTTTTGTTTTTGTTTTAAAACACAAACAATTTTTAACAATTAAATATACCTCAAGTAAAAATTAAAAAAAAAGTCTTTTATTTTCTTAACCTTCTACTGCTACGTTTGATACTTCTCTATCAATAACATGAAACATTTTAATTAATTGAATAAAATGAAATTACCAGAAAAAATCATGAATTTCCTTAAATCTTGATATAAACACCATATATTCTTCAAAAAACATGTGAATTCAACAATAATGTATCAAATAATTAATTCATTCAAGATCCAAATCTTCTGAAAATTGATTTATAACTTAACTATATGCCCAGATATTCTTTAAAAAAGTGTAAATTCAACAATAATTTATCAGATAATTAGTACATTCCACACCCAAATTTTCTGAAAACTTAATTATCTTTTACAATTTGATTTCAAATAATATCTGAAGATCTACCTTGTATTTTATATTCTTAAATTTCTACTGTTTTATTTAATTGAATAAAATAAAATTACAAAACAAATCATGAATTTTCTTAAAACTTTATATAAGCACCATATATTCTTCACTAAACCTATGAATTTAACAATAATGTATCAAATAATTAGTTCAATCAACATCAAAATCTCCTGAAACATGATTTATATCTCAACTATATGCCCAAATATTCTTTAAAAAAGTGTAAATTAAAAAATAATTTATCAGATAATTACTACATTCCACACCCAAATTTTTTGAAAACTTGATAATCTTCTACAATTTGATTATAAATAATATCTGAAGATCTACCTTATCTTTTATATTATTAAGTTTTTACTGTTTTATTTAATTGAAAAAATAAAATTACAAAACAAATCATGAATTTCCTTAAAACTTGATATAAGCACCATATATTCTTCAAAAAACCTATGAATTTAACAATAATGTATCACATAATTAGTTCAATCAAGATCCAAATATCCTGAAAACTTGATTTATATCTTAACTATAAGCCTCAAATATTTTTTAAAAAGTGTAAATTCAATAATAATTTATTAGATAATTAGTACAACCCATACCCAAATCTTCTGAAAACTTGATTTATATCTCAAATATAAGCACCAAATATTCTTCAAAAAACCTGTGAATTCAACAACAATTTATCAAATAATTAGTTCATTCAAAACCAAAATCTTTTAAAAACTTGATTTATATCTCAACTGTAAGCACCAAATATTCTCTCACAAAACTTGAGAATCCCACAACAATTTAGTAATTAGTACATTCAAAATCCAAAAATATATAGTTTTGTTTTTGTTTTAAAACACAAACAATTTTTAATAATTAAATATACCTCAAGTAAAAATTAACACAAAGTCTTTTATTTTCTTAAACTTCTACTGCTACGTTGATACTTCTCTATCAATAACATGAAACATTTTAATTAATTGAATAAAGTAAAATTACCAGAAAAAATCATAAATTTCCTTAAAACTTGATATAAGCACCATATATTCTTCAAAAAAATGTGAATTCAACAATAATTTGTCAAATAATTAGTTCATTGAATATCCAAATCTCCTAAAACTTGATTTATATCTCAGATATAAGCACGAAATAGTCTTCAAAAAACCTGTGAATTCAACAACAATTTATCAAATAATTAGTTTACCAAAATCTTTTAAAAACTTGATTTATATCTCAACTGTAAGCACCAAATATTCTCTCACAAAAGTTGAGAATTCCACAACAATTTAGTAATTAGTACATTCAAAATCCAAACATATATAGTTTTGTTTTTGTTTTAAAACACAAACAATTTTTAACAATTAAATATACCTCAAGTAAAAATTAACACAAAGTCTTTTATTTTCTTAAACTTCTACTGCTACGTTTGATACTTCTCTATCAATAACATGAAACATTTTAATTAATTGAATAAAGTAAAATTACCAGAAAAAATCATGAATTTCCTTAAAACTTGATATAAGCACCATATATTCTTCAAAAAAATGTGAATTCAACAATAATTTGTCAAATAATTAGTTCATTGAATATCCAAATCTCCTAAAACTTTATTTATATCTCAGATATAAGCACCAAATAGTCTTCAAAAAACCTGTGAATTCAACAACAATTTATCAAATAATTAGTTTACCCAAATCTTTTAAAAACTTGATTTATATCTCAACTATAAGCACCAAATATTCTCTCACAAAACTTGATAATTCCACAACAATTTAGTAATTAGTACAATCAAAATCCAAACATATATAGTTTTGTTTTTGTTTTAAAACACAAACATTTTTTAACAATTAAATATACCTCATGTAAAAATTTACATAAAGTCTTTTATTTTCTTAAACTTCTACGGCTACGTTTGATACTTCTCTATCAATAACATGAAACATTTTAATTAATTGAATGAAGTAAAATTACCAGAAAAAATCATGAATTTCCTTAAAACTTGATATAAGCACCATATATTCTTCAAAAAAATGTGAATTCAACAATAATTTGTCAAATAATTAGTTCATTGAATATCCAAATCTCCTGAAACTTGATTTATATCTCAGATATAAGCACCAAATAGTCTTCAAAAAACCTGTGAATTCAACAACAATTTATCAAATAATTAGTTTACCCAAATCTTTTAAAAACTTGATTTATATCTCAACTATAAGCACCAAATATTCTCTCACAAAACTTGAGAATTCCACAACAATTTAGTAATTAGTACAATCAAAATCCAAACATATATAGTTTTGTTTTTGTTTTAAAACACAAACATTTTTTAACAATTAAATATACCTCAAGTAAAAATTTACATAAAGTCTTTTACTTTCTTAAACTTTTACTGCAACTTTTGATACTTCTCTATCAATAACATGAAACATTTTATTTAATAAAATAAAATTACCAGAAAAAATGCTGAATTTTCTTAAAACTTGATATAAGCACCATATATTCTTCAAAAAACCTGTGAATTAGACTTGGGTGTCTGAGAAAAGGCTTGCCTTAATATCTCTGTTTGTGTATAATATTTTTGTAAAATTTAATGGTGAATTTAAATAGAGAATGTGTGAAACATGGGGGGAAGTTATTAGTTAAGAAAAGAAAATGGGTAGAAGTTATAAGTTTTGAAAATAAGTTAGAATAGTTTGGTTAGAAAAGAAGTTAACTTATACACATGGCATGATCTCATCTCTCGGAAGGGGCATATATTTTTGGTCTAAGAAAATCAGGAGCGTTGATTGACTTTCGAGTTGTCCCATATAATATAGATATATATATATATATATATTTCTTTTGTTTGATCGTTGACCATAATATTTCAATTAAAAGACACGCAGTACATTGAAAGGTAAGCTAACTCTCTCTCTCTCTCTCTTTTAGTTCGACGTTAAAATCTACGTGCATTATCTCATTGTCTTTTGGATGTTTTCTTGTAAAAAATTTGTCTGACTTGGAAAATGGTTGGATATGAACAGGGTGCTTGGAATTAGTAGACATAGATATACCATAAAACAAAATTATTTCAGAGTAACTTCAACAAGAATAAAGTAAAGCATAAAAACTTTAGAATACCCTTTCATTGAAACAATCTCACCATACATGAACTAAACTCTCTTGAAAAACCATTGCTACCATCGACCCCTTATCACCTTGAATATTCATATTTTTAATTTCATGAGTGTCAAGGGAACATGAGAGTAATTCTCCGTCAATACTTTCAAGAAGGATATTTTCATTCTTCCAAACCATCAGAGAACGCGGTTAATTCCAGATACAAGTCCAACTCAAACCTGTTTACTCCAAGATTCCGCCTCTCCGTATTTTTGCATTTCCCATATCTCAACGAACTGTTCCGAAGGTCGATTGTACTTTGTGTATGCAAACAAAGCTAGAGTATCATTTAACACAGTAAGGGACTTGCACATTGAAAGGTAAGCTAACTCTCTCTCTCTTAGTTCAACGTTGAAATCTGTTTGCATTATCTAATTGTCTTTTGGATGTTTTCTTGTAAAAAAATTGTCTGACTTGGAAAATGGTTGGATTTGAACAGGGTGCTTGGAATTAGTAGACAAAGAGATACAATCAAACAAAATTAGAAACCTCCCAAAAGAAAACATCAAACAAAATCTGAAACCTCCTCCATATCAACTGTGTACTACGGAACATTCAAGGCAAATGGCTGCAGTAGAAGGTCTCGTTGGCCATGATATTTCAGTTCGGATCTCCATGAAAAAATGTTTTCATGTTGTTGATTGATTATTTTAACACCAACAAAAAATCATTGATTCATTGTGTACTTCTTATTCAAGAATTTATCATCTTTAGGCTTTTACTTGTTTTAACCTAGCTTTAATTAATGTACCTGGTCATCATTGATATCCTTTATTTGGGTCAGTAATTATTTAATTAAGTGAAGCATTGATGTTGTCATTTCCAAGTTTTTAAAGTTATAACCTGCGTAGATTACATGCTTGTTCACAATCAAATAAATAATTAAATTTAAGATCATCTTTTATTGGAGACTTTTGTTCTTTGTTCCACATTTTCCTCATTTTTCTTGTGCTATATGATATACCTTATGAGCGATATATATTATAGAAGTAGTTAAAGAAGTTGAGTTCATTAAGAATAATTAATCTGTCTAGCATCTTTTAAAAAACTCAAGTTCCCATTTATGAAGGAGTAATGATATTTGTCACCCTTTTTGTATCACCTTTTTATCACCTCCTACGTGTATGCCTATGTGTACCAATGAAATAATTTCTCTATCCTAATTAATTTTTCTCTATCTTTATGAAGCATACGTTCTAAGTAGTGATTACTTAGGTCGTTGGTAGGAAGACCACGATCGCCCATCCTCGACCTCGACCTACCTTTTATACAAGTACTTTCTAGATGCGTAATCTCCATCCTCTTCATGTCAGCCTCCAGTTACCAATATGTTGCTCAAATAGTTCTACATGAAGCTAATGTGGCATCTGTTCTAACCTATATAACACGATTCGAGATAAGAGGTATATTATCCCTGTCAGGCATATCACGCAGAATTGGAAGCAATATTGTTTGGGCTTCAAAAGATGTCAATATGGTGTTTATTGAGATTAAAATGTTAAGATACATAAGTTAGTGAAGGAAAATGGAATCTATGAAAGACGTCTTGATACGACAATTAAGGCGTGCAAGGAGTGCTAGTAAACCATTTGAACTTTGGGTTAATTTACATCTATTATGAGTAAAATATGTGTGTCGATTAGATGGAAAAATGGTATTCGTGATAAAAATTTCCCAGGTATAAAGCTACACTTATTTACATATGATACAAACAAAGAGAAGGTATAGTCTTCCATGAAAGTTTGATGTTTTGTTATGATGCATTCTTTAAACTTAAATTGAAATAGCTTGATGTTAAAACTGTTTTTCTTTTACAAGGTGATTAAAATAGATTATTATAATGACACGGCCATGAGGGATTCTCAATGATACACTATCTGAACATTTGTGTTTAAAATAGTGACACAAGTATTAGTGCAAGAGATTTGACTTTATTGTGATAAGTCTGGGTTTGTTAGTATCGAATATGATAGATGTTTATATTGTACTTTTTTGTATAAGTGTGTTGTGTATATCCTTTAGCATGTTGATGATATTAAATTAATAACTAGCTATATTAAATAAATCAACAAAGAAAAACATGATTTGCTTTTTGGATTTGACATGAATTATATAGGTAGTGCTAAAAGGATATTGACTTGAAGCAAAACATACTACTAATATTGTGTACGATGGCTTGGAATGCAGCGACACTAAGGGTTATATGGAATAGGCAAAACAAATTTATATTTAATCAAACGATTCGATCTCTTCGGATTTATGGGCTAAGAAAGGACACAATGCGATTGGCTATGGATTTTGCATTAGCATGGGGAAGGAGCGTGACAGTGCAGTTGTTGTTTCCGTAAAAAGATATTTAATTCGATGAGTAAAATCATATGGTCGCCTAAAGCTTAATATGGATGGTAGTTGCGGCTTAGTTGAGAGAAAAAATGGGATAGGTAGTCTACTTAGAGATGGGGATAGATCATTCGTATCTTGGGTTTTCGGGCCTTGTGAGGTAAAATCTCCTCTTAACTAAAAAAGTTTATCACTTCATTATGGACAGAGATGGGCGGTGAAGCGGTGAATTAAGGATTTTCGTAGTGAGACTGACTAGAGGAAACATCACGCGTTAGTGAAGGGCGGTGCTAGCTCAAAGAATTGGACTTACACTATAAGGCTTAATTGCACTAAGATTCTCATAGAAAACCCAAATTTTAAGATGAATTATATGTATCGTGAGGCAAATGATTGTGAAAACGTGTTGTCGAGAAAAAAGAGAAGGCATGCAAATCCTAAGTTCATTTTATACTCTACTTGAATATATTCGTTAGTTTTTTATTAACTAACAGCTTTCAAAGCTTCTCATTTATGAAAAAAAATATTAGTTCTGACTATTGAAAAAGATAGAAAGAAAATTTTATGCTAAAACTTTATTAAAGACCATATCTTTGAAAAAATTGCTAATTAGCGACATGTTAATGGTAATTAATCAATTGTCTTTTGGATGTTTTCTTGTAAAAAATTTGTCTGACTTGGAAAATGGTTGGATTTGAACAGGATGTTTGGAATTAGTAAACATAGATATACCATAAAACAAAATTATTTCAGAGTAACTTCAACAAGAATAAAGTAAAACAATAAAACTTTAGAATACCCCTTCATTGAAAAAATCTCACCATACAGGAACTAATCTCTCTTGAAAAACCATTGCTACCATCGACCCCTTATCACCTTGAATATTCAAATTTTTAATTTCATGAGTTTCAAGGAAACATGAGAGTAATTCTCCTTCAATACTTTCAAGAAGGATATTTTCATTCTTCCAAACCATCAGAGGATGCGGTTAATTCCAGATACAAGTCCAACTCTAACCTATTTACTCCAAGATTCCACCTCTCCGTATTTTCGCATTGCCCATATCTCAACGAACTGTTCCAAAGGTTGATTATACTTTGTGTATGCAAACAAAGCTAGAGTATCATTAAACACTGTAAAGGACTTGCACATTGAAAGGTAAGCTAACTCTCTCTCTCTCTCTCTCTTAGTTCGACGTTAAAATCTATTTGCATTATCTCATTGTCTTTTGGATGGTTTCTTGTAAAAAAATTGTCGGACTTGGAAAATGGTTGGATTTGAACAGGGTGCTTGGAATTAGTAGACACAGAGATACCATCAAACAAAATTAGAAACCTCCCAAAAGAAAACATCAAACAAAATCTAAAACCTCCTCCATATCAACTGGGTACGGAACATTCAAGGCAAATGGCTGGAGTAGAAGGTCTCGTTGGCCATAATATTTCAGAGAGGATCTCCATGAAAAAATGTTTTCATGTTGTTGATTGATTATTTGAACACCAACAAAAAATCATTGATTCATTGTGTACTTCTTATTCAAGAGTTTATCATCTTTAGGCTATTACTTGTTTTAAACTAGCTTTAATTAAAGTAACTGGTCATCATTGATATCCTTTATTTAGGTCAATAATTAGTTAATTAAGTGAAGCATTGATGTTGTCATTTCCAAGTTTTTAAAGTTATAACCTGGGTAGATTACATGCTTGTTCACAATCAAATAAATAATTAAATTTAAGATCATCTTTTATTGGAGACTTTCTTTCTTTGTTCCACATTTTCCTCATTTTTCTTGTGCTATATGATATACCTTATGAAAGATCTATATTATGGAAGTAGTTAAAGAAGTTGAGTTCATTAAGAATAATTAATCTGTCTAGCAACTTTTAAAAAACTCAAGTTCCCATTTATGAAGCATACGTTCTAAATAGTGATTACTTAGGTCGCTGATAGGAAGACCACGATCGCGCATCCTCGACCTCGACCTACCTTTTATACAAGTACTTTATAGATGCGTAATCTCCATCCCCTTCATGTCAGCCTTCAGTTACCAATATGTTGCTCAAATAGTTCTACATGAAGCCAATGTGGCATCTGTTATAACCTATATAACACGATTCGAGATAAGAGGTATATTATCTCTGTCAGGCATATCACGCTGAATTGGTAGCAATATTGTTTGGGCTTCAAAAGATGTCAATATAGTGTTTATTGAGATCAATATGTTAAGATACATACGTTAGTGAAGGAAAATGGAATCTATGAAAGACGTCTTGATACGACACTTAAGGCGTGCAAGGAGTGCTAGTAAACCATTTGAACTTTGGGTTAATTTACATCTATTATGAGTAAAATATGTGTGTCGATTAGATGGTAAAATGGTGTTCGTGATAAAAATTTCCCAGGTATAAAGCTACACTTATTTACACATGATACAAACAAAGAGAAGGTATAGTCTTCCATGAAAGTTTGATGTTTTGTTATGATGCGTTCTTTAAACTTAAATTGAAATAGCTTGATGTTAAAACTGTTATTCTTTTACAAGGTGATTAAAATAGATTATTATAATGACACGGACATGAAGGATTCTCAATGGTACACTGTCTGAACATTTGTGTGTAAAATAGTCACACAAGTATTAGTGCAAGAGATTTGACTTCATTGTGATAAGTCTGGGTTTGTTAGTATCGAATATGATAGATGTTTATATTGTACTTTTTTGTATAAGTGTGTTGTGTATATCCTTTAGCATGTTGATGATATTAAATTAATAAGTAGCTCTATTAATTAAATCAACAAAGAAAAACATGATTTTCTTTTTGGACTTGACATGAATGATATAGGTAGTGCTAAAAGGATATTGACTTGAAGCAAAACTTACTACTAATATTGTGTACGCTGGCTTGTAATTGCAGCGACACTAAGGGTTATATGGAATAGGCAAAACAAATTCATATTTAATTAAAATATTCGATCTCCTCGGATTTATGGGCTACGAAAGGACACAATGCGATTGGCTATGGATTTTGCATTAGTGTGGGGAAGGAGCGTGACAGTGCAGTTGTTGTTTTCCGTAAAAAGTTATTTAATTCGATGTGTAAAATCATATGGTCGCCTAAAGCTTAATGTGGATGGTAGTTGCGGCTTAGTTGAGAGAAAAAATGGGATAGGTAGTCTACTTAGAGATGGGGATGGATCATTTGTAGCTTGGTTTTTCATGCCTTGTGAGGTAAAATCTCCTATTAACTAAAAACGTTTATCACTTCATTATGGACAGAGATGGGCGGTGAAGCTGTGAATTAAGGATTTTCCCAGTGAGACTGACTCGAGGAAACTTCACGCGTTAGTGAAGGGCGGTGCTAGCTCAAAGAATTGGACTTACACTATAAGGCTTAGTTGCACTAAGATTCTCATAGAACACCCAAATTTTAAGATGAATTATATGTATCGTGAGGCAAATGATTGAGCAGACGTGTTGTCGAGAAAAAGAGAAGGCATGTAAATCCTAAGCTCATTTTATACTCTACTTGAATGTATTCGTTAGTTTTTTATTAACTAACAGCTTTCAAAGCTTCTCGTGTATGAAAACAAATATTAGTTCTGACTATTTAAAAGGATAGAAAGAAAATTTAATGCTAAAACTTTATTAAAGACCATATCTTTGAAAACATTGCTAATTAGCGAAATGTTAACGGTAATTAATCAATTGTATTCGAGTTTACAACCATATATCTTAGAAGTCTTGATTATAGTCTGTTAGTGCACTTTCTACTACTTAGTAATAATAATAAGGAACTACGCAAACCATATGATGAGTATATTGATATAACCGTTCATTTAAGAAAATTATCTCGTTATATGGGTTGTTAAAAGAGGATGGACTTTTTCTTTTCCTTCCTACTATATTTATGATAGACAGACTGATATTTATCTTAGCAAGAATTGTGTTACTTGTGTATATCATGAAAAAACAAAATGCATTGATAATAAAAAAAAATATTTTAGAAGGAGTTTGGTAGAGAATGGTAAGATTAAAGTTGTTAAGATTTTACTAAGGGGATGGTATCTAATATGGAATTATGTAACTTTTTTTTAATACATATGAGAGCCAATTTGGACTCGGAATCATCTTGACTCCAGTAAAATTCGATCCCAGGACTATGTAACTTTAATTAAAAGTAAACATTACTTCTATTTGTTGTTTGTTAAGATGATTATTGTAAGAGTGTACATGTATTATAGTATGATTTGGCGGTTATTAGGAGATGGTTGTAACGGAAAGATTATTGATTAAAATGCCGAATTGTGATTTTATTGGACTAAAACCGTGTTAGGCTAATTTATGGTTAAGTAAACTGTAAATAGAAAAAACAGAGATCCCAGGACTTACTTAATCAAACCAAACATTGTGGCTAGTTTAGCATTGTGATTATTATTATGTCAAATTGTGATCTTATTGGACTAAGTTGGCCTGATTTTTGGCCCAAGTAAAATTTAAATAGAAAAAGGGAAGCCTACACTATATTATTATGACACTTCTTCTTGAGAATTGTCGATCTTTATTCTATTTGTACAAATTAAAATCTTAATTGGCCCATTTTACAAGATTATAACGTGTCTATTTGAGAATTGTTGATTTTTATTTTTTTTGTACGGTTCAGATTGAAAACCTAATTGGTTCATATATAATACTTTCTTATGTTTGGTTGGATCATTTATCTCATTCTCTCATTTTTATCGGACCCACTTTCTCTTAAATTAGCAGGCTTTATTCTTTCATATATTTGACAAATTCCTTCTAATTAACATGATCACCACTGGTTATATGTCAGTGTGTACCTTATTAATACTAGATCTATAAACTTAATGTTTTATGGGTTTGTGAAATACACCAGTGTATTTAACCAATTGTAACAGTTATTTAAATGGAGAAGGTGATTCAATTCGGTAACAGGTATTTCGATGTAACCCTTTTATATATATATTATAGATTCGTGATTTTCTTTCACTTAAATTAGGTGTTAATTAGTTTTAAAAAAGACCACAATTACTTTTTATTTTCATCTATTTTTAAGATCTTATGTAATTAGTCTACATTATAATTATGGATCAGTAAATTATTTATCTTTATCAACACATACCATTTTTATTGACAAACAACTTATTACACCTTATAAAAATTGCACCATTAGTTGTTATGATTTGTGATATAGACATGTAGTGTGTTTCAAAATGATTATTTACAGTAAATTAAATATTCCTATAACTAAAGGAATAACATATAAATTTTATGTAATTATTTTTTCTCTTTTACTTGTTACCTTTGGATCTTGAATGTTGACACAATATATGGGTTTTTGGAACAGTATCTACTCATCTGACTTTATTGGCGATGTGGAAAAACTTGGTTGTATAATATATATATATATATATATATATATATATATATATATATATATATTTCTTTTGTTTGATCGTTGACCATAATATTTCAATTAAAAGACACGCAACACATTGAAAGGTAAGCTAACTCTCTCTCTCTCTCTATCTCATTGTCTTTTGGATGTTTTCTTGTAAAAAATTTGTCTGACTTGGAAAATGGTTGGATTTGAACAGGGAAACAATCTCACCATACAGGAACTAAACACTCTTGAAAAACCATTGCTACCATCGACCCCTTATCACTTTGAATATTCATATTTTTAATTTCATGAGTTTCAAGGGAACATGAGAGTAATTCTCCTTCAATACTTTCAAGAAGGATATTTTCATTCTTCCAAACCATCAGAGAACGCGGTTAATTCCAGATACAAGTCCAAATCTAACCTATTTACTCCAAGATTCCGCCTCTCCGTATTTTTGCATTGCCCATATCTCAACGAACTGTTCTGAAGGTCGATTGTACTTTGTGTATGCAAACAAAGCTTGAGTATCATTTAACACTGTAAGGGACTTGCACATTGAAAGGTAAGCTAACTCTCTCTCTCTTAGTTCGACGTTAAAATCTATTTGCATTATCTAACTGTCTTTTGGATGTTTTCGTGTAAAAAAATTGTCTGACTTGGAAAATGGTTGGATTTGAACAGGGTGCTTGGAATTAGTAGACAAAGAGATACCATCAAACAAAATTAGAAACCTCCCAAAAGAAAACATCAAGCAAAATCTGAAACCTCCTCCATATCAACTGTGTACGGAACATTCAAGGCAAATGGCTGTAGTAGAAGGTCTCGTTGGCCATGATATTTCAGTTAGGATCTCCATGAAAAAATGTTTTCATGTTGTTGATTGATTATTTGAACACCAACAAAAAATCATTGATTCATTGTGTACTTCTTATTCAAGAATTTATCATCTTTAGGCTTTTACTTGTTTTAACCTTGCTTTAATTAATGTAACTGGTCATCATTGATATTCTTTATTTGGGTCAGTAATTATTTAATTAAGTGATGCATTGATGTTGTCATTTCCAAGTTTTTAAAGTTATAACCTGCGTAGATTACATGCTTGTTCACAGTCAAATAAATAATTAAATTTAAGATCATCTTTTATTGGAGACTTTTTTTCTTTGTTCCATATTTTCCTCATTCTTCTTGTGCTATATGATATACCTTATGATCGATATAGATTATAGAAGTAGTTAAAGAAGTTGAGTTCATTAAGAATAATTAATCTGTCTAGCATCTTTTAAAAAACTCAAGTTCCCATTTATGAAGCATACGTTCTAAGTAGTGATTACTTAGGTCGTTGGTAGGAAGACCACGATCGCGCAGCCTCAACCTCCACCTACCTTTTATACAAGTACTTTCTAGATGCGTAATCGCCATCCTCTTCATGTCAGCCTCCAGTTACCAATATGTTGCTCAAATAGTTCTACATGAAGCTAATGTGGCATCTGTTATAACCTATATAACACGATTCGAGATAAGAGGTATATTATCCCTGTCAGGCATATCACGCAGAATTGGAAGCAATATTGTTTGGGCTTCAAAAGATGTCAATATGGTGTTTATTGAGATTAATATGTTAAGATACATACGTTAGTGAAGGAAAATGGAATCTATGAAAGACGTCTTGATACGATACTTAAGGCGTGCAAGGAGTGCTAGTAAACCATTTGAACTTTGGGTTAATTTACATCTATTATTTGTAAAATATGTGTGTCGATTAGATGGAAAAATGGTATTCGTGATAAAAATTTCCCAGGTATAAATCTACACTTATTTACATATGATACAAACAAAGAGAAGGTATAGTCTTCCATGAAAGTTTGATGTTTTGTTATGATGCATTCTTTAAACTTAAATTGAAATAGCTTGATGTTAAAACTGTTTTTCTTTTACAAGGTGATTAAAATATATTATTATAATGACACGGCCATGAGGGATTCTCAATGATACACTGTCTGAACATTTGTGTTTAAAATAGTCACACAAGTATTAGTGCAAGAGATTTGACTTCATTGTGATAAGTCTGGGTTTGTTAGTATCGAATATGATAAATGTTTATATTGTACTTTTTTGTATAAGTGTGTTGTGTATATCCTTTAGCATGTTGATGATATTAAATTAATAAGTAGCTCTATTAATTAAATCAACAAAGAAAAACATGATTTGCTTTTTGGATTTGACATGAATTATATAGGTAGTGCTAAAAGGATATTGACTTGAAGCAAAACTTACTACTAATATTGTGTACGATGGCTTGTAATTACAGCGACACTAAGGGGTATATGGAATAGGCAAAACAATTTATATTTAATCAAACTATTCGATCTCCTCGGATTTATGGGCTAAGAAAGGACACAATGAGATTGGCTATGGATTTTGCATTAGCATGGGGAAGGAGCGTGACAGTGCAGTTGTTGTTTCCGTAAAAAGTTATTTAATTCGATGAGTAAAATCATATGGTCGCCTAAAGCTTAATGTGGATGGTAGTTGCGGCTTAGTTGAGAAACAAAATGGGATAGGTAGTCTACTTAGAGATGGGGATGGATCATTTGTAGCTTGGTTTTTCATGCCTTGTGAGGTCAAATCTCCTATTAACTAAAAACGTTTATCACTTCATTATGGACAGAGATGGCGGTGAAGCGGTGAATTAAGGATTTTCCCAGTGAGACTGACTCGAGGAAACTTCACGCGTTAGTGAAGGGCGGTGCTAGTTCAAAGAATTGGACTTACACTATAAGGCTTAGTTGCACTAAGATTCTCATAGAACACCCAAATTTTAAGATGAATTATATGTATCGTGAGGCAAATGATTGAGCAAACGTGTTGTCGAGAAAAGAGAGAAGGCATGCAAATCCTAAGTTCATTTTATACTCTACTTGAATGTATTCGTTAGTTTTTTATTAACTAACAGCTTTCAAAGCTTCTCGTGTATGAAAACAAATATTAGTTCTGACTATTTAAAAGGATAGAAAGAAAATTTAATGCTAAAACTTTATTAAAGACCATATCTTTGAAAACATTGCTAATTAGCGAAATGTTAACGGTAATTAATCAATTGTATTCGAGTTTACAACCATATATCTTAGAAGTCTTGATTATAGTCTGTTAGTGCACTTTCTACTACTTAGTAATAATAATAAGGAACTACGCAAACCATATGATGAGTATATTGATATAACCGTTCATTTAAGAAAATTATCTCGTTATATGGGTTGTTAAAAGAGGATGGACTTTTTCTTTTCCTTCCTACTATATTTATGATAGACAGACTGATATTTATCTTAGCAAGAATTGTGTTACTTGTGTATATCATGAAAAAACAAAATGCATTGATAATAAAAAAAAATATTTTATAAGGAGTTTGGTAGAGAATGGTAAAATTAAAGTTGTTAAGATTTTACTAAGGGGATGGTATCTAATATGGAATTATGTAACTTTTTTTTAATACATATGAGAGCCAATTTGGACTCGGAATCATGTTGACTCCAGTAAAATTCGATCCCACGACTATGTAACTTTAATTAAAAGTAAACATTACTTCTATTTGTTGTTTGTTAAGATGATTATTGTAAAAGTGTACATGTATTATAGTATGATTTGGCGGTTATTAGGAGATGGTTGTAACGGAAAGATTATTGATTAAAATGCCGAATTGTGATTTTATTGGACTAAAACCGTGTTAGGCTAATTTATGGTTAAGTAAACTGTAAATAGAAAAAACAGAGATCCCAGGACTTACTTAATCAAACCAAACATTGTGGCTAGTTTAGCATTGTGATTATTATTATGTCAAATTGTGATCTTATTGGACTAAGTTGGCCTGATTTTTGGCCCTAAGTAAAATTTAAATAGAAAAAGGGAAGCCTACACTATATTATTATGACACTTCTTCTTGAGAATTGTCGATCTTTATTCTATTTGTACAAATTAAAATCTTAATTGGCCCATTTTACAAGATTATAACGTGTCTATTTGAGAATTGTTGATTTTTATTTTTTTTGTACGGTTCAGATTGAAAACCTAATTGGTTCATATTTAATACTTTCTTATGTTTGGTTGGATCATTTATCTCATTCTCTCATTTTTATCGGACACACTTTCTCTTAAATTAGCAGGCTTTATTCTTTCATATATTTGACAAATTCCTTCTAATTAACATGATCACCACTGGTTATATGTCAGTGTGTACCTTATTAATACTAGATCTATAAACTTTATGTTTTATGGGTTTGTCAAATACACCAGTGTATTTAACCAATTGTAACAGTTATTTAAATGGAGAAGGTGATTCAATTCGGTAACAGGTATTTCGATGTAACCCTTTTATATATATATTATAGATTCGTGATTTTCTTTCACTTAAATTAGGTGTTAATTAGTTTTAAAAAAGACCACAATTACTTTTTATTTTCATCTATTTTTAAGATCTTATGTAATTAGTCTACATTATAATTATGGATCAGTAAATTATTTATCTTTATCAACACATACCATTTTTATTGACAAACAACTTATTACACCTTATAAAAATTGCACCATTAGTTGTTATGATTTGTGATATAGACATGTAGTGTGTTTCAAAATGATTATTTACTGTAAATTAAATATTCCTATAACTAAAGGAATAACATATAAATTTTATGTAATTATTTTTTCTCTTTTACTTGTTACCTTTGGATCTTGAATTTTGACTCAATATATGGGTTTTTGGAACAGTATCTACTCATCTGACTTTATTGGCGATGTGGAAAAACTTGGTTGTATAATATATATATATATATATATTTCTTTTGTTTGATCGTTGACCATAATATTTCAATTAAAAGACACGCAACACATTGAAAGGTAAGCTAACTCTCTCTCTCTCTATCTCATTGTCTTTTGAATGTTTTCTTGTAAAAAATTTGTCTGACTTGGAAAATGGTTGGATTTGAACAGTGAAACAATCTCACCATACAGGAACTAAACACTCTTGAAAAACCATTGCTACCATCGACCCCTTATCACTTTGAATATTCATATTTTTAATTTCATGAGTTTCAAGGGAACATGAGAGTAATTCTCCTTCAATACTTTCAAGAAGGATATTTTCATTCTTCCAAACCATCAGAGAACGCGGTTAATTCCAGATACAAGTCCAAATCTAACCTATTTACTCCAAGATTCCGCCTCTCCGTATTTTTGCATTGCCCATATCTCAACGAACTGTTCCGAAGGTCGATTGTACTTTGTGTATGCAAACAAAGCTTGAGTATCATTTAACACTGTAAGGGACTTGCACATTGAAAGGTAAGCTAACTCTCTCTCTCTTAGTTCGACGTTAAAATCTATTTGCATTATCTAACTGTCTTTTGGATGTTTTCGTGTAAAAAAATTGTCTGACTTGGAAAATGGTTGGATTTGAACAGGGTGCTTGGAATTAGTAGACAAAGAGATACCATCAAACAAAATTAGAAACCTCCCAAAAGAAAACATCAAGCAAAATCTGAAACCTCCTCCATATCAACTGTGTACGGAACATTCAAGGCAAATGGCTGTAGTAGAAGGTCTCGTTGGCCATGATATTTCAGTTAGGATCTCCATGAAAAAATGTTTTCATGTTGTTGATTGATTATTTGAACACCAACAAAAAATCATTGATTCATTGTGTACTTCTTATTCAAGAATTTATCATCTTTAGGCTTTTACTTGTTTTAACCTTGCTTTAATTAATGTAACTGGTCATCATTGATATTCTTTATTTGGGTCAGTAATTATTTAATTAAGTGATGCATTGATGTTGTCATTTCCAAGTTTTTAAAGTTATAACCTGCGTAGATTACATGCTTGTTCACAGTCAAATAAATAATTAAATTTAAGATCATCTTTTATTGGAGACTTTTTTTCTTTGTTCCATATTTTCCTCATTCTTCTTGTGCTATATGATATACCTTATGATCGATATAGATTATAGAAGTAGTTAAAGAAGTTGAGTTCATTAAGAATAATTAATCTGTCTAGCATCTTTTAAAAAACTCAAGTTCCCATTTATGAAGCATACGTTCTAAGTAGTGATTACTTAGGTCGTTGGTAGGAAGACCACGATCGCGCAGCCTCAACCTCCACCTACCTTTTATACAAGTACTTTCTAGATGCGTAATCGCCATCCTCTTCATGTCAGCCTCCAGTTACCAATATGTTGCTCAAATAGTTCTACATGAAGCTAATGTGGCATCTGTTATAACCTATATAACACGATTCGAGATAAGAGGTATATTATCCCTGTCAGGCATATCACGCAGAATTGGAAGCAATATTGTTTGGGCTTCAAAAGATGTCAATATGGTGTTTATTGAGATTAATATGTTAAGATACATACGTTAGTGAAGGAAAATGGAATCTATGAAAGACGTCTTGATACGATACTTAAGGCGTGCAAGGAGTGCTAGTAAACCATTTGAACTTTGGGTTAATTTACATCTATTATTTGTAAAATATGTGTGTCGATTAGATGGAAAAATGGTATTCGTGATAAAAATTTCCCAGGTATAAATCTACACTTATTTACATATGATACAAACAAAGAGAAGGTATAGTCTTCCATGAAAGTTTGATGTTTTGTTATGATGCATTCTTTAAACTTAAATTGAAATAGCTTGATGTTAAAACTGTTTTTCTTTTACAAGGTGATTAAAATATATTATTATAATGACACGGCCATGAGGGATTCTCAATGATACACTGTCTGAACATTTGTGTTTAAAATAGTCACACAAGTATTAGTGCAAGAGATTTGACTTCATTGTGATAAGTCTGGGTTTGTTAGTATCGAATATGATAAATGTTTATATTGTACTTTTTTGTATAAGTGTGTTGTGTATATCCTTTAGCATGTTGATGATATTAAATTAATAAGTAGCTCTATTAATTAAATCAACAAAGAAAAACATGATTTGCTTTTTGGATTTGACATGAATTATATAGGTAGTGCTAAAAGGATATTGACTTGAAGCAAAACTTACTACTAATATTGTGTACGATGGCTTGTAATTACAGCGACACTAAGGGGTATATGGAATAGGCAAAACAATTTATATTTAATCAAACTATTCGATCTCCTCGGATTTATGGGCTAAGAAAGGACACAATGAGATTGGCTATGGATTTTGCATTAGCATGGGGAAGGAGCGTGACAGTGCAGTTGTTGTTTCCGTAAAAAGTTATTTAATTCGATGAGTAAAATCATATGGTCGCCTAAAGCTTAATGTGGATGGTAGTTGCGGCTTAGTTGAGAAACAAAATGGGATAGGTAGTCTACTTAGAGATGGGGATGGATCATTTGTAGCTTGGTTTTTCATGCCTTGTGAGGTCAAATCTCCTATTAACTAAAAACGTTTATCACTTCATTATGGACAGAGATGGCGGTGAAGCGGTGAATTAAGGATTTTCCCAGTGAGACTGACTCGAGGAAACTTCACGCGTTAGTGAAGGGCGGTGCTAGTTCAAAGAATTGGACTTACACTATAAGGCTTAGTTGCACTAAGATTCTCATAGAACACCCAAATTTTAAGATGAATTATATGTATCGTGAGGCAAATGATTGAGCAAACGTGTTGTCGAGAAAAAAGAGAAGGCATGCAAATCCTAAGTTCATTTTATACTCTACTTGAATGTATTCGTTAGTTTTTTATTAACTAACAGCTTTCAAAGCTTCTCGTGTATGAAAACAAATATTAGTTCTGACTATTTAAAAGGATAGAAAGAAAATTTAATGCTAAAACTTTATTAAAGACCATATCTTTGAAAACATTGCTAATTAGCGAAATCTTAACGGTAATTAATCAATTGTATTCGAGTTTACAACCATATATCTTAGAAGTCTTGATTATAGTCTGTTAGTGCACTTTCTACTACTTAGTAATAATAATAAGGAACTACGCAAACCATATGATGAGTATATTGATATAACCGTTCATTTAAGAAAATTATCTCGTTATATGGGTTGTTAAAAGAGGATGGACTTTTTCTTTTCCTTCCTACTATATTTATGATAGACAGACTGATATTTATCTTAGCAAGAATTGTGTTACTTGTGTATATCATGAAAAAACAAAATGCATTGATAATAAAAAAAAATATTTTATAAGGAGTTTGGTAGAGAATGGTAAAATTAAAGTTGTTAAGATTTTACTAAGGGGATGGTATCTAATATGGAATTATGTAACTTTTTTTTAATACATATGAGAGCCAATTTGGACTCGGAATCATGTTGACTCCAGTAAAATTCGATCCCACGACTATGTAACTTTAATTAAAAGTAAACATTACTTCTATTTGTTGTTTGTTAAGATGATTATTGTAAAAGTGTACATGTATTATAGTATGATTTGGCGGTTATTAGGAGATGGTTGTAACGGAAAGATTATTGATTAAAATGCCGAATTGTGATTTTATTGGACTAAAACCGTGTTAGGCTAATTTATGGTTAAGTAAACTGTAAATAGAAAAAACAGAGATCCCAGGACTTACTTAATCAAACCAAACATTGTGGCTAGTTTAGCATTGTGATTATTATTATGTCAAATTGTGATCTTATTGGACTAAGTTGGCCTGATTTTTGGCCCAAGTAAAATTTAAATAGAAAAAGGGAAGCCTACACTATATTATTATGACACTTCTTCTTGAGAATTGTCGATCTTTATTCTATTTGTACAAATTAAAATCTTAATTGGCCCATTTTACAAGATTATAACGTGTCTATTTGAGAATTGTTGATTTTTATTTTTTTTGTACGGTTCAGATTGAAAACCTAATTGGTTCATATTTAATACTTTCTTATGTTTGGTTGGATCATTTATCTCATTCTCTCATTTTTATCGGACACACTTTCTCTTAAATTAGCAGGCTTTATTCTTTCATATATTTGACAAATTCCTTCTAATTAACATGATCACCACTGGTTATATGTCAGTGTGTACCTTATTAATACTAGATCTATAAACTTTATGTTTTATGGGTTTGTCAAATACACCAGTGTATTTAACCAATTGTAACAGTTATTTAAATGGAGAAGGTGATTCAATTCGGTAACAGGTATTTCGATGTAACCCTTTTATATATATATTATAGATTCGTGATTTTCTTTCACTTAAATTAGGTGTTAATTAGTTTTAAAAAAGACCACAATTACTTTTTATTTTCATCTATTTTTAAGATCTTATGTAATTAGTCTACATTATAATTATGGATCAGTAAATTATTTATCTTTATCAACACATACCATTTTTATTGACAAACAACTTATTACACCTTATAAAAATTGCACCATTAGTTGTTATGATTTGTGATATAGACATGTAGTGTGTTTCAAAATGATTATTTACAGTAAATTAAATATTCCTATAACTAAAGGAATAACATATAAATTTTATGTAATTATTTTTTCTCTTTTACTTGTTACCTTTTGATCTTGAATGTTGACACAATATATTGGTTTTTGGAACAGTATCTACTCATCTGACTTTATTGGCGATGTGGAAAAACTTGGTTGTATAATATATATATATATATATATATATATATATATATATATATATATATATATATATATATATTTCTTTTGTTTGATCGTTGACCATAATATTTCAATTAAAAGACATGCAACACATTGAAAGGTAAGCTAACTCTCTCTCTCTCTATCTCATTGTCTTTTGGATGTTTTCTGGTAAAAACTTTGTCTAACTTGGAAAATGGTTGGATTTGAACAGGGAAACAATCTCACCATACAGGAACTAAACACTCTTGAAAAACCATTGCTACCATCGACCCCTTATCACTTTGAATATTCATATTTTTAATTTCATGAGTTTCAAGGGAACATGAGATTAATTCTCCTTCAATACTTTCAAGAAGGATATTTTCATTCTTCCAAACCATCAGAGAACGCGGTTAATTCCAGATACAAGTCCAAATCTAACCTATTTACTCCAAGATTCCGCCTCTCCGTATTTTTGCATTGCCCATATCTCAACGAACTGTTCCGAAGGTCGATTGTACTTTGTGTATGCAAACAAAGCTTGAGTATCATTTAACACTGTAAGGGACTTGCACATTGAAAGGTAAGCTAACTCTCTCTCTCTTAGTTCGACGTTAAAATCTATTTGCATTATCTAACTGTCTTTTGGATGTTTTCGTGTAAAAAAATTGTCTGACTTGGAAAATGGTTGGATTTGAACAGGGTGCTTGGAATTAGTAGACAAAGAGATACCATCAAACAAAATTAGAAACCTCCCAAAAGAAAACATCAAGCAAAATCTGAAACCTCCTCCATATCAACTGTGTACGGAACATTCAAGGCAAATGGCTGTAGTAGAAGGTCTCGTTGGCCATGATATTTCAGTTAGGATCTCCATGAAAAAATGTTTTCATGTTGTTGATTGATTATTTGAACACCAACAAAAAATCATTCATTCATTGTGTACTTCTTATTCAAGAATTTATCATCTTTAGGCTTTTACTTGTTTTAACCTTGCTTTAATTAATGTAACTGGTCATCATTGATATTCTTTATTTGGGTCAGTAATTATTTAATTAAGTGATGCATTGATGTTGTCATTTCCAAGTTTTTAAAGTTATAACCTGCGTAGATTACATGCTTGTTCACAGTCAAATAAATAATTAAATTTAAGATCATCTTTTATTGGAGACTTTTTTTCTTTGTTCCACATTTTCCTCATTCTTCTTGTGCTATATGATATACCTTATGATCGATATAGATTATAGAAGTAGTTAAAGAAGTTGAGTTCATTAAGAATAATTAATCTGTCTAGCATCTTTAAAAAACTCAAGTTCCCATTTATGAAGCATACGTTCTAAGTAGTGATTACTTAGGTCGTTGGTAGGAAGACCACGATCGCGCAGCCTCAACCTCCACCTACCTTTTATACAAGTACTTTCTAGATGCGTAATCGCCATCCTCTTCATGTCAGCCTCCAGTTACCAATATGTTGCTCAAATAGTTCTACATGAAGCTAATGTGGCATCTGTTATAACCTATATAACACGATTCGAGATAAGAGGTATATTATCCCTGTCAGGCATATCACGCAGAATTGGAAGCAATATTGTTTGGGCTTCAAAAGATGTCAATATGGTGTTTATTGAGATTAATATGTTAAGATACATACGTTAGTGAAGGAAAATGGAATCTATGAAAGACGTCTTGATACGACACTTAAGGCGTGCAAGGAGTGCTAGTAAACCATTTGAACTTTGGGTTAATTTACATCTATTATTTGTAAAATATGTGTGTCGATTAGATGGAAAAATGGTATTCGTGATAAAAATTTCCCAGGTATAAATCTACACTTATTTACATATGATACAAACAAAGAGAAGGTATAGTCTTCCATGAAAGTTTGATGTTTTGTTATGATGCATTCTTTAAACTTAAATTGAAATAGCTTGATGTTAAAACTGTTTTTCTTTTACAAGGTGATTAAAATAGATTATTAAATGACACGGCCATGAGGGATTCTCAATGATACACTGTCTGAACATTTGTGTTTAAAATAGTCACACAAGTATTAGTGCAAGAGATTTGACTTCATTGTGATAAGTCTGGGTTTGTTAGTATCGAATATGATAAATGTTTATATTGTACTTTTTTGTATAAGTGTGTTGTGTATATCCTTTAGCATGTTGATGATATTAAATTAATAAGTAGCTCTATTAATTAAATCAACAAAGAAAAACATGATTTGCTTTTTGGATTTGACATGAATTATATAGGTAGTGCTAAAAGGATATTGACTTGAAGCAAAACTTACTACTAATATTGTGTACGATGGCTTGTAATTACAGCGACACTAAGGGTTATATGGAATAGGCAAAACAATTTATATTTAATCAAACTATTCGATCTCCTCGGATTTATGGGCTAAGAAAGGACACAATGCGATTGGCTATGGATTTTGCATTAGCATGGGGAAGGAGCGTGACAGTGCAGTTGTTGTTTCCGTAAAAAGTTATTTAATTCGATGAGTAAAATCATATGGTCGCCTAAAGCTTAATGTGGATGGTAGTTGCGGCTTAGTTGAGAAAAAAAAATGGGATAGGTAGTCTACTTAGAGATGGGGATGGATCATTTGTAGCTTGGTTTTTCATGCCTTGTGAGGTAAAATCTCCTATTAACTAAAAACGTTTATCACTTCATTATGGACAGAGATGGCGGTGAAGCGGTGAATTAAGGATTTTCCCAGTGAGACTGACTCGAGGAAACTTCACGCGTTAGTGAAGGGCGGTGCTAGTTCAAAGAATTGGACTTACACTATAAGGCTTAGTTGCACTAAGATTCTCATAGAACACCCAAATTTTAAGATGAATTATATGTATCGTGAGGCAAATGATTGAGCAAACGTGTTGTCCAGAAAAAAGAGAAGGCATGCAAATCCTAAGTTCATTTTATACTCTACTTGAATGTATTCGTTAGTTTTTTATTAACTAACAGCTTTCAAAGCTTCTCGTGTATGAAAACAAATATTAGTTCTGACTATTTAAAAGGATAGAAAGAAAATTTAATGCTAAAACTTTATTAAAGACCATATCTTTGAAAACATTGCTAATTAGCGAAATGTTAACGGTAATTAATCAATTGTATTCGAGTTTACAACCATATATCTTAGAAGTCTTGATTATAGTCTGTTAGTGCACTTTCTACTACTTAGTAATAATAATAAGGAACTACGCAAACCATATGATGAGTATATTGATATAACCGTTCATTTAAGAAAATTATCTCGTTATATGGGTTGTTAAAAGAGGATGGACTTTTTCTTTTCCTTCCTACTATATTTATGATAGACAGACTGATATTTATCTTAGCAAGAATTGTGTTACTTGTGTATATCATGAAAAAACAAAATGCATTGATAAAAAAAAAATATATTTTATAAGGAGTTTGGTAGAGAATGGTAAGATTAAAGTTGTTAAGATTTTACTAAGGGGATGGTATCTAATATGGAATTATGTAACTTTTTTTTAATACATATGAGAGCCAATTTGGACTCGGAATCATGTTGACTCCAGTAAAATTCGATCCCAGGACTATGTAACTTTAATTAAAAGTAAACATTACTTCTATTTGTTGTTTGTTAAGATGATTATTGTAAAAGTGTACATGTATTATAGTATGATTTGGCGGTTATTAGGAGATGGTTGTAACGGAAAGATTATTGATTAAAATGCCGAATTGTGATTTTATTGGACTAAAACCGTGTTAGGCTAATTTATGGTTAAGTAAACTGTAAATAGAAAAAACAGAGATCCCAGGACTTACTTAATCAAACCAAACATTGTGGCTAGTTTAGCATTGTGATTATTATTATGTCAAATTGTGATCTTATTGGACTAAGTTGGCCTGATTTTTGGCCCAAGTAAAATTTAAATAGAAAAAGGGAAGCCTACACTATATTATTATGACACTTCTTCTTGAGAATTGTCGATCTTTATTCTATTTGTACAAATTAAAATCTTAATTGGCCCATTTTACAAGATTATAACGTGTCTATTTGAGAATTGTTGATTTTTATTTTTTTTGTACGGTTCAGATTGAAAACCTAATTGGTTCATATTTAATACTTTCTTATGTTTGGTTGGATCATTTATCTCATTCTCTCATTTTTATCGGACACACTTTCTCTTAAATTAGCAGGCTTTATTCTTTCATATATTTGACAAATTCCTTCTAATTAACATGATCACCACTGGTTATATGTCAGTGTGTACCTTATTAATACTAGATCTATAAACTTTATGTTTTATGGGTTTGTGAAATACACCAGTGTATTTAACCAATTGTAACAGTTATTTAAATGGAGAAGGTGATTCAATTCGGTAACAGGTATTTCGATGTAACCCTTTTATATATATATATATTATAGATTCGTGATTTTCTTTCACTTAAATTAGGTGTTAATTAGTTTTAAAAAAGACCACAATTACTATTTATTTTCATCTATTTTTAAGATCTTATGTAATTAGTCTACATTATAATTATGGATCAGTAAATTATTTATCTTTATCAACACATACCATTTTTATTGACAAACAACTTATTACACCTTATAAAAATTGCACCATTAGTTGTTATGATTTGTGATATAGACATGTAGTGTGTTTCAAAATGATTATTTACAGTAAATTAAATATTCCTATAACTAAAGGAATAACATATAAATTTTATGTAATTATTTTTTCTCTTTTACTTGTTACCTTTGGATCTTGAATGTTGACACAATATATGGGTTTTTGGAACAGTATCTACTCATCTGACTTTATTGGCGATGTGGAAAAACTTGGTTGTATAATATATATATATATATATATATATATATATATATATATATATATATATATATATATATATATATATATATATATATATATTTCTTTTGTTTGATCGTTGACCATTTCAATTAAAAGACACGCAACACATTGAAAGGTAAGCTAACTCACTCTCTCTCTATCTCATTGTCTTTTGGATGTTTTCTTGTAAAAAATTTGTCTGACTTGGAAAATGGTTGGATTTGAACAGGGAAACAATCTCACCATACAGGAACTAAACACTCTTGAAAAACAATTGCTACCATCGACCCCTTATCACTTTGAATATTCATATTTTTAATTTCATGAGTTTCAAGGGAACATGAGAGTAATTCTCCTTCAATACTTTCAAGAAGGATATTTTCATTCTTCCAAACCATCAGAGAACGCGGTTAATTTCAGATACAAGTCCAAATCTAACCTATTTACTCCAAGATTCTGCCTCTCCGTATTTTTGCATTGCCCATATCTCAACGAACTGTTCCGAAGGTCGATTGTACTTTGTGTATGCAAACAAAGCTTGAGTATCATTTAACACTGTAAGGGACTTGCACATTGAAAGGTAAGCTAACTCTCTCTCTCTCTTAGTTCGACGTTAAAATCTATTTGCATTATCTAACTGTCTTTTGGATGTTTTCGTGTAAAAAAATTGTCTGACTTGGAAAATGGTTGGATTTGAACAGGGTGCTTGGAATTAGTAGACAAAGAGATACCATCAAACAAAATTAGAAACCTCCCAAAAGAAAACATCAAGCAAAATCTGAAACCTCCTCCATATCAACTGTGTACGGAACATTCAAGGCAAATGGCTGTAGTAGAAGGTCTCGTTGGCCATGATATTTCAGTTAGGATCTCCATGAAAAAATGTTTTCATGTTGTTGATTGATTATTTGAACACCAACAAAAAATCATTGATTCATTGTGTACTTCTTATTCAAGAATTTATCATCTTTAGGCTTTTACTTGTTTTAACCTTGCTTTAATTAATGTAACTGGTCATCATTGATATTCTTTATTTGGGTCAGTAATTATTTAATTAAGTGATGCATTGATGTTGTCATTTCCAAGTTTTTAAAGTTATAACCTGCGTAGATTACATGCTTGTTCACAGTCAAATAAATAATTAAATTTAAGATCATCTTTTATTGGAGACTTTTTTTCTTTGTTCCACATTTTCCTCATTCTTCTTGTGCTATATGATATACCTTATGATCGATATAGATTATAGAAGTAGTTAAAGAAGTTGAGTTCATTAAGAATAATTAATCTGTCTAGCATCTTTTAAAAAACTCAAGTTCCCATTTATGAAGCATACGTTCTAAGTAGTGATTACTTAGGTCGTTGGTAGGAAGACCACGATCGCGCAGCCTCAACCTCCACCTACCTTTTATACAAGTACTTTCTAGATGCGTAATCGCCATCCTCTTCATGTCAGCCTCCAGTTACCAATATGTTGCTCAAATAGTTCTACATGAAGCTAATGTGGCATCTGTTATAACCTATATAACACGATTCGAGATAAGAGGTATATTATCCCTGTCAGGCATATACCGCAGAATTGGAAGCAATATTGTTTGGGCTTCAAAAGATGTCAATATGGTGTTTATTGAGATTAATATGTTAAGATACATACGTTAGTGAAGGAAAATGGAATCTATGAAAGACGTCTTGATACGACACTTAAGGCGTGCAAGGAGTGCTAGTAAACCATTTGAACTTTGGGTTAATTTACATCTATTATTTGTAAAATATGTGTGTCGATTAGATGGAAAAATGGTATTCGTGATAAAAATTTCCCAGGTATAAATCTACACTTATTTACATATGATACAAACAAAGAGAAGGTATAGTCTTCCATGAAAGTTTGATGTTTTGTTATGATGCATTCTTTAAACTTAAATTGAAATAGCTTGATGTTAAAACTGTTTTTCTTTTACAAGGTGATTAAAATAGATTATTATAATGACACGGCCATGAGGGATTCTCAATGATACACTGTCTGAACATTTGTGTTTAAAATAGTCACACAAGTATTAGTGCAAGAGATTTGACTTCATTGTGATAAGTCTGGGTTTGTTAGTATCGAATATGATAAATGTTTATATTGTACTTTTTTGTATAAGTGTGTTGTGTATATCCTTTAGCATGTTGATGATATTAAATTAATAAGTAGCTCTATTAATTAAATCAACAAAGAAAAACATGATTTGCTTTTTGGATTTGACATGAATTATATAGGTAGTGCTAAAAGGATATTGACTTGAAGCAAAACTTACTACTAATATTGTGTACGATGGCTTGTAATTACAGCGACACTAAGGGTTATATGGAATAGGCAAAACAATTTATATTTAATCAAACTATTCGATCTCCTCGGATTTATGGGCTAAGAAAGGACACAATGCGATTGGCTATGGATTTTGCATTAGCATGGGGAAGGAGCGTGACAGTGCAGTTGTTGTTTCCGTAAAAAGTTATTTAATTCGATGAGTAAAATCATATGGTCGCCTAAAGCTTAATGTGGATGGTAGTTGCGGCTTAGTTGAGAAAAAAAAATGGGATAGGTAGTCTACTTAGAGATGGGGATGGATCATTTGTAGCTTGGTTTTTCATGCCTTGTGAGGTAAAATCTCCTATTAACTAAAAACGTTTATCACTTCATTATGGACAGAGATGGCGGTGAAGCGGTGAATTAAGGATTTTCCCAGTGAGACTGACTCGAGGAAACTTCACGCGTTAGTGAAGGGCGGTGCTAGTTCAAAGAATTGGACTTACACTATAAGGCTTAGTTGCACTAAGATTCTCATAGAACACCCAAATTTTAAGATGAATTATATGTATCGTGAGGCAAATGATTGAGCAAACGTGTTGTCCAGAAAAAAGAGAAGGCATGCAAATCCTAAGTTCATTTTATACTCTACTTGAATGTATTCGTTAGTTTTTTATTAACTAACAGCTTTCAAAGCTTCTCGTGTATGAAAACAAATATTAGTTCTGACTATTTAAAAGGATAGAAAGAAAATTTAATGCTAAAACTTTATTAAAGACCATATCTTTGAAAACATTGCTAATTAGCGAAATGTTAACGGTAATTAATCAATTGTATTCGAGTTTACAACCATATATCTTAGAAGTCTTGATTATAGTCTGTTAGTGCACTTTCTACTACTTAGTAATAATAATAAGGAACTACGCAAACCATATGATGAGTATATTGATATAACCGTTCATTTAAGAAAATTATCTCGTTATATGGGTTGTTAAAAGAGGATGGACTTTTTCTTTTCCTTCCTACTATATTTATGATAGACAGACTGATATTTATCTTAGCAAGAATTGTGTTACTTGTGTATATCATGAAAAAACAAAATGCATTGATAAAAAAAAAAAATATTTTATAAGGAGTTTGGTAGAGAATGGTAAGATTAAAGTTGTTAAGATTTTACTAAGGGGATGGTATCTAATATGGAATTATGTAACTTTTTTTTAATACATATGAGAGCCAATTTGGACTCGGAATCATGTTGACTCCAGTAAAATTCGATCCCAGGACTATGTAACTTTAATTAAAAGTAAACATTACTTCTATTTGTTGTTTGTTAAGATGATTATTGTAAAAGTGTACATGTATTATAGTATGATTTGGCGGTTATTAGGAGATGGTTGTAACGGAAAGATTATTGATTAAAATGCCGAATTGTGATTTTATTGGACTAAAACCGTGTTAGGCTAATTTATGGTTAAGTAAACTGTAAATAGAAAAAACAGAGATCCCAGGACTTACTTAATCAAACCAAACATTGTGGCTAGTTTAGCATTGTGATTATTATTATGTCAAATTGTGATCTTATTGGACTAAGTTGGCCTGATTTTTGGCCCAAGTAAAATTTAAATAGAAAAAGGGAAGCCTACACTATATTATTATGACACTTCTTCTTGAGAATTGTCGATCTTTATTCTATTTGTACAAATTAAAATCTTAATTGGCCCATTTTACAAGATTATAACGTGTCTATTTGAGAATTGTTGATTTTTATTTTTTTTGTACGGTTCAGATTGAAAACCTAATTGGTTCATATTTAATACTTTCTTATGTTTGGTTGGATCATTTATCTCATTCTCTCATTTTTATCGGACACACTTTCTCTTAAATTAGCAGGCTTTATTCTTTCATATATTTGACAAATTCCTTCTAATTAACATGATCACCACTGGTTATATGTCAGTGTGTACCTTATTAATACTAGATCTATAAACTTTATGTTTTATGGGTTTGTGAAATACACCAGTGTATTTAACCAATTGTAACAGTTATTTAAATGGAGAAGGTGATTCAATTCGGTAACAGGTATTTCGATGTAACCCTTTTATATATATATATATTATAGATTCGTGATTTTCTTTCACTTAAATTAGGTGTTAATTAGTTTTAAAAAAGACCACAATTACTATTTATTTTCATCTATTTTTAAGATCTTATGTAATTAGTCTACATTATAATTATGGATCAGTAAATTATTTATCTTTATCAACACATACCATTTTTATTGACAAACAACTTATTACACCTTATAAAAATTGCACCATTAGTTGTTATGATTTGTGATATAGACATGTAGTGTGTTTCAAAATGATTATTTACAGTAAATTAAATATTCCTATAACTAAAGGAATAACATATAAATTTTATGTAATTATTTTTTCTCTTTTACTTGTTACCTTTGGATCTTGAATGTTGACACAATATATGGGTTTTTGGAACAGTATCTACTCATCTGACTTTATTGGCGATGTGGAAAAACTTGGTTGTATAATATATATATATATATATATATATATATATATATATATATATATTTATATATATTTCTTTTGTTTGATCGTTGACCATAATATTTCAATTAAAAGACACGCAACACATTGAAAGGTAAGCTAACTCACTCTCTCTCTATCTCATTGTCTTTTGGATGTTTTCTTGTAAAAAATTTGTCTGACTTGGAAAATGGTTGGATTTGAACAGGGAAACAATCTCACCATACAGGAACTAAACACTCTTGAAAAACAATTGCTACCATCGACCCCTTATCACTTTGAATATTCATATTTTTAATTTCATGAGTTTCAAGGGAACATGAGAGTAATTCTCCTTCAATACTTTCAAGAAGGATATTTTCATTCTTCCAAACCATCAGAGAACGCGGTTAATTTCAGATACAAGTCCAAATCTAACCTATTTACTCCAAGATTCTGCCTCTCCGTATTTTTGCATTGCCCATATCTCAACGAACTGTTCCGAAGGTCGATTGTACTTTGTGTATGCAAACAAAGCTTGAGTATCATTTAACACTGTAAGGGACTTGCACATTGAAAGGTAAGCTAACTCTCTCTCTCTCTTAGTTCGACGTTAAAATCTATTTGCATTATCTAACTGTCTTTTGGATGTTTTCGTGTAAAAAAATTGTCTGACTTGGAAAATGGTTGGATTTGAACAGGGTGCTTGGAATTAGTAGACAAAGAGATACCATCAAACAAAATTAGAAACCTCCCAAAAGAAAACATCAAGCAAAATCTGAAACCTCCTCCATATCAACTGTGTGTACGGAACATTCAAGGCAAATGGCTGTAGTAGAAGGTCTCGTTGGCCATGATATTTCAGTTAGGATCTCCATGAAAAAATGTTTTCATGTTGTTGATTGATTATTTGAACACCAACAAAAAATCATTGATTCATTGTGTACTTCTTATTCAAGAATTTATCATCTTTAGGCTTTTACTTGTTTTAACCTTGCTTTAATTAATGTAACTGGTCATCATTGATATTCTTTATTTGGGTCAGTAATTATTTAATTAAGTGATGCATTGATGTTGTCATTTCCAAGTTTTTAAAGTTATAACCTGCGTAGATTACATGCTTGTTCACAGTCAAATAAATAATTAAATTTAAGATCATCTTTTATTGGAGACTTTTTTTCTTTGTTCCACATTTTCCTCATTCTTCTTGTGCTATATGATATACCTTATGATCGATATAGATTATAGAAGTAGTTAAAGAAGTTGAGTTCATTAAGAATAATTAATCTGTCTAGCATCTTTTAAAAAACTCAAGTTCCCATTTATGAAGCATACGTTCTAAGTAGTGATTACTTAGGTCGTTGGTAGGAAGACCACGATCGCGCAGCCTCAACCTCCACCTACCTTTTATACAAGTACTTTCTAGATGCGTAATCGCCATCCTCTTCATGTCAGCCTCCAGTTACCAATATGTTGCTCAAATAGTTCTACATGAAGCTAATGTGGCATCTGTTATAACCTATATAACACGATTCGAGATAAGAGGTATATTATCCCTGTCAGGCATATCACGCAGAATTGGAAGCAATATTGTTTGGGCTTCAAAAGATGTCAATATGGTGTTTATTGAGATTAATATGTTAAGATACATACGTTAGTGAAGGAAAATGGAATCTATGAAAGACGTCTTGATACGACACTTAAGGCGTGCAAGGAGTGCTAGTAAACCATTTGAACTTTGGGTTAATTTACATCTATTATTTGTAAAATATGTGTGTCGATTATATGGAAAAATGGTATTCGTGATAAAAATTTCCCAGGTATAAATCTACACTTATTTACATATGATACAAACAAAGAGAAGGTATAGTCTTCCATGAAAGTTTGATGTTTTGTTATGATGCATTCTTTAAACTTAAATTGAAATAGCTTGATGTTAAAACTGTTTTTCTTTTACAAGGTGATTAAAATAGATTATTATAATGACACGGCCATGAGGGATTCTCAATGATACACTGTCTGAACATTTGTGTTTAAAATAGTCACACAAGTATTAGTGCAAGAGATTTGACTTCATTGTGATAAGTCTGGGTTTGTTAGTATCGAATATGATAAATGTTTATATTGTACTTTTTTGTATAAGTGTGTTGTGTATATCCTTTAGCATGTTGATGATATTAAATTAATAAGTAGCTCTATTAATTAAATCAACAAAGAAAAACATGATTTGCTTTTTGGATTTGACATGAATTATATAGGTAGTGCTAAAAGGATATTGACTTGAAGCAAAACTTACTACTAATATTGTGTACGATGGCTTGTAATTACAGCGACACTAAGGGTTATATGGAATAGGCAAAACAATTTATATTTAATCAAACTATTCGATCTCCTCGGATTTATGGGCTAAGAAAGGACACAATGCGATTGGCTATGGATTTTGCATTAGCATGGGGAAGGAGCGTGACAGTGCAGTTGTTGTTTCCGTAAAAAGTTATTTAATTCGATGAGTAAAATCATATGGTCGCCTAAAGCTTAATGTGGATGGTAGTTGCGGCTTAGTTGAGAAAAAAAAATGGGATAGGTAGTCTACTTAGAGATGGGGATGGATCATTTGTAGCTTGGTTTTTCATGCCTTGTGAGGTAAAATCTCCTATTAACTAAAAACGTTTATCACTTCATTATGGACAGAGATGGCGGTGAAGCGGTGAATTAAGGATTTTCCCAGTGAGACTGACTCGAGGAAACTTCACGCGTTAGTGAAGGGCGGTGCTAGTTCAAAGAATTGGACTTACACTATAAGGCTTAGTTGCACTAAGATTCTCATAGAACACCCAAATTTTAAGATGAATTATATGTATCGTGAGGCAAATAATTGAGCAAACGTGTTGTCCAGAAAAAAGAGAAGGCATGCAAATCCTAAGTTCATTTTATACTCTACTTGAATGTATTCGTTAGTTTTTTATTAACTAACAGCTTTCAAAGCTTCTCGTGTATGAAAACAAATATTAGTTCTGACTATTTAAAAGGATAGAAAGAAAATTTAATGCTAAAACTTTATTAAAGACCATATCTTTGAAAACATTGCTAATTAGCGAAATGTTAACGGTAATTAATCAATTGTATTCGAGTTTACAACCATATATCTTAGAAGTCTTGATTATAGTCTGTTAGTGCACTTTCTACTACTTAGTAATAATAATAAGGAACTACGCAAACCATATGATGAGTATATTGATATAACCGTTCATTTAAGAAAATTATCTCGTTATATGGGTTGTTAAAAGAGGATGGACTTTTTCTTTTCCTTCCTACTATATTTATGATAGACAGACTGATATTTATCTTAGCAAGAATTGTGTTACTTGTGTATATCATGAAAAAACAAAATGCATTGATAATAAAAAAAAAAATTTATAAGGAGTTTGGTAGAGAATGGTAAGATTAAAGTTGTTAAGATTTTACTAAGGGGATGGTATCTAATATGGAATTATGTAACTTTTTTTTAATACATATGAGAGCCAATTTGGACTCGGAATCATGTTGACTCCAGTAAAATTCGATCCCAGGACTATGTAACTTTAATTAAAAGTAAACATTACTTCTATTTGTTGTTTGTTAAGATGATTACTGTAAAAGTGTACATGTATTATAGTATGATTTGGCGGTTATTAGGAGATTGTTGTAACGGAAAGATTATTGATTAAAATGCCGAATTGTGATTTTATTGGACTAAAACCGTGTTAGGCTAATTTATGGTTAAGTAAACTGTAAATAGAAAAAACAGAGATTCCAGGACTTACTTAATCAAACCAAACATTGTGGCTAGTTTAGTATTGTGATTATTATTATGTCAAATTGTGATCTTATTGGACTAAGTTGGCCTGATTTTTGGCCCAAGTAAAATTTAAATAGAAAAAGGGAAGCCTACACTATATTATTATGACACTTCTTCTTGAGAATTGTCGATCTTTATTCTATTTGTACAAATTAAAATCTTAATTGGCCCATTTTACAAGATTATAACGTGTCTATTTGAGAATTGTTGATTTTTATTTTTTTTGTACGGTTCAGATTGAAAACCTAATTGGTTCATATTTAATACTTTCTTATGTTTGGTTGGATCATTTATCTCATTCTCTCATTTTTATCGGACACACTTTCTCTTAAATTAGCAGGCTTTATTCTTTCATATATTTGACAAATTCCTTCTAATTAACATGATCACCACTGGTTATATGTCAGTGTGTACCTTATTAATACTAGATCTATAAACTTTATGTTTTATGGGTTTGTGAAATACACCAGTGTATTTAACCAATTGTAACAGTTATTTAAATGGAGAAGGTGATTCAATTCGGTAACAGGTATTTTGATGTAACCCTTTTATATATATATTATAGATTCGTGATTTTCTTTCACTTAAATTAGGTGTTAATTAGTTTTAAAAAAGACCACAATTACTTTTTATTTTCATCTATTTTTAAGATCTTATGTAATTAGTCTACATTATAATTATGGATCAGTAAATTATTTATCTTTATCAACACATACCATTTTTATTGACAAACAACTTATTACACCTTATAAAAATTGCACCATTAGTTGTTATGATTTGTGATATAGACATGTAGTGTGTTTCAAAATGATTATTTATAGTAAATTAAATATTCCTATAACTAAAGGAATAACATATAAATTTTATGTAATTATTTTTTCTCTTTTACTTGTTACCTTTGGATCTTGAATGTTGACACAATATATGGGTTTTTGGAACAGTATCTACTCATCTGACTTTATTGGCGATGTGGAAAAACTTGGTTGTATATATATATATATATATATATATATATATATATATATATATATATATATATATATATATATATATATATATATATATATTTCTTTTGTTTGATCGTTGACCATAATATTTCAATTAAAAGACACGCAACACATTGAAAGGTAAGCTAACTCTCTCTCTCTCTCTATCTCATTGTCTTTTGGATGTTTTCTTGTAAAAAATTTGTCTGACTTGGAAAATGGTTGGATTTGAACAGGGAAACAATCTCACCATACAGGAACTAAACACTCTTGAAAAACCATTGCTACCATCGACCCCTTATCACTTTGAATATTCATATTTTTAATTTCATGAGTTTCAAGGGAACATGAGAGTAATTCTCCTTCAATACTTTCAAGAAGGATATTTTCATTCTTCCAAACCATCAGAGAACGCGGTTAATTCCAGATACAAGTCCAAATCTAACCTATTTACTCCAAGATTCCGCCTCTCCGTATTTTTGCATTGCCCATATCTCAACGAACTGTTCCGAAGGTCGATTGTACTTTGTGTATGCAAACAAAGCTTGAGTATCATTTAACACTGTAAGGGACTTGCACATTGAAAGGTAAGCTAACTCTCTCTCTCTTAGTTCGACGTTAAAATCTATTTGCATTATCTAACTGTCTTTTGGATGTTTTCGTGTAAAAAAATTGTCTGACTTGGAAAATGGTTGGATTTGAACAGGGTGCTTGGAATTAGTAGACAAAGAGATACCATCAAACAAAATTAGAAACCTCCCAAAAGAAAACATCAAGCAAAATCTGAAACCTCCTCCATATCAACTGTGTACGGAACATTCAAGGCAAATGGCTGTAGTAGAAGGTCTCGTTGGCCATGATATTTCAGTTAGGATCTCCATGAAAAAATGTTTTCATGTTGTTGATTGATTATTTGAACACCAACAAAAAATCATTGATTCATTGTGTACTTCTTATTCAAGAATTTATCATCTTTAGGCTTTTACTTGTTTTAACCTAGCTTTAATTAATGTAACTGGTCATCATTGATATTCTTTATTTGGGTCAGTAATTATTTAATTAAGTGATGCATTGATGTTGTCATTTCCAAGTTTTTAAAGTTATAACCTGCATAGATTACATGCTTGTTCACAGTCAAATAAATAATTAAATTTAAGATCATCTTTTATTGGAGACTTTTTTTCTTTGTTCCACATTTTCCTCATTCTTCTTGTGCTATATGATATACCTTATGATCGATATAGATTATAGAAGTAGTTAAAAAAGTTGAGTTCATTAAGAATAATTAATCTGTCTAGCATCTTTTAAAAAACTCAAGTTCCCATTTATGAAGCATACGTTCTAAGTAGTGATTACTTAGGTCGTTGGTAGGAAGACCACGATCGCGCAGCCTCAACCTCCACCTACCTTTTATACAAGTACTTTCTAGATGCGTAATCTCCATCCTTTTCATGTCAGCCTCCAGTTACCAATATGTTGCTCAAATAGTTCTACATGAAGCTAATGTGGCATCTGTTATAACCTATATAACACGATTCGAGATAAGAGGTATATTATCCCTGTCAGGCATATCACGCAGAATTGGAAGCAATATTGTTTGGGCTTCAAAAGATGTCAATATGGTGTTTATTGAGATTAATATGTTAAGATTGTTGGAATATTTGAAAGTAAACAAAGTTTACTTCCCACATCGGTGGGTGGAGGGAGTATAAAACAATTCTTATACTTGGTAATTTCAACAATGTTCAAAAGCCAACACCCATGCACATGGCAAAGCAATAATCTAACCCACACGCGCACCACCACCACCACCAACACCCACCCGCCCAGCCCGGCCCGGCACCGGCACCGGCGACGGCGACGGCGGCGGCGTGGGGCGTGGGAGCGTGGGAGCGTGGGTCGTGGCTCGTGGCTCGTGGCTCGTGGGGAGTTTGGGGAGTCAAAAAAATGAAAAATGAAACAAGTTTTGGTCCAGCTCTTATAGTGAAGTAGTGAAGCTGGCAAGCAATCAAAAGGAAAACGGAAGACAAGGCTCCACCAATCACGCTCCCATCAAGATGATTATCCCATTAGCAGGTCAACTCGTCAATCAAAACGTGTGGATTGAAAGACAAGTCAACCAGCGGTTACACTTGCATTCCAAACGTGGGGGAATTAAAAGTCAGCAGAAACGTGTGGAATCAAATCAAATCCAAAACAGTCAATCAGTTACTGGAGGAAATCACGGACGTGATTGGTCCGTTACAAGTGACAAAGCTTTTCAGAACTTCCCCTCCCCAATATATAGAGCTCACTCCTCACTTGTAATCTCACCAAAAAACCAACAAAGCAAAAACACTTCTCCCTTTCTCTGAGATAAAGCTGTAACAGTCGTCTTTCTGTTAGAAGATACCGGTACGGTGAAACAAGTTTTGGTCCAGCTCTTATAGTGAAGTAGTGAAGCTGGCAAGCAATCAAAAGGAAAACGGAAGACAAGGCTCCACCAATCACGCTCCCATCAAGATGATTATCCCATTAGCAGGTCAACTCGTCAATCAAAACGTGTGGATTGAAAGACAAGTCAACCAGCGGTTACACTTGCATTCCAAACGTGGGGGAATTAAAAGTCAGCAGAAACGTGTGGAATCAAATCAAATCCAAAACAGTCAATCAGTTACTGGAGGAAATCACGGACGTGATTGGTCCGTTACAAGTGACAAAGCTTTTCAGAACTTCCCCTCCCCTATATATAGAGCTCACTCCTCACTTGTAATCTCACCAAAAAAACAACAAAGCAAAAACACTTCTCCCTTTCTCTGAGATAAAGTTGTAACAGTCGTCTTTCTGTTAGAAGATACCGGTACGCCGGAAAATCTTTTTTAACGCTTGGATTACTGTTTTTCCGTGTATTAGTGTTTCGCTTTCCGTGTAAGTTGATTTTCAGTTGTAATTTCAATTCTTGTAATAGTTAGTTTACATTTAAATCGATTTTACTTTTCGTCTCTTTCAAATCGTTTCTTCCACTTTGCTTTAAACGGTGATTTTTTCACTCACAATTTAAAAAAGATTTTTCGTAGCGTTTTTCTTATCACCGTTTTTTTATGGCTTTTCCAAACACGGCAGTTGCTTCATCATTGAATGCAAAGGCCTTTCCCAACGTGAATTAGGTGGAATCTCTCAATGGTTCCAACTACAAACGTTGGGCACAAAAGATCCTTATCTGTCTTGAATAGTACGAACTGGACTTCGTTTTATACGAGGATCCTCCACATTTAGTGGACAATGGGGTTCCCACTGAAGAAGAACAGACTAGGCATCTTGCTCTGGAAGCCAAGTATAAGCGAGCTAACACCATGGCTCGAGGATGGATGTTAAACAACGTGTCAAACCTCATCTTTGATCTTCTTGCCAAAGAAAAATCGGCAAAGATCATATGGGAGACACTTGAGAAAAAATATAGTGCTGAGGATTCGGGTAAGAAGAAATATGTCACTGGGGCCTGGTACAACTTTCGTCTCAACGATCAAAAACCCATGACCGAACAACTCCATATCTATGAGAACCTTTGCGCGGATGTGATTGCTGAAGGTATGAAAATGTGTGAAGTTCTCCAAGCCAATATCTTGTTAGAAAAATTTCCACCTTCCTGGAGCGAATACCGCAATCAACTTAAGCACAAGGAGAAGGAAATGACACTACAAGAGCTGATTAGCCATATTCAAGTCGAAGAGGCTAATCGACTCAAAGACAGGTCTATCTCTTTTCCTACTCAATCCTCCAAAGCTAATCTTGTTGAAAGTTCTGGTGAAGGTAACAAAGGCAGGTTCAAAGGAAAGGGTAAACAACAAAGCCACAACAAATCCAAATCTGGGGGAAACAAGAACCGCGGCAACTCCAAAGGTGGTGGGTTCAAAACCTCTGGTAAGATTCAGAAACCCAAAGGAGCTTGCTACGTTTGTGGGAAGGAAGGACATAGGGCTTTCGAATGCAACCTTAGAGCCGATCAAGGTCCTAAACCTGCCGCAAATCTAGTCGAGACTGAAGAAGTTATCGCTGCAGTAATGGTTGAGGTAAACCTAATTGAGAACAAAACCGAGTGGATCCTTGATACTGGAGCTTCTCGTCATTTCTGCTCAACGAGATCCATGTTCAAGAAATTCGAAGAAGCAACAAATGGTGAATTTGTCTACATGGGTGACTCCTCAACCGCCATGGTCTTCGGTAAAGGACAGGTTTCTCTCAAACTCACTTCTGGTAAAACCCTAGAGTTGCATGATGTTCTCTTCGTCCCCTCTCTCCGTAGGAACCTAGTTTCCGGAGCTCTTCTTAATAAAGTAGGCCTTAAACTTGTATTTGAAGGGGGGAAAATGGTTATTACCAAAAATGATGAATTTGTGGGGAAAGGGTACATGAATGGTGGTTTGTTTGTTTTAAATACCGTACCAATGAATGAGAATGCCTCTGATTTTGCTTATATTGTTGAATCTATTGACACTTGGCATGGTAGACTAGGTCACCTTAATATCTCCTCTATTAAAAGGCTTAAAGAACTTGGACTAATACCCCTCAATAAAATAGATGACCTTTCCAAATGTCAAATTTGTGTAGAGTCCAAACTTGCGAAGAAACCCTTTAAGCCCGTGACCACTAGAAAGACTAGTCTCCTTGAATTAGTGCATTCTGACTTAGCTGATTTTAAAAATTCCACTAGTAGAGGAGGAAAACTTTACTATATAACCTTTGTAGATGACTACTCTAGGTTCACTAAAGTGTATCTCCTTAAAACTAAAGACGAGGCGGAAAACGCGTTTTTAAAATACAAAGCTGAAGTAGAAAATCAACTAGACTGTAAAATCAAAAGACTTAGGTCAGATAGAGGAGGCGAATATAGTTCTAATTCACTTAAAGAGTTTTGTGAAATAAATGAGATAATCCACGAACTTAGTGCCCCCTATACACCCCAACAAAATGGCATAGCTGAGAGGAAAAATAGATCCCTTAAAGAGACTATGAATGCTATGTTAATAAGTTCAGGCTTACCAACCAACATGTGGGGGGAAGCTGTTCTATCAGCATGTTATGTCCTTAATAGGGTACCCCATAAATCCCTAGATAAGACCCCCTACGAGATGTGGAAAGGGTTTCCACCTAACCTGAAATTTTTAAAAGTGTGGGGGTGTCTGGCTAAAGTCAAACTACCCGATTTTAAAACAGTCACTGTTGGACCAAAAACCATAGACTCCGTTTTCATAGGGTATGCTCAGAATAGTGCAGCCTATAGATTCCTATCGTTAGATGATAACTCTGTTTTTGAATCTAGAGATGCTGAATTTTTTGAAAACATCTTCCCTTTGAAAACTTTGCATAGTGTTGATGCTCCTTTGTCTTCTAGTAACTTATCTGGTGAGGTTAATGTTCCTTTATGTGATAGTGCCCCTGGCCCTTCTAGCTCCTACGTGCCTAGTAGTATTCCTGAGGAAGAACTTAGGAGGAGTAAGAGGCATAGAAACGAGACCAGTTTCGGACCTGATTTTATCACAGCCTTCTTAACCGAAGGTTTTCACATTGACCTGATAAGTGAACAGGTTGTTACCTGTCTCCTCATGGAGGAAGACCCAAAAACTTATACCGATGCCTTGAGATCGGTAGATGCTAGTTTTTGGAAAGAAGCTATCAATAGCGAACTTGAGTCTATTAGAAGTAATCATACATGGGAATTAACTGACATACCCAAAGGCAGCAAACCCATAAACAGCAAATGGATTTTTAAGAAAAAGTTGAGACCTGATGGCTCAATAGAAAAATTCAAAGCTAGGCTTGTCATTAAGGGTTTCACCCAAAAGAAAGGCCTTGATTACTTCGACACTTATTCCCCTGTGACCAAAATCGCCACCATTAGGATCCTCATCGCTCTTGCGGTCATTCACAAACTTGTCATACATCAGATCGATGTTAAGACTGCGTTTTTGAATGGGGACCTAGATGAAGAGATCTATATGGCCCAGCCTGAAGGGTGTGTGGTTCCTGGTCAATGGGATAAGGTGTGCAAGTTAAAGAAGTCTTTGTATGGTTTAAAACAGGCACCCAAAAAATGGTATGAAAAACTCGATAGTACCCTTATCTCCAATGGGTTTGTGGTCAACCCTTCTGACTCATGTGTTTACTCCAAAGTAAGAGGATCAGAGTGTACTATCATCTGCCTGTATGTAGATGACATGCTCATCTTCGGCACTTCTCTTCATACCATAAATGAGACCAAACGCTTCTTGTCTTCTAAGTTTGACATGAAAGACATGGGAGAAGCAGATGTAATTCTTGGGGTAAAAATCATTAGGAGCAGTAATGGTATTTCCCTGAGTCAGTCTCATTACGTAGAAAGGATGTTGAAGAAATTCGACTCCTTTGAGGTGACACCTGTAAATACTCCCTATGATTCCAGTATTCATTTATCTAAAAATTCTGGAGATGCTGTATCCCAAAATGAATATGCCAAAATCATAGGTAGTGTGATGTTCTTAATGAACTACACTCGACCCGATATTGCCTACGCCGTCAGTAGACTTAGTCGCTATACTCATAACCCAAGTAATGACCACTGGGTTGCACTTCATCGTCTTCTAAAGTACCTGCGAGGTACTATGGACCTGGGACTGCATTACAGCTCTTTCCCTGCAGTTCTTGAGGGATTCTGTGATGCAAACTGGATCTCCGACAATGACGAAGTTAACTCCACCAGTGGTTATGTTTTCTCCTTAGGAGGAGGTGCTATATCGTGGAAGTCCTCTAAACAGACTTGTATAGCACGCTCCACCATGGAGTCTGAGTTTATAGCACTAGAGATGGCTGGACAAGAAGCTGAGTGGTTGAGAAGTCTCTTAGCAGATGTGCCCCTTTGGGAAGGTAAGGCCACACCTGTGTGTATCCATTGTGATTCACAAGCAGCCATTGCAGTTGCTCATCAAAGTGCTTACAATGGAAAGAAGAGACATATACGCATCAGACATGGCTCAGTAAAACAGTTACTGAAGAATGGTGTGATAGCCTTGGAGTATGTACGATCAGAAGAAAATCTCGCTGATCCTTTTACCAAAGGCCTACCAGGAGAGTAGTTCTGGATACGTCGAGGGGGATGGGGTTGAGACCCATTAATGGGGAACATACGACTCTTGAGTCAAGATGATCTCCATTCATCCCTATGGCATAAAACTAAAGTAATATGGATTCATAGCCACTTGTGGTGGTCCTTTCGAGAAGGACTTGATGAATCAGAATTCATAGCCTATATGGTGGTCCTTTTGAGAAGGACTTGATGAATTCAAGGGTAGTAGCAAAACCCCAAACCTTTATAAACAAAATGTCAAGGAGACGTCCTTGAACAAATTTAAATAAAGGTATCCACAAAGTTCATAGCCCACAAGGGTGGTCCTTAGAGAAGGACTTGATGAACCCAACGAAAAGGTGAGGTTCGAGGAGACCATAACCTTCAGCAGGGTAGAGTATGTGTTGTGAGGGCCTCTATCGGAAACCGTTAAAGTTCAAGACTAAGTTCACTTTAAACGGAATTCGGTGGTTGCCTCACTTCACTACGTGACAATTCAAATCGAAAGATATTGGCACTTAAGTACAATTCACCCAAACGCTGAAAGTCGTGGAAACCTGATCACCTTCTCTTCAAACTGTTTGTTGACCATCAAATATGTGGGGGATTGTTGGAATATTTGAAAGTAAACAAAGTTTACTTCCCACATCGGTGGGTGGAGGGAGTATAAAACAATTCTTATACTTGGTAATTTCAACAATGTTCAAAAGCCAACACCCATGCACATGGCAAAGCAATAATCTAACCCACACGCGCGCACCACCACCACCACCACCCACCCGCCCGGCCCGGCCCGGCACCGGCACCGGCACCGGCGACGGCGACGGCGGCGACGTGGGGCGTGGGAGCGTGGGGACGTGGGTCGTGGCTCGTGGGGAGTTTGGGGAGTCAAAAAAATGAAAAATGAAACAAGTTTTGGTCCAGCTCTTATAGTGAAGTAGTGAAGCTGGCAAGCAATCAAAAGGAAAACGGAAGACAAGGCTCCACCAATCACGCTCCCATCAAGATGATTATCCCATTAGCAGGTCAACTCGTCAATCAAAACGTGTGGATTGAAAGACAAGTCAACCAGCGGTTACACTTGCATTCCAAACGTGGGGGAATTAAAAGTCAGCAGAAACGTGTGGAATCAAATCAAATCCAAAACAGTCAATCAGTTACTGGAGGAAATCACGGACGTGATTGGTCCGTTACAAGTGACAAAGCTTTTCAGAACTTCCCCTCCCCTATATATAGAGCTCACTCCTCACTTGTAATCTCACCAAAAAACCAACAAAGCAAAAACACTTCTCCCTTTCTCTGAGATAAAGCTGTAACAGTCGTCTTTCTGTTAGAAGTTACCGGTACGCCGGAAAATCTTTTTTAACGCTAGGATTACTGTTTTTCCGTGTATTAGTGTTTCGCTTTCCGTGTAAGTTGATTTTCAGTTGTAATTTCAATTCTTGTAATAGTTAGTTTACATTTAAATCGATTTTACTTTTCGTCTCTTTCAAATCGTTTCTTCCACTTTGCTTTAAACGGTGATTTTTTCACTCACAAAGATACATACGTTAGTGAAGGAAAATGAAATCTATGAAAGACGTCTTGATACGACACTTAAGGCGTGCAAGGAGTGCTAGTAAACCATTTGAACTTTGGGTTAATTTACATCTATTATTTGTAAAATATGTGTGTCGATTAGATGGAAAAATGGTATTCGTGATAAAAATTTCCCAGGTATAAATCTACACTTATTTACATATGATACAAACAAAGAGAAGGTATAGTCTTCCATGAAAGTTTGATGTTTTGTTATGATGCATTCTTTAAACTTAAATTGAAATAGCTTGATGTTAAAACTGTTTTTCTTTTACAAGGTGATTAAAATAGATTATTATAATGACACGGCCATGAGGGATTCTCAATGATACACTGTCTGAACATTTGTGTTTAAAATAGTCACACAAGTATTAGTGCAAGAGATTTGACTTCATTGTGATAAGTCTGGGTTTGTTAGTATCGAATATGATAAATGTTTATATTGTACTTTTTTGTATAAGTGTGTTGTGTATATCCTTTAGCATGTTGATGATATTAAATTAATAAGTAGCTCTATTAATTAAATCAACAAAGAAAAACATGATTTGCTTTTTGGATTTGACATGAATTATATAGGTAGTGCTAAAAGGATATTGACTTGAAGCAAAACTTACTACTAATAATGTGTACGATGGCTTGTAATTACAGCGACACTAAGGGTTATATGGAATAGGCAAAACAATTTATATTTAATCAAACTATTCGATCTCCTCGGATTTATGGGCTAAGAAAGGACACAATGCGATTGGCTATGGATTTTGCATTAGCATGGGGAAGGAGCGTGACAGTGCAGTTGTTGTTTCCATAAAAAGTTATTTAATTCGATGAGTAAAATCATATGGTCGCCTAAAGCTTAATGTGGATGGTAGTTGCGGCTTAGTTGAGAAAAAAATGGGATAGGTAGTCTACTTAGAGATGGGGATGGATCATTTGTAGCTTGGTTTTTCATGCCTTGTGAGGTAAAATCTCCTATTAACTAAAAACGTTTATCACTTCATTATGGACAGAGATGGCGGTGAAGCGGTGAATTAAGGATTTTCCCAGTGAGACTGACTCGAGGAAACTTCACGCGTTAGTGAAGGGCGGTGCTAGCTCAAAGAATTGGACTTACACTATAAGGCTTAGTTGCACTAAGATTCTCATAGAACACCCAAATTTTAAGATGAATTATATGTATCGTGAGGCAAATGATTGAGCAAACGTGTTGTCGAGAAAAAAGAGAAGGCATGCAAATCCTAAGTTCATTTTATACTCTACTTGAATGTATTCGTTAGTTTTTTATTAACTAACAGCTTTCAAAGCTTCTCTTGTATGAAAAAAATATTAGTTCTGGCTATTTAAAAGGATAGAAAGAAAATTTAATGCTAAAACTTTATTAAAGACCATATCTTTGAAAAAATTGCTAATTAGCGAAATGTTAACGGTAATTAATCAATTGTATTCGAGTTTACATTAGGTAAGAACCGTATATCTTAGAAGTCTTGATTATAGTCTGTTAGTGCACTTTCTACTACTTAGTAATAATAATAAGGAACTACTCAATCCATATGATGAGTATATTGATATAACCGTTCATTTAAGAAAATTATCTCGTTATATGGGTTGTTAAAAGAGGATGGACTTTTTCTTTTCCTTCCTACTATATTTATGATAGACAGTCTGATATTTATCTTAGCAAGAATTGTGTTACTTGTGTATATCATGAAAAAACAAAATGCATTGATAATAAAAAAAAATTATTTTATAAGGAGTTTGGTAGAGAATTGTAAGATTAAAGTTGTTAAGATTTTACTAAGGAGATGGTATCTAATATGGAATTATGTAACTTTTTTTTGAATACATATGAGAGCCAATTTGGACTCGGAATCATGTTGACTCCAGTAAAATTCGATCCCAGGACTATGTAACTTTAATTAAAAGTAAACATTACTTCTATTTGTTGTTTGTTAAGATGATTATTGTAAAAGTGTAAATGTATTATAGTATGATTTGGCGGTTATTAGGAGATGGTTGTAACGGAAAGATTATTGATTAAAATGCCGAATTGTGATTTTATTGGACCAAAACCGTGTTAGGCTAATTTATGGTTAAGTAAACTGTAAATAGAAAAAGCAGAGATCTCAGGACTTACTTAATCAAACCAAACATTGTGGCTAGTTTAGCATTATGATTATTATTATGTCAAATTGTGATCTTATTGGACTAAGTTGGCCTGATTTTTGGCCCAAGTAAAATGTAAATAGAAAAAGGGAAGCCTACACTATATTATTATGACACTTCTTCTTGAGAATTGTCGATCTTTATTCTATTTGTACAAATTAAAATCTTAATTGGCCCATTTTACAAGATTATAACGTGTCTATTTGAGAATTGTTGATTTTTATTTTTTTGTACGGTTCAGATCGAAAACCTAATTGGTTCATATATAATACTTTCTTATGTTTGGTTGGATCATTTATCTCATTCTCTCATTTTTATTGGACACACTTTCTCTTAAATTAGCAGGCTTTATTCTTTCATATATTTGACAAATTCCTTCTAATTAACATGATCACCACTGGTTATATGTCTGTGTGTACCTTATTAATACTAGATCTATAAACTTTATGCTTTATGGGTTTGTGAAATACACCAGTGTACTTAACCAATTGTAACAGTTATTTAAATGGAGAAGGTGATTAAATTCGGTAACATGTATTTCGATGTAACCCTTTTATATATATTATAGATTCGTGATTTTCTTTCACTTAAATTAGGTGTTAATTAGTTTTAAAAAAGACCACAATTACTTTTTATTTTCATCTATTTTTACGATCTTATGTAATTAGTCTACATTATAATTATGGATCAGTAAATTATTTATCTTTATCAACACATACCATTTTTATTGACAAACAACTTATTACACCTTATAAAAATTGCACCATTAGTTGTTATGATTTGTGATATAGAAATGTAGTGTGTTTCAAAATGATTATTTACAGTAAATTAAATATTCCTATAACTAAAGAAATAACATATAAATTTTATGTAATTATTTTTTCTCTTTTACTTGTTACCTTTGGATCTTGAATGTTGACACTATATATGGGTTTTTGGAACAGTATCTACTCATCTGACTTTATTGGCGATGTGGAAAAACTTGGTTGTATTATATATATATATATATATATATATATTTCTTTTGTTTGATCGTTGACCATAATATTTCAATTAAACATTGAAAGGTAAGCTAACTCTCTCTCTCTCTCTCTCTCTTTTAGTTCTGACGTTAAAATCTACGTGCATTATCTCATTGTCTTTTGGATGTTTTCTTGTAAAAAATTTGTCTGACTTGGAAAAATGTTGGATTTGAATAGGGAAACAATCTCACCATACAGGAACTAAACACTCTTGAAAAACCATTGCTACCATCGACTCCTTATCACCTTGAATATTCATATTTTTAATTTCATGAGTTTCAAGGGAACATGAGAGTAATTATCCTTCAATACTTTCAAGAAGGATATTTTCATTCTTCCAAACCATCAGAGAACGCGGTTAATTCCAGATACAAGTCCAACTCTAACCTGTTTACTCCAAGATTCCGCCTCTCCGTATTTTTGCATTGCCCATATCTCAACGAACTGTTTCGAAGGTCGATTGTACTTTGTGTATGCAAACAAAGCTAGAGTATCATTTAACACTGTAAGGGACTTGCACATTGAAAGGTAAGCTAACTCTCTCTCTCTCTCTCTCTCGTAGTTCGACGTTAAAATCTGTTTGCATTATCTAACTGTCTTTTGGATGTTTTCTTGTAAAAAAATTGTCTGACTTGGAAAATTGTTGGATTTGAATAGGGTGCTTGGAATTAGTAGACAAAGAGATACCATCAAACAAAATTAGAAACCTCCCAAAAGAAAACATCAAACAAAATCTGAAACCTCCTCCATATCAGCTGTGTACGGAACATTCAAGGCAAATGGCTGGAGTAGAAGGTCTCGTTGGCCATGATATTTCAGTTAGGATCTCCATGAAAAAATGTTTCCATGTTGTTGATTGATTATTTGAACACCAACAAAAAATCATTGATTCATTGTGCACTTCTTATTCAAGAATTTATCATCTTTAGGCTTTTACTTGTTTTAACCTAGCTTTAATTAATGTAACTGGTCATCATTGATATCCTTTATTTGGGTCAGTAATTATTTAATTAAGTGAAGCATTGATATTGTCATTTCCAAGTTTTTAAAGTTATAACCTGCGTAGATTACATGCTTGTTCACAATCAAATAAATAATTAAATTTAAGATCATCTTTCATTGGAGACTTTCTTTCTTTGTTCCACATTTTCCTCATTTTTTTTGTGCTATATGATATACCTTATGATCGATATAGATTATAGAAGTAGTTAAAGAAGTTGAGTTCATTAAGAATAATTAATCTGTCTAGCATCTTTTAAAAAACTCAAGTTCCCATTTATGAAGCATACGTTCTAAGTAGTGATTACTTAGGTCGTTGGTAGGAAGACCACGATCGCCCATCCTCGACCTCGACCTACCTTTTATACAAGTACTTTCTAGATGCGTAATCTCCATCCTCTTCATGTCAGCCTCCAGTTACCAATATGTTGCTCAAATAGTTCTACATGAAGCTAATGTGGCATCTGTTATAACCTATATAACACGATTCGAGATAAGAGGTATATTATCCCTGTCAGGCATATCAAGCAGAATTGGAAGCAATATTGTTTGGGCTTCAAAAGATGTCAATATGGTGTTTATTGAGATTAATATGTTAAGATACATACGTTAGTGAAAGAAAATGGAATCTATGAAAGACGTCTTGATACGACACTTAAGGCGTGCAAGGAGTGCTAGTAAACCATTTGAACTTTGGGTTAATTTACATCTATTATTTGTAAAATATGTGTGTCGATTAGATGGAAAAATGGTATTCGTGATAAAAATTTCCCAAGTATAAAGCTACAATTATTTACATATGATACAAACAAAGAGAAGGTATAGTCTTCCATGAAAGTTTGATGTTTTGTTATGATGCATTCTTTAAACTTAAATTGAAATAGCTTGATGTTAAAACTGTTTTTCTTTTACAAGGTGATTAAAATAGATTATTATAATGACACGGCCATGAGGGATTCTCAATGATACACTGTCTGAACCTTTGTGTTTAAAATAGTCACACAAGTATTAGTGCAAGAGATTTGACTTTATTGTGATAAGTCTGGGTTTGTTAGTATCGAATATGATAGATGTTTATATTGTACTTTTTTGTATAAGTGTGTTGTGTATATCCTTTAGCATGTTGATGATATTAAATTAATAAGTAGCTCTATTAATTAAATCAACAAAGAAAAACATGATTTGCTTTTTGGATTTGACATGAATTATATAGGTAGTGCTAAAAGGATATTGACTTGAAGCAAAACTTACTACTAATATTGTGTACGATGGCTTGTAATTACAGCGACACTAAGGGTTATATGGAATAGGCAAAACAATTTATATTTAATCAAACTATTCGATCTCCTCGGATTTATGGGCTAAGAAAGGACACAATGCGATTGGATATGGATTATGCATTAGCTTGGGGAAGGAGCGTGACAGTGCAGTTGTTGTTTCCGTAAAAAGTTATTTAATTCGATGAGTAAAATCATATGGTCGCCTAAAGCTTAATGTGGATGGTAGTTGGGGCTTAGTTGAGAGAAAAAATGGGATAGGTAGTCTACTTAGAGATGGGGATGGATCATTTGTAGCTTGGTTTTTCGCGCCTTGTGAGGTAAAATCTCCTATTAACTAAATTTTTTTATCACTTCATTATGGACAGAGATGGGCGGTGAAGCGGTGAATTAAGGATTTTCGCAGTGAGACTGAACTCGAGGAAACTTCACGCGTTAGTGAAGGGCGGTGCTAGCTCAAAGAATTGGACTTACACTATAAGGCTTAGTTGCACTAAGATTCTCATAGAACACCCAAATTTTAAGATGAATTATATGTATCGTGAGGCAAATGATTGAGCAAACGTGTTGTCGAGAAAAAAGAGAAGGCATGCAAATACTAAGTTCATTTTATACTCTACTTGAATGTATTCGTTAGTTTTTTATTAACTAACAGCTTTCAAAGCTTCTCTTGTATGAAAAAAATATTAGTTCTGGCTATTTAAAAGGATAGAAAGAAAATTTAATGCTAAAACTTTATTAAAGACCATATCTTTGAAAAAATTGCTAATTAGCGAAATGTTAACGGTAATTAATCAATTGTATTCGAGTTTACATTAGGTAAGAACCGTATATCTTAGAAGTCTTGATTATAGTCTGTTAGTGCACTTTCTACTACTTAGTAATAATAATAAGGAACTACTCAATCCATATGATGAGTATATTGATATAACCGTTCATTTAAGAAAATTATCTCGTTATATGGGTTGTTAAAAGAGGATGGACTTTTTCTTTTCCTTCCTACTATATTTATGATAGACAGTCTGATATTTATCTTAGCAAGAATTGTGTTACTTGTGTATATCATGAAAAAACAAAATGCATTGATAATAAAAAAAAATTATTTTATAAGGAGTTTGGTAGAGAATTGTAAGATTAAAGTTGTTAAGATTTTACTAAGGAGATGGTATCTAATATGGAATTATGTAACTTTTTTTTGAATACATATGAGAGCCAATTTGGACTCGGAATCATGTTGACTCCAGTAAAATTCGATCCCAGGACTATGTAACTTTAATTAAAAGTAAACATTACTTCTATTTGTTGTTTGTTAAGATGATTATTGTAAAAGTGTAAATGTATTATAGTATGATTTGGCGGTTATTAGGAGATGGTTGTAACGGAAAGATTATTGATTAAAATGCCGAATTGTGATTTTATTGGACCAAAACCGTGTTAGGCTAATTTATGGTTAAGTAAACTGTAAATAGAAAAAGCAGAGATCTCAGGACTTACTTAATCAAACCAAACATTGTGGCTAGTTTAGCATTATGATTATTATTATGTCAAATTGTGATCTTATTGGACTAAGTTGGCCTGATTTTTGGCCCAAGTAAAATGTAAATAGAAAAAGGGAAGCCTACACTATATTATTATGACACTTCTTCTTGAGAATTGTCGATCTTTATTCTATTTGTACAAATTAAAATCTTAATTGGCCCATTTTACAAGATTATAACGTGTCTATTTGAGAATTGTTGATTTTTATTTTTTTGTACGGTTCAGATCGAAAACCTAATTGGTTCATATATAATACTTTCTTATGTTTGGTTGGATCATTTATCTCATTCTCTCATTTTTATTGGACACACTTTCTCTTAAATTAGCAGGCTTTATTCTTTCATATATTTGACAAATTCCTTCTAATTAACATGATCACCACTGGTTATATGTCTGTGTGTACCTTATTAATACTAGATCTATAAACTTTATGCTTTATGGGTTTGTGAAATACACCAGTGTACTTAACCAATTGTAACAGTTATTTAAATGGAGAAGGTGATTAAATTCGGTAACATGTATTTCGATGTAACCCTTTTATATATATTATAGATTCGTGATTTTCTTTCACTTAAATTAGGTGTTAATTAGTTTTAAAAAAGACCACAATTACTTTTTATTTTCATCTATTTTTACGATCTTATGTAATTAGTCTACATTATAATTATGGATCAGTAAATTATTTATCTTTATCAACACATACCATTTTTATTGACAAACAACTTATTACACCTTATAAAAATTGCACCATTAGTTGTTATGATTTGTGATATAGAAATGTAGTGTGTTTCAAAATGATTATTTACAGTAAATTAAATATTCCTATAACTAAAGAAATAACATATAAATTTTATGTAATTATTTTTTCTCTTTTACTTGTTACCTTTGGATCTTGAATGTTGACACAATATATGGGTTTTTGGAACAGTATCTACTCATCTGACTTTATTGGCGATGTGGAAAAACATGGTTGTATTATATATATATATATATATATATATATATATATATATATATATATATATATTTCTTTTGTTTGATCGTTGACCATAATATTTCAATTAAACATTGAAAGGTAAGCTAACTCTCTCTCTCTCTCTCTCTCTCTCTCTCTCTCTCTCTCTTTTAGTTCTGACGTTAAAATATACGTGCATTATCTCATTGTCTTTTGGATGTTTTCTTGTAAAAAATTTGTCTGACTTGGAAAAATGTTGGATTTGAATAGGGAAACAATCTCACCATACAGGAACTAAACACTCTTGAAAAACCATTGCTACCATCGACCCCTTATCACCTTGAATATTCATATTTTTAATTTCATGAGTTTCAAGGGAACATGAGAGTAATTATCCTTCAATACTTTCAAGAAGGATATTTTCATTCTTCCAAACCATCAGAGAACGCGGTTAATTCCAGATACAAGTCCAACTCTAACCTGTTTACTCCAAGATTCCGCCTCTCCGTATTTTTGCATTGCCCATATCTCAACGAACTGTTTCGAAGGTCGATTGTACTTTGTGTATGCAAACAAAGCTAGAGTATCATTTAACACTGTAAGGGACTTGCACATTGAAAGGTAAGCTAACTCTCTCTCTCTCTCGTAGTTCGACGTTAAAATCTGTAAAAAAATTGCCTGACTTGGAAAATTGTTGGATTTGAATAGGGTGCTTGGAATTAGTAGACAAAGAGATACCATCAAACAAAATTAGAAACCTCCCAAAAGAAAACATCAAACAAAATCTGAAACCTCCTCCATATCAGCTGTGTACGGAACATTCAAGGCAAATGGCTGGAGTAGAAGGTCTCGTTGGCCATGATATTTCAGTTAGGATCTCCATGAAAAAATGTTTCCATGTTGTTGATTGATTATTTGAACACCAACAAAAAATCATTGATTCATTGTGTACTTCTTATTCAAGAATTTATCATCTTTAGTCTTTTACTTGTTTTAACCTAGCTTTAATTAATGTAACTGGTCATCATTGATATCCTTTATTTGGGTCAGTAATTATTTAATTAAGTGAAGCATTGATATTGTCATTTCCAAGTTTTTAAAGTTATAACCTGCGTAGATTACATGCTTGTTCACAATCAAATAAATAATTAAATTTAAGATCATCTTTCATTGGAGACTTTCTTTCTTTGTTCCACATTTTCCTCATTTTTTTTGTGCTATATGATATACCTTATGATCGATATAGATTATAGAAGTAGTTAAAGAAGTTGAGTTCATTAAGAATAATTAATCTGTCTAGCATCTTTTAAAAAACTCAAGTTCCCATTTATGAAGCATACGTTCTAAGTAGTGATTACTTAGGTCGTTGGTAGGAAGACCACGATCGCCCATCCTCGACCTCGACCTACCTTTTATACAAGTACTTTCTAGATGCGTAATCTCCATCCTCTTCATGTCAGCCTCCAGTTACCAATATGTTGCTCAAATAGTTCTACATGAAGCTAATGTGGCATCTGTTATAACCTATATAACACGATTCGAGATAAGAGGTATATTATCCCTGTCAGGCATATCAAGCAGAATTGGAAGCAATATTGTTTGGGCTTCAAAAGATGTCAATATGGTGTTTATTGAGATTAATATGTTAAGATACATACGTTAGTGAAAGAAAATGGAATCTATGAAAGACGTCTTGATACGACACTTAAGGCGTGCAAGGAGTGCTAGTAAACCATTTGAACTTTGGGTTAATTTACATCTATTATTTGTAAAATATGTGTGTCGATTAGATGGAAAAATGGTATTCGTGATAAAAATTTCCCAAGTATAAAGCTACAATTATTTACATATGATACAAACAAAGAGAAGGTATAGTCTTCCATGAAAGTTTGATGTTTTGTTATGATGCATTCTTTAAACTTAAATTGAAATAGCTTGATGTTAAAACTGTTTTTCTTTTACAAGGTGATTAAAATAGATTATTATAATGACACGGCCATGAGGGATTCTCAATGATACACTGTCTGAACCTTTGTGTTTAAAATAGTCACACAAGTATTAGTGCAAGAGATTTGACTTTATTGTGATAAGTCTGGGTTTGTTAGTATCGAATATGATAGATGTTTATATTGTACTTTTTTGTATAAGTGTGTTGTGTATATCCTTTAGCATGTTGATGATATTAAATTAATAAGTAGCTCTATTAATTAAATCAACAAAGAAAAACATGATTTGCTTTTTGGATTTGACATGAATTATATAGGTAGTGCTAAAAGGATATTGACTTGAAGCAAAACTTACTACTAATATTGTGTACGATGGCTTGTAATTACAGCGACACTAAGGGTTATATGGAATAGGCAAAACAATTTATATTTAATCAAACTATTCGATCTCCTCGGATTTATGGGCTAAGAAAGGACACAATGCGATTGGATATGGATTATGCATTAGCTTGGGGAAGGAGCGTGACAGTGCAGTTGTTGTTTCCGTAAAAAGTTATTTAATTCGATGAGTAAAATCATATGGTCGCCTAAAGCTTAATGTGGATGGTAGTTGGGGCTTAGTTGAGAGAAAAAATGGGATAGGTAGTCTACTTAGAGATGGGGATGGATCATTTGTAGCTTGGTTTTTCGCGCCTTGTGAGGTAAAATCTCCTATTAACTAAATTTTTTTATCACTTCATTATGGACAGAGATGGGCGGTGAAGCGGTGAATTAAGGATTTTCGCAGTGAGACTGAACTCGAGGAAACTTCACGCGTTAGTGAAGGGCGGTGCTAGCTCAAAGAATTGGACTTACACTATAAGGCTTAGTTGCACTAAGATTCTCATAGAACACCCAAATTTTAAGATGAATTATATGTATCGTGAGGCAAATGATTGAGCAAACGTGTTGTCGAGAAAAAAGAGAAGGCATGCAAATACTAAGTTCATTTTATACTCTACTTGAATGTATTCGTTAGTTTTTTATTAACTAACAGCTTTCAAAGCTTCTCTTGTATGAAAAAAATATTAGTTCTGGCTATTTAAAAGGATAGAAAGAAAATTTAATGCTAAAACTTTATTAAAGACCATATCTTTGAAAAAATTGCTAATTAGCGAAATGTTAACGGTAATTAATCAATTGTATTCGAGTTTACATTAGGTAAGAACCGTATATCTTAGAAGTCTTGATTATAGTCTGTTAGTGCACTTTCTACTACTTAGTAATAATAATAAGGAACTACTCAATCCATATGATGAGTATATTGATATAACCGTTCATTTAAGAAAATTATCTCGTTATATGGGTTGTTAAAAGAGGATGGACTTTTTCTTTTCCTTCCTACTATATTTATGATAGATGTCTGATATTTATCTTAGCAAGAATTGTGTTACTTGTGTATATCATGAAAAAACAAAATGCATTGATAATAAAAAAAAATTATTTTATAAGGAGTTTGGTAGAGAATTGTAAGATTAAAGTTGTTAAGATTTTACTAAGGAGATGGTATCTAATATGGAATTATGTAACTTTTTTTTGAATACATATGAGAGCCAATTTGGACTCGGAATCATGTTGACTCCAGTAAAATTCGATCCCAGGACTATGTAACTTTAATTAAAAGTAAACATTACTTCTATTTGTTGTTTGTTAAGATGATTATTGTAAAAGTGTAAATGTATTATAGTATGATTTGGCGGTTATTAGGAGATGGTTGTAACGGAAAGATTATTGATTAAAATGCCGAATTGTGATTTTATTGGACCAAAACCGTGTTAGGCTAATTTATGGTTAAGTAAACTGTAAATAGAAAAAGCAGAGATCTCAGGACTTACTTAATCAAACCAAACATTGTGGCTAGTTTAGCATTATGATTATTATTATGTCAAATTGTGATCTTATTGGACTAAGTTGGCCTGATTTTTGGCCCAAGTAAAATGTAAATAGAAAAAGGGAAGCCTACACTATATTATTATGACACTTCTTCTTGAGAATTGTCAATCTTTATTCTATTTGTACAAATTAAAATCTTAATTGGCCCATTTTACAAGATTATAACGTGTCTATTTGAGAATTGTTGATTTTTATTTTTTTTGTACGGTTCAGATCGAAAACCTAATTGGTTCATATATAATACTTTCTTATGTTTGGTTGGATCATTTATCTCATTCTCTCATTTTTATTGGACACACTTTCTCTTAAATTAGCAGGCTTTATTCTTTCATATATTTGACAAATTCCTTCTAATTAACATGATCACCACTGGTTATATGTCTGTGTGTACCTTATTAATACTAGATCTATAAACTTTATGCTTTATGGGTTTGTGAAATACACCAGTGTACTTAACCAATTGTAACAGTTATTTAAATGGAGAAGGTGATTAAATTCGGTAACATGTATTTCGATGTAACCCTTTTATATATATTATAGATTCGTGATTTTCTTTCACTTAAATTAGGTGTTAATTAGTTTTAAAAAAGACCACAATTACTTTTTATTTTCATCTATTTTTACGATCTTATGTAATTAGTCTACATTATAATTATGGATCAGTAAATTATTTATCTTTATCAACACATACCATTTTTATTGACAAACAACTTATTACACCTTATAAAAATTGCACCATTAGTTGTTATGATTTGTGATATAGAAATGTAGTGTGTTTCAAAATGATTATTTACAGTAAATTAAATATTCCTATAACTAAAGAAATAACATATAAATTTTATGTAATTATTTTTTCTCTTTTACTTGTTACCTTTGGATCTTGAATGTTGACACAATATATGGGTTTTTGGAACAGTATCTACTCATCTGACTTTATTGGCGATGTGGAAAAACTTGGTTGTATTATATATATATATATATATATATTTCTTTTGTTTGATCGTTGACCATAATATTTCAATTAAACATTGAAAGGTAAGCTAATTCTCTCTCTCTCTCTCTCTTTTAGTTCTGACGTTTAAAATCTACGTGCATTATCTCATTGTCTTTTGGATGTTTTCTTGTAAAAAATTTGTCTGACTTGGAAAAATGTTGGATTTGAATAGGGAAACAATCTCACCATACAGGAACTAAACACTCTTGAAAAACCATTGCTACCATCGACCCCTTATCACCTTGAATATTCATATTTTTAATTTCATGAGTTTCAAGGGAACATGAGAGTAATTATCCTTCAATACTTTCAAGAAGGATATTTTCATTCTTCCAAACCATCAGAGAACGCGGTTAATTCCAGATACAAGTCCAACTCTAACCTGTTTACTCCAAGATTCCGCCTCTCCGTATTTTTGCATTGCCCATATCTCAACGAACTGTTTCGAAGGTCGATTGTACTTTGTGTATGCAAACAAAGCTAGAGTATCATTTAACACTGTAAGGGACTTGCACATTGAAAGGTAAGCTAACTCTCTCTCTCTCTCTCTCGTAGTTCGACGTTAAAATCTGTTTGCATTATCTAACTGTCTTTTGGATGTTTTCTTGTAAAAAAATTGTCTGACTTGGAAAATTGTTGGATTTGAATAGGGTGCTTGGAATTAGTAGACAAAGAGATACCATCAAACAAAATTAGAAACCTCCCAAAAGAAAACATCAAACAAAATCTGAAACCTCCTCCATATCAGCTGTGTACGGAACATTCAAGGCAAATGGCTGGAGTAGAAGGTCTCGTTGGCCATGATATTTCAGTTAGGATCTCCATGAAAAAATGTTTCCATGTTGTTGATTGATTATTTGAACACCAACAAAAAATCATTGATTCATTGTGTACTTCTTATTCAAGAATTTATCATCTTTAGGCTTTTACTTGTTTTAACCTAGCTTTAATTAATGTAACTGGTCATCATTGATATCCTTTATTTGGGTCAGTAATTATTTAATTAAGTGAAGCATTGATATTGTCATTTCCAAGTTTTTAAAGTTATAACCTGCGTAGATTACATGCTTGTTCACAATCAAATAAATAATTAAATTTAAGATCATCTTTCATTGGAGACTTTCTTTCTTTGTTCCACATTTTCCTCATTTTTTTTGTGCTATATGATATACCTTATGATCGATATAGATTATAGAAGTAGTTAAAGAAGTTGAGTTCATTAAGAATAATTAATCTGTCTAGCATCTTTTAAAAAACTCAAGTTCCCATTTATGAAGCATACGTTCTAAGTAGTGATTACTTAGGTCGTTGGTAGGAAGACCACGATCGCCCATCCTCGACCTCGACCTACCTTTTATACAAGTACTTTCTAGATGCGTAATCTCCATCCTCTTCATGTCAGCCTCCAGTTACCAATATGTTGCTCAAATAGTTCTACATGAAGCTAATGTGGCATCTGTTATAACCTATATAACACGATTCGAGATAAGAGGTATATTATCCCTGTCAGGCATATCAAGCAGAATTGGAAGCAATATTGTTTGGGCTTCAAAAGATGTCAATATGGTGTTTATTGAGATTAATATGTTAAGATAAATACGTTAGTGAAGGAAAATGGAATCAATGAAAGACGTCTTGATACGACACTTAAGGCGTGCAAGGAGTGCTAGTAAACCATTTGAACTTTGGGTTAATTTACATCTATTATTTGTAAAATATGTGTGTCGATTAGATGGAAAAATGGTATTCGTGATAAAAATTTCCCAAGTATAAAGCTACAATTATTTACATATGATACAAACAAAGAGAAGGTATAGTCTTCCATGAAAGTTTGATGTTTTGTTATGATGCATTCTTAAAACTTAAATTGAAATAGTTTGATGTTAAAACTGTTTTTCTTTTACAAGGTGATTAAAATAGATTATTATAATGACACGGCCATGAGGGATTCTCAATGATACACTGTCTGAACCTTTGTGTTTAAAATAGTCACACAAGTATTAGTGCAAGAGATTTGACTTTATTGTGATAAGTCTGGGTTTGTTAGTATCGAATATGATAGATGTTTATATTGTACTTTTTTGTATAAGTGTGTTGTGTATATCCTTTAGCATGTTGATGATATTAAATTAATAAGTAGCTCTATTAATTAAATCAACAAAGAAAAACATGATTTGCTTTTTGGATTTGACATGAATTATATAGGTAGTGCTAAAAGGATATTGACTTGAAGCAAAACTTACTTCTAATATTATGTACGAGGCTTGTAATTACAGCGACACTAAGGGTTATATGGAATAGGCAAAACAATTTATATTTAATCAAACTATTCGATCTCCTCGGATTTATGGGCTAAGAAAGGACACAATGCGATTGGATATGGATTATGCATTAGCTTGGGGAAGGAGCGTGACAGTGCAGTTGTTGTTTCCGTAAAAAGTTATTTAATTCGATGAGTAAAATCATATGGTCGCCTAAAGCTTAATGTGGATGGTAGTTGGGGCTTAGTTGAGAGAAAAAATGGGATAGGTAGTCTACTTAGAGATGGGGATGGATCATTTGTAGCTTGGTTTTTCGCGCGTTGTGAGGTAAAATCTCCTATTAACTAAATTTTTTTATCACTTCATTATGGACAGAGATGGGCGGTGAAGCGGTGAATTAAGGATTTTCGCAGTGAGACTGAACTCGAGGAAACTTCACGCGTTAGTGAAGGGCGGTGGTAGCTCAGAGAATTGTACTTACACTATAAGGCTTAGTTGCACTATGATTCTCATAGAACACCCAAATTTTAAGATGAATTATATGTATCGTGAGGTAAATGATTGTGCAGACGTGTTGTCGAGAAAAAAGAGAAGGCATGCAAATCCTAATATCATTTTATACTCTACTTGAATGTATTCGTTAGTTTTTTATTAACTAACAACTTTCAAAGCTTCTCATGTATGAAAAAAAATATTAGTTCTGACTATTGAAAAAGATAGAAAGAAAAATTTATGCTAAAACTTTATTAAAGACCATATCTTTGAAAATATTGCTAATTAGCGAAATGTTAACGGTAATTAATCAATTGTATTCGAGTTTACATTAGGTAAGAACCGTATATCTTAGAAGTCTTGATTATAGTCTATTAGTGCACTTTCTACTACTTAGTAATAATAATAAGGAAATACTCAAACCATATGATGAGTATATTGATATAACCGTTCATTTAAGAAAATTATTTCGTTATATGGGTTGTTAAAAGAGGATGGATTTTTTTTTCCTTCCTACTATATTTATGATAGACAGTCTGATATTTATCTTAACAAGAATTGTGTTACTTGTGTATATCATGAAAAAACAAATTGCATTGATAATAAAAAAATTATTTTATAAGTAGTTTGGTAGAGAATGGTAAGATTAATGTTGTTAAGATTTTACTAAGTTGATGGTATCTAATATGGAATTATGTAACTTTTTTTTAATACATATGAGAGCCACTTTGGACTCGGAATCATTTTGACTCCAGTAAAATTCGATCCCAGGACTATGTAACTTTCATTAAAAGTAAACATTACTTCTATTTGTTGTTTGTTAAGATGATGATTGTAAAAGTGTAAATGTATTATAGTATGATTTGGCGGTTATTAGGAGATGGTTGTAACGGAAAGATTATTGATTAAAATGCCGAATTGTGATTTTATTGGACCAAAACCGTGTTAGACTAATTTATGGTAAAGTAAACTGTAAATAGAAAAGGCAGAGATCGCAGGACTTACTTAATCAAACCAAACATTGTGGCTAGTTTAGCATTGTGATTATTATTATGTCAAATTGTGATCTTATTGGACTAAGTTGGCCTGATTTTTTGCCCAAGTAAATTGTAAATAGAAAAAGGAAAACCTACACTATATTATTATGGCACTTCTGCTTGAGAATTGTCGATCTTTATTCTATTTGTACAAATTAAAATCTTAATTCGCCCATTTTACAAGATTATAACGTATCTATTTGAGAATTATTGACTTTTATTTATTTTGTAAGGTTCAGATCGAAAACCTAATTGGTTCATATATAAGACTTTATTATGTTTGGTTGGATCATTTATCTCATTCTCTCATTTTTATCTGACACACTTTCTCTTAGTAGGCTTCTATTCCTTCATATATTTGACAAATTCCTTCTAATTAACGTGATCACCACTGGTTATATGTCTGTGTGTACCTTATTCATACTAGATCTATAAACTTTATGCTTTATGGGTTTGTGAAATACACCAGTGTACTTAACCAATTGTAACAGTTATTTAAATAGAGAAGGTGATTCAATTTTGTAACAGGTATTTCGATGTAATAGATTCGTGATTTTCTTTCACTTAAATTAGGTGTTAATTAGTTTTAAAAAAGACCATAATTACTTTTTATTTTCACCGATTTTTACGATCTTATTTAATAAGTCTATATTATAATTATGGATCAGTAAATTATTTATCTTTATCAACACATACCATTTTTATTGACAAACAACTTATTACACCTTATAAAAATTGCACCATTAGTTGTTGTGATTTCTGATATAGACATGTAGTGTGTTTCAAAATGATTATTCACAGTAAATTAAAAATTCCTATAACTATAGGAATAACATATAAATTTTATGCAATTATTTTTTCCCTTTTACTTGTTACCTTTGGATCTTGAATATTGACATAATACATGGGTTTTTGGAACAGTATCTACTCATCTGACTTTATTGGCGATGTGGAAAAACTTGGTTATAATATATATATATATATATATATATATATATATATATATATATATATATATATATATATATATATATATATATATATATATATATATATATTTCTTTTGTTGGATCGTTGACCATAATATTTCAATTAAAAGACACGCGGCACATTGAAAGGTAAGCTAACTCTCTCTCTCTCTCTCTCTCTCTCTCTCTCTCTTTCTCTCTCTCGCTCTCTCTCTATCTCTCTTTCTCTCTTAGTTCGACGTTAAAATCTATGTGCATTATCTCATTGTCTTTTAGATGTTTTCTTGTAAAAAATTTGTCTAACTTGGAAAATGGTTGGTTTTGAACAAGGTGCTTGGAATTAGTAGACATAGATATACCATAAAACAAAATTATTTTAGAGTAACATCAACAAGTATAAAGTAAAACATAAAAACTTTAGAATACCCCTTCATTGAAACAATCTCACCATACAGGAACTAAACTCTCGTGAAAAACCATTGCTACCATCGACCCCTTATCACCTTGAATATTCATATTTTTAATTTCATGAGTTCTAAGGGAACATGAGAGTAATTCTCCTTCAATACTTTCAAGAATGATATTTTAATTCTTCCAAACCATCAGAACGCGGTTAATTCCAAATACAAGTCCAACTCTAACCTATTTACTCCAAGATTCCACCTCTCCGTATTTTCGCATTGCCCATATCTCAACGAACTGTTCCGAAGCTCGATTGTACTTTTTGTATGCAAACAAAGCTAGAGTATCATTTAACACTGTAAGGGACTTGCACATTGAAAGGTAAGCTAATTCTCTCTCTCTCTCTCTTAGTTCGACGTTAAAATCTATTTGCATTATCTCACTGTCTTTCGGTTGTTTTCTTGTAAAAAATTGTCAGACTTGGAAAATGGTTGGATTTGAACAGGGTGCTTGGAATTAGTAGACACAGAGATACCATCAAACAAAATTAGAAACCTCCCAAAAGAAAACATCAAACAAAATCCGAAACCTCCTCCATATCAACGGAACATTCAAGGCAAATGGCTGGAGTAGAAGGTCTCGTTGGCCATGATATTTCAATTAGGATCTCCATAAAAACATGTTTTCATGTTGTTGATTGATTATTTGAACACCAACAAAAAATCATTGATTCATTGTGTACTTCTAATTCAAGAATTTATCATCTTTAGGCTTTTACTTGTTTTAACCTAGCTCTAATTAATGTAACTGGTCATCATTGAGATCCTTTATTTGAGTTAGTAATTATTTACTTAAGTGAAGCATTGATGTTGTCATTTCCAAGATTTTAAAGTTAACCTGGGTAGATTACATGCTTGTTCACAATCAAATAAATAATTAAATTTAAGATCATCTTTTATTGGAGACTTTCTTTCTTTGTTCCACATTTTCCTCATTTTTCATGTGCTATATGATATACCTTATGATAGATCTATATTATAGAAGTAGTTAAAGAAGTTGAGTTCATTAAGAATAATTAATCTGTCTAGCATCTTTTAAAAAACTCAAGTTCCCATTTATGAAGCATACGTTCTAAGTAGTGATTACTTAGGTCGTTGGTAGGAAGACCACGATCGCCCATCCTCGACCTCGACCTACCTTTTATACAAGTACTTTCTAGATGCGTAATCTTCATCCCCTTCATGTGAGCCTTCAGTTACCAATATGTTGCTCAAATAGTTATACATGAAGCCAATGTGGCATCTGTTATAACCTATATAACACGATTCGAGATAAGTGGTATATTATCCTTGTTAGGCGTATCACGCTGAATTGGAAGCAATATTGTTTGGGCATCAAAAGATATCAATGTGGTGTTTATTAAGATTAATTTGTGAAGATACATACGTTAGTGAAGGGAAATTGAATATATGAAAGACGTCTTGATACGACACTTAAGGCGTGCAAGGAGTGCTAGTAAACCATTTGAACGTTGGGTTAATTTACATCTATTATGAGTAAAATATGTGTGTCGATTAGATGGGAAAATGGTGTTCGTGATAAAAATTTCCCAGGTATAAAGCTACACTTATTTACATATGATATAAACAAAGAGAAGGTATAGTCTTCCATGAAAATTTGATGTTTTGTTATGATGCATTCTTTAAACTTAAATTGAAATAGCTTGATGTTAAATCTGTTATTCTTTTACAAGGTGAATTTAAATAGATTATTTATAATGACACGGCCATGAGGGGTTCTCAATGATACACTGTCTGAACATTTGTGTTTAAAATAGTCACACAAGTATTAGTGCAAGAGATTTGACTTGATTGTGATAAGTCTGGGTTTGTTAGTATCGAATATGATAGATGTTTATATTGTACTTTTTTGTATAAGTGTGTTGTGTATATCCTTTAGCATGTTGATGATATTAAATTAATAACTAGCTCTATTAATTAAATCAACAAAGAAAAACATGATTTGCTTTTTGGATTTGACATGAATGATATAGGTAGTGCTAAAAGGATATTGACTTGAAGCAAAACTTACTACTAATATTGTGTACGATGGCTTGGAATTGCAGCGACACTAAGTGTTATATGGAATAGGCAAAACAAATTTATATTTAATCAAACTATTCGATCTCCTCGGATTTATGGGCTAAAAAAGGACACAACGCGATTGGCTATGGATTTTGCATTAGCATAGGGAAGGAGCGTGACAATGCAGTTGTTGTTTCCGTAAAAAGATATTTAATTCGATGAGTAAAATCATATGGTCGCCTAAAGCTTAATGTGGATGGTAGTTGCGGCTTAGTTGAGAGAAAAAATGGGATAGGTAGTCTAATTAGAGATGGGGATAGATCATTCGTAGCTTGGGTTTTCGGGCCTTGTGAGGTAAAATCTCCTCTTAACTAAAAAAGTTTATCACTTCATTATGGACAGAGATGGGCGGTGAAGCGGTGAATTAAGGATTTTCGTAGTGAGACTGACTAGAGGACACATCACACGTTAGTGAAGGGCGGTGCTAGCTCAAAGAATTGGACTTACACTATAAGGCTTATTTGCACTAAGATTCTCATAGAACACCCAAATTTTAAGATGAATTATATGTATCGTGAGGCAAATGATTGTGAAAACGTGTTGTCGAGAAAAAACAGAAGGCATGCAAATCCTAAGTTCATTTTATACTCTACTTGAATGTATTCGTTAGTTTTTTATTAACTAACAGCTTTCAAAGCTTCTCATTTATGAAAAAAAAATATTAGTTCTGACTATTGAAAAAGATAGAAAGAAAATTTTATGCTAAAACTTTATTAAAGACCATATCTTTGAAAAAATTGCTAATTAGCGACATGTTAACAGTAATTAATCAATTGTATTCGAGTTTACATTAGGTAAGAACCGTATATCTTAGAAGTCTTAATTATAGTCCGTTATTGCACTTTCTACTACTTAGTAATAATAATAAGGAACTACTCAAACCATATGATGAGTATATTAATATAACCGTTCATTTAAGAAAATTATCTCGTTATATGGGTTATTAAAAGAGGATGGACTTTTTATTTTCCTTCCTACTATATTTATGATAGACAGATATTTATCTTAGCAAGAATTGTGTTACTTGTGTATATCATGAAAAAACAAATGCATTGATAATAAAAAAAATTATTTTATAAGGAGTTTGGTAGAGAATGGTAAGATTAAAGTTGTCAAGATTTTACTAAGGAGATGGTATCTAATATGGAATTATGTAACTTTTTTTTGAATACATATGAGAGCCACTTTGGACTCGGAATCATTTTGACTCTAGTAAAATTCGATCCCTGGACTATGTAACTTTCATTAAAAGTAAACATTACTTCTATTTGTTGTTTGTTAAGACGATGATTGTAAGAGTGTAAATGTATTATAGTATGATTTTGCGGTTATTAGGAGATGGTTGTAACGGAAAGATTATTGATTAAAATGCCGAATTGTGATTTTACTGGACCAAAACCGTGTTAGGCTAATTTATGGTTAAGTAAACTGTAAATAGAAAAAGCTGAGATCTCAGGACATACTTAATCAAACCAAATATTGTGGCTAGTTTAGCATTGTGATTATTATTATGTCAAATTGTGATCTTATTGGACTAAGTTGGCCTGATCGAAAACCTAATTGGTTCATATATAAGACTTTCTTATGTTTGGTTGGATCATTTATCTCATTCTCTCATTTTTATCTAACACACTTTCTTTTAAATTAGTAGGCTTCTATTCCTTCATATATTTAACAAATTCCTTCTAATTAACATGATCACCACTGGTTATATGTCTGTGTGTACCTTATTCATACTAGATCTATAAACTTTATGCTTTATGGGTTTTTGAAATACACCAGTGTACTTAACCAATTGTAACATTTATTTAAATGGAGAAGGTGATTTAATTCGATAACAGGTATTTTGATGTAACCCTTTTATATATATATATATATATTATAGATTCGTGATTTTCTTTCACTTAAATTAGGTGTTAATTAGTTTTAAAAAAGACCACAATTACTTTTTATTTTCACCATTTTTTATGATATTATGTAATTAGTCTACATTATAATTATGGATCAGTAAATTATTTATCTTTATCAACACACACCATTTTTATTGACAAACAACTTATTAGACCTTATAAAAATTACACCATTAGTTGTTGTGATTTGTGATATAGACATGTAGTGTGTTTCAAAATTATTATTTATAGTAAATTAAAAATTCCTATAACTAGAGGAATAACATATCAATTTTATGCAATTATTTTTTCTCTTTTACTTGTTACCTTTGGATCTTGAATGTTGACACAATACATGAGTTTTTGGATTAGTATCTACTCATCTGACTTTATTGGCGATGTGGAAAAACTTGGTTGTATAATATATTATATATATATATATATATATATATATATATATATTTCTTTTGTTTGATCGTTGACCATAATATTTCAATTAAAAGACACGCAGCACATTGAAAGGTAAGCTAACTCTCTCTCTCTCTCTCTCTCTCTCTCTCTCTCTCTCTCTCTCTCTCTCTCTCTCTCTCTCTCTCTCTCTCTTAGTTCGACGTTAAAATCTATGTGCATTATCTCATTGTCTTTTGGATGTTTTCTTGTAAAAAATTTGTCTGACTTGGAAAATGGTTGGATTTGAACAGGGTGCTTGGAATTAGTAAACATAGATATACCATAAAACAAAATTATTTCAGAGTAACTTCAACAAGAATAAAGTAAAACAATAAAACTTTAGAATACCCCTTCATTGAAAAAATCTCACCATACAGGAACTAATCTCTCTTGAAAAACCATTGCTACCATCGACCCCTTATCACCTTGAATATTCATATTTTTAATTTCATGAGTTTCAAGGAAACATGAGAGTAATTCTCCTTCAATACTTTCAAGAAGGATATTTTCATTCTTCAAACCATCAGAGGATGCGGTTAATTCCAGATACAAGTCCAACTCTAACCTGTTCACTCCAAGATTCCACCTCTCCGTATTTTTGCATTGCCCATATCTCAACGAACTGTTCCAAAGGTTGATTATACTTTGTGTATGCAAACAAAGCTAGAGTATCATTTAACACTGTAAGGGACTTGCACATTGAAAGGTAAGCTAAGTCTCTCTCTCTCTCTTAGTTCGACGTTAAAATCTATTTGCATTATCTCATTGTCTTTTGGATGTTTTCTTGTAAAAAAATTGGCTGACTTGGAAAATGGTTGGATTTGAACAGGGTGCTTGGAATTAGTAGACACAGAGATACCATCAAACAAAATTAGAAACCTCCCAAAAGAAAACATCAAACAAAATCTGAAACCTCCTCCATATCAACTGGGTACGGAACATTCAAGGCAAATGGCTGGAGTAGAAGGTCTCGTTCGGCATGATATTTCAGTGAGGATCTCCATGAAAAAATTATTTCATGTTGTTGATTGATTATTTGAACACCAACAAAAAATCATTGATTCGTTGTATACTTCTTATTAAAGAATTTATCATCTTTAGGCTTTTACTTGTTTTAAACTAGCTTTAATTAATGTAACTGGTCATCATTGATATCCTTTATTTGGATCAGTAATTATTTAATTAAGTGAAGCATTGATGTTGTTATTTCCAAGTTTTTAAAGTTATAACCTGGGTAGATTACATGCTTGTTCACAATCAAATAAATAATTAAATTTAAGATCATCTTTTATTGGAGACTTTCTTTCTTTGTTCCACATTTTCCTCATTTTTCTTGTGATATATGATATACCATATGAAAGATCTATATTATGGAAGTAGTTAAAGAAGTTAAGTTCATTAAGAATAATTAATCTGTCTAGCATCTTTTAAAAAACTCAAGTTCCCATTTATGAAGCATACGTTCTAAATAGTGATTACTTAGGTCGCTGGTAGGAAGACCACGATCGCGCATCCTCGACCTACCTTTTCTACAAGTACTTTCTAGATGCGTAATCTCCATCCCCTTCATGTCAGCCTTTAGTTACCAATATGTTGCTCAAATAGTTCTACATGAAGCCAATGTGGCATCTGTTATAACCTATATAACACGATTCGAGATAAGAGGTATATTATCTCTGTCAGGCATATCACGCTGAATTGGAAGCAATATTGTTTGGGCTTCAAAAGATGTCAATATAGTGTTTATTGAGATTAATATGTTAAGATACATACGTTAGTGAAGGAAAATGGAATCTATGAAAGACGTCTTGATACGACACTTAAGGCGTGCAAGGAGTGCTAGTAAACCATTTGAACTTTGGGTTAATTTACATCTATTATGAGTAAAATATGTGTGTCGATTAGATGGGAAAATGGTATTCGTGATAAAAATTTCCCAAGTATAAAGCTACACTTATTTACACATGATATAAAAAAAGAGAAGGTATAGTCTTCCATGAAAGTTTGATGTTTTGTTATGATGCATTCTTTAAACTTAAATTGAAATAGCTTGATGTTAAAACTGTTATTCTTTTACAAGGTGATTAAAATAGATTATTATAATGACACGGACATGAGGGATTCTCAATGGTACACTGTCTGAACATTTGTGTTTAAAATAGTCACACAAGTATTAGTGCAAGATATTTGACTTCATTGTGATAAGTCTGGGTTTGTTAGTATCGAATATGATAGATGTTTATATTGTACTTTTTTATATAAGTGTGTTGTGTATATCTTTGAGCATGTTGATGATATTAAATTAATAAGTAGCTCTATTAATTAAATCAACAAAGAAAAACATTATTTGCTTTTTGGACTTGACATGAATGATATAGGTAGTGCTAAAAGGATATTGACTTGAAGCAAAATTTACTACTTATATTGTGTACGCTGGCTCGGAATTGCAGCGACACTAAGGGTTATTTGGAATAGGCAAAACAAATTCGTATTTAATCAAACTATTCGATCTCCTCGGATTTATGGGCTAAGAAAGGACACAATGCGATTGGCTATGGATTTTGCATTAGCATGGGGAAGGAGCATGACAGTGCAGTTGTTGTTTTCCGTAAAAAGTTATTTAATTCGATGAGTAAAATCATATGGTCGCCTAAAGCTTAATGTGGATGGTAGTTGCGGCTTAGTTGAGAGAAAAAATAGGATAGGTAGTCTACTTAGAGATGGGGATGGACCATTTGTAGCTTGGTTTTTCATGCCTTGTGAGCTAAAATCTCCTATTAACTAAAAACGTTTATCACTTCATTATGGACAGAGATGGGCGGTGAAGCGGTGAATTAAGGATTTTCGCAGTGAGACTGACTCGAGGAAGGTTCACGCGTTAGTGAAGGGCAGTGCTAACTCAAAGAATTGGACTTACACTATAAGGCTTAGTTGCACTAAGATTCTCATAGAACACCCAAATTTTAAGATGAATTATATGTATCGTGAGGCAAATGATTGTGCAGACGTGTTTTCGAGAAAAAAGAGAAGGCATGCAAATCCTAAGTTCATTTTATACTCTACTTGAATGTATTCGTTAGTTTATTATTAACTAACAGCTTTCAAAGCTTCTCATGTATGAAAAAATATATTAGTTCTGACTATTTAAAAGGATAGAAAGAAAATTTAATGCTAAAACTTTAATAAAGACCATATCTTTAAAAAAATTGCTAATTAGCGAAATGTTAACGGTAATTAATCAATTGTATTCGAGTTTACATTAGGTAAGAACCGTATATCTTAGAAGTCTTGATTATACCCTGTTAGTGCACTTTCTACTACTTAGTAATAATAATAAGAAACTACTCAAACCATATGATGAGTATATTGATATAACCGTTCATTTAAGAAAATTATCTCGTTATATGGGTTGTTAAAAGAGGATGGACTTTTTCTTTTCCTTCCTACTATATTTATGATAGACAGTCTGATATTTATCTTAGCAAGAATTGTGTTACTTGTGTATATCATGAAAAACCAAAATGCATTGATAATAAAAAAAATTATTTTATAAGGAGTTTTGTAGAGAATGGTAAGATTAAAGTTGTTAAGATTTTACTAAGGAGATGGTATCTAATATGGAATTATGTAACTTTTTTTTGAATATATATGAGAGCCAATTTGGACTCGGAATCATGTTGACTCCAGTAAAATTCGATCCCAGGACTATGTAACTTTAATTAAAAGTAAACATTACTTCTATTTGTTGTTTGTTAAGATGATTATTGTAAAAGTGTAAATGTATTATAGTATGATTTGGCGGTTATTAGGAGATGGTTGTAACGGAAAGATTATTGATTAAAATGCAGAATTGTGATTTTATTGGACCAAAACCGTGTTAGGCTAATTTATGGTTAAGTAAACTGTAAATAGAAAAAGCAGAGATCCCAGGACTTATTTAATCAAACCAAACATTGTGGCTAGTTTAGCATTATGATTATTATTATGTCAAATTGTGATCTTATTGGACTAAGTTGGCCTGATTTTTGGCCCAAGTAAAATGTAAATAGAAAAAGGGAAGCCTACACTATATTATTATGACACTTCTTCTTGAGAATTGTCGATCTTTATTCTATTTGTACAAATTAAAATCTTAATTGGCCCATTTTACAAGATTATGACGTGTCTATTTGAGAATTGTTGATTTTTATTTTTTTTGTACGGTTCAGATCGAAAACCTAATTGGTTCATATATAAGACTTTCTTATGTTTGGTTGGATCATTTATCTCATTCTCTCATTTTTATCGGACACACTTTCTCTTAAATTAGCAGGCTTTATTCTTTCATATATTTGACAAATTCCTTCTAATTAACATGATCACCACTGGTTATATGTCTGTGTGTACCTTACTAATACTAGATCTATAATCTTTATGCTTTATGGGTTTGTGAAATACACCAGTGTACTTAACCAATTGTAACAGTTATTTAAATGGAGAAGGTGATTCAATTCGGTAACAGGTATTTCGATGTAACCTTTTTATATATATATTATAGATTCGTGATTTTATTTCACTTAAATTAGATGTTAATTAGTTTTAAAAAAGACCACAATTACTTTTTATTTTCATCTATTTTTAGGATCTTATGTAATTAGTCTACATTATAATTATGGATCAGTAAATTATTTATCTTTATCAACACATACCATTTTTATTGACAAACAACTTATTACACCTTATAAAAATTTCACCATTAGTTGTTATGATTTGTGATATAGACATGTATTGTGTTTCAAAATGATTATTTACAGTAAATTAAATATTCCTATAACTAGAGGAATAACATATAAATTTTATTTAATTATTTTTTCTCTTTTACTTGTTACCTTTGGATCTTGAATGTTGACACAATACATGGGTTTTTGGAACAGTATCTACTCATCTGACTTTATTGGCGATGTGGAAAAACTTGGTTGTATAATATATATATATATATATATATATATATATATATATATATATTTCTTTTGTTTGATCGTTGACCATAATATTTCAATTAAAAGACACGCAGCACATTGAAAGGTAAGCTAACTCTCTCTCTCTCTCTCTTAGTTCGACGTTAAAATCTATGTGTGTTATCTTATTATCTCATTTAAATTTATTTATATGCCAGCTAGGGAGCCTTAAAGGTCCCTTTTCTGATGCTCTCAACAAGATACGTCAGATTAACTCGAATAAGAAGAATGCTCGAGAATTAATTGAGTGGGAACCCGCGATTAATATTGAAAATCGGCCCAATTCATATTCCATTCCTTCTCTATTTGATCTTTCCGTAGGCGTCCTTACAAAGAATGTCGAGGGATTAGTTTCTCTCGACTATGTTCCAAATATTATAAGGAGAAAACTCACGAATGCTCTGTGTGATGATAGAAAAATGAATAGTCACGTCTTGGATCTACTATTACAAGGATATTTACCTGAGCTACACATCAAGGATTGCTCATGGTTACCAGACACCCAATTTGTCAAAAGTTTCGCAAATTTAGATACCACAGATTTACGGGTAATTATATTATTTTTAAGAACATGTTGAATTTTAGTAGGTTATTAACTTAAATGTGTTGATATGTTCTGTTATTCATGAAAAATTTAATTTACTTAATGATTACGTGAACTTGAAACAGGTACTTCAGCTTGATCTATGTGGACAAATAGCGTTTGAGTACTCATTACCTGAAACATTTGGAAAATGAGAGAATAGCTTACCGAAGCTAGCAATCATATCGCTAAAAGGAGCTGACCGATAAAGCTATACAAATTCTCCTTAAATCAGCACCAAAATTACTATCCATGAATCTGAGTCAGTGCTCTCTTGTAACAGAGATGGGTATTAAGCATATAGCTAATGCTCTGGGCCCCAAGGATTGTAAGACAGACGGTATATAGAGAAAAAAAGTTGTTAACACTAATTTGGTATAATGAAATGGAGCGCCATGTTTTTTTTTTTTTTGGTTACATGGGTGATCCGGGCTAGCATGCGCGCACCCGACTAATCCGATGGAGATATACATGTCTCCCTATATATATTCTCATGGTAAATCAGAACTAGGATACCCATGTTCAGGGAGAAGTTCGAGCCTTATACCTCTCACTTTTCTTTTTTCTTGGATAAGTAATTTCATAGGAGAAATGGTATAATGTACAATTAAGCTACATAGATTTAAAAGTTTTTTTAGGACGTGTAAAGAAGAGACAAAAAAATTAGCCAATTCCTATCCTATTAAAATTATCCAATGTGGAAGATGCAGAATAATATCTAAGCGAAACTCACATGCCATTTGGTTGATATTCCGGATGATCAGTTAGATTATCCAGTTTGTTGCTGACAGCTGCCTAATACCTTGAATGAGTTTAAGCTTATCTGATAAAATTGTTTTGTCTTTCATTGAAAAATCAGCGCATTTTCCGTATCTTTCAAAATTGTTAGGGCCTCTCCTTCCAAAAATTAGTTGCAGAATAAAGTATTTTTATAGTTGATTCTACAACCCGAATTTTGTGAAATTAAACAATCCATATTTTAGTAGTTTATAAGGTTTACTAAAGGACGCGTCACATGAGAAAATAATATTAGACTCGTTGATGGAAGATTCTGTATTTTGGTTTTATCTGTCTTGAAAGATTTTATTAGAAGAGGGATTAGTCTTTCTCTATTCTGAACAGTGTAATACTCTCATTACTTTAAATCACTAGTTTATTCTCATAAGTTTAAGTTAGTAATTATCTATTCACTAGTCTATTCTTATCGAGAAACATACAAGAATCATTAATTATTCTTGAAGACATGATAGGTGTACAAAATAAATAAGATAGAAAAATGCATAAGTTAAACTCCTTTAACGTTCTATTATTAGAGAGGATTTCACCGCTCATAATAAGATTATTTTGCACCCGCCATATATTGACATATGGTAGGGCAATGCAATTTTTCAATACTTTTCGCCTTAAATTTTTACCGAGTTTTAAGTTTCAAGACACTCAAAATGGTGTTTATCTCTTTTTCAATACCAAACCATTTTCTCATATATTCTAAAGAAAAGGTATTTGTTAGATTCAAAATCTTTCCCACACATTTCACAAAGAGGGTCCAATTTCATATAAACTATCATATCCTATGTGCGAAATCTCTCTTATTGTCATCCATACAAGAATATCATGTTTTGAAACAACATAAGAGTTTCACATAATATTGGCCCAATTTTTTGAAAAAGATTGGTGACGGAAAACATTATAAGGAGATTTATATAAACAAAGAAACCCACTACTTCTTGGCTTACAAGCAAATGTTTGATCATTTGGGATGGAGAACCAATGATGCAACACTTGTATTCCTCCTTCATACCCAACCAAAATATCTATTTTATCTTCTAGTACCCATAATTTTCTAAATAAGGAGAGTCTAATTTTTTCACATGACATAACCAAATTCATTAATTTTCATATATTCTCTATGAACCCATTTTATCCATAATGAGACTTCTTTCGTCACTATTTTCACAACATCTTCATGAGCAAAACGTTGTTTTAAACTCCTAGATCTTTAAAACCAAGGTCTCTTTCATTTTTTTGGTATGGCTATATTCTTCAGTTTGATTTGCATAGATTTTCCATCCCCTGTAAAATCTCCTACAAATACTCACGATTCAATCACAGACAGAAATAAGTATCGAAATATAGATGGCCAAAATCAAACTATTCTGAAGAACCGATCTAATAAGTTGAAGGCGACCCACGTATGAAAAAGAAGAATCATTTCCAATACCGCACATAACTCTTCAGCTTACCAATGAGAGGTTTGTAGTCTCTCGAGAATAAAAATTGAAGTTCTAAGAGATGCACCCAAATATCAAAACGACATATCCCAATTTTCAAGTTGAGTAATTTTCATAATATCATCAATAACCTCACTCTTAATTCTCACATATTAAACATTTGATTTTGTATATTTAAATGAAAACTCGAATACTTACTAAACTCCTCCAAACAATCCATAAGTATTTTTGCCGAATTATGGTCTCCTTTACCTAAAAGCATGATATCATCGACAAAAGCAATGTGGGTGATCTTATTTTTCCTGCATTTTGGATGGTGTTTGAACCAAACATTTGTATTCTTTTTCAATAACCTCGACAAATAATCAAGACACGGAATGGAAAGGTAAGTAGAGATATGATAACCTTTTCTTAAGCCTTTTTCACTTTTGAAGAAGCCACGAATTTCCCCATTAAGCGCAACGGAATATGAATATTTTGTACATTCCATAACTCAGTTAACAACCAAACCGGAAGATTTAACCCTTTGAGTACCTCCCTAAGGCAATCCCATGATACCAAATCATACGCTTTTTACAAATCAATCGTGATAGTACATCTAGGTGAGCTACTATTATTGTTATACTCTCTGAAGATATCTTGCATTAAATGAATATTCTCGGCTATCTATCTTCCGGGAATAAAAGTATTTTGTGATTGATCAATGATCTCTTCAGAAACCGGATTCATGTGATCCGCAATAATCATTGTGATTGCTTTATAAATTACATTACAACACTATATGGTCTATAATGCTCAACAATCACTGAATTTTCTTCTTGCGAATGAGAGCAATAATAGTAGCATTTAATTATTTAAGTAAAAATCCGGTAGTGAAGAATTATATACTTCTTGAATTACTTTGTCTCCAACTAGCTCCCAATATCTCTTGAAAAATAGTGAAGAAAACCCATCATGGCAGGGTGCTTTATCATCAGTTATACGAAAAATGGCCTATTTTATCTCAACACCAGAAACCTCTTTACACAAGCCCAAGCCTTGTTATTGTGTCAACATATTACCCCAACCAAAAACATCACAATCCACATGTTCCATATCAATTTTCATACCCAACAATATCTTATAATAATCATAGAACACAACTTCTACTTAAGCACTACAAGTAGTATCTTCCCCATTAGAAAGTTTGACCTTTGTGATAAACTTTTTGCGTTGCTTACTCTTCATGAGCTGATGGAAAAGTGGCCATTCCTAGAGTGTAATAAAAATCAACACTAAATAGGAGAAGCAACTAACCGCTTGTGTACGGGGCGTTCCAAGTAATAGATAAATAATAAGGGATTTCGTCTCAGGGACTGTGAGGTATGATGAATGTGTTTAATAGGTAGAGAGAATTAATTGCAATACAAAATAAATAAAAGATAAATAGATATTTGTTTAGGTGTTTGAATGTAAAGAGACTAAACGCAACAAAGTAAATTAACTAGATTGATATAAAGTAAAGAGTAAAGATTAGTCGCAGTATGAGAGCTATACTTGAGTCTCGCTAGGGATCCACCTAAGTTCATACATTTAGTGTTTTCGTTTAAGGGACAAGTTGGTGATTCTATATTAGTCGGGACTCTACAATCTCATAACTCATGTCAAGGTAGACTTAGAAGCTGTCTTATAGTATTACAAACCCCGTCAGGGCGATTATAAGCTACGTTGAGATGATTAATACTTTTACCCAATTGGCTACGCTGTTAGTCAAGCCTGTGAGGATCAATGATGAACAACATGTGTTTATTAATTAGTTCAGAGATTTAAACCCTCGTCAAGGTGATCACCGCCACTAGTGAATAGCCTAATCACTATAACTTAGCTAATTCTGATTCCTGACTCAATTAAAATTAGTAAATACGCATTAACTAAATAACAATATGGAAAACCTAACTTGAATTAAATTAAGACAATCCCAAATCCAAAAATACTAAAATAAATAAACTAGGGCTTAACTCATCATGCGATTATCAAAGATTATTACGTTTAGCTCAACTGAAATTAAACAAAGAAGGGAAATTAATAGAATACATTTTCCTAAAAACATAAATAAAACTTAGAGAGAGGAATTGATTTTAGTTGATGTTGGAGAAAGGAGTTTCTCAAGCTTCTACTCTTCTCTCTGCCTCTTTGCTACCTTCTGAAAGTTGGAAAATATGAAGTGTCCTAAAAATGAAGTCTGAATAACTTAAATAATAAGTAAAATCGGATTGAGCCCTAATATTATTTAAGTGAATGATTACGGGCCCAAGTCCAATCAGTAATTCCCGCATCTGTTGTACACATTTCAGTAAAACAGTCGTAAGTCCAAATCGCCTTTTTCCACTTCTCAATTCGAGCGAACTCAGAGGCGCACCTTTTGACTCCTCCTTTTGATCTAAGACTTTATAATCCACTTCCCTTACTCATATCGATGCTTCCTAAAATCTATGTACCTAATAAATTCATACTAAAATACACAAATTAATGCACAAAAACTATAAAAATGCAATTATCATAATTCTGAGGTGAGAAAGTGCAATATGACAAAATAAGCTCAAAATTCAATCTAATAAGTCCAAATTCTACCTGAAATGATTTCTCCTAAGGGCATATATTTATCACACAAAGGTAGACATCAAGACCCCCAACTCAAACCTTTGTCGTCCTCACAAAGTAAGACAAAAATAGAGGTCTTAGGTGAGACGCAAAATGCAGAGTCCAGTGAATGATACCAAAAGCAAAACTTAAAGTAAATCTCATATAGTATAACTTAAGAATTCACGCACACATACACCTATCATGAAAAATCAAACATAAATAACGTCAATCCAAAATTAAATTCACAGTTCTAGAAGATTACACTTAATACTTAGCTCGCGATGGTGGCTATAGGGTGTTTATCGATCCTTACTTGCTTTGAACGCTCCACTTAGCTTACTCCCTATTAGCTGAATTGTTAATTAACTATGTACCTAAGAATCACGAGGTCTTTACGGTTTTAGCATAGACTTAGGGACGGAATGGTATGTATATTTGGTAAATTTGAAGTGAGCTTTTGCCTCTCTCCTCACTTACCATCAACTAATAGTTCAAGAGCTTAAGTTTACACTCGAATTTGTTCTCATTCAACCCACTTGACGCACTAATTTAGCGTCCTTAAATCAACCCAATTAGCACTAAAGATTATTTCCATAACTTCCACTTTGCCTGTTACTTTTTTTTGTAAGATATCCATGACCATCATTTTGATGTGAATGGTCATGTATCTTATAAATTTGTTCTTTTTCTCTTTTTTTTTCAAAGACTCCGGCAAAAGGTTAAAATTAATATATCATCACAATTATGTACTAAATACAAACACATAAAAAATCCCTCCCAATGTTATTTCCCATAACGAAACCCACCACTCCAAACTCAAGCTCAAAATAAGAAGTCTTAGGATTGTGATTTTGATGTCTCCCTAATTGTTCTTATTTTCGACCCTTAGGAGAAATCATTTTTGGTGTTTATTTAATTAATTTGATAGACTTTTGGACTAAATATGCAATATTATGATTTTCCTCTTTTATTTCTAGCATTTATAGTTTATTAAGCTTTTGCGCGTAATATTGGTATTTTTAGTGTAAAGTTTACAGGTTTTAGATGTTAGCTAGAAGAGGAATCCGAGGAGAAAGTCAAAGATCAAAAGATAGAGTCAAGACTTGAAGAGAAATCCCGAAGATATTATTTCTAGATTGCTGATTTCGAGGCACCTAAGCGATGATTTAGCCGCTGACCTTTGAAGAGAAAACACTCCCTATCGAGTTACGGAACTTTAGCAACTGGAATGAGGTCAATCGGAGTCATAACGCATCGGGAAAAGCCGTTTTAGTGAAGGTGTATCAGCAGTTACGGGATTTTGGGCTTAGTTAGTGGACTTGGGCATTTTATATTTCATTTAATTAAAAGCCTAGGTCCAAGTCCGAATTTGCACTTATAAAAGGAGGTCTGGACTTCTATTTTTCACACAATTCACATTCTGCAAGATTAAAAACACCAGAGAGAAGCAACTGAAGGAAGGAGAAGAAGCTACAAGAGCTGGAGAGAGTCTATATCTCCGTTCGTAGTCATTCCGATTCCGGAAATTAGGTTTTTCTTATCTTTTAATTTTGTCATCAAATATGAATTCCATTTATTTTAATCTAGTTTTTCTTTTTAATATGAGCTAAACAATTCATAGTGCTTGAGAACAATTAATGGGTGAATCCCAGTCTTACTGAATTACGAATGTTGAATTTGGGTTTCTGTTAAATTAAATTAAATTAGGTCTTTTACTCTTTTCAATAAATTGAGATTAATTACTGTTTTTGGAGTAGCTAACTAAGAACAGGTGTTAGTATCTAGGCTATTCCAATTAGTGGCGATTGGATCATCCTGACGGAGGGTTTAGGTACGGAAATATTTATTTAATCTAAAATAGAAGCTATTGATTCTGACGAACTTAGCTAATTTTAGGGCGAATGTGGTAATTAACTTAAACATCTAAAAGTGGATCATATTTACCCTGACGGGACTAGTGACACTCTAGGATAGCCTTATAGTCCACCCTGACAGGGTTATAAGGAATGTAGAATCCCGACCATTGTAATTGACCGTTTAGCCCTTAAACAACATAAGTTAGGAAATAGGATTGGGAGGATCCTTGCGTTCTCAAGTGCTACTTCTCATATTGCGTTTTACATCATTTTACTTGCGTCTTAACTTTTATTTGCATTTTAATAATTGTCTTTCATTTATTTAGCTTTAATACAAAAACCAAACAAACATATTAGTTTTATTTGCTTTCATAAGTGCATCAATCATTAATAGGTAAGCATTGTAGTCAACCATCCCGTCCTTGGAACGAATCTGTTTTATCAGTTATACTACTTGAGACAACCGTACACTTGCGGTTGTGGTTTGATTATTATTTTCATTTATTTAGAACACACAAAGGACCACCAAGTTTTTGGCGCCGCTGCCGGGGACGGTAGCGTGTGACCACGGTGTTTATCCTTTAGTGATAGTTGCATTTATTTTATTTTATCAGTTTTATGCTTTTTGTTTGTTCATTTCTTTTCAGGTTTTTAGGTTTGGTGTATGCGAAAAAGGCTACTCAAGGATCTAGAGCCAACACCTCCGATCCTTAGTAATCAAGAATCGTTGATCAGACTTGCTAACAAGAGAAGAAGAGAACGAGAAGCTTTAGAGGTAGCAGAATTAATTAACAGAATGGAAGAGATCAATCTTCAAGATAATCAACCAGGTCAACTAGGCGCAAATGGCCAACCTTTGGCTCCAAGCGGTATTCCTCCAATTCCACTAGTGAATCCTAATCCTCAAGTTCAGATAGTGATGAATCCAGATCCGTGGTTTACTAATGGACCACCAGAAGTTCCATTCTGTGCTCCTGCTATAGGAGTAGGTGCTCCAGATATTGATGTTCCGCGATTCCGTCCAGATTCGGGTATGTTAGCTCAATTCCAAAATTTTGGGAATTTTCGTGGAAGACCATCAGAAGATCCTCTTAGAGCAGTACAAAAGTTTAAGCAGATATGTGATTCTTATATCACACAAGGAGTTTCAAGAGAACAGATGTATTTTGCTGCGTTTAAATTTTTTGTTATTGATGGAGCTAGTGAATGGCATGATACGCAAGATCCTACGAAGATAACAAATTGGGACCAATTAGAGACTGCTTTCTTTGACAGATATTACCCAAGTAACATGAGGTTAGATGATGAATTAGAATTGACGCATTTCCGTCAAGAATATGATGAAACTGTGGGTAAAAGTTGGACAAGATTTCAGATGTGTTTACGTAGAGTCCCCAATCATGGCTTTTCAAAACAACAACAGCTAAAAATCTTTTACAGAGGCCTTGATGGGACTTCAAGAGAAAAGTTGGATACGTTATGTGGTGCAGGATTCCTTCAAGTTCAACCCGCTCATGCTAAAATCATTTTAGAAAGAACAGTCAAGAATGAAGTTGGGTGGAATTCAGTAAGAACACCGGTTAAAGGAGTCAATAATGTTAATATCGAAGAAAAGTTTGCTACGCTAGAGACAAAGATTCAATCCACACTAGAACAACAACTGAGACAACTTACTCTAGCCGTGAAAGAAGGTTTTTCGAATAAAAGAGGTGAGGTAAAGATTGCAGAAGAGATATATGGATGTGAGTATTGCGGTGTTAATGATCATAGTTGGGAAAATTGTCAAAATAATCAAGAATCCGTGATGTTTGTGTCCAATAGAGGTAACTTTAATTCGAGTGGTAATGGATATCAGCCTAACAGAAACCATCCTGGGTTTCAATACTCAAATCCTAATGGGGCAGCCAATCCTACCTATGCATATCAGCCGCGTCCCCAAGATAACAACTACAATCCAAGACCACACAACAATTATCAAGGAGGACAGAATCAAAATTATGTTCAGAGACAAGCTCCTCAAGACAATTATGATGACACAGTGAATCAGAAAGCCTTACCTGCCTATCCACAAGAAGGTGTAGTTACCCTTCAGAAAACAGTTGAAAGTTTAATTGCTCTTCAGACACAAGCTATGGAACGTCAAAATGCAGCCGAAGCAAATATGAAGTTGTTCCAGAATCAGCTAAGTCAAATTAATAAACAACTGAATCAACGTCCACAAGGACAACTTCCTAGCGATACTGAGAATCTGATCCAAATCGAAGATTGTAAAATCATCTCTCTCAGAAGTGGTAAGAACCTTCCTCCACCTCCTTTTCCGGTTATGAAAGAAAAAGAAGTGAGAAAAGAAAAAGAGGTGGTGGATAAAGATAAACCAGTTGAAGAAGAAGAAGTGGAGAGGTCTAAGGAAATTCCGAAAAAGAAAGATGATACTATAACAAACCGTCCTCCTCCACCATTTCCATCTAGAGTTCAAAAGAAGGGTGATATGGCTGATTATCGAAAATTATTTAACAAGGTAAGAGGTCTTAGCATAAATATTCCGTTGCTAGAAGCTATTCGAGATGTACCCAAAAATGCTAAGTTTTTGAAACGAGCCCTAACAAACAAAAGGTCGTATTGTGATAATGAGATGATTGGTCTTCCTGAAGAATGTAGTGCCATTTGTCAAAGTAAGCTACCTCCAAAGTTAGTTGATCCTGGGAGTTTCACAATTTCGATATCGATTGGAGAAGAATGGAAAGGTAAGGCACTATGTGATTTGGGTGCAAGCATAAATCTTATGCCCAAATCGATCTTTGATAAGCTTAATATCGAAGCAAGACCCACTTCTATGGTCTTCCAAATGGCGGATCGATCTCTTGCACATCCGGAAGGCCGAATCGAAGATGTCCTCGTTAAGGCAGGTACGTTAATTTTTCCCGCTGATTTCATTATACTTGATTACGACGCGAATAGGAATGTCCCCATTATTTTGGGAAGACCATTCCTAGCCACGGGGCGTACCTTGATTGATGTAGAAAACGGTGAAATGATTATGAGAATCCAAGACGATGAGATGAAGTTTAATGTGTTTAGACCTATGAAGTTTCCGGATTCCAAGGAAGAATGTTTTCGTGTAGATGTAATGGAACCGGTAAGAAAAGAGCCAATTAATGTTGTGGAAACCTTAGGGGTGGAGGAAAAAGAACTAAGAAAGAAACCACCGATCAAAGTTCCTCCAAATCCTAAGAGAAATCCACCACTCAATCATGCGAAGAAGAAAGAGAAAACACGTGTCACGAAGGTTCCAAAGGAACTTAAGAAGGAAAGAAAGAAAAAGGAGTTCAAAGTAGGCGAAGAAGTTGCTATGAAAAAGCCTAAACCTCCTCCAAAGACATGTGAATCAAAGAACTCTTGGCTAGGACCATTCGTGGTTGCTAAGGTTATCTCAGATAAGCTAGTTGGAATAAAAGTTAAGGGTTGTAAATTCCGAGTTGCAAATATTGATAACCTCACTCACTGCTGGGGAGGTTATGTCAATGACTAAAGAATGAGGTAACTCGTCGAGCTTAACGACGTTAAACAAAAGCCATTTCTTGTATATTAGTTTAAGTTTTTATTTTTCGTAGTATAAATTCGTTTGATTTTCGTTAATTTAATGTTTATTATTAAGAAATGAGGAAGGGTAGTTGTTTTTGATGATTTCAGGGGTAAAAGGGTCATGAGTTTGGGGTCAAAACAAGGAGAAAACGAAAAATTATGGAGTCAACAGCAGGTTTGACCGGCTAGCCGGCGAGCTGGCCGGCATACCGGTCAAAACGAGCTGATGACCCCAAACCTTCTGACCACTGCGTCAGCGATGACGCAACACTGCTGCGTCACGATTCGCGCCATCGGGATTCACCGGCATGCCGGTCAGATGACCGGCTAGCCGGCCAGCAAAAAGAGGAGTTCTGATCACTAGGTCAGCGATGACGCAAGCACGCTGCGTCTCCATTCCCGCCATCGACATGCCGCCGGCATGCCGGCGAATCCGCCGGCTAGCCGGCTAGCCGGCCGATGAAGGTGGACTTTCTGATCACTGCGTCAGCGACGACGCAAGAGAGGTAAAAAAAAAAAAAAAAAAGAGTACAAATTTTTCCGAAAATTTATTTTCCGCCGACACAGTGACCGACATGCCGGTCATCCGCCGGCTAGCCGGTCAACTTCTGTGATCGGCGGTTTTAAGGGTTCAAACCCTATAATTTTTACCCTCTTTCCCAAACCTACCTCTTATTACGAGTCCTAGCCGCCAACTACTCCTAAAATCATCATAACAACAACATTATACCACCAATCCTTCCCTCTAAACATCCTCCAAGATCACAATCAAACTATTAAACTTCCAAAATACCAAAGCTTCACACTTTAATCCGAAGTTTTCTTTCACCAAAGCTAAAATTTATCCATTAAACCTTTCCCAAACCGTGAAATATCCATGACCCAGCTCTAAACAATCCATAATTCAAACCCAAACCTTCAAGAACACTAAAATCACAATTTTATCCAAACCTTTTGAGGGTCTTGAAGCTTTGAGTTTGGGGTCATCGGAGATGACCATGAAGGTTAGGAAAAGTACGAAGAACATGGTGACGAAAGCGATTGGGTATTGAGGAAAGATTTTAATAGAGGAGATGATGCTTAGAGGGCAAGTAATAAATGAAAACGTGGAAAAATTTGAAGAATTTCGAGGTGATGAAGAACACTTTAAACTCAACCATTGATGAAGAAGAATTCAAAACCTCAACTTGGACGCAACACCGACACCAGCCTCGCGCTGGTTAAGATACATTTTCTTTCCTTTCTCATTTAGTGTAAATTATTTTATTGCTTTGAGTCTTTTCGAGTCGTGGGGACACGACTCATTTTTGAGTTTGGGGTGGGGTTCGTTGCCTCATCCCAGTTTTTATGTGTTATGTGTTTCATTTGCTTTCAATAAAATAATTTTCGGAGTTGCGTTTGACTATAGAAGATTTTAAATGTTCCTTTAAGCATACTTTTGATGAATCAATGATAGTAAATAGTGGACTTTAGGGAATAACATAAAACGCATTTACAATTGCATGCGAACATAGGTAATTGATAGGAAAGATTAATGAACAATGCAAATGAAATAAGCTTGTACTTAAGGAATATGTTTGGTGTGTAGAACGTGAAATCCTAATTAGTAGAGAACCCACCTAGATATGAACTAAAGACAAGCTATGTACTTAGGGAAATGATAGGGGCAATTCTTTGTTAGCCATTTGAGGCCTTTTAGCTTGCTATCCCTTATTATAATTTTATCCGTCTTAGCCCAATTTTGAGCCTTAAGCCTTTTCTTTTGTAGCCACGATATAAGCCCATTATCCTTTAGATTATTAGGCATGACCAAATGACCCGCACTTGAATCACAACCCTGAGACTTGTCTCGAGTTTGAGTTTGGGATGGAGGGTCCACATTTGGTAATTTACATTGGGAAGGGATTATATGTGTTTGTATTGGGGCACAAAAATAAAAGATGATATGATTATTTTGTAACCCTTTGCCGAGATTTGAAAAAGAAAAAGAAAAAAAGAAAAAAAAATATATATATATATAAGAGACATGACTTTTCACATCAAAATGATGGTCATGGGTATCTTGTACAAAAAAAAAGAAAAAAAAAGAATAAATAAATCGGCAAAGTGGAATATTTTTGGAAATCCTCTTAGTTTTATTTGGGTTGACATTAGGGACGCAACATTAGCGCGTCAAATGGGTGAGTGAGAACATTTTTTAGCGTAAACTCAAGCTCGAGGACATTGTTGATGGTAAGTGAGGAGAGAGCCAAAAGCTCACTTCAAATTTACCAAATATACATCCATACCGTCCTTAAGCCATTATTAAAACCGTAAAGACCTCGTGATTCCTAAGTGCATAGTGAATTTATGATTCTGTTGATAGGGAATACACAAGGTGGAACGTTCAAAGCGAGGTAGGATTAATGACCACCCTATAGACATCATACAGAGATGAGTACAAGTGCAACCTTCAAGCATTGCGACTTTAATTTTATGATTGAGATTATTTATATTTGATGTTGCATGATTAGTGTATGTGTATGTTAGTTCTTAAAGTTTTGCTATATGAGAGTTATCTTAAGAATTGCTTTAGGTTTATTTGCTAACTTCTATTTGTTCTGGCGTCTACTTTTACCCCTTGTTTTGTTTTGTTTTGCTTTGTCGGGACGACAAAGGTTTGAGTTGGGGGTCTTGATGTCTCCCTAATTGTTCTTATTTTCGACCCTTGGGAGACATCATTTTTGGTGTTTATTTAATTAATTTGATAGACTTTTGGACTAAATATGCAATATTATGATTTTCCTCTTTTATTTCTAGCATTTTTAGTTTATTAAGCTTTTGCGCGTAATATTGGTATTTTTAGTGTAAAGTTTACAGGTTTTAGATGTTAGCTAGAAGAGGAATCCGAGGAGAAAGTCAAAGATCAAAAGATAGAGTCAAGACTTGAAGAGAAATCCCGAAGATATTATTTTTAGAGCTAAAAATCCATTTTCCAGGCCATAGATTGCTGATTTAAAGGCACCTAAGCGATGATTTATCCGCTGACCTTTGAAGAGAAAACGCTCCCTATCGAGTTACAGAACTTTAGCAACTGGAATGAGGTCAATCGGAGTCATAACGCATCGGGAAAAGCCGTTTTAGTGAAGGTATATCAGCAGTTACGGGATTTTGGGCTTAGTTATTGGACTTGGGCCTTTTATATTTCATTTAATTAAAAGCCTAGGTCCAAGTCCGAATTTGCACTTATAAAAGGAGGTCTGGACTTCTATTTTTCACACAATTCACATTCTGCAAGATTAAAAACACCAGAGAGAAGCAACTGAAGGACGGAGAAGAAGCTACAAGAGCTGGAGAGAGTCTATATCTCCGTTCGTAGTCATTCCGATTCCGGAAATTAGGTTTTTCTTATCTTTTAATTTTGTAATCAAATATGAATTCCATTTATTTTAATCTAGTTTTTCTTTTTAATATGAGCTAAACAATTCATAGTGCTTGAGAACAATTAATGGGTGAATCCCAGTCTTATTGAATTACGAATGTTGAATTTGGGTTTCTGTTAAATTAAATTAAATTAGGTCTTTTACTCTTTTCAATAAATTGAGATTAATTACTGTTTTTGGAGTAGCTAACTAAGAACAGGTGTTAGTATCTAGGCTATTCCAATTAGTGGCGATTGGATCATCCTGACGGAGGGTTTAGGTACGGAAATATTTATTTAATCTAAAATAGAAGCTATTGATTCTGACGAACTTAGCTAATTTTAGGGCCAATGTGGTAATTAACTTAAACATCTAAAAGTGGATCATATTTACCCTGACGGGACAAGTGACACTCTAGGATAGCCTTATAGTCCACCCTGACAGGGGTATAAGGAATGTAGAATCCCGACCATTGTAATTGACCGATTTAGCCCTTAAACAACATAAGTTAGGAAATAGGATTGGGAGGATCCTTGCGTTCTCAAGTGCTACTTCTCATATTGCGTTTTACATCATTTTACTTGCGTCTTAACTTTTATTTGCATTTTAATAATTGTCTTTCATTTATTTAGCTTTAATACAAAAACCAAACAAACATATTAGTTTTATTTGCTTTCATAAGTGCATCAATCATTAATAGGTAAGCATTGTAGTCAACCATCCCGTCCTTGGAACGAATCTGTTTTATCAGTTATACTACTTGAGACAACCATACACTTGCGGTTGTGGTTCGATTATTATTTGCATTTATTTAGAACACACAAAGGACCACCAGATTTAAGTGTGTGTCATATGGAAAGTTCTATAAACTACTTTTTGCCTATAATCGGCGCCTAGGCGAGCTAGGCACCGCTTCCATGACGACTAAGGCTCTAGGCAAAATTGCCTAACATTTTTACTAGACATAGGCGGGTGAGGGGCGATATGATGTTTAGGCTCTCCGAGGCGGCGATTTCTACAGCTTAGCCTTCAAGCCAATTTCGCAATACTTAGTGATTTTTTGTAATACTCGCTGATTTTGGATAATACTCCGTGATTTATATTAATACGTAGTGCTTTTATGTAATAATTAGTGTTTTGATATTAATATGTAGTAATTTTATGTTAAACTTAGTTATTTCACATAATATTCAGTGATTTTTTGTTATACTCAATGATACTCAATAATTTTGCATTAATACTTAGTTAATTTATGTTAATATTAGGTGATTTTAAATAATAATCAGTGATTTCAAATAATACTCAACGATTTCAAAAAATACTCAGTGCTTTCAAAAAATACTCAACAAAATCACTACATAGTGAATAACACAAGTATTACTACTTAGAAATACACTAGTAAAAAATTACTCAAAGAATCAACCCGCAAAATCAGTACTCAGAGAATTCGTCAGCAAAACCAGTTAGTACTCAACAAAAATATCTAAGTACTCAGCGAATTTGTGAGTTATTTTGCATGATAATATAATTTGTGTGTTAGTATACTGGAAAAAAATCTCTAATTAGCTAGAGAGTTCTTCTAGTACTCAACAAATTTGTGAGTTATTTTGCATTATCATATACTTTGTGTGTTAATATACTCGACAAAAATATAAGATTTCTCACAAGAATTCTCTAATTAAGAATTAACATAAGACTAAAGGAAAAATGGCACAAAAAATAGTAGACTAAAACCATACAGCATAATCGCATAATTGAAAAAAAATAAAATCCAAAATTAAGGAAATATATAACAAAATTACATTTATTAATAAAATTCAAAATCAATACAAAGAAGAAAAAGAAAAGAAATCACCGAGGATCTACTGTTGATGCCATGTAAGTCGAAGCCATGCCTGCTGCTGGAAACAAACACCTCACCAGAAAAGATGGAAACACCTTGAAGATAACTATGATTTGTATTGCTAACTCTAATATACTACTCGAACTTCGATCTATTGTTGGTAACTCCAATTGGTTGAAAGTCATAATGCACGCAAAATTCTTGTTGAACGGAAAAAAAATTACAAAACTTAATACAAGTTTTATATTGAATTTTTTTTGAAGGTAAAGAATATGGATATACGTACCACAATATTCTTTAATGTACTTATAAGAAGAATAAGTGAGCAAAGTTTGTAAAATTTTAGGAGTGGACGAGAAAGAGAGAGAGAGAGAGAGAGAGAGAGAGAGAGAGAGAGAGAGAGAGAGAGAGAGATGTAAAATTAAGGTTTAATGGTATGTTTTTATTTTTGGGTTGTTATATTTAGTATATATATCAGTAAAATAAAAAAGAGTATAATGAGTAGTGGTAAAATAGGTGCGTAGTATTAGATAATATTAGTAAAATTTAGTAAGAAAAGTAGATACATACAGTGTAGTTGGGTTTTAAAGAAGAGGTCTTTAAAACCAGTTGTGTATAAATCTCTTATTTTAACTTAATATGAGCACACCAATTTTTGGTAATGTGATTCGTCTGGTTTCATTTTCCACCTTGAGCTCCACCCTCTTCTAAATATGTTCCTCTATTGGTGGTTTTCACAGAAAATGTTCCTACTTTCGATTAAACATTGTTGATTTGTCCATTACAAACTTTCGTTTGTCTCTCACGCGAAGGACAAGAGAACGGGCTTTGTTAACTGTGGGTAGTGGCTCAATGAGAATTGTGATGATGCATTATGTGTCAAAGGCTACAGATTCGAGGATTAGTAGAGCCATCGTGGAAGGTATTGCTGTAGTTAGACGGGGAACTCGATGGCTCTTGGTCAATGGGTCGGAGGTGAGTTTTTGGTTAGATGTTTGGTTGGGGGACCACCCCTCAATTGATTGTGCTATTGGGAATGTGGCATTGGAAGAACGTAAGAGTAAAGTTAAAGATTATGTCGACGAAGATGGCTCTTGGGATTGGGGTAAATTCTGATCCTTTTTCCCATCTTCAAAACTCCTGGAAATTACGCAAATTTCGGTGAATAATTGTACTGAGAGTAGAGATAGGTTATCTTTGACAAGGGAACTACATGGAATTTATCTTCGACTAGATTAGCTTTGGAGGAATGAGAAGGGAAAGAGATTGACTTATCCTTTAGTCGATTCGCTTCTTCGACTTGGATGTGGCTGATGAGCTCTTGGAGGGTCATTTCTTTCTTTTTGTGCCTGAGGTGGTTGCGGTATTCACTCCAAGATGGGGGAAATTTCTCAAGCAAAATGTTGGCTTGAAGAATTTCACACATCTTCATGCCTTCGGCGATAACCTCCGCGCATAGGTTTTCGTACACATGGAGTTGTTCAGTCATGGGTTTCTGATCCGTAAGTCTAAAGTTATACCAATTCCCAGTCACGTACTTTTTCTTACCCGAATCATCAGCCCCATACTTCTTCTCGAGAGTTTCCCATATGACCTTTGCCGATTTCTCTTTGGCAAGGAGGTCAAAAATTGGATTAGTAACGTTGTTCAACATCCAGCCGAGCCATGGTGTTAGCTCTTTTGAACCTAGATTCGAGGGCAGCATGCCTAGCTAGCTCTTGTTCAGTATGAGCTCCAATCTCCAAAAGTGGAGGAGCCTCGACTATAGCAAAGTCGAGTTCATACTGTTCAAGGCATATCATTATTTTTTGCGCCCAACGCTTATAGTTAGAACCATTAAGGGGTTCCAACTTGTTCGCGTCGAGAAGTGGCTTAGTGTTCAAAGAGGAACCAACAGCCGAAATAGGAAGAGCCATTTTCTAAAATAACCGGTGGAAAATAAAATGAATATCTTTTTAAATTGTTATTACAATAACCACTAGTTGTACAAAAGAAATGGTTTCCCGAAAAGAAAAATAATGAGAATAAAAACGAGTTTAAGTGTAAACAAACTATTACACGGAAAAAAACGAAATAACAATTACACGGAAATTGAAATAACGTTTACACGGAAATTGAAATAACAATACACAGAAATTCCAATAACAATACACGTAAAACGGAAATACACTTACACGATACAGAAAAACGAAGTCACCGTCAAACTATGGTTGTTAAAAAGATATTCCGGCGTGACCGGTATCTCTAACAGAACTAAAACTACGTTTAGGAAAATATAGAGAGAAGGTGGTGAGGCAGAGAGTTTTTCCTTTGTGTATTTTCGTCGCTTCTGAAAGTGGAGTGAGTGCACTTTATATAGGGGAGTGTAGAGGAGGACCCAAGCCTTCAGAAACGTCTCAATTAAGGCCCACGATTTCCTCCCGAAATTGGCTTAATTGGGTTAACGTTTTTGATTGTCTTGTAACCCCCACGTTTTTGATTTGATTTGATTTTCTGTAACAGCTTATTTGACCTCCTTTGATATTCCCACGTGTTTGACTTGTCTAAGTAACAGCAGCTGGGATATTCTTTCACCTTAACGCGTGCGAGATTGGTGGAGATTTGTCTCTACGTTTAAGTTGAGTAGTCAACCCCCCACTATAAGAGCTGGTACAAAATCCATTTCATTTTTTATTTTTTGACTCCCCAAACTCCCCACGACCCGCGACCCACGCCCCACGCCCCACACCTTACGCCTTACGCCGTCGCCGTCGCCGTCGCCGGTGCCGGGCCGGGCCGGGCGGGTGGCGGTGGTGGTGCGCGCGTGTGGCCTAGATCAATGCCTTGCCATGTGCATGATTATTGGGTATTTGGACTAAGTTGATATCACAAAGTATAAAGATAGTTATAACTCTTTATAACCCACCGATGTGGGAAGAGTTTAAAAACCAAATTTGACTATCAAATGTACTACTGGTCATAACAGATGTCCAACAATCCCCCACACATTTGAATGTCAACAAAAGGTTTGGTGAGAAGGTTCCAGAAAGAAGAATGGGTGAATTGTACTTAAGTGTCAATATCTTGCGATTTGAATTGACACGTAGTGAAGCGAGGCAACCACCGAATTCCGTTTAAGTGAACTTACTCTTGAACTTTAACGGTTATCGATCGAGACCCTCACAGCACATACTCTACCCGATTCAAGGTTATGGTTCCCTCTAACCTCACCTTTCGGTTCATCAAGCCCTTCCCTAAGGACCACCTTTTACGGGCTATGAACTTGGTGGATTTATTCATTTGAGAGTGGTGTAAGGACGTCTCCTCAGCACTCTACCATGAATATTTGGGTTTCAATGTTACCCTTGAATTCATCAAGTCCTTCTCAAAAGAACCACCATAAAGGCTATGAATTCAATGTGAGTTCAACACTCGGTACGTCTTTTTCATCAAGTCCTTCTCAAAAGGACCACCACAAGTGGCTATGAACAAGAAGATTTAGGTTTGAGCCTTAGGGATGGGGAAATTACATTGACTCATTAGTCACATGTTCCCACTTGGTGGGTTTTAGTCCCATCCCCCTCGACATCTCCAGGACTAGTCTCCTGGTCAAGCCTTTGGTGAACGGATCAGCTAGATTCTCCTCTGATCGTACAAATTCCAAGGCTATCACACCATTCTTCAGTAATTGTCTTACTGACCCATGTCTGATGCGAATATGTCTCTTCTTCCCATTATAGGGGCTATTATGAGCGACTCCAATGGCTGCTTGTGAATCACAGTGGATACATACAGGTGTGGCACTTCCTTCCCAAAGTGGCACATCCGATAAGAGACTTCTCAACCACTCAGCTTCTTGCCCAGCTAACTCTAGTGCTATGAACTCAGACTCCATGGTGGAGCGTGGTATACAAGTCTGTTTGGAAGACTTCCACGATATAGCACCTCCCCCTAAGGAGAACACATAACCACTGGTGGAGTTTACTTCGTCATTGTCAGAGATCCAGTTTGCATCACAAAAACCCTCAAGGACTGTAGGGAATTTGTTATAGTGCAAGCCTAGATCGATGGTACCCCTCAAGTATTTCAATAGACGGCGAAGTGCAACCCAGTGGTCACTACTCGGATTATGAGTATAGCGACTAAGTCTACTCACGGTATAGGCAATATCGGGTCGAGTATAGTTCATTAAGAACATTACACTTCCTATAATTTTAGCATATTCGTTTTGGGATACAGCATCCCCAACATGTTTGGATAAGTTAATGTTAGAATCATAAGGAGTATTTACAGGCGTTAGTTCAAAGGAATTGAACTTCTTCAGCATCCTTTCTACGTAATGAGACTGATTCAGGGTAATACCATTACTGCTTCTAATGATTTTTACCCCAAGTATTACATCAGCTTCTCCCATATCTTTCATGTCGAATCTGGAAGACAAGAAGCGTTTAGTCTCATTTATAATATGAATAGTAGTACCAAAGATGAGCATGTCATCTACATAAAGGCAGATGATAACACACTCTGAATTTGTTACCTTGGAGTAAACACATGAATCAGAAGTGTTAGCTATAAACCCATATGAAATGAGAGTACTATCTAGTTTTTCATACCATTTTTTCGGTGCCTGTTTCAAACCATACAAGGATTTTTTCAACTTACACACTTTGTCCCCTTGACCAGGGACCACACACCCTTCAGGTTGAGCCATGTAGATCTCTTCATCTAGATCTCCGTTCAAGAACGCGGTTTTGACATCCATTTGATGTAATACAAGTTCGTGAATGACGGCTAAAGCAATAAGGGTTCTTATCGTGGCAATTTTGGTCACTGGGGAATAAGTGTCAAAGTAGTCTAGACCTTTATTTTGGGTGAAGCCCTTAATAACAAGTCTGGCTTTGAATTTTTCTATTGAGCCATCGAGTCTCAATTTTTTTCTTAAAAATCCATTTGCTATTAATAGGTTTGCTACCCCTAGGTAAATCGGTTAATTCCCATGTATGGTTACTTTTAATTGACTCAAGTTCACTGTTAATAGCCTCTTTCCAAAAACTAGCATCTATAGATTTTAAAGCATCATCATAAGTTTTTGGGTCATCCTCCATGAGGAAGCAATTGACTACTTGTTCGTCTAATAGATCAATGTGAGAACCTTCTGTTATAAAGGCTGTTATAAAGTCAGGGCCGAAGCTAGACTTGATCCTGCGCCTCTTACTTCTCCTAGGTTCTTCCTCGGGAATACTACTAGGCTCCATGGAAGTGGAGTGGTTAGGAAAAACATCACAAAGAGGTACCACATCATTAGTAGATAAATTATCAACAGGTAAAGAAGCATTGACAGTATTTAAATCTTTCAAAGGAAAAACTTGTTCAAAGAATTCAGCGTCTCTAGATTCACAAATAGAGTTATCTTCTAATGACAAGAATCTGTATGCCGCACTATTCTGAGTGTACCCTATGAAAATTGAGTCAACGATTTTGGATCCAACGGTGACAGTTTTAAAATCAGGTAGTTTGACTTTGGCTAGACACCCCCACACTTTTAAGAATTTCAGGTTTGGTGGAAAACCCTTCCACATTTCATACGGGGTCTTTTCTAGGGATTTATGAGGTACCCTATTAAGTACATAACAGGCTGATAGGACAGCTTCCCCCCACATGTTGTTTGGTAAATCTGAACTTATTAACATGGCATTCATAGTCTCTTTAAGGGACCTATTCTTTCTTTCTACTATGCCATTTTGTTGGGGTGTATAAGGGGCACTAAGTTCGTGGATAATTCCATTTGTTTCACAAAACTCTTTCAGGGAATTGGAACTATACTCGCCTCCTCTATCGGACCTAAGTCGTTTGATTTTATAATCTAGTTGGTTTTCAACTTCGGCTTTATATTTTAAAAACGCATTTTCCGCCTCATCTTTAGTTTTAAGAAGATACACTTTAGTAAACCTAGAGTAGTCATCTACGAAGGTTATGTAATAAAGTTTTCCTCCTCTACTAGCGGAGTTTTTAAAATCAGCTAAGTCCGAATTAACTAATTCAAGTAATTTGGTTTGTCTCGTGGTAACGGATTTAAAAGGTTTTTTCGCAAGTTTGGACTCTACACATATTTGACATTTTTCAAAGTCATCCACGTTGTTAACGGGTATTAGTCCAAGATTTTTAAGCCTTTTAATAGACGCAATATTTAAATGGCCTAGTCTACCGTGCCACGTTTGAACGGACTCAACAATATAAGCGGAATTAGATGCATTCTCATTAAGGGTTACAGTGTTTAAAACAAACAAGCCATTATTAAGGTACCCTTTCCCCACGAATTCGTCATTTTTAGTGATAATGACTTTTCCCCCCTCGAAGACAAGGTTGAGACTAACTTTATTAAGGAGAGCCCCGGAAACTAAGTTCCTACGGAGAGAGGGGACGAAGAGAACATCATTTAGTTCAAGAGTCTTACCAGAGGTGAGTTTGAGGGGAACCTGACCTTTCCCGAGAACAGTAGTGGTGGAAGAGTCACCCAAGTACACACACTCACCATCAGTTGCCTTTTCGAATTTCTTGAACAAGGCTTTGTTTGCGCAGAAATGGCGAGAAGCTCCAGTGTCAAGGATCCACTCGCTCTTATTCTCTACCAAGTTTACCTCAACCATTACCGCAGCGATAATTTCTTCGGTCTCAGTCAGATTCGCGGCAGCTTTGGGACCCTGGCCAGCTCTCTGGGGACATTCGAAAGCTTTGTGCCCTTCTTTGCCACAACAGTAACAGGCCCCTTTAGTTTTTTGAATCTTACCAGAGATCTTGAATCCTCCACCTTGTTTGTTGGTGTTGTCGCGATTCTTGTTTCCCCCAGACTTAGATTTGTTGGACCCTTGTTGCTTTCCCTTCCCTTTGAACCTGTCTTTGTTACCTTGGCTAGAACCTTCGACTAGATTAGCTTTGGAGGAATGAGAAGGGAAAGAGATTGACTTATCCTTTAGTCGATTCGCTTCTTCGACTTGGATGTGGCTGATGAGCTCTTGGAGGGTCATTTCTTTCTTTTTGTGCTTGAGGTGGTTGCGGTATTCACTCCAAGATGGGGGAAATTTCTCAAGCAAAATGTTGGCTTGAAGAATTTCACACAACTTCATGCCTTCGGCGATAACCTCCGCGCATAGGTTTTCGTACACATGGAGTTGTTCAGTCATGGGTTTCTGATCCGTAAGTCTAAAGTTATACCAATTCCCAGTCACGTACTTTTTCTTACCCGAATCATCAGCCCCATACTTCTTCTCGAGAGTTTCCCATATGACCTTTGCCGATTTCTCTTTGGCAAGGAGGTCAAAAATGGGATTAGTAACGTTGTTCAACATCCAGCCCCGAGCCATGGTGTTAGCTCTTTTGAACCTAGATTCGAGGGCAGCATGCCTAGCTAGCTCTTGTTCAGTATGAGCTCCAATCTCCAAAAGTGGAGGAGCCTCGACTATAGCAAAGTCGAGTTCATACTGTTCAAGGGATATCATTATTTTTTGCACCCAACGCTTATAGTTAGAACCATTAAGGGGTTCCAACTTGTTCGCGTCGAGAAGTGGCTTAGTGTTCAAAGAGGAACCAACAGCCGAAATAGGAAGAGCCATTTTCTAAAATAACCGGTGGAAAAGAAAATGAATATCTTTTTAAATTGTTATTACAATAACCACTAGCTGTACAAAAGAAATGGTTTCCCGAAAAGAAAAATAATGAGAATAAAAACGAGTTTAAGTGTAAACAAACTATTACACGGAAAAAAACGAAATAACAATTACACGGAAATTGAAATAACGTTTACACGGAAATTGAAATAACAATACACGGAAATTCCAATAACAATACACGTAAAACGGAAATACACTTACACGATAAAGAAAAACGAAGTCACCGTCAAACTATGGTTGTTAAAAAGATATTCCGGCGTGACCGGTATCTCTAACAGAACTAAAACTACGTTTAGGAAAATATAGAGAGAAGGTGGTGAGGCAGAGAGTTTTTCCTTTGTGTATTTTCGTCGCTTCTGAAAGTGGAGTGAGTGCACTTTATATAGGGGAGTGTAGAGGAGGACCCAAGCCTTCAGAAAAGTCTCCATTAAGGCCCACGATTTCCTCCCGAAATTGGCTTAATTGGGTTGACGTTTTTGATTGTCTTGTAACCCCCACGTTTTTGATTTGATTTGATTTTCTGTAACAGCTTAGTTGACCTCCTTTGATATTCCCACGTGTTTGACTTGTCTAAGTAACAGCAGCTGGGATATTCTTTCACCTTAACGCGTGCGAGATTGGTGGAGATTTGTCTCTACGTTTAAGTTGAGTAGTCAACCCCCCACTATAAGAGCTGGTACAAAATCCATTTCATTTTTCATTTTTTGACTCCCCAAACTCCCCACGACCCACGACCCCCGACCCACGACCCACGCCCCACGCCTTACGCCGTCGCCGTCGCCGGTGCCGGTGCCGGTGCCGGGCCGGGCCGGGCGGGTGGCGGTGGTGATGCGCGCGTGTGGCCTATATCAATGCCTTGCCATGTGCATGATTATTGGGTATTTGGACTAAGTTGATATCACAAAGTATAAAGATAGTTATAACTCTTTATAACCCACCGATGTGGGAAGAGTTTAAAAACCAAATTTGACTATCAAATGTACTACTGTTCATAACAGATGTCCAACAGATTCATTATGTACTTCTAATTCAAAATTTTATCATCTTTCGGCTTTTACTTGTTTTAGCCTAGCTTTAATTAATGTAACTGGTCATTATTGAAATCCTTTATTTGGGTCGGAAATTATTTAATTTAGTGAAGAATTGATGTTGTCATTTCCAAGATTTTGTTAAAACCTTGGTAGATTACCTGCTTGTTCATAGTTAAAAAAATAATTAAATTTAAGATCATCTTTTATTGGAGACTTTCTTTCTTTGTTCCTCATTTTCCTCATTCCTTGTTAAGCTATATGATATACCTTAATTAATAGACGATAGATCTATATTATGGCAGTAGTTAAGGAAGTCGAGTTCATTAAGAATAATTAATATGTCTAGCATCTTTTAAAACACTCAAGTTTCCATTTCTGAAGCAATAAGAAGTATCACTTAACAATTTAATCTTTCCAGTAATATTCTTTCACCTCTTTGTAGATATCTCACCATGTCATTAAATGTAAATTAGAAAACCAGTTGGATGAAATATGATTTCACCAGACAAAACCAATGTAACATGTAACGTATAGGCATTGTAGGCCAGAATACTGTTACAAAAAATTGTATCATAAGTATAACTTTATATACAATTAAACAGGTGAGAGATTATGGAGAGAGTAGACAAGCAAGACCCTAGATAATTGATCATGTGCCGTAAGAAATTGAAGATAAGTTTATCACCCAAAAGAGAAGAGTTTGTGCATGATGACTTAATTTTTGAGATCTTGACATTTTTGCCTGTAAATTATGTGCTAAGATTTAAATGCCTGTGCAAGTCATGTAATATCAGGACTCAGGAAGATAGATTTATTCAGAAACATAAGTGCCGGAGTAAATTGCAGACTTTTAATGAAGAAATAAATGAATCAAATGGCCGTGAGGAAACATTCCAACTGATACATAGCAATAATTGCTTAGTGCTAGAGAAAAGTGAAAAAACTGGTAAGTATCGTATATGAAACCCGGCTACTAAACAAGCTCTTCATGTGTTGGACGATTCAGCAGAACAAGGGAGCTGGCGAAGCATGAAAATGGGTTTTGTATCATCAACTAATAACTATGAGTTGATTTGCGTTCACCATAAGAAACATACAACTTATCAACATGGTATTAAAATGTTAAATGTTGGAACTGATTTTACTTGGAGACCTCTTCGGATTACTCTCACTAGTGATAATTGGAGAACAATATATTGGCAATTTATCAAAGAGGACATTCACATTATACAATTCTGTAAAGATCACGTGGAAAAAAGTGAGATAATTAGAATAATGTTATAAGACGATAGTTTCGTTAAAATAAAGCTTCCTCGGGGTTTTCAAACAGGCAGAGATAGGTTCACAAGGTTTATTTGGGATCAGAAAAGGTCACTTGGGTTTATAATCGAAGAAAAGCTTCACGTGTGGGTATTGGAGAATTTGGATAAAAAGACATGGTCAAATAAAAAGACTATCCTATTGGATTTTATCAAGGATTATACAAATTCTAATATGAATTTTTATGTGCATGTCGGATCAAAGAGCCTAATGTATGTTTTTTACGATAATAATGAGATGCTAGCATATGATATTATCTCCAAGAGACAACAACCTTTAAAAGCACTTCCAGGGAAAAAGATATACTGGTTCCTAGTCTAATATCCTTAAAAGGAATGGTTTCGATCGTTGCTATAGAGCCAAACATGGTATAACTGATAAGTGTTTCTTATGTTATAAGCCTGTTAAAGAAGCCATAGCTTTTATTGTTTGACAACTATTAAATGTTTCCTTATAATTTAAGTATCCAACTAAAGTACTGAAGTTATATAAATTTTGTTTATGTTAGAACTTGCTTTGATATTTTTATATTTTTTTTCGGACACTTCAAAACCGACACTATTAGACAAGACCCTGCAAATTCAGACGATATTGAACCCTCCTATTCAAAGTTCTTAAACCAAATTTTTTTTATGTTAATTTTTTTGGTTTAAATAAGTTTTAAAAATATAATTTATCTTTTAAACTGCATAGAATAAAATTGCCTAAAATCCCTGACATTCAGAGGAACCTTATCACTCAGCTAACACCTAATACCTTCTTTAGAACATTAGGAAAAGTAGATAACTGATTTGTTTTGATTAACTTCAAAGTATAAGGGGTTTGTTTGCAAGATTTATTACTACATGTCCTTTCTGCACGTTTACAAAACGAGGGGTATGCCTTTTACTCAAGAAAAAAAGGTGTATCCGACTCTCCGAAATGACTAAAATACCATCGCCCACAAAATTTATTTACTAGGGTTTATACACTAAGATATTTATGGAAATATTTCAATTTGGCCTCTTTATTTGTAGCAATTTTGGTTCTTTTTTTTTCAAGATTGTGCAGTAGGGATGCTTTTGACCTATTTTTATATTTGTTGAAGTTTTTTACAAGATATCATTCAATTGGTCTACCAATTAGCTATAATGTTGAATAAGGATTTACAAGTGTAAGCTAATGGTTGTAATGATTAGAGTTGAAAATATGTTATTATTTCTATGGGGTGAATAGTTGTGTATCTTGATAGCATATAGGATCACCTTGATTTTTGAGTTTGATACTAAGATTCCTTAGTTGGACGGCGAAATACTTTTATTTTCTACAATACGTCATTAAACCCAGACTTCAGGGTGATTGGCAGGGAGAATGAATAAATCTCCCACTTTTCTGTTTCACAAAATATTATTACCTTCATCAACCATGAATCCGAAGGGATCTTTTCATATCTTTTCTTGAAAAACACAGTTCCATCTTAGAGCTTCAAATCAATTTCACTGCAAAATAGGGGAGAAAATTATGATAACTTTGGTGACTCTAGATACTCAATTATAAGTGTGGCTTACAGTTGACAAGTGCACCATTATATGGACAATCATACCTCCTCAGCTCCTCTCCCTTTTTCAAGAGTTTCTTTAGTAACTTTTTGTCTTCGGTTTAGAAATAATTTTCCAAGAAACTAGTTCAAAAAAAAGGTACTTCACCTTCATCATCCACAAGAAGCTTTCTATTATATCCAAATGCATCTATGCCAAAAAAAAGAATCGTAACTCGGTAATCAAAACTCCAACAACAAGAAGTCGTTCGAGAACTTGCATAGTGGTTTCACTGTCAAGAGAACCTTTTCGCCCTTCTTTCATTGTATTAATAACTCTCACATTAGAAGGGAAAAAATATTTTGTCTCATATGTTTAGTACTTCTTTTCGATACCCTTCAAAAACATACCATCTCTCACAATGAAATCCACTCCACTGGATTTCAAAACAAGCGTCCCATCTTCTAACCAAGCCTCGTATTTCACTACAACAAAGAATATAGGATTAATTTTACCGAACCCTTAGTATTATCTGAAATATGAGTCCATTTATCCCTATGCAAAAAATTACCACAAAAAATTATGGGCACTAGAGGTCCAATGATGTGAAATGACTAAAAAAATCTCTGAGCTGTTTGAGCACCTAATAGAAAGACGCGAAATGACTAAAAAAATTCTAAATTGGTTTAAGTGACAAAGAACACATACCAAAGACTTCTTCAAGATTTTTAGGATTTAACTACTCAGAACTAGAGAATGGTGTTTGGTGGTATTGTTGGAGGAGTTCCAGTTTCTCCATATTCATGTTCAGGAGGTATTGGGAAAAGTGACTTAATTTAATCAATGCTTCCACGTGCTTACAAACATGAAATTAATATTAATATTCTTAGTCTTGAAAAGGTATTAAATTTCCTTGACTCTCGTTTAAATTTCATCATCATTGCTTGGATTCTCCGAACCTTCAACTTCCTTAAGTAGCTTCTTAGTGTCAGTCAAGTTCAACAGACACAAAAATTGTTGATTCTGACTAGGTGATATATATTATGTCGCTTCATATGAAACCTTTCATATCCAGCCATAATATGGGAAACATGATCTTTACCTCAGACATACCACATTATTAGATCATAGGTGGTGATTGAGATTCCTATTTCACGTGTCATGCTTTATGTATACGTGTATGCTAGATTTTGTAAAGTATAAAAAACATTTTTTTCCTTCATTTTAATTATATCTTCCTGTATTTTCAGAGGAAAACTTATTTGTTGACTCCTTCCTATTCCTACTTTAAGAAGTAACTCTCTGATAGGTTTTACAGTCATTTTCTTTATGTAATATCCTCAAATTCTAATTGTGGTCAAAGAAATTATATTGGGATGTTGGTTTTCATCTTTTATATTATTTAAAATTTTAGATGGTTATTTTTGTAATTTTGAAATAATGATAATATAAGATTTTTAACCTTCCAATTAGGGGGGAACATTATTTATCATTTTTGATGATTTTTTAGAGGGAGAAAGGAAAAAAAAGGGGAAAGAAAAGAACGGGAAAATAAAACGGAGGGGACCAAATCATCTTCTAGGGAAACCCTAATAAAATTTGGCGGCCTTCATCAAAGCACAGAGGGGGATAACAGGAAATCTGTATTCAGAATGAGACAAAGATCATTAATTTGAGGTTTTAAGAGAGTTGTTCTTGAACAGTATCACTTCTCATATTTCAAAATGTGTCATTTGTAAGTACTAATTATCTATTATCTTATTCTAGATATGTCTTTCTGTAGGAATTATTTATCGATGTTCATTAATATTTTTGTAGTCTTGTTCTTCATTCACTTTCATCAGAAATAAACTCTAAAATAAAGAAAATGTTATCTATGGACATTATAATCGTAGTATGTTATTGCATATGTTATGAGAGAGGTGCACATATCACTCAGCTTTTGACCGCTTCTACACGGGTTAAATATAGTTTTTGACTTTGACCGATGCACGGGTTAAATACAGTTTTTGATAGTCATTGTACAAATAATTGCAGTCTTGACAAAAGGTCACAATTTTTGTAAGATAACATGGTATTGGGTTAATGATACATTTGTTTTAATCAGTATCATTGTTTCTTTTTGTTTTTTTCATCTGCAAATCCTTAGAGTCGGATACATTATCGATAGACCAATCACTCTTTGCAAATCAGACTTTGACCCCCAACGAGGGAAAATTAATGCTTGGTTTTTTCTATCCAAGTAATTCAACATGATCAATATTAGTATATTGTACAAGAATATACAAGTTAGAACTGTTGTATGGGTGGCTAATATAGAAACCCCTATTCATCAGCCTCCCAATAGTAACTTTAACCTACTATTATCTAATGAAAGTCTAAGTCTTCTCAATAACGAAAAAAGAGCAGTTTGGAGAACTAATTTAACCTCGGCAACCTCAAATACCACGGAAGCAGTACTTCTTCGCAGTGGAAATTTGTTGTGAGAGATGGTGGTGTATGGAATGTACTTTAATTCTGGGTTATATTGTTTTATATTTGTATTTTCCTTTTCCTTTAGAGATATTAAGATATCACGTTGCTCATTTTGTTATTATAATTCTTCTTTTAAAGCGTGGGAAAGTAAGATCTCAGGTATAGAAATCTCATGAAAGATTCATTGGTTTTAGAAGCTCTAGGTTTGGAGTTCTTCGTTTGTACGTAAATTTATTTATTTATTTTTTTGATAATTCTTGTATATTAATATAAAAGTTTTCAAATAATATGGAAAGTTATGAACAAGTATTAGCCTTTTGTTTTACTCAATACTCTCTTTCCAGGTTTGAATCAAGGTTTATTTAATGAGGTGATCCTAAACATATAAACATTTGATTTACTCTAAAACCCCTTTGTAAGGTTGGGTCGACATTTATTTCATGAGGTGATCATAAAGATCTAACCTTTTGTATTACTCAAAACCCAATTTCAAGGTTTAATCGAGGTTTAATTTATGAGGTGATCATAAAGATCTAACATTATATTTTACTGGACAAACCCCTTGAAGGGTTGGATCGAGGTCCATCCTATGAGGTTATCATATCTAATATTTTGTTTTACTCAAAAACCCCTTTGCAAGGATGAATCGAGGTTTATTTTACGAGGTGATCATAAAGATCTAACACTTTAGTTACTCAACAACCCCTTTCCACGGTTGAATCGATGTTTATTTTGCAAGGTGATCATAAAGATCTAAACTTATTATTACTCAATAACCCCTTTCCAGGGTTGGACCGAGGTTTATTTAATGAGGTGATCATAAATGCCTAACCTTTTGTTTTACTCGACAACCCTTTTGTAGGGTTGGATAAATGTTTACCTTATGAGATTATCATAAATATATAGCCTTTTGTTTACTAGACAACCCATTTTCATGGTTGGATCGAGTTTTATTTAATGAGGGGATCATAAAGATCTAACCATTTGTTTTACTCGATAACCCTTTACAAGGTTGAATCGAGGTTTCTTTTAAGGGGTGATTATAAATATCTAACCCTTTGTTTTACTCAAGAGCCTCTTTATAGTTTTATATGAAGGTTTATCATAAGTATCTAACCTTTTTTTAACTCGATAACCTATTTGAAGTGTTGAATCGAGGTATATTTTTGTAAGGTGATCACTAGGATCTATGTTTGGTACTCGCCAATCTGTCCTAGAGACTGATTCGAGGTTTGGCAAGGGTGGATTTTCAATACGATGCTCTGAACTCGAAAACTTGTCTTAGAAACTTGAGTCAGGTTTTGACTAGGGTGTCTTTTCAAGCCTACGCTTTTGAATCAGCACCCCGTCTTAGAGATTGATTGAGGTTTAACTAGGTCGACTTCCCAATACTACACACTAGACTCAACAACTTGGCTTAGAGGTTGAGTCGATTTTTATCTAAGGTAACCCTTAGGCCTACACTTTGGACTCGACAACCTATCATAGAGCTTGAGTTGAGGTTTGACCAAGGTGACCCTTAGGCCTACGCACTAGACTCGACAACTTGTATTAGCGATTAAGTTGAGGTTTTACCAAGGAGTCTTGGACTAAATAAACTATGTAAAGGGTTTAATTTAGGGCTTAACACTATGGACCCATAGACTTATAATCTAGACTCACTTGGGTAAATCGAGGCTTGACCAGGGCAACCATTTAAGTATCACTTTTCTTGACCTGACCCCATGCATGAGGGTTGAGTCGATTTTTGTCAGTTTGGCCTGTTAGGTCTAGCGTTAAGAACAAGCTTTTCCTATCGACTTGTAATTTACTTAGCAAGCTCGAATAAGAATTTGCATATTCTGATACATTCATGGGTGGTTTTAGTTGATTAAATGCATTACTATATGTATATTAGCTAGTTTATTTCTATGGGTGAATAGTTTTGTACCTTGACAATATAGAGGGTCACCTCTAATTTTGAGTTTGATACTCTAGATTATTATCTACTAAGATTCCTAAGTTGGATGGCGAAGACATATATTTTCTTCAAGACGTCGTAGAAATCGGACTTTAGGGAGAATATCCGCGTTGCTAAGGCTTGGCTGGGAGAACGAATAAATCTCTCACTTTATTTTTAATCAAAAACTGTTTTTGGCTTTCTTTTTTCACACTATGATATATCAATGGGTTGGGTAACTGATGTCTCCTGATTTGTACTAATTATTAGCCCCTTGGTGACATCCTTTTAGGTGAATAAATGACTTATTTGATAGACTTTTAGGCTTAATTGATCATATTTCACTTCCTCCCCTTGGAAATTAACTATTTGCAGAATCTGAGCTTTTGTGCGTAAATTTGACTATTTTTAATGCAAAGTTAATAGGTTCTTGAATTTCATGAAAGACCAATCCAAGGAGAAGAAGTGAAAATAAAGTCTTAGTGTATTTTAGAGTGTTAAGAAATGATTTTGAGTCGAGTTTCTATTTTTAGAGTACACTTTCCTATTTTGATTTCTTGATTTATTGATTTATTCTTTTTAAGCATATGCGGTTTAATTATTTATTTAATGTGAAGCTTTAAGAGATAAATGGTATTTACTTAGAGACCAAGTCAAAATAAAGATGAAAGGAAAGAAGATTTACATGGAAACAAGAAGATTTAGGAAAGATTTATTCAGAGAAGGAAAAGATAAAACTGCCTTTTGAAATATGAAATTCCAGCCACGTATTAAATATTAAATCATAATTAGATTGGCTAGGATTCTGGACGAGTGGTCTGCATCAATAGAAAGCTCTTTCCAAGACAAGCAGTTTCATATATTGGAACTTCTCAAACGGATAAGTATTGAAAAAGATTAGACCAAATCAAATCAGCAGAAATATCTTACCTTCCCTAGAATTTAGAGCTACGAATTTGAGTCCTTGACTTGTCTTCCACTCCAAGAAATTCGACCTAGGGTACTCCAAACACCTATAAATACACCCCTAAACCTCATACTTTCAGACACTACAGAGAATTAAACAAGAGGCTTAAGGTTTTCAAGTCAAAGCACGAAGGAGAGAAGAAGCTAGAAGCTGGAGGATTCCTGTTCTTCCAACAATAGTCATTCAACCCTTTAGGTTATTTATTTCTTTCTTGTAATTGAACATGAATTCCTTTTCTTTTATGTTAGTTTTTAATTTCATCATGAGCTAAATTTCTTTATACTTGGGAATCGCATTAAAGGGATGAACCTTAATTAATGAATCTATGTGTTGAATTTGGGATTGTTTAGATTTAAATAGGATTGAGTTTTATATATTGGATATTACTTTGTTTTCGTTACTAATTCTTTTAGGAACAACTAGGATTAGCTGTTAGTATTTGGGCTATTCACTTTAGTGGCGAAGTGATCATCCGACAATCGGTTTGAATACAGATCTAGGTAATACACGTGTAATGTCCGTTATTGAGCGACAGGCTTAACTAGTTACATAGCCAAAGAGGTAAAATCATATCATCCGAAGAGCCATATTTGACCATACAGGTTTTTATGATACTTTAGGATAGCTTCTAGGTCCACCCGACAGGGGGCTAGGAGATATTAGAGTCCCGACTAATATTATAATTTCAATTCTACCCTTAAACATAGCATAGATTATATTGATTAAGTGGGTTCCCTTGCGAGACTCAAGTATCTCTCTTATCTGAAGTTACTCTTTTATTTGCTTTATTTCTTTTCTGTTAATTTAATTTTAGTCTTTACTTTATTTGCATCTTTTAATTTCCAAAAACCAAACAAAAATTATTATCTTTTATTTTCTGTTTAGCAATTATTCCTACTACTTGATTAATATTTGGGTTGAACCTAATCCGTCCCGGAGAACGAACTTGATTATCATATATTACTTGGGACAACCGTATACTTGCAGTTAAGTGGTTCCTTTAATTTTGCACTTAATTTTATAACACCCTAGGACCCACCAAGTTTTTGGCGCCGCTGCCGGGGATGGTAGCGTGTGACCCCGGTGTTAATCTTTTAGTAGTTTAATTGTTAGTTTAGTTTTAGTTTTTAGTTTTACGCTTTGGGTTGTCTTTCTTTCTCAGGTTTACAGGTTTTGGTTTATGCGTGAAGATATCGTGATTCTTGCAAGTCCCGAAAACCTAGTTCGAGAAGCAAATAAAAGAAAGAGAGAAGCTAAAGCAAAAGAGTTAGAGGAGCAATTAGCAAGAGAAACAATGGCTGAAAATCAAGTTGGAAATCAACAACTCAACCCTCCAGCTGCTCCTGTTGCTCAAAATAATGATTCGTGGTTCATCAATGGCCCTGAAGAAGCTCCGTTTCGAGCTCCTGCCCTCGGAATTGGCCCTGCAAATATTAATGTCGAGTTCAGACCCGATCCTGGTATGTTATCACCGAAGATCCAATCCGTCCTGTACAGAAGTTCATGCAAATTTGCGATTCTTATATTACGCAAGGAGTAACTAAAGAGCAAATGTATTTTGCTCATTTTAGATACTTCGTTATTGATGGAGCAAGTGAGTGGCATGATTCTCAAGAACCCGGAACAATTACAAATTGGGACGCATTACAAACCGCGTTCTTCGATAGATACTACCCAGCAAACATGAGATTAGATGCGCAAGTTGAAATAACGTCATTCAAACAAGAGGAAGACGCAACTTTGGGTAGAAGTTGGAAGAGATTCAGATTTGCTTAAGAAGAGTCCCTGATCATGGCCTCACAGAAATTCAACAGATGAAGATATTTTACCGAGGACTTGATGGCTCTTCGAAAAAGGATCTAGACTTACTTTGTGGTGGTGCATTTCTTCGGGTACAACCTGTCCATGCTAAGATTATTTTGAATAGAACTGTAACGAATGAACTAGGTTGGAACACCGTAAGAACACCTATCCGAGGTGGAAATATTGCACTACTTGAAGAAAAATTCACCGCCATGGAAAACAAACTCGAACAACAACTGAAACAGCTTACTCTAGCTGTTAAAAAAGGTGCTACTGGTAAAAGAGCAGATGTTAATGTTACACAAGAAGTTTATGGATGTTCTAACTGCGGTACACAAGATCATGATTGGGAGACCTGTCAAAATACTCCAGAATCCGTAATGTTCGTGTCCAACCGAGGACATTATAACTCAAGTGGTCAAGGTTATCAACCAAACAGAAACCATCCGGGTTTCCAATATTCGAATCCAAATGGGGCTGCTAATCCAACTTATGCATATCAACCACGTCCCCAAGGAAACAACTTTCAACCAAGACCTCAGAACAACTACCAAGGTGGACAAGCTTACGGAAATCAAGCTCAGAGACAACCTCCGCAAGATGCTTATGCCGACACCATGAATCAGAAAGCCCTATCTGCTCATCCTTAAGAGGGTGCATTAGATGTTCAGCAAACCTTGACAACACTAATCAACATTCAACAAACTACGGCCACAACACTTAAATTGATGGAAACTCAAATATCTCAGCTGGCAAAGCAATTAAATCAGCGTCCACAGGGACAATTACCAAGCGATACTGAAGAACCTAAACCATATGAAGAATGTAATGCGATCTCTCTTAGAAGTGGTAAGAATCTTCCACCCCCACCTTTTCCCGTTAGGAAAGAAAAAGAAACAACTGTGAAAGAGAAAACGATAGAAGAGGTAGTGGAAGAGAAAGAAGATGAACCTGAAATAATTGAAGTGGAGAAGATACCAGAAAAGCCAAAATCCAAGGATGATATCGAAACCCGTCCTCCTCCACCATTCTCTTCAAGAGTTCAGAAGAAAGGAGATACTGCGGAATATCAGAGATTTATGACTATGGTGAGTAAGCTCAACATTAATATACCTTTCTTAGAAGCTATCAAAGGTGTACCGAAATACATGAAATTCTTGAAAAGAGCTATCACCAGCAAGCGTCAGTATCTTGAGAATTAAATGGTAGGTTTGCCAGAAGAGTGTAGTGCCATCTGCCAAAGTAAGTTGCCACCCAAATTACTTGATCCTGGAAGTTTTACTATCCCGATTTCCATTGGTGCTAAGTGGCAAGGGAAAGCTTTGTGTGATTTGGGAGCAAGTATTAATCTCATGCCCAAATCCGTGTTAGAAAAGTTGAAGATAGGAAACGCAAAACCCACCTCTATGGTCTTGCAAATGGCTGACAGATCCCTCGTACATCCAGAGGGAAGACTAGAAGATGTCCTCGTCAAGGCTGGTACGTTAATCTTTCCTGTTGATTTTGTTATACTTAATTACGACGCATATAGGAATGTCCCCATTATTTTGGGAAGACCATTCCTAGCCACGGGGCGTACTTTGATTGATGTAGAAAACGGTGAATTGATTATGCGTATTCAAGACGAGGAGGAAAAATTTAACGTGTTTAAGCCAATGAAGTTTCCGGATCCCAAGGAGGATTGCTTCCGGATTGATGTGATTGAAAAGGAGCCAACTAAGGTTGTGGAAACCTTAGGAATGGAGGAAAGAGAGCTAAAAAAGAAACCACCTTATAAAAATCCTCCATATCCTAAGGAAAATCCACACCTTGACCATGCAAAGAAGAAAGAAAAAGGGTGTAACGTGAAGGTTCCAAAAGAACCTAAGAAAGAGAGAAAGAAAAGGGGGTTCAGAGTAGGCGAAGAGGTTGCATTGAAGAAGCCTGATCCTCCTCCGAAAACGCGTGAAGCCAAGAGTTCTTGCCAAGGACCATTCATGGTCACAATGGTTATTTCGAATCAACTGGTGGTCATAAAAGCTAAGGGATGCAAATTCCGTGTAGCAAACATTGATAACCTCACTCACTGCTGGGGAGGTTATGTGAAAAAATGATGCGAGAGGTAACCCGTCGAGCTTAACGACGTTAAACAAAAGCTATTTCATTGTATATTAGTTTATTGCTCTATGTTTTTCAATTCCTAGTGTATAATTCTAAGTTAGTGTCAAGTTTTAGTGTCTACTTTTAAAAGAAATGAGAAAGGTAGTGTGTTAATGGTGCAGGAATTGAGTTTGGGGTGCTAGGAAACGCAAAAGAAAAATTTGAAGGCTGGTGCGGACTACCTCAGCGGTTTACCCCTATACCGCAGGGATGTACCGCGCCTGAAAAACCCGTACCATGGGTCGAGCACCACGGGTTTTCTACAGAGGCGAGAAAAAAAAAAGCTGATACGCGCGGTGCACCGCACCCTACACCACACGCCCAAAATGCGTACCACGGGGTATGTACCGCGGGTTTTTTCACGGAGCAGGCGCGGAGTACCCATGCACCGCACGCCCAAAACGCGTGCCACGGGGTGCTAGCACGGGTATAATGCAGAGACGAAAAATTCACACCAACAGCGTTGTGGTGTACCCTCGCGGTACACCAATGCACCGCAGGTATGCACCGCGCCAGGCGGTTTGTGAAGAGATCAAGGCCCAGTCAACTTCTTACCTTAACGAGATAAACCCTAGCCTCTTCCAAACAAATTTTCCAGCTCCCAACCTTATAAAAACACCTTGAAGCTTGATTAAACCTCCACAACAAACACATTAACATCAATAATTCTCTCCTCCATCCTCCATAAACACATCCTGTTCATCAAATTCATCACAAAACACCATTAAACACAACCAAGATCATCAAGCTTTCAAGAGTTCTTCCAAGATTTGTCAAGAAACAACCTCCTTCATCTAATACAAGCAAGAAACTCAAGCTACACCAAGTTTTCTTAAATTTATTCTATCCTTGGTATAACTTGAGTTTGGGGTCAATTCAACCATGACAAACAGAACAGATGCTTTGGATTACAAGAGGAAGTGTTGTATCCTAGGGAAGAACAAGAATTTGCCTGGTTCTACAATTGAAAAGGCCATCAATCTTGATGAGCCTATTGAAGAAACACAAGAAAAGGCACCTGCACCACCACAACACAAGAAATTAACAGCAAGGATGAGGGTATCATCAAAGCCTAAAGACAGGACACAAATTCAAGTTCAAGGTCCTTCTTCTTCTCAAACTGATTCTGGTATTCCTCCATGGGCTTGCAATTTGCAACAAGAATTCGAACTTTTAAGACTAGACATCGGAGCACATTGGAAGGAAGTCACACAGATTAAGTCAACATTGGAAGAGGTAACTTTGTACATGGATATTGATAATTATTCTTCCCCTTCGGAGGAGGACACGATGGATCTTCATGGCCAGGTACCCCATTCTAATTCTTCTTCTTAATTGATGGTAGACACTAGTTAGGTAGTTTTAGTTTAATTTTATTGCTTTATTGAGTCTTTTTTCGAGTCGTGGGGACTCGGCTCACTTTTGAGTTTGGGGTGGGGTTCGTCGCCTCATCCCAATTTTTTGTGTTTTACATGCTTTCAATAAAATTAATCTTAGGGTTGCGTTGACTGTAGAGAATTTTAAATGTCCCATCAAGCATGCTTTTCATGAATTTATGATAGAAAATAGTTGTCTTTAGGAGTTAGTATGAAGCTGAACTTTGATTGCATGCAAATATGAGATAATTGATAGGAAAAATTAATGAACAATGCAAAAGAAGTAAACTTGTGCTTAAGGATAATAGGTGGTTTGTAGAACGTGAGATCTAAATGAGTAGAGAACCCACTTAGGTATGAACTAGAGGCAAGTTGTGTAAATAGGAAGATGATAGAGGCAGCTCTTTGTTTGCCCTTTGAATCCCTTTTGGCTGTCTATCCATGAATTAATTTTATCCTTCTTAGACAAATTTTTAGCCTTTAAGCCTTTCTTTTGTCGCCACATTGTAAGCCAATATCCCTTTAGATTGTTCGGCATGACCATATGACCCGCACTTGAATCACGGTCTTGAGACTTCCTGTCTTGAGCTTGAGCTTGGGGTGGTGGGTCTACTATATGGGAATTTACATTGGGTTGGGATTTTTGAGCTTATCAATGATGCTTTGTGCTATACATGATGATGATTCACAGGTTTATTATATTGTAACCCTTTGCCGGGGTAATAGTGAATGGAAAAGAAGCTTCGAACTCAAGTTATGAATAGGCATAACTATGAAAAATAGCATGATATCTCAACATTAAAACGAGAGTCATAGCTATACAAAAGAAAAAGATGAATGATTTGAAAAGAAATATATTCGGAACGGCAAAGTGGAAATTTTTATGTAAATCATCCTTAGTGCTTATTGGGTTACTTTGGGGACGCTAATTAAGCGCGTCAATTGGGTTGAGTGAGAACGTTATTCGAGTGTAAACTCAAGCTCTTGGACAGTTTGTTGATGGTAAGTGAGGAGAGAGCCAAAAGCTCACTTCAAATTTACCAAATATATATACCATACCGTCCCTAAGTCTATGCTAAAACCGTAAAGACCTCGTGATTCCTAGATGCACAATGAGTTAATAGGGATTATGTTAAGTGGAGCGTTCAAAGCAAGTAAAGATCTAGGAACACCCTATAGCTACCATCTTGAGATAAGTATTAAGCGTAACCTTCTAGCATTGTAAAATTAATCCAAGGAGAAGAAGTGAAAATAAAGTCTTAGTGTATTTTAGAGTGTTAGGAAATGATTTCGAGTCGAGTTTCTATTTTCAGAGTACACTTTCCTATTTCGATTTCTTGATTTATTGATTTATTCTTTTTAAGCATATGTGGTTTAATTATTTATTTAATGTGAAGTTTTAAGAGATAAATGGTAATTACTTAGAGACCAAGTCAAGATAAAGATGAAAGGAAAGAAGATTTACATGGAAACAAGAAGATTTAGGCAAGATTTATTCAAAGAAGGAAAAGATAAAGCTGCCTTTTGAAATCTGAAATTCCAGCCACATTTTAAAGATTAAATCATGATAAAAGATTGGCTAGGATTCTGGACGACTGGTCTACACCAATAGAAAGCTCTTTCCAAGACAAGCAGTTTCATATATTGGAACTTCTCAAACGAATAAGTATTGAAAAAGATGTGACCAAATCAAATCAGCAGAAGAATCTTACCTTCCCTAGAATTTAGAGCTACGAATTTGAGAGTCCTTGACTTGTCTTCCACTCTAAGAAATTCGACCTAGGGTCCTCTAAACACCTATAAATACACCCCTTAACCTCATACTTTCATACACTTCAAAGAATAAAACAAGAGGCTTAAGGTTTTCAAGTCAGAGCACGAAGGAGAGAAGAAGCTAGAAGCTGGAGGAATCCTGTTCTTCCAACAATAGTCATTCAACCCTTTAGGTTATTTATTTCTTTTTTGTAATTGAACATGAATTCCTTTTCTTTTTTGTTAGTTTTTAATTTCATCATGAGCTAAATTTCTTTATACTTGGAATCGCATTAAAGGGATGAACCTTAATTAATTAATCTATGTGTTGAATTTGGGATTGTTTAGATTTAAATAGGATTGAGTTTTATATATTGGATATTACTTTGTTTTCATTACTAATTCTTTTAGGACCAACTAGGATTAGCTGTTAGTATTTGGGCTATTCGCTTTAGTGGCGAAGTGATCATCCGACAGGGGGGTTTGTATACAGATCTAGGTAATACCCGTGTAATGTCCGTTATTGACCGACAGGCTTAACTAGTTACATAGCCAAAGAGGTAAAATCATATCATCCGAAGAGCCATATTCGACCATACACGTGTTTATGATACTTTAGGATAGCTTCTAGGTCCACCCGACAGGGGGCTAGGAGATATTAGAGTCCCAACTAATATTATAATTCCAATTCTACCCTTAAACACAACATAAATTATATTGATTAAGTGGGTTCCCTTGCGAGACTCAAGTGTCTCTTATCTGAAGTTAGTCTTTTATTTGCTTTATTTCCTTTCTGTTAATTTAATTTTAGTCTTTACTTTATTTGCATCTTTTAATTTCCAAAAACCAAACAAAAATTATTATCTTTTATTTTCTGTTTAGCAATTATTCCTATTACTTGATTAATATTTGGGTTGAACCTAATCCGTCCCTGAGAACGAACTTGATTATCATATATTACTTGGGACAACCATACACTTGCGGTTAAGTAGTTCCTTTAATTTTGCACTTAATTTTATAACACCCTAGGACCCACCAATAACCACGTATTTCCCACAGACGATGCCAATATGATTTGACAAGTTTTACCAAACACAATTTGAAGTGAATTTTATGGAGTTTATGGGGATATTTGAAAAATTATATTACCGACAAAATAACATCGAAGGGGTGAGAGTACACGTAAGGGGTAAGATATGTACACGTATCTTAAGAAATAACAGGTGATATATTGTTAAGAATATTAACACAAAAGAGTACATTGATATTTATTCCATAAGTTGAGGTGTAAAAATACTTGATTACATTGGTTGTCTCCCTTTTCTGTTCTATATAAATATTCATCTATTTATAGGAATCCAATTAAGTTGGTGGTCTCTTCCGCTAGGACCGAAACATACGTTCTAAGTAGTGATTACTTAGGTCGTTGCTAGGAAGACCAAGATCGCCCATCCTCGACCTCGACCTTCCTTTTATACAAGTAGTTTCTAGATGCGTGATCTCCATCCCCTTCATGTCAACCTTCAGTTACCAATATGTTGCTCAAATAGTTCTACCTGAAGCCAATGTGGCATCTGTTATAACCTATATAACACGATTCGAGATAAGTGGTATATTATCCCTGTCAGGCGTATCACGCAGAATTGGAAGCAATATTGTTTGGGCTTCAAAAGATGTCAATATGGTGTTTATTGAGATTAATTTGTGAAGATACAGACGTTAGTGAAGGGAAATGTAATCTATGAAAGTCGTCTTGATACGACACTTAAGGCGTGCAAGGAGTGCTAGTAAACCGTTTGAACTTTGGGTTAATTTACATCTATTATGAGTAAAATATGTGTGTCGATTGGATGGGAAAATGGTGTTCGTGATAAAAAATTCCCAGGTATAAAGCTAAACTTATATACATATTATACAAACAAAGAGAAGGTATAGTCTTCCATGAAAATTTGATGTTTTGTTATGATGCATTCTTTAAACTTAAATCGAAATAGCTTGATGTTAAAACTATTTTTCTTTTACAAGGTTAATTAAAATAGATTATTATAATGACACGGCCATGAGGGATTCTCAATGATACACTGTTTGAACATTTGTGTTTAATAGTCACACAAGTAATAGTGCAAGAGATTTGACTTCATTGTGATAAGTCTGGGTTTGTTAGTATCGAATATGATAGATGTTTATATTGTACTTTTTTGTATAAGTGTGTTGTGTATATCCTTTAGCATGTTGATGATATTAAATTAATAAGTAGCTCTATTAATTAAATCAGCAAAGAAAAACATGATTTGCTTTTTGGATTTGACATGAATGATATAGGTAGTGCTAAAAGGATATTGACTTGAAGCAAAACTTACTACTAATATTGTGTACGCTGGCTTGTAATTGCAGCGACACTAAGGGTTATATGGAATAGGCAAAACAAATTCATATTTAATCAAACTATTCGATCTCCTCGGATTTATGGGCTAAGTAAGGACACAATGCGATTGGCTATGGATTTTGCATTAGCATGGGGAAGGAGCGTGACAGTGCAGTTGTTATTTTCCGTAAAAAGTTATTTAATTCGATGAGTAAAATCATATGGTCGCCTAAAGCTTAATGTGGATGCTAGTTGCGGCTTGGTTGAGAGGAAAAATGGGATAGGTAGTATACTTAGAGATGGGGATGGATCATTTGTAGCTAGGTTTTTCGGGCCTTGTGAGGTAAAATCTCCTCTTAACTAAAAAAGTTTATCACTTCATTATGGACTGAGATGGGCGGTGAAGCAATGAATTAAGGATTTTCGCAGTGAGACTAGCTCGAGGAAACTTCATGCGTTAGTGAAGGGCGGTGCTAGCTCAAAGAATAGGACTTAAACTATAAGGCTTAGTTGCACTAAGATTCTCATATAACACCCAAATTTTAAGATGAATTATATGTATCGTGAGGCAAATGATTGTGCAGACGTGTTGTCGAGAAAAAAGAGAAGGCATGCAAATCCTAAGTTCATTTTATACTCTACTTGAATGTATTCGTAAGTTTTTTTATTAACTAACAGCTTTTAAAGCTTCTCATGTATGAAAAAAATATTAGTTCTTACTATTGAAAATGATAAAAAGAAAATTTTATGCTAAAACTTTATTAAAGACCATATCTTTGAAAAAATTGCTGATCAGCGAAATGTTAACGGTAATTAATCAATTGTATTCGACTTTACATTAGGTAAGAACCGTATATCTTAGAAGTCTTAATTATAGTCTGTTATTGCACTTTCTACTACTTAGTAATGATAATAAGGAACTACTCAAACCATATGATGAGTATATTGATATAACTATTCATTTAAGAAAATTATCTCGTTATATGGGTTATTAAAAGAGGATGGACTTTTTCTTTTCCTTCCTACTATATTTATGATAGACAGTCTGATATTTATCTTAGCAAGAATTGTGTTACTTGTGTATATCATGAAAAAACAAAATGCATTGATAATAAAAAAAAATTATTTTATAAGGAGTTTGGTAGATAATGGTAAGATTAAAGTTGTTAAGATTTTACTAAGGAGATGGTATCTAATATGGAATTATGTAACTTTTTTTTGAATACATATGAGAGCCACTTTGGACTCGGAATCATTTTGACTCCAGAAAAATTCGATCCCAGGACTATGTAACTTTCATTAAAAGTAAACATTACTTCTATTTGTTGTTTGTTAAGATGATGATTGTAAATGTGTAAATGTATTATAGTATGATTTCGCGGTTATTAGGAGATGGTTGTAACAGAAAGATTATTGATTAAAATGCCAAATTGTGATTTTATTGGACCAAAACCGTGTTAGGCTAATTTTTGGTTAAGTAAACTGTAAATTGAAAAAGCAGAGATCCCAGTACATACTTAATCAAACCAAACATTATGGCTAGTTTAGCATTGTGATTATAATTATGTCAAATTGTGATCTTATTGGACTAAGTTGGCCTGATTTTTGGCCCAAGTAAAATGTAAATAAAAAAGGGAAGCCTACACTATATAATTATGACACTTCTACTTGAGAATTGTCGATCTTTATTCTATTTGTACAAATTAAAATCTTAATTGGCCCATTTTACAAGATTATAACTTGTCTATTTGAGAATTGTTGATTTTTATTTATTTTGTACGATTCAGATCGAAAACCTAATTGGTTCATATATAAGACCTTCTTATGTTTGGTTGGATCATTTATCTCATTCTCTCATTTTTATCTGACACACTTTCTCTTAAATCAGTAGGCTTCTATTCCTTTATATATTTGACAAATTCCTTCTAATTAACATGATCACCACTGGTTATATGTCTGTGTGTACCTTATTCATACTAGATCTATAAACTTTATGCTTTATGGGTTTGTGAAATACACCAGTGTACTTAACCAATTGTAACAGTTATTTAAATGGAGAAGGTGATTCAATTCGGTAACAAGTATTTCGATGTAACCCTTAAATATATATATATATATATATATATATATATAATAGATTCGTGATTTTCTTTCACTTAAATTAGGTGTTAATTAGTTTTAAAAAAGACCACAATTACTTTTTATTTTCACCGATTTTTACGATCTTATGTAATAAGTCTACATTATAATTATGGATCAGTAAATTATTTATCTTTATCAACACATACCATTTTTATTGACAAACAACTTATTACACCTTATAAAAATTGCAAAATTAGTTGTTGTGATTTCTGATATAGACATGTAGTGTGTTTCAAAATGATTATTTACAGTAAATTAAAAAATCCTATAACTATAGGAATAACATATAAATTTTATGCAATTATTTTTTCCCTTTTACTTGTTACCTGTGGATCTTGAATATTGACACAATACATGGGTTTTTGGAACAGTATCTACTCATCTGACTTTATTGGCGATGTGGAAAAACTTGGTTATAATATATATATATATATATGTATATATATTTCTTTTGTTGGATCATTGACCATAATATTTCAATTAAAAGACACGCAGCACATTGAAAGATAAGCTAACTCTCTCTTTCTCTCTCTCTCTCTCTCTTTCTCTCTTAGTTCGACGTTAAAATCTATGTGCATTATCTCATTTTCTTTTAGATGTTTTCTTGTAAAAAAAATTTCTGACTAGGAAAATGGTCTTGGAATTAGTAGACATAGATATACCATAAAACAAAATTATTTTAGAGTAACTTCAACAAGAATAAAGTAAAACATAAAAAATTTAGAATACCCCTTCATTGAACAATCTCACCATACAGGAACTAAACTCTCTTGAAAAACCATTACTACCATCGATCCCTTATCACCTTGTATATTCATATTTTTAATTTCATGAGTTTTAAGGGAACATGAGAGTAATTCTCCTTCAATACTTTCAAGAAGGATATTTTCATTCTTCCAAACCATCAGAGGATGCGGTTAATTCCAGATACAAGTCCAACTCTAACCTATTTACTCCAAGATTCCACCTCTCCGTATTTTCGCATTGCCAATATCTCAACGAATTGTTCCGAAGGTCGATTGTACTTTCTGTATGCAAACAAAGCTAGAGTATCATTTAACACTGTAAGGGACTTGCACATTGAAAGGTAAGCTAACTCTCTCTCTCTCTTAGTTCGACGTTAAAATCTATTTGCATTATCTCATTGTCTTTCGGATGTTTTCTTGTAAAAAAATTGTCAGACTTGGAAAATGGATGGATTTGAACAGGGTGCTTGGAATTAGTAGACACAGAGATACCATCAAACAAAATTAGAAACCTCCCAAAAGAAAACATCAAACAAAATCCGAAACCTCCTCCATATCAACGGAACATTCAAGGCAAATGGCTGGAGTAGAAGGCCTCGTTGGCCATGATATTTCAGTTAGGATATCCATGAAAACATCTTTTCATGTTGTTGATTGATTATTTGAACACCAACAAAAAATCATTGATTCATTGTGTACTTCTTATTCAAGAATTTATCATCTTTAGGCTTTTACTTGTTTTAACCTAGCTTTAATTAATGTAACTGGTCATCATTGAGATCCTTTATTTGGGTCAGTAATTATTTAATTAGGTGAAGCATTGATGTTGTCATTTCCAAGATTTTAAAGTTATAACCTGGGAAGATTACATGCTTGTTCACAATCAAATAAATAATTAAATTTAAGATCATCTTTTATTGGAGACTTTCTTTCTTTGTTCCACATTTTCCTCATTTTTCTTGGGCTATATGATATACCTTATGATAGATCTATATTATAGAAGTAGTTAAAGAAGTTGAGTTCATTAAGAATAATTAATCTGTCTAGTATCTTTTAAAAAACTCAAGTTCCCATTTATGAAGCATATGTTCTAAGTAGTGATTACTTAGGTTGTTGGTAGGAAGACCACGATCACCCATCTTCGACCTCGACCTACCTTTTATACAAGTACTTTCTAGATGGGTAATCTCCATTCCCTTCATGTGAGCCTTCAGTTACCAATATGTTGCTCAAATAGTTACACATGAAGCCAATGTGGCATCTGTTATAACCTATATAACACGATTCGAGATAAGTGGTATATTATCCCTGTTAGGCGTATCACGCTGAATTGGAAGCAATATTGCTTGGGCTTCAAAAGATGTCAATATGGTGTTTATTGAGATTAATTTGTGAAGATACATACGTTAGTGAAGGGAAATTGAATATATGAAAGACGTCTTGATACGACACTTAAGGCGTGCAAGGAGTGCTAGTAAACCATTTGAACTTTGGGTTAATTTACATCTATTATGAGTAAAATATGTGTGTCGATTAGATGGGAAAATGGTGTTCGTGATAAAAATTTCCCAGGTATAAAGCTACACTTATTTACATATGATACAAACAAAGAGAAGGTATAGTCTTCCATGAAAATTTGATATTTTGTTATGATGCATTCTTTAAACTTAAATTGAAATAGCTTGAAGTTAAATCTGTTATTCTTTTACAAGGTGAATTTAAATAGATTATTATAATGACACGGCCATGAGGGATTCTCAATGATACACTGTCTGAACATTTGTTTTTAAAATAGTCATACAAGTATTAGTGCAAGAGATTTGACTTCATTGTGATAAGTCTGGGTTTGTTAGTATCGAATATGATAGATGTTTATATTGTACTTTTTTGTATAAGTGTGTTGTGTATATCCTTTAGCATGTTGATGATATTAAATTAATAACTAGCTCTATTAATTAAATCAACAAAGAAAAACATGATTTGCTTTTTGGATTTGACATGAATGATATAGGTAGTGCTAAAAGGATATTGACTTGAAGCAAAACTTACTACTAATATTGTGTACGATGGCTTGGAATTGCAGCGACACTAAGGGTTATATGGAATAGGAAAAACAAATTTATATTTAATCAAACTATTCGATCTCCTCGGATTTATGGGCTAAGAAAGGACACAATTCGATTGGCTATGGATTTTGCATTAGCATGGGGAAGGAGCGTGACAATACAGTTGTTGTTTTCCGTAAAAAGATATATAATTCGATGAGTAAAATCATATGGTCACCTAAATCTTAATGTGGATGGTAGTTGCGGCTTAGTTGAGATAAAAAATGGGATAGGTAGTCTACTTAGAGATGGGGATAGATCATTAGTAGCTTGGGTTTTCGGGCCTTGTGAGGTACAATCTCCTCTTAACTAAAAAAGTTTATCACTTCATTATGGACAGAGATGGGCAGTGAAGCGGTGAAATAAGGATTTTCGTAGTGAGACTGACTAGAGGAAACTTCACGCGTTAGTGAAGGGCGGTGCTAGCTCAAGGAATTGGACTTACACTATAAGGCTTAGTTTCACTAAGATTCTCATAGAACACCCAAATTTTAAGATGAATTATATGTATCGTGAGGCAAATGATTGTGCAAACGTGTTGTCGAGAAAAAAGAGAAGGCATGCAAATCCTAAGTTCATTTTATACTCTACTTGAATGTATTCGTTAGTTTTTTATTAACTAACAACTTTCAAAGCTTCTCATGTATGAAAAAAAATATTAGTTCTAACTATTGAAACAGATAGAAAGAAAATTTTATGCTAAAACTTTATTAAAGACCATATCTTTGAAAATATTGCTAATTAGCGACATGTTAACGGTAATTAATCAATTGTATTCGAGTTTACATTAGGTAAGAACCGTATATCTTAGAAGTCTTAATTATAGTCAGTTATTGCACTTTCTACTACTTAGTAATAATAATAAGGCACAACTCAAACCATATGATGAGTATATTGATATAACCGTTCATTTAAGAAAATTATCTCGTTATATGGGTTATTAAAAGAGGATGGACTTTTTATTTTCCTTCCTACTATATTTATGATAGACAGTTTGATATTTATCTTAGCAAGAATTGTGTTACTTGTGTATATCATGAAAAATCAAATGCATTGATAATAAAAAAAAATTATTTTATAAGGAATTTGGTAGAGAATGGTAAGATTAAAGTTGTCAAGATTTTACTAAGGAGATGGTATCTAACATGGAATTATGTAACTTTTTTTTGATTACGTATGAGAGCTGGACTCGGAATCATTTTGACTCCACTAAAATTCGATCCCAGGACTATGTAACTTTCATTAAAAGTAAACATTACTTCTATTTGTTGTTTGTTAAGATGATGATTGTAAAATTGTAAATGTATTATAGTAAGATTTGGCGGTTATTAGGAGATGGTTGCAACAGAAAGATTATTGATTAAAATGCCGAATAGTGATTTTATTGGACCAAAACCGTGTTAGGCTAATTTATGGTTAAGTAAACTGCAAATAGAAAAAGCAGAGATCCCAGGACATACTTAATCAAACCAAACATTGTGGCTAGTTTAGCATTGTGATTATTATTATGTCAAATTGTGATCTTATTGGACTAAGTTGGCCTGCTCGAAAACCTAATTGGTTCATATATGTCTGTGTGTACCTTATTCATACTAGATCTATAAACTTTATGCTTTATGGGTTTGTGAAATACACCATTGTACTTAACCAATTGTAACAGTTATTTAAATGGAGAAGGTGATTCAATTCGATAACATGTATTTCGATGTAACCCTATTATGTATATATTATAGATTCGTGATTTTCTTTCACTTAAATTAGGTGTTAATTAGTTTTAAAAAAGACCACAATTACTTTTTATTTTCACCGATTTTTACGATCTTATGTAATTAGTCTACATCATAATTATAGATCAGTAAATTATTTATCTTTATCAACACACACTATTTTTATTGACAAACAACTTATTAGACCTTATAAAAATTGCACCATTAGTTGTTTTGATTTGTGATATAGGCATGTAGTGTGTTTCAAAATGATTATTTACAGTAAATTAAAAATTCCTATAACTAGAGGAATAACATATCAATTTTATGCAATTTCTTTTTCACTTTTACTTGTTACCTTTGGATCTTGAATGTTGACACAATACATGGGTTTTTGGAACAGTATCTACTCATCTGACTTTATTGGCGATGTGGAAAAACTTGGTTGTATAATATATATATATATATTTCATAGGTTTGATCGTTGACCATAATATTTCAATTAAAAGACACGCACACATTGAAAGGTAAGCTAACTCTCTCTCTCTCTCTCTCTCTCTCTCTCTTAGTTCGACTTTAAAATCTATGTGCATTATCTCATTGTCTTTTGGATGTTTTCTTGTAAAAAATTTGTCTGACTTGGAGAATGGTTGGATTTGTACAGGGTGCTTGGAATTAGTAGACATAGATATACCATAAAACAAAATTATTTCAGAGTAACTTCAACAAGAATAAAGTAATACATAAAAACTTTAGAATACCCCTTCATTGAAAAAATCTCACCATACAGGAACTAAACTCTCTTGAAAAACCATTGCTACCATCGACCCCTTATCACCTCGAATATTCATATTTTTAATTTCATGAGTTTCAAGGGAACATGAGAGTAATTCTCCTTCAATACTTTCAAGACGGATATTTTCATTCTTCCAAACCATCAGAGGACGCGGTTAATTCCAGATACAAGTCCAACTCTAACCTGTTTACACCAAGATTCCACCTCTCCGTATTTTCGCATTGCCCATATCTCAATGAACTGTTCCGAAGTTCGATTATACTTTGTGTATGCAAACAAAGCTAGAGTATCATTTAACACTGTAAGGGACTTGCACATTGAAAGGTAAGCTAACTCTCTCTCTCTCTTAGTTCGACGTTAAAATCTATTTGCATTATCTCATTGTCTTTTGGATGTTTTCTGGTAAAAAAATTGTCTGACTTGGAAAATGGTTGGATTTGAACAGGGTGCTTGGAATTAGTAGATACCGAGATACTATCAAACAAAATTAGAAACCTCACAAAAGAAAACATCAAACAAAATCTGAAACCTCCTCCATATCAACTGGGTAGAAGGTCTCGTTGGCCATAATATTTCAGTTAGGATCTCCATGTAAAAATGTTTTCATGTTGTTGATTGATTATTTGAACACCAACAAAAAATCATTCATTCATTGTGTACTTCTTATTTAAGAATTTATCATCTTTAGGCTTTTACTTGTTTTAACCTAGCTTTAATTAATGTAACTGGTCATCATTGATATCCTTTATTTGGGTCAGTAATTATTTAATTAAGTGAAGCATTGATGTTGTCATTTCCAAGTTTTGAAAGTTATAACCTGGGTAGATTACATGCTTGTTCATAATCAAATAAATAATTAAATTTAAGATCATCTTTTATTGGAGACTTTCTTTCTTTGTTCCACATTTTCCTCATTTTTCTTGTGCTATATGATATACCTTATGATAGATCTATATTATGGAAGTAGTTAAAGAAGTCTGTCTAGCATCTTTTAAAAAACTCAAGTTCCCATTTATGAAGCATACGTTCTAAGTAGTGATTACTTAGGTCGTTGGTAGGAAGACCACGATCGCCCATCCTCGACCTCGACCTACCTTTTATACAAGTACTTTCTAGATGCGTAATCTCCATCCCCTTCATGTCAGCCTTCAGTTACCAATATGTTGCTCAAATAGTTATACATGAAGCCAATGTGGCATTTTTTATAACCTATATAACACGATTCGATATAAGTGGTATATTATCCATGTTAGGCGTATCACGCTGAATTGGAAGCAATATTGTTTGGGCTTCAAAAGATGTCAATATGGTGTTTATTGAGATTAATTTATGAAGATACATACGTTAGTGAAGGGAAATTGAATATATGAAAGACGTCTCGATACGACACTTAAGGCGTGCAAGGAGTGCTAGTAAACCATTTGAACTTTGGGTTAATTTACATCTATTACGAGTAAAATATGTGTGTCGATTAGATGGGAAAATGGTGTTCGTGATAAAAAAATTCCCGGTATAAAGCTACACTTATTTATATATGATACAAACAAAGAGAAGGTATAGTCTTCCATGAAAGTTTGATGTTTTGTTATGATGCATTCTTTAAACTTAAATTGAAATAGCTTGATGTTAAAACTGTTATTCTTTTACAAGGTGATTAAAATAGATTATTATAATGACACGGACATGAGGGATTCTCAATGGTACACTGTCTGAACATTTGTGTTTAAAATAGTCACACAAGTATTAGTGCAAGAGATTTGACTTCATTGTGATAAGTCTGGGTTTATTAGTATCGAATATGATAGATGTTTATATTGTACTTTTTTGTATAAGTGTGTTGTGTATATCCTTTAGCATGTTGATGATATTAAATTAATAAGTAGCTCTATTAATTAAATCAACAAAGAAAAACATTATTTTCTTTTTGGATTTGACATGAATGATATAGGTAGTCCTAAAAGGATATTGACTTGAAGCAAAACTTACTACTAATATTGTGTACGCTGGCTTGTAATTGCAGCGACACTAAGGGTTATATGGAATAGGCAAAACAAATTCATATTTAATCAAACTATTCGATCTCCTCGGATTTATGGGCTAAGAAAGGACACAATCCGATTGGCTATGGATTTTGCATTAGCATGGGGAAGAAGCGTGATAGTGCAGTTCTTGTTTCCTTAAAAAGTTATTTAATTCGATGAGTAAAATCATATGGTCGCCTAAAGCTTAATGTGGATGGTAGTTGCGGCTTAGTTGAGAGAAAAAATGGGATAGGTAGTCTACTTAGAGATGGGGATGGATCATTTGTAGCTTGGTTTTTCATGCCTTGTGAGGTAAAATCTCCTATCAACTAAAAACGTTTATCACTTCATTATGGACAGAGATGGGAGGTGAAGCGGTGAATTAAGGATTTTCACAGTGAGACTGACTCGAGGAAAGTTCACGCGTTAGTGAAGGGCGGTGCTAACTCAAAGAATTGGACTTACACTATAAGGCTTAGTTGCACTAAGATTCTCATAAAACACCCAAATTTTAAGATGAATTATATGTATCGTGAGGCAAATGATTGTGCAGACGTGTTGTCGAGAAAAAAGAGAAGGCATGCAAATCCTAAGTTCATTTTATACTCTACTAGAATGTATTCGTTAGTTTTTTATTAACTAACAGCTTTCAAAGCTTCTCATGTATGAAAAAAAATATTAGTTCTGACTATTGAAAAGGATAGAAAGAAAATTTTATGCTAAAACTTTATTAAAGACAATATCTTTGAAAATATTGCTAATTAGCGAAATGTTAACGATAATTAATCAATTATATTCGAGTTTACATTAGTTAAGAACCGTATATCTTAGAAGTCTTGATTATAACTTTCTACTACTTAGTAATAATAATAAGGAACTACTCACACGATATGATGAGTATATTGATATAACCGTTCATTTAAGAAAATTATCTCGTTATATGTGTTGTTAAAAGAGGATGGACTTTTTCTTTTCCTTCCTACTATATTTATGATAGACAGTCTGATATTTATCTTAGCAAGAATTGTGTTATTTGTGTATATCATGAAAAAACATATTGCATTGATAATAAAAAAAAATTATTTTATAGGAGTTTGGTAGAGAATGGTAAGATTAAAGTTCTTAAGATTTTACTAAGGAGATGGTATCTAATATGGAATTATGTAACTTTTTTTTGAATACATATGAGAGCCACTTTGGACTCGGAATCATGTTGTCTCCAGTTAAATTCGATCCCAGGACTATGTAACTTTCATTAAAAGTAAACATTACTTCTATTTGTTGTTTGTTAAGATGATTATTGTAAAAGTGTAAATGTATTATAGTATGATTTGGCGGTTATTAGGAGATGGTTGTAACGGAAAGATTATTGATTAAAATGCCGAATTGTGATTTTATTGGACCAAAACCGTGTTAGGCTAATTTATGGTTAAGTAAACTGTAAATAGAAAAAACAGAGATCCCAGGACATACTTAATCAAACCAAACATTGTGGCTAGTTTAGCATTGCGATTATTATTATGTCGAATTGTGATCTTATTGGACTAAGTTGGCATGATTTTTGGCCCAAGTAAAATGTAAATAGAAAAAGGGAAGCCTACACTATATTATTATGACACTTCTGCTTGAGAATTGTCGATCTGTATTCTATTTTTACAAATTAAAATCTTAATTGGCCCATTTTACAAGATTATAACGTGTCTATTTGAGAATTGTTGATTTTATTTATTTTGTACGGTTCAGATCAAAAACCTAATTGGTTCATATATAAGACTTTCTTATGTTTGGTTGGATCATTTATCTCATTCTCTAATTTTTATCTGACACACTTTCTCTTAAATTAGTAGGCTTCTATTCCTTCATATATTTGACAAATTCCTTCTAATTAACAAATTCCTTATTAATACTAGATCTATAAACTTTATGCTTTATGGGTTTGTGAAATACACCAGTGTACTTAACCAATTGTAACTGTTATTTAAATGGAGAAAGTGATTCAATTCGGTAACAGGTATTTCGATGTAACCCTTATATATATATATTATAGATTCGTGATTTTCTTTCACTTAAATTAGGTGTTAATTAGTTTTAAAAAAGACCACAATTAATTTTTATTTTCACCTATATTTACGATCTTATGTAATTAGTCTACATTATAATTATGGATCAGTAAATTATTTATCTTTATCAACACATACCATTTTTATTGACAAACAACTTATTACACCTTATAAAAATTGCACCATTAGTTGTTATGATTTGTGATATAGACATGTAGTGTGTTTCAAAATGATTATTTATAGTAAATTAAATATTCCTATAACTAGAGGAATAACATATAAATTTTATGGAATTATTTTTTCTCTTTTACTTGTTACCTTTGGATCTTGAATGTTGACACAATACATTGGGTTTTGGAACAGTATCTACTCATCTGACTTTATTGGCGATGTGGAAAAACTTGGTTGTATAATATATATATATATTTCTTTTGTTTGATTGTTGACCATAATATTTCAATTAAAAGACACAGCACATTGAAAGGTAGGCTAACTCTCTCTCTCTCTCTCTTAGTTCGACGTTAAAATCTATGTGCATTATCTCATTTAAATTTATTTATATACCAGCTAGAGTTGAGGGTGAACTGGGGAGCCATAAAGGTCCCTTTTCTGATGCTCTCAACAAGATACGTCAGATTAACTCGAATAAGAAGAATGCTCGAGAATTAGCTGAGTGGGAACCCGCGATTAATATTGAAAATCGGCCCACATCACATTCCATTCCTTCTCTATTCGATCTTTCCGTAGGCGTCCTTACAAAGAATGTCGAGGGATTAGTTTCTCTCGACCATGTTCCAAATATTATAAGGAGAAACCTCACGAATGCTCTGTGTGATGATAGAAAAATGAACAGTCACATCTTGGATCTACTATTACAAGGATATTTACCTGAGCTACACATCAAGGATTGCTCATGGTTACCAGACACCCAATTTGTCAAAAGTTTCGCAAATTTAGATACCACAGATTTACGGGTAATTATATTATTCTTAAGCACATGTTGAATTTTAGTAGGTTATTAACTTAAATGTGTTGATATGTTCTGTTATTCATGAAAAATTTAATTTACTTAATGATTACGTGAACTTGAAACAGGTACTTCAGCTTGATCTATGTGGACAAATAGTACTCATTACCTGAAACATTTGGAAAATCAGAGAATAGCTTACCGAAGCTAGCAATCATATCGCTAAAAGTAGCTGCTCGCTTAACCGATAAAGCTATACAAATTCTCCTTAAATCAGCACCAAAATTACTATCCATGAATCTGAGTCAGTGCTCTCTTGTAACAGAGATGGGTATTAAGCATATAGCTAATGCTCTGGGGCCCATATTGAGCGAGTTTTATATAGATGAGTGCCCTAGACTAGATGCCATATTGATTATACAAGCGATTAGACAGTTTAAGAATTTAGAGGTACCCAAAATGATAGAAACTACCCAAAATCTCTATCGTAATATATAACGGCCTCGTAAGTCAGATTATACATCTTCATAGTTCATACAACCTTCAGGTGAGGATCAAGTGAAAGCAAAATGTTTGTTTCCTATAAAGGGTGACCATGTTGGGTTTATATTATATCTCATGCAACCCAAGTGGAGTTAGAGGGAGTAGTACCTGAGAATGAAGAAGGGGTGGCTTCGAAGCTGACAGAGAAAATGAAGGTTAATTACCATGCTATGGCTTCAATTGAGTAGAAAGCTGAGGGACTTTTAGGTGGTGGTCCAAGTTTTGATAGTTGTGAAAAAGGATTGTAAGACAGGCGGTATATAGAGAAAAAAAGTTGTTAACACTAATTTGGTATAATGAAATGGAGCGCCATGTTTTTTTTTTGGTTACATGGGTGATCCGGGCTAGCATGCGCGCACCCGACTAATCGCATGGAGATATACATGTCTCCCTATATATATTCTCATGGTAAATCAGAACTAGGTTACCCATGTTCAGGGAGAAGTTCGAGCCTTGTACCTCTCACTTTTCTTTTTGGTAGGATAAGTAATTTCATAGGAGAAATGGTATAATGTACAATTAAGCTACAGAGATTTAAAAGTTTTTTTAGGACGTGTAAAGAAGAGAAAAAATTAGCCAATTCCTATCCTATTAAAATTATCCAATGTGGAAGATGTAGAATAATATCGAAGCGATGAAATGGCTCTATGATCGGCCTAAACTCACATGCCATCTGGTTGATAATCCGGATGATCAGTTAGATTACTGCCTAATACCTTGAATGAGTTTAAGCTTATCTGATAAAATTGTTGTCTTTCATTGAAAAATCAACGCATTTTCTGTATCTTTCAAAATTGTTAGGGCCTCCCCTTCCAAGAATTAGTTGCAGAATAAAGTATTTTTATAGTTGATTCTACAACCCGAATTTTGTGAAATTAAACAATCCATATTTTAGTAGTTTCATAAGGTTTACTGAAGGACGCGTCACATGAGAAAATAATATTAGACTCGTTGATGGAAGATTCTGTATTTTGGTTTTATCTGTCGTGAAAGATTGTATTAGAAGAGGGAGTAGTGTTTCTCTATTCTGAACAGTGTAATACTCTCATTAGTTTAAATCACTAGTTTATTCTCAAAAGTTTAAGTTAGTAATTATCTATTCACTAGTCTATTCTTATCGAGAAACATACAAGAAACATTAATTATTCTTGAAGGCATGATAGGTGTACAAAATAAATAAGATAGAAAAATGCAAAAGTTAAACTCCTTTAACGTTCTATTATTAGATAGGATTTCACCGCTCATAATAAGATTATTTTGCACACGCCATATATTGACATATGGTAGCGGCAATGCAATTTTTCAATACTTAAATTTTTTCGGAGTTTTAAGTTTGTTTGAGCCAATTCAGGACACTCAAAATGGTGTTTATCTATTTTTCAATACCAAACCATTTTCTCATATATTCTAAAGAAAAGGTATTTGTTAGACTCAAAATCTTTCCCACACATTTCACAAAATGGGTCCAATTTCTTATAAACTATCATATCCTATGTGCGAAATCTCTCTTATTGTCATCCATACAAGAATATCATGTTTAGAAATAACATAAGAGTTTCACATAATACTGGCCCAATTTTTCGAAAAAGATCGGTGACGAAAAACATTATAAGGAGATTTATATAAACAAAGAAACCCACTACTTCTTGGCTTACAAGCAACTGCTTGATCATTTGGGATGGAGAACCAATGATGCAACACTTTCATTCCTCCTTCATACCCAACCAAAATATCTATTTTATCTTCTAGTACCCATAATTTTCTAAATAAAGAGATTCTAATTTTTTCACATGCCATAACCAAATTCATTAATTTTCATATATTCTTATGAACCCATTTTATCCATAATGAGACTTCTTTCGTCACTATTTTCACAACATCTTCATGAGCAAAACTTTGTTTTAAACTCCTAGATCTTTAAAACCAAGGCCTCCTTCATATTTTGGTATGGCTATATTCTTCAGTTTGATTTGCATAGATTTTCCATCCCCTGTAAAATCTCCTACAAATACTCACGATTCAATCACAGACAGAAATAAGTATCGAAATATAGATGGCCAAAATTAAACTATTCTGAAGAACCGATCTAATAAGTTGAAGGCGACCCACGTATGAAAGAGAAGAATCATTTCCAATACCGCACATAACTCTTCAGCTTACCAATGAGAGGTTTGTAGTCTCTCGAGAATAAAAATTGAAGTTCTAAGAATCACCTCAATCTTGATTCTCACATATTAAAACGACATATCCCTATTTTCAAGTTGAGTAATTTTCATAATATCATCAATAACCTCAATCTTGATTCTCACATATTAAACATTTGATTTTGTATATTTAAATGAAAACTCGAATACTTACTAAACTCCTCCAAACAATCCATAAGTATTTTTGCCGAATTATGGTCTCCTTTAGCTAAAAGCATGATATCATCGACAAAAGCAATGTGGGTGATCTTATTTTTCCTGCATTTTGGATGGTGCTTGAACCAAACATTTGTATTCTTTTTCAATAACCTCGATAAATAATCAAGACAGGGAATGGAAAGGTAAGTAGAGATATGATAACCTTTTCTTAAGCCTTTTTCCCTTTTGAAGAAGTCATGAATTTCCCCATTAAGCGCAATGGAATATGAATATTTTGTACATTCCATAACTCAGTTAACAACCAAACCGGAAGATTTAACCCTTTGAGTACCTCCCTAAGGCAATCCCATGATAACAAATCATACGCTTTTTACAAACCAGTCGTGATAGTACATCTAGGTGAGCTACTATTATGGTTATACTCTCTGAAGATATCTTGCATTAAATGAATATTCTCGGCTATCTATCTTCCGGGAATAAAAGCATTTTGTGATTGATCAATGATCTCTTCAGAAACCGGATTCATGTGATCCGCAATAATCATTGTGATTGCTTTATAAATTACATTACAACACTATATGGTCTATAATGCTCAACAATCACTGAATTTTCTTCTTGCGAATGAGAGCAATAATAGTAGCATTTAATTATTTAAGTAAAAATCCGGTAGTGAAGAATTATATACTTCTTGAATTACTTTGTCTCCAACTAGCTCCCAATATCTCTTGAAAAATAGTGAAGAAAACCCATCATGGCAGGCTGCTTTATCATCAGTTATACGAAAAATGGCCTATTTTATCTCAACACCAGAAACCTCTTTACACAAGCCCAAGCCTTGTTATTGTGTCAACATATTACCCCAACCAAAAACATCACAATCCACATGTTCCATATCAATTTTCGTACCCAACAATATCTTATAATAATCATAGAACACAACTTCTACTTAAGCAGTACAAGTAGTATCTTCCCCATTAGAAAGTTTGACCTTTGTGATAAACTTTTTGCGTTGCTTACTCTTCATGAGCTGATGGAAAAGTGGCCATTCCTAGAGTGTAATAAAAATCAACACTAAATAGGAGAAGCAACTAACCGCTAGTGTACGGGGCGTTCCAAGTAATAGATAAATAATAAGGGATTTCGTCTCAGGGACTGTGAGGTATGATGAATGTGTTTAATAGGTAGAGAGAATTAATTGCAATATAAAATAAATAAAAGATAAATAGATATTTGTTTAGGTGTTTGAATGTAAAGAGACTAAACGCAACAAAGTAAATTAACAAGATTGATATAAAGTAAAGAGTAAAGATTAGTCGCAGTATGAGAGCTATACTTGAGTCTCGCTAGGGATCCACCTAAGTTCGTACATTTAGTGTTTTCGTTTCAGGGACAAGTTGGTGATTCTATATAGTCGGGACTCTACAATCTCATAACTCATGTCAGGGTAGAATTAGAAGCTGTCCTATAGTATTACAAACCCCGTCAGGGCGATTATAAGCTACGTTGAGATGATTAATAGTTTTACCCAATTGGCTACGCTGTTAGTCAAGCCTGTGAGGATCAATGACGAACAACATGTGTTTATTAATTAGTTCAGCAATTTAAACCCTCGTCAAGGTGATCACCGCCACTAGTAAATAGCCTAATCACTATAACTTAGCTAATTCTGATTCCTGACTCAATTAAAATTAGTAAATACGCATTAACTAATAAACAATTTGGAAAATCTAACTTGAATTAAATTAAGACAATCCCAAATCCAAAAATACTAAAATAAATAAACTAGGGCTTAACTCATTATGCAATTATCAAAGATTATTACGTTTAGCTCATACTGAAATTAAACAAAGAAGGGAAATTAATAGAATACATTTTCCTAAAAACATAAATAAAACCTAGAGAGAGGAATTGATTTTAGTTGATGTTGGAGAAAGGAGTTTCTCAAGCTTCTACTCTTCTCTCTGCCTCTTTGCTACCTTCTGAAAGTTGGAAAATATGAAGTGTACTAAAAATGAAGTCTGAATAACTTAAATAATAAGTAAAATCGGATTGAGCCCAAATATTATTTAAGTGAATGATTACGAGCCCAAGTCCAATCAGTAATTCCCGCACCTGTTGTACACATTTCAGTAAAACAGTCGTAAGTCCAAATAGCCTTTTTCCACTTCTCAATTCGAGCGAACTCAGAGGCGCACTTTTTGACTCCTCCTTTTGATCTAAGACTTTATAATCCACTTCTCTTACTCATATTGATGCTTCCTAAAATCCATGTACCTAATAAATTCATACTAAAATACACAAATTAATGCACAAAAACTCTAAAAATGCAATTATCATAATTCTGAGGTGAGAAAGTGCAATATGACAAAATAAGCTCAAAAGTCAATCTAATAAGTCCAAATTCTACCTGAAATGATTTCTCCTGAGGGCATATATTTATCACACAAAGGTAGACATCAAGACCCCCAACTCAAACCTTTGTCGTCCTCACAAAGTAAGACATAAATAGAGGTCTTAGGTGAGACGCAAAATGCAGAGTCCAGTGAATGATACCAAAAGCACAACTTAAAGTAAATCTCAAATAGTATAACTTAAGAATTCATGCACACATACACCTATCATGAAAAATCAAACATAAATAACGTCAATCCAAAATTAAATTCACAGTTCTAGAAGATTACACTTAATACTTAGCTCGCGATGGTGGCTATAGGGTGTTTATCGATCCTTACTTGCTTTGCACGCTCCACTTAGCTTACTCCCTATTAGCTGAATTGTTAATTAACTATGTACCTAAGAATCACGAGGTCTTTACGGTTTTAGCATAGACTTAGGGACGGAATGGTATGTATATTTGGTAAATTTGAAGTGAGCTTTTGCCTCTCTCCTCACTTAACATCAACTAATAGTCCAAGAGCTTAAGTTTACACTCGAATTTGTTCTCATTCAACCCAATTGACGCACTAATTTAGCGTCCTTAAATCAACCCAATTAGCACTAAAGATTATTTCCATAACTTCCACTTTGCCGGTTACTTTTTTTTGTAAGATATCCCTGACCATCATTTTGATGTGAATGGTCATGTTTCTTATAAATTTATTCTTTTTCTCTTTTTTTTTTCAAATACTCCAACAAAAGGTTAAAATTAATATATCATCACAATTATGTACTAAATACAAACACATAAAAAATCCCTTCCAATGTTATTTCCCATAACGAAACCCACCACTCCAAACTCAAACTCAAAATAGGAAGTCTTAGGATTGTGATTTAAGTGTGTGTCATATGGAAAGTTCTATAAACTACTTTTTGCCAATAATCGGCGCCTAGACGTGCTAGGCACCTCTTCCATGACGACTAAGTGGCTAGGCAAAATTGCCTAGCATTTTTACTAGGCATAGGCGGGTGAGAGGCGAGATGATGCTTAGGCTCTCCTAGGCGGCGATTTCTACAACTTAGCCTTCAAGCCAATTTTGCAATACTTAGTGATTTTTTGTAATACTTGCTGGTTTTGGATAATACTCCGTGATTTATATTAATACGTAGTGCTTTTATGTAATAATTAGTGTTTTGATATTAATATATAGATATTTTATGTTAAACTTAGTTATTTCACATAATATTCAATGATTTTTTGTTATACTCAATGATACTCAATAATTTTGCATTAATACTCAGTTAATATATGTTAATATTAGGTGATTTTAAATAATAATTAGTGATTTCAAATAATACTCAACGATTTCAAAAAATACTCAGTGCTTTTAAACAATACTCAACAAAATCACTACGCAGTGAATAACACAAGTATTACTACTTAGAAATACACTAGTAAAAAATTACTCAAATAATCAACCCGCAAAATCAGTACTCTGAGAATTCGTCAGCAAAATCACTTAGTACTCAAGAAAAATATCTAAGTACTCAGCGAATTTTTGAGTTATTTTGCATGATAATATAATTTGTGTGTTAGTATACTAGGAAAAAAATCTCTAAGTAGCTATAGAGTTCTTCTAGTACTCAACAAATTTGTCAGTTATTTTGCATTATCATATAATTTGTGTGATAATATACTCGACAAAAATATAAGATTTCTTAGAAGAATTCTCTAAGTAAGAATTAACATAAGACTAAAGGAAAAATGGCACAAAAAATAGTAGACTAAAACTATACAACATAATCGCATAATTGAAAAAAATAAAATCCAAAATTAAGGAAATATATAACAAATTACATATATTAAATAAATTCAAAATCAATACAAAGAAGAAAAAGAAAAGAAATCACCGAGGATCTACTATTGCTGCCATGTAAGTCGAAGCCATGCCTGCTGCCGGAAAGAAACACCTCACCAGAAAAGATGGAAACACCTTGAAGATAACTCTGATTTGTATTGCTAACTCTAATATACTACTCGAACTTCGATCTATTGTTGCTAACTCCAATCGGTTGCAAGTCGTAGTGCACGCAAAATTCTTGTTGAACGGAAAAAAAATTACAAAACTTAATACAACTTTTATATTGAATTTTTTTTGAAGGTAAAGAATATGGATATACGTACCACAATCTTCTTTAATGTACTTATAAGAAGAATAAGTGAGCAAAGTTTGTAAAATTTTAGGAGTGGGCGAGAAAGAGAGAGAGAGAGAGAGAGAGAGAGAGAGTGAGAGAGAGATATGTAAAATAAGGTTTAATGGTATGTTTTTATTTTTGGGTTGTTATATTTAGTATATATATCAGTAAAATAAAAAAAAAGTATAATGAGTAGTGGTAAAATAGGTGCGTAGTATTAAATAATATTAGTGAAATTTAGTAAGAAAAGTAGATACATACAGTGTAGTTGGGTTTTAAAGAAGAGGTCTTTAAAACCCGTTGTGTAAAAATATCTTATTTTAACTTAATATGAGCACACCAATTTTCGGTAATGTGATTCGTCTGGTTTCATTTTCCACATTGAGCTCGACCCTCTTCTAAATTTGTTTCTCTATTGGTGGTTTTCACAGAAAATGTTACCACTTCCGATTAAACATTGTTGTTTTGTCCATTATAAACTTTCGCTTGTCTCTCGTATGAAAGACAAGAAAATAGGCTTTGTTAACCGTGGGTAGTGGCTCAAGAAGAATTGTGATGATGCATTATGTTTCAAAGGCTACGGATTCGAGGATTAGTAAAGCCATCGTGAAAGGTATTGCTGTAGTTAGACGGGGATCTCGATGGCTCTTGGTCAATAGGGCGGGGGTGAGTTTTTGGTTAGATGTTTTGTTGGGGGGCCACCCCCTTATTGACTGTGCTATTTGGGAATGTGGGGTGGAAGAACGTAAGAGTAAAGTTAAAGATTATGTCCGCGAAGATGGCTCTTGGGATTGGGGTAAATTCCAATCCTTTTTCCCAACTTCAAAACTCTTGGAAATTACGGAAGTTTCGTTGAATAATTGTAGTGAGAGTAGAGATAGGCTATCTTTGACAAGGGAAATTCATGGAATTTATATGTCTAAATCGGCCTTGTGTGATTCGGAGATTGCAAATTTGCACCTGGGTAGTAAGTGGGATAGAGTTAGGTAATTAAAGTGTTCTCAGCGTATTAGAGTTCTAATCTGCAGAGCTATTCATGAAAGATTGACAATGTATGGAAATTTAAGTTGGAGAGGGGTTATTGAGTCAGGTATTCGTCCGGTTTGTGGTTTAGCGGAGGAAAACGTTATGCATATTTTTAGAAAGTGCGTCAAGATCAGAGAAATTTGGCAACGGATTCAAGTAGAGGTTAATAGTTATATTGGGCCTGGAACAGGGGTGCAATTAGGCGCTTGGCTTTGTAGCTTCCGAGGCAGAGTTAGGGACTTAACCGTGTTAGGTTAATTTTCTGTTAAATAAACTTTAAATAGAAAAAGAAGAGAGCCCAATACTTACATAATCAAACCAAACATACTTACTTAATCAAACCAAACATTGTGGCTAATTTTGAATTGTGGACATTATTATGTCAAATTGTGATCTTATTGGACTAAGTTGGCCTATTTTTGGCCCAACTAAAATGTAGATAGAAAATGGGAAGCCTACACTATATTATTATGATATTTCTGCTTGAGAATATTGTCGATTTTAATTCTATTTGTACAAATCAAAAGCATAATTGGTCCATTTTACAATATTATAACGTGTCTATTTAAGAATCGTTGATTTTTATTATATTTGTATGGTCTAGATTAAAAACCTAATTGGTTCATATATAAGACTTTATCAAGTTTACTTGGATCATTTATCTCATTCTCTCTTTTTTATCCGACACACTTTTTCTTAAACTAGTAGGCTTCTATTCCTTCATATATTTGATAAATTCCTTCTAATTATCGTGATAACCACTGGTTATGTGTCTTTGTGTACCTTATTCAGACTAGCTCTATAAACTTTATTTTTTTATAGATTTGTGAATTAGATCAGTTTACTTACCAATTGTAGCAGTTATTTAAACGGAGAAGGTGATTCAACTCATATACTGTAACAATATTTCGATGAAACCTTTTATATATATATCTATATTATATTTAGAAATTTTTCCTTATGTGGTGGCCAGGATCGATTCTGGGAAAAAATAAGTGGTGGCCAGGGTGCCCCACTTATTTTTTTTATACAAAATACCGTTTAAAAAATTACAAAAAAGAAAAAAACATAACCCTCATTCTCTCGAAACCCTCGAGAGACGCTCTCCTTCTCAAGACAACCGTCGGTCGAAGACCACGGCTCGAAGACCATTCTCTACCACCGCTCGAAGACCATTCACTACCACCACCGCTCGAAGACCATTCTCCACCACCGCTCGAAGACCATTCACCAACACCGGTAACATCTTTTCCCATTTATTTGTTTCTTCAATTTCATCTTCTTTGTTTTTTAAATCCATTTCTGCCGATGAACAAAGCTAGGGTACATTCAGTCATGATGAAACGGAGTGGTTCTTCTTTATTCTGCTTTAGATCTTCTCTTTGTTCATTATCCGCAGCTTTTAAAAAACTCTTCTTTCCGGCGATAAAACAAAGTTAGGGCAATTCGGTCATGACCGATAATAGAAGTTCATCAGAAGCTACTTCTTCAGTAGTCTCGAGTGGTGCATTTCTGCTACAGGAAAGAGATATTGCCTCCAAAAACATCAAGGGAAAAATGAAAGATGATAGTTCAAGTGAAAAAGATTCTTATGCTTTAGATAAATTGTTGACAATCATGATAACTCATCGAGACTAAAAATGCTTGCCAAGTTTCGGTTAGTTCTTCTCTTAGCTATAACTCATCGCTGATTATCCTCTATACGCATTACTTACTTGATGGCATATATCTGTGCAGAAGGTACAAAGAAAAGAGTGGTCAAGTGTTAGGACAAAAAATAAGATGCTTGAGAAAGCACTTAGGGATGTAGAGAAGCTGGTTTCAGAATGTACATATTAGTTTTAAATAATTTTGTTTGATTATAAAATATTTATTTTCATATGTTAATAATAATTTATCTTTTTATGCAAAACAAATAGCTAGACCCCCTCAAGTGGAGCTTCATGATGTTGATAATAACAATAATAATAATAATAATGCATCTCCAGCAGTGAAAAAAATATTACCACCTGAAATCAAGAACAAGCGAGCTAAAGTTGCTAGATTAGCGGTAAATTCTTATTATTTAACTTTAAATTGTGTTTTAAAAGAAAAGATAAATCTTAATATATTGTGATGAATCTTAACTTTACAAGATTGTTCGCTGAATTATGTGTATCAGATACTTTTACCTTTGTATAAAGTTCGTCTAGAATGTGCTGGCAAAATTATATCAGGTAAATTTTTTTGTTTAGTGTGATATTTTAGTGATGTTGTAATTGGGGTATTTTGTTTTTACAGATCAGGTGAAGTTATTAGCGAATGATGTATGGGAGAGTATTTCGAAAAGTATAGGATCGGGATAGTTGACCAAGTCAACCTATAGATAATACAAAAGATGAAAGCAAAGAGAGAAAAGAGGCAAAATGAAGTAAAAAGAATGGCTGTAGTAAATCCTATGCGAAATGCTAAGAGGAAGTTAAGGATTGCAGCTAAGAATAAAGATAATAAGAAAAGGAGAATTACTACAGCTATGAAGGTGGGAAGATGGATCCGTTAGTTAGTTAATTAGTTAAAAGAGAGTGTAGAAAAGAAATTTTGTCAAAAGCTTTTAGGGATTTTTGTTAGCCCCTGCCCAATTAGTTTTCCTTGCTAGCTTTTGGTTAATCTTATGATTTTATTTATTTTATATTATATTGAGTCCCTTTTTTAAATACATGTAGCGTCTTAAAATTGTAGGAATTCGCGTCGTCTTTTGAAAGTATTATCCCTCATGAAAGCTCGGGTGATTTGATTATCCAAGTAAGTAAAATTGTTCTTAGTTAAAGTTTCGGATTTGATTGAGGTGCAATGAATTTTTCTTATGTTTTGTGGCTTCGATTTTGCATAGACAGTCACATATGGGACTGCTTCTCCGCTTGGTGTTCCACAACAGGTATATACATACACATAATTACTTATCCCAAAAACGAAAGATATAGGTATACATAGGTATTATTTCTAACAATTTTATTATTGCAGATATAAACTAATATCATATTTTTCTTAATGTAAATTGTATAGGGACCTATATTTACAATTTTTGCTTTTTTTTTTTTGCAGGTGTGAATCCATTCTCCACCAATCTTAAGCCGTACTCCTGCATCAGCGGTCCATGTATTAGTTCACCTTTTAATTCCGTTGTTGATAACCTTTTCACACAATATATGGATTTATAGTGAAATTTTCACATAATATAGGGATCTAAGTGCAATTAACTCATGTTTGGCTCTATGCTAAAAGAACAAAGATATCCGATGGAGGACAAAGAGCTTGAAGCGGAGCGGAGTGTAGAAATATGAAAAAGAAGCTTTTTGAAATTTAAAATGTAATTTTGTTTATTTGTTGCAAGTTTTGGTCTGTTACACGTTCGCTGGTTTTTCAAAAAGATTGTTTTGGCCCCATTTAATAAAAAGGAACATGATCCAAAAGAAAATTTTCAGGCAAAAAAAATGTGAAAAAGGCGTCTTAGAGAAACTACTATAGCCATGGAGTACTTAACCACACAATTGCGAAATGAAATGCTGGTAAGCTCTTCAGCTAAAGAAGGATTTAGCCAATAAAGCTAAAAAGGAGAGTACAAATATAAAGCAAGCAATACAGTCACTTGGATTGTTGGAATTGAAACAATACAACAGAAATTCCTCAAAATTGTTTATATAATTTCTCAGCTAAGAACTAGGATCTTTCAGTCTCGGATACAATTATGTGAGAAGATGTCTCAGATAAAGAAATTAGTAGACTTTGTGAATCTCTTTGTCCATAATGGAGTCGAGATGGTTGGTTCAGATGTGCTCAATATGGAACCAATTTGTTGGGTTGAAGGCTAATTTTGATGCATTTGATGTGTTTCTATATATGATAGCAGTTTCTAATCATAGAGAATGCATAGCAGATAGTTGACTTTGTAAAACAGAGAGCTGACTTTATGTACATACTGAAAGTTGAGTTATACCCGAGTTTTTTGGCGCTTTTATGAGGATCTTAAAAAGATGGTCAAATTTTTTTACTCATTGGCTGGTTTATTTTCCATCTTTTTGTATTTTGTTTGTCATACATCCAAGACATTGTTATTTGTCTTTTGAAGTTTACCTTTATGTGTATAAGTATGCTTAAAGGATAATAAATTCTAATTTTTATTGAAATGTTTTATGAGGTGTGTAACTTAGATTTTGATTGTATAGATGATTTGTAAAGTCAAATGAAACAATTATTAAATACAATCCAATAATTTTGAATATTATTATATATCTTTATTGTATAATTAAATTTATTTTGAAAAATAGAAAAATTATGTGGGATTTTTTTAGAGCAAGTCTTTTTAAGTATAACATGTACTCTTTGATGGCAAGAATCAAATCATATAAAAAAATTCATAAATTATTTTGATATTCAATAGGTGTTGAAACAATATTTGCCAGACTTAGTTCATTTCAACAAAAAAGCAAGTCATGCAAGAAAACAAGCATCTTTTGTAACAGATCGATCGACAGAGGATGAGCAGGAGGATATAGTCTCTTTTGGGTTATCGATAAATTCAATATCTTTTTTCCGTTTGGCTACCAAGTAATAATCAGTTTAAACTGGTTAAGACACTCTGTTTATTCCTGATAGGTTTTTTTACCAAAACCTAAACAAATATATAACCTACTGACCATACATCAATGGAGATTCCACATCCGTCACATTATAATAAAAGCTCGGGTGCTTTTTACCTAAAGCCTGGTATATCATTAATAGCTGAGGCTATGTTATTGAGAAAAAAAAACACATGGCTTTAGAAATTGTGTGGGTGCCAGTTTTTACTTGCTTGATTTTTTGTCCACTATACATAATTATTCCACAAGCATCTTAGCTCAATTTTCAGTTTTCAAGTAAAATTCACAGTGAAAACGAAAACAAGCAATATAAAATGATTAAAAACATATATTATTGATTATATAGAGGAATCATTTAGTCATCGTAAAATTTTTATACTAAATTACTACAAAATATCTCTATAATTGTGAAGTGTCGCGTAACACAAATTAAGGTCTCTTATTAATTATATGATAATCTTTGAAGTCGAGGAATTGAAATAAATTCACAAAAAATATCAAGTTAAAAGATGTAAGTGGGTTTTCAGGATAATTAACTGGACTAACGAACGTTACACCCAAGGCTATCAAAGTCCACATAAAGAAATTATATGAGTTGTCACTTCTCTATGCTAATATTATATTATCTGAATATACATGTGATGTCCAGTGGATACTACGGGTCGCCTTGATGAAAGTTTTCCTTTTTATATTAATTAATCTTAAATTTCGTTAAATATCTAATGGAATTAGTGCAATAGTAAAAAAAGAGAGTGATGGAAAATATTTACAACCTAAAAATGATATTTTGTAAAAATGTGTTAGAAAATAAAAAACATAGATCATTACTTATGGGTTAAAATTATTTTTAGGTAAGTTTCATATTTTTCTCTAAAACCAGCAACAACATCTGAAGGTATTTATTCAGTTTACACATTTTCTTTTCTTTCTTTATACACATAAACACAATTGTTATTAATAGATTCTAATAGAAATAAAAATATGCGTGTATTTTACCGTATCCTCAGGTAAGGGGAATTTTCGCACAATCTATTATAATTTCATAAATTCATTTTAGTGTCTTCGGACGCGAGGGATTTTTTTTCGAACCTGGGTTCGATTCCTGTCAACGAAATTCATTTTTGCTTTAGTGTCTTCAGACATGGGTTTTACCTAGTATATATATATTATAGATGCATGATTTACTTTCACTTAATTTAGGTGGTAATTAGTTTAAAAGAAAACCACATTTATTTGTTATTTTCACCAAATTCTTTGTTTTGATCTTATGCAATAAGTCTACATTAATTATGGATTAGTAAATTATTTATCTTATCAATCGCATTCCATTTTGCTTTATGTTTGTTGTCTGATCACATACCATTTTTTATTGACAAATAACTTATTACACCTTATAAAAATAGCAGTAATGTTGAGGGAATATTGCACCATTAGTTGTTGTGATTTGTGATATAGATATGTACTGTGTTTCAAAATGATTATTTGCAACAAAATTATTATAAATGGGTTTATCTATCTATTTTACATAAGATGGAGGACTAATGGTAATAAAAATTCTTATGACTAGATGATTAACATATATATTTTATATGCAATATTTTTCCCTTTTACAGTTACCTTTGGAACTTGAATATTGACACAATACATAGGTTTTTGGAACAGTATTTACTCATGTTACTTTGGTGTCGATGTGGAAAAACTATATATATATATATATATTTTGTATGAACGTTGACCATGATATTTCAATTAAAAGTAACGCAACACAATAAAAGGTAAGCTAACTCACTCTCTTAATTCGATGTTAAATCTTTCTGCATTATCTCATTGTATCTTTGATGTTTTCTTGTAAACAAATCGTCTTGACTTGGATAACGGTTGGATTTGAACAGGGTGTTTGTGATCCTTGATCAACTTGTTCTGCTGCTAATTACTATGCTGGGAATTAGTGATACAGAGGACAGACATAGAGATATGCACTCCTCCACCACCAACACGACCACCACCTTCATCTCCTCCTTCATTGCTCACAATGAGCTCCTCAACTGAGCTTCAAGGCAAATGGCTGGAGTAGAAGGTCCTTTTGGCCATAACATTTCAGTTACTATCTTCAGTTCATGAAAAAATGTTTTCACGTTGTTAAACGATTATTTGAAAAAAAAAACTATCATTGATTCATTTTGTAATTCTTAATAAAAAAATTATCATCTTACGGTTTTTACTTGTTGTAACCTAACTTTAATTAATGTAACTGGTCATCATTGAAATCCTTTATTTGGGTCAGAAATTATTTAATTAAGTGAAGTTGATGTTGTCATTTCCAAGATTGTGTTAAAACCTGGGTAGATTAACTGCTTGTTCAAAATTAAATAAATAATTAAATTTAAGATCATCTTTTATTGAAGACTTCATTTCTTTGTTCGGTATTTTCCTCGTTTTCCTCATTTTTCTTGTTAAGCTATATAGACGATAGATCTATATTATGGCAGCAGTTAAAGAACTTGAGTTCATTAAGAATAATTAATCTGCCTAACATCTTTTAAAACACTCAAACTCCCATTTCTGAAGAAATAAGAAGTATCACATAACAATTTATCTTTCCAGTATTATCCTTCCACCTCTTTGCAGATATCTCACAACTGAAATCTGATTACACTAGGCAATACCAACGTCGTATGATAAGATCTCATACTATAATTCATATGTAAGAAGAAGCTTTCGAGGATAGATTGTCCGAGTAGTAGTTCTTTGTGATTCAAAATTAATTCATTGTGAATCTGTGTATTGTTTTCAAAAGTAAATTAATATCAAAACAGAAGAGAAGGAAATTTGGGGTTCAGGTTTTTCAAAGACTAAGACTGAAGCTAAGTTTCATAGGGTTGGTTCTCAACTCCCTTGAGACTTTAGAATGTTTATCTTTGTGTATATTACACGTTTTACGAATGTCCCACAATGCAATACCATTTTGTGTTGTATACAAAGTTTGAAACTGGCAACCTAGTGCTTCATTGACAAAAAGGAAAAACAAAAAGTGATGTTAGGCTTGATCAATTTGATCGTGCTGATGAAGTTAACACCATTATTGCATTATAGAGCTTAAGGAATTGATGAAAGAAAATAAGTTTACACCATTGATATGCATGTAAAATGAAAAATATATATAAGGATGGGTTTACATGAAATTGTCTAAGGGAGGAAGGTATTTTTAGCTCTTCAATATTACAATTTATCAACAACAAAAGGTTAAGATTGTAGTTCTCTCTTTTATACAATTTTTTTTTCTTGTGTTTATCCATCTTTCTTTTCCCCTAATAGTCCTATTTGTCCTTCGGACAAATATAAGGTAAATCCAAGAATAGTAAAATTTGTGAAATAACATTACTTTATTTACATAATAATACACAATATTTAAATTTTCCAAGTAATGATCGAGTATATTGTTAAATTTAAAATTACTAAGAGTATTCAAGTGATGTGCCTACTAAAAACTAAGGTGCTGCATAATAATATGGAAAAAATTATGAGAGATAAATACTTTAACTATAATACTACTCACAATTATAGCAAAGATCCTAGAGGAAGAGTGTGGATTTTATGGAAGAAGAATGAGATTCATAATCAATCTTATAGAAGAAAATTATCAAGGGGTGTTAGTGGAAATCAATGAAGTCATGTGTAATAAGAAAATTGTTCTTTGTGCCATTTTTGTAAGTAATGATAAGAAGGAGAGAAGAACTTTATGGAGAGATATGTTAAGATTGAGTAATTGTTACAAGGATAGAGTGTTTGGATGTGTTGGTGATTTTAATATAATATTGAGGATAAAGGACAGGTTATACTGTGATGAAATTGATGAGTATGCGCAAAAATTTATTGACTGTGTGGAAGTAGCTGAGCTACATGAACATAAAACATATGGTAACTTGTCTGGAGAAATCAAAAGATAAAATCTCTGTTATTAACCGATCCTTTGTTGGAAATGGAATTATTTTTAATACATTAGCAATTTATTTTGAGTTTAGTGAAGATACTTTAATCTATGGAATGCAAAGGATGGGATTAGTTTTTAGCTTTTATTGAAGTGTTCGGTTAGTATTTGGTTAGTGATTTGGACGATGTGAAAAAATAACGTTAATTTGTAAGGTTATGGTTGAGTTGGTATTGGATTCTATGGAATACGTAAAACAGGTTTTTCAAACTAAAATAATAATTTTGATGATTATTTTTTGTTGTTAATAGTACATAAGCATGTTATTTTATAATATAACTAACAAAAAAGCATGATATTCTCTAATATAATCAAGAAATTAGTCTCTTTATTTAATTTATATACAATAGGTGGACTATGTATTTTCTCAGAGAAGTACGTATAATCCTATGACTTCCATTTTCACCTAAAACACTAAATCTTGCTTGTAATTTGTATAAATCAATTGTTCTTCCCCTTATCCTACCTAAGATTAAATTGAGGATAGTTCTTTGCGTCCCTATGATATAATTACATAGTATATTCAAAGCCTAAATTTAAATGATTGAGAATAAAGTTAATCACTCTTCTTAATTTTTTAGGGCATCACCACTTACAAAATTCTATCATCCTGGCATTTTTTAATATAATGTGCACCCAGGTTAAGGTGACATTTGGTTTGTCATGTTCCTTTGATTTTTAAGTTTATTCTAAATAGATATAAAATTATATATAAGATTCACATGACATTTTTGGCTTCTATCTATTCTTTGTTGTTAGAAAACATTTACTATGTCAGAGCTTAATACAAAAAATTGAGAAACTTTGAATTACATTTCTTTGGACGATCGGGGTTTTTAATCCCATTTCCTCTAGATTTATCCTTGACAATTGTATTTAATCAACTTTTTTATTACCTAAAGTTACATAGTGCCTTCAGGAACAAGTTATATATAGTTGTTAAATAAATCAGATAATAACTTCAAATAAGTTATATACTCCTCCCATATCCATATTTTTCTTCCGAGAGTGCTTTTCTTCTCAAAACCCAGAGCTCATGAATTTGCATCAACCTTCCTCTAAACTCATCACAATTTAAATTCGCATTTAATGAAATTAAAAACAATATCTTCACTTGTATGGCTTAATCAAAGTGAATACAAGGATTAATTGCATTATTGGCTTCTATATAATACGAAACTGCGTATGTCATCCACGTGATTCAAAAGATGGAAAATATACCCCTACACTGTTTTATACAATTATATTTAAAATCTACCACAAAGGTATAAATTTTATTTCTCAGAATAACACCAATATTTTGATTTTAGCTGTTGTTGGAGAAAGGAGTTTCTCCAGCTTCTACTCCTCTCTCTACCTCTTTGCTACCTTCTGAAAGTTGGAAAATATAAAGCGTACTAAAAAATGAGGACTAAATAGCTTATATAATAAGTAAAACCGGACTGAGCCCTAATCTTATTTAATTGAATGATTAAGGACCCAAGTCCAATTAGTAATTCATGCATCTACTGTACACATTTCAGTAAAATAGGCGTTACTTTCACGTCGTAAGTCCAAATCACCTTTTTTCACTTCTCAATTCGAGCGAACTTAAAGGCGCACCTTTTTCATTTGAACCACCAAGACTGGATCAGCACCGTTTGGGCTCGTAAATATATGGAAAAGATGACTTTCTAGTTTCTTATGCTCCTCTTCATCTCTTTGAGTGGTAATTTTGCTATTTTGACTCCTCCTTTTGATCTAAGACTTTATAATTCACTTCTCTTCCTCATATCGCTGCTTACTAAAATCCATGTACCTAATAAATTCATACTAAAATACACAAATTAATGCACAAAAACTCTAAAAATGCAATTATCATAATTCTGAAGGGAGAAGGTTCAATATGACAAAATAAGCTCGAACGTCTATCTAATAAGTCCAAATTACCCCTGAAATAATTTCACCTAAGGGAATATATTTATCACACAAAGGGAAACATCAAGACCCCCAACTCAAACCTTTGTCGTCCCGACAAAGTAAACCCAAAAATAGAGGTCTTTGGTGAGACGCAAAATACAGAGTCCAGTGAATGATACCCAAAGCACAACTTAAAGTAAATCTCATATAGTATAACCTAAGAATTCACGCACACACACATACACCTATTTGCCTGGTTCTACACTTGAAAAGGCCATCAATCTTGATGAGCCTATTGAAGAAGCACAAGAAAAGGCACCTACACCACCACAACACAAGAAATTAACAACAAAGATGAGGGTATCATCAAAGCCTAAAGACAAGACACAAATTCAAGTTCAAGGTCCTTCTTCTTCTCAAACTGGTTCTGGTATTCCTCCATGGGCTCGCAATTTGCAACAAGAATTTGAACTTTTAAGACTAGACATCGGAGCACTTTGGAAGGAAATCACACAGATTAAGTCAACATTGGAAGAGGTAACTTTGTACATGGATATTGATAATTATTCTTCCCCTTCGGAGGAGGACACGATGGATCTTCATGGCCAGGTACCCCGTTCTAATTCTTCTTATTAATTGATGGTAGGCACTAGTTATGTAGTTTTAGTTTAATTTTATTGCTTTATTGAGTCTTTTTTCGAGTCGTGGGGACACGACTCACTTTTGAGTTTGGGGTGGGGTTCGTTGCCTCATCCCAATTTTTTGTGTTTTACATGCTTTCAATAAAATTAATCTTAGGGTTGCGTTGACTATAGAGAATTTTAAATGCCCCCATCAAGCATGCTTTTCATGAATTTATGATAGAAAATACTTGTCTTTAGGAGTTAGTATGAAGCTGAACTTTGATTGCATGCAAATATGAGATAATTGATAGGAAAAATTAATGAACAATGCAAAAGAAGTAAACTTATGCTTAAGGATAATAGGTGGTTTGTAGAACGTGATATCTAAATGAGTAGAGAACCCACTTAGGTATGAACTAGAGGTAAGTTGTGTAAATAGGAAGATGATAGAGGCAGCTCTTTGTTTGCCCTTTGAATCCCTTTTGGCTGTCTATCCATGAATTAATTTTATCCTTCTTAGACAAATTTTTAGCCTTTAATCCTTTCTTTTGTCGCCACATTGTAAGCCAATATCCCTTTAGATTGTTCGACATGACCATATGACCCGCACTTGAATCACGATCCTGAGACTTCCTGTCTTGAGCTTGAGTTTGGGGTGGTGGGTCCACTATATGGGAATTTACATTGGGTTGGGATTTTTGAGCTTATCAATGATGCTTTGTGCTATACATGATGATGATTCACATGTTTATTATATTGTAACCCTTTGTCGGGGTAATAATGAATGGAAAAGAAGCTTCGAGCTCAAGTTATGAATAGGCATAACTATGAAAAATAGTATGATATCTCAACATTAAAACGAGAGTCATAGCTATACAAAAGAAAAAGATGAATGATTTGAAAATAAATATATTCGGACCGGCAAAGTGGAAATTTTTATGTGAATCATCCTTAGTGCTTATTGGGTTAATTTGGGGACTCTAATTAAGCGCGTCAATTGGGTTGAGTGAGAACGTTATTCGAGTGTAAACTCAAGCTCTTGGACATTTTGTTGATGGTAAGTGAGGAGAGAGCCAAAAGCTCACTTCAAGTTTACCAAATATACATACCATGCCGTCCCTAAGTCTATGCTAAAACCATAAAGACCTCGTGATTCCTAGATGCACAGTGAGTTAATAGGGATTATGTTAAGTGGAGCGTTCAAAGCAAATAAAGATCGAGGAACACCCTATAGCCACCATCTTGGGATAAGTATTAAGTGTTTGATTTTGGATTGATATTGTTTTGTGTTTTATTTTGCATGATAATTGTAGGTGTATATTAATTCCTAGGTTAGACTATATGAGATTTGTTTTAAGTTTTGCTTTGGGAATATTTTCTAGATTCTACCTTCTGCGTTCACCTAAAAGATCCTTTGTTTTTATTTTACTTTGTCGGGACGACAAATGTTTGAGTTTGGGGTCTTGATGTCTCCCGATTTGTTCTAATTATTAGCCCCTTGGAGAAATCCTTTTAGGTGAATAAATGACTTATTTGATAGACTTTTAGGCTTAATTGATCATATAGCACTTCCTCCCCTTGGAAATTAACTTTTTGCAAAATCTGAGCTTTTGTGCGTAAATTTGACTATTTTTAATGCAAAGTTAATAGGTTCTTGAATTTCATGAAAGACCAATCCAAGGAGAAGAAGTGAAAATAAAGTCTTAGTGTATTTTAGAGTGTTAAGAAATGATTTTGAGTCGAGTTTCTATTTTTAGAGTACACTTTCCTATTTCGATTTCTTAATTTATTGATTTATTCTTTTTAAGCATATGCGGTTTAATTATTTATTTAATGTGAACCTTTAAGAGATAAATGGTAATTACTTAGAGACAAGGTCAAGATAAAGATGAAAGGAAAGAAGATTTACATGGAAACAAGAAGATTTAGGAAAGATTTATTCAAAGAAGGAAAAGATAAAGCTACCTTTTGAAATCTGAAATTCCAGCCACATTTTTAAGATTAAATCATAATAAAAGATTGGCTAGGATTCTGGACGACTGGTCTGCACCAATAGAAAGCTCTTTCCAAGACAAGCAGTTTCATACATTGGAACTTCTCAAACGGATAAGTATTGAAAAAGATGTAACCAAATCAAATCAGCAGAAGAATTTTACCTTCCCTAGAATTTAGAGCTACGAATTTGAGAGTCCTTGACTTGTCTTCCACTCCAAGAAATTCGACCTAGGGTCCCCCAAACACCTATAAAACACCCCTTAACCTCATACTTTCATACACTTCAGAGAATTAAACAAGAGGCTTAAGGTTTTCAAGTCAGAGCACGAAGGAGAGAAGAAGCTAGAAGCTGGAGGAATCCTGTTCTTCCAACAATAGTCATTCAACCCTTTAGGTTATTTATTTCTTTTTTGTAATTGAACATTAATTCCTTTTCTTTTATGTTAGTTTTTAATTTCATCATGAGCTAAATTTCTTTATACTTGGAATCGCATTAAAGGGATGAACCTTAATTAATGAATCTATGTGTTGAATTTGGGATTGTTTAGATTTAAATAGGATTGAGTTTTATATATTGGATATTACTTTGTTTTCATTACTAATTCTTTTAGGAACAACTAGGATTATTGTTAGTATTTGGGCTATTCGCTTTAGTGGCGAAGTGATCATCCGATAGGGGGGGTGTGAATACAGAGCTAGGTAATACCCGTGTAATGTCCGTTATTGACCGACAGGCTTAACTAGTTACATAGCCAAAGAGGTAAAATCATATCATCCGAAGAGCCATATTCGACCATACAGGTTTTTTTGATACTTTAGGATAGCTTCTAGGTCCACCCGTCAGGGGGCTAGGAGATATTAGAGTCCCGACTAATATTATAATTCCAATTCTACCCTTAAACATAGCATAGATTATATTGATTAAGTGGGTTCCCTTGCGAGACTCAAGTATCTCTCTTATCTGAAGTTAGTCTTTTATTTGCTTTATTTCCTTTCTGTTAATTTAATTTTAGTCTTTACTTTATTTGCATCTTTTAATTTCCAAAAACCAAACAAAAATTATTATCTTTTATTTTCTGTTTAGCAATTATTCCTACTACTTGATTAATATTTGGGTTGAACCTAATGCGTCCCTGAGAACGAACTTGATTATCATATATTACTTGGGACAACCGTACACTTGCGGTTAAGTGGTTCCTTTAATTTTGCACTTAATTTTATAACACCCTAGGACCCACCAATAACCACGTATTTCCCACAGACCATGCCAATATGATTTGACAAATTTTACCAAACACAATTTGAAGTGAATTTTATGGAGTTTGTGGGGATATTTGAAAAATTATATTACCGACAAAATAACATCGAAGGGGTGAGAGTACACGTAAGGGGTAAGATATGTACACGTATCTTAAGAAATAACAGGTGATATATTGTTAAGAATAATAACACACAAGAGTACATTGATCTTTTTTCCATAAGTTGAGGTGTAAAAATACTTGATTACATTGGTTGTCTCCCTTCTTTGTTCTATATAAATATTCATCTATTTATAAGAATCCAATTAAGTTGGTGGTCTCTTCCGCTAGGACCGAAACATACGTTCTAAGTAGTGATTACTTAGGTCGTTGCTAGGAAGACCACGATCGCCCATCCTCGACCTCGACCTTCCTTTTATACAAGTAGTTTCTAGATGCGTGATCTCCATCCCCTTCATGTCAACCTTCAGTTACCAATATGTTGCTCAAATAGTTCTACCTGAAGCCAATGTGGCATCTGTTATAACCTATATAACACGATTCGAGATAAGTGGTATATTATCCCTGTCAGGCGTATCACGCAGAATTGGAAGCAATATTGTTTGGGCTTCAAAAGATGTCAATATGGTGTTTATTGAGATTAATTTGTGAAGATACAGACGTTAGTGAAGGGAAATGGAATCTATGAAAGTCGTCTTGATACGACACTTAAGGCGTGCAAGGAGTGCTAGTAAACAGTTTGAACTTTGGGTTAATTTACATCTATTATGAGTAAAATATGTGTGTCGATTGGATGGGAAAATGGTGTTCGTGATAAAAATTTCCCAGGTATAAAGCTAAACTTATATACATATGATACAAACAAAGAGAAGGTATAGTCTTCCATGAAAATTTGATGTTTTGTTATGATGCATTCTTTAAACTTAAATTGAAATAGCTTGATGTTAAAACTGTTATTCTTGATAAGATGATGATTGTAAAAGTGTAAATGTATTATAGTATGATTTCGCGGTTATTAGGAGATGGTTGTAACAGAAAGATTATTGATTAAAATGCCGAATTGTGATTTTATTGGACCGAAACCGTGTTAGGCTAATTTTTGGTTACGTAAACTGTAAATAGAAAAAGCAGAGATCCCAGGACATACTTAATCAAACCAAACATTATGGCTAGTTTAGCATTGTCATTATAATTATGTCAAATTGTGATCTTATTGGACTAAGTTGGCCTGATTTTTGGCCCAAGTAAAATGTAAATAGAAAAAGGGAAGCCTACACTATATAATTATGACACTTGTACTTGAGAATTGTCGATCTTTATCCTATTTGTACAAATTAAAATCTTAATTGGTCCATTTTACAAGATTATAACGTGTCTATTTGAGAATTGTTGATTTTTCATATATAAGACCTTCTTATGTTTGGTTGGACCATTTATCTCATTCTCTCATTTTTATCTGACACACTTTCTCTTAAATCAGTAGGCTTCTATTCCTTCATATATTTGACAAATTCCTTCTAATTAACATGATCACCACTGGTTATATGTCTGTGTGTACCTTATTCATACTAGATCTATAAAATTTATGCTTTATGGGTTTGTGAAATACACCAGTGTACTTAACCAATTGTAACAGTTATTTAAATGGAGAAGGTGATTCAATTCGGTAACAAGTATTTCAATGTAACCTTTATATATATATATATATATATAATAGATTCGTGATTTTCTTTCACTCAAATTAGGTGTTAATTAGTTTTAAAAAAGACCACAATTACTTTTTATTTTCACCGATTTTTATTTTCACCTATTTTTACGATCTTATGTAATAAGTCTACATTATAATTATGGATCAGTAAATTATTTATCTTTATCAACACATACCATTTTTCTTGACAAACAACTTATTACACCTTATAAAAATTGAACCATTAGTTGTTGTGATTTGTGATATAGACATGTAGTGTGTTTCAAAATGATTATTTACAGTAAATTAAAAATTCCTATAACTAGAGGAATAACATATAAATTTTATGCAATTATTTTTTCTCTTTTACTTGTTACCTTTGGATCTTGAATGTTGACACAATACATGGGTTTTTGGAACAGTATCTACTCATCTGACTTTATTGGCGATGTGGAAAATCTTGGTTGTATAATATATATATATATTTCTATTGTTTGATCGTTGACCATAATATTTCAATTAAAAGACACGCAGCACATTGAAAGGTAAGCTAACTCTCTCTCTCTCTTAGTTCGACGTTAAAATCTATTTGCATTATCTCATTGTCTTTTGGATGTTTTCTTGTAAAAAATTTGTCTGACTTGGAAAATGGTTGGATTTGTACAGGGTGCTTGGAATTAGTAGACATAGATATACCATAAAACAAAATTATTTCAGAGTAACTTCAACAAGAATAAAGTAAAACATAAAAACTTCAGAATACCCCTTCATTGAAAAAATCTCACCATACAGGAACTAAACTCTCTTGAAAAACCATTGCTACCATCGACCCCTTATCACCTCGAATATTCATATTTTTAATTTCATGAGTTTCAAGGGAACATGAGAGTAATTATCCTTCAATACTTTCAAGAAGGATATTTTCATTCTTCCAAACCATCAGAGGACGCGCTTAATTCCAGATACAAGTCCAACTCTAACCTGTTTACTCCAAGATTCCACCTCTTCGTATTTTCACATTGCCCATATCTCAACGAACTGTTCCGAAGGTCGATTATACTTTGTGTATGCAAACAAAGCTAGAGTATCATTTAACATTGTAAGGGACTTGCACATTGAAAGGTAAGCTAACTCTCTCTCTCACTTAGTTCGACGTTAAAATCTATTTGCATTATCTCATTGTCTTTTGGATGTTTTCTTGTAAAAAAATTGTCTGACTTGGAAAATGGTTGGATTTGAACAGGGTGCTTGGAATTAGTAGACACATAGATACAATCAAACAAAATTAGAAACCTCCCAAAAGAAAACATCAAACAAAATCTGAAACCTCCTCCATATCAACTGGGTACAGAACATTCAAGGCAAATGGCTGGAGTAGAAAGTCTCGTTGGCCATGATATTTCAGTTAGGATCTCCATCTAAAAATGTTTTCATGTTGTTGATTGATTATTTGAACACCAACAAAAAATCATTGATTAATTGTGTACTTCTTATTCAAGAATTTATCATCTTTAGGCTTTTACTTGTTTTAACCTAGCTTTAATTAATGTAACTGGTCATCATTGATATCCTTTATTTGGTTCAGTAATTATTTAATTAAGTGAAGCATTGATGTTATCATTTCCAAGTTTTTAAAATTATAACCTGGGTAGATTACATGCTTGTTCACAATCAAATAAATAATTAAATTTAAGATCATCTTTTATTGGAGACTTTCTTTCTTTGTTCCACATTTTCCTCATTTTTCTTGTGCTATATGATATACCTTATGATAGATCTATATTATGGAAGTAGTTAAAGAAGTTGAGATCATTAAGAATAATTAATCTGTCTAGCATCTTTAAAAAAACTCAAGTTCCCATTCATGAAGCATACGTTCTAAGTAGTGATTACTTAGGTCGTTGGTAGGAAGACCACGATCGCCCATCCTCGACCTCGACCTACCTTTTATACAAGTACTTTCTAGATGCGTAATCTCCATCCCCTTCATGTGAGCCTTCAGTTAACAATATGTTGCTCAAATAGTTATACATGAAGCCAATGTGGCATTTTTTATAACCTATATAACACGATTCGAGATAAGTGGTATATTATCCCTGTTAGGCGTATCACGCTGAATTGGAAGCAATATTGTTTGGGCTTCAAAAGATGTCAATATGGTGTTTATTGAGATTAATTTGTGACGATACATACGTTAGTGAAGGGAAATTGAATATATGAAAGACGTCTCGATACAACACTTAAGGCGTGCAAGGACTGCTAGTAAACCATTTGAACTTTGGGTTAATTTAAGTCTATTATGAGTAAAATATGTGTGTCGATTAGGTGAGAAAATGGTGTTCGTGATAAAAATTTTCCAGGTATAAACCTACACTTATTTACATATGATACAAAGAAAGAGAAGGTATAGTCTTCCATGAAAGTTTGATGTTTTGTTATGATGCATTCTTTAAACTTAAATTGAAATAGCTTGATGTTAAAACTGTTATTCTTTTACAAGGTGATTAAAATAGATTATTATAATGACACGGACATGAGGGATTCTCAATGGTACACTGTCTGAACATTTGTGTTTAAAATAGTCACACAAGTATTAGTGCAAGAGATTTGACTTCATTGTGATAAGTCTGGGTTTGTTAGTATCGAATATGATAGATGTTTATATTGTACTTTTTTGTATAAGTGTGTTGTGTATATCCTTTAGCATGTTGATGATATTAAATTAATAACTAGCTCTATTAATTAAATCAACAAAGAAAAACATGATTTGCTTTTTGGATTTGACATGAATGATATAGGTAATCCTAAAAGGATATTGACTTGAAGCAAAACTTACAACTAATATTGTGTACGCTGGCTTGTAATTGCAGCGACACTAAGGGTTATATGGAATAGGCAAAACAATTTCATATTTAATCAAACTATTCGATCTCCTCGGATTTATGGGCTAAGAAAGGACACAATCCGATTGGCTATGGATTTTGCATTAGCATGGGGAAAGAGCGTGACAGTGCAGTTCTTGTTTCCGTAAAAAGTTATTTAAATCGATGAGTAAAATCATATGGTCGCCTAAAGCTTAATGTGGATGGTAGTTGCGGCTTAGTTGAGAGAAAAAATGGGATAGGTATTCTACTTAGAGATTGGGATGGATCATTTGTAGCTTGGTTTTTCATGCCTTGTGAGGTAAAATCTCCTATTAAATAAAAACGTTTATCACTTCATTATGAACAGAGATGGGAGGTGAAGCGGTGAATTAAGGATTTTCGCAGTGAGACTGACTCGAGGAAACTTCACGCGTTAGTGAAGGGCGGTTCTAGCTCAAAGAATTGGACTTACACTATAAGGCTTAGTTGCACTAAGATTCTCATAGAACACCCAAATTTTAAGATGAATTATATGTATCGTCAGGCAAATGATTGTGCAAACGTGTTGTCGAGAAAAAAGAGAAGGCATGCAAATCCTAAGTTTATTTTACACTCTACTAGAATGTATTCGTTAGTTTTTTATTAACTAACAGCTTTCAAAGCTTCTCATGTATGAAAAAAAATATTAGTTCTGACTATTGAAAAGGATAGAAAGAAAATTTTATGCTAAAACTTTATTAAAGATCATATCTTTGAAAATATTGCTAATTAGCGAAATGTTAACGGTAATTAATCAATTGTATTCAAGTTTACATTAGGTAAGAACCGTATATCTTTGAAGTCTTGATTATAGTCTGTTAGTGCACTTTCTACTACTTAATAATAATAATAAGGAACTACTCAAACCATATGATGAGTATATTGATATAACCGTTCATTTAAGAAAATTATCTCGTTATATGTGTTGTTAAAAGAGGATGTACTTTTTCTTTTCCTTCCTACTATATTTATGATAGACAGTCTGATATTTATCTTAGCAAGAATTGTGTTACTTGTGTATATCATGAAAAAACAAAATGCATTGATAATAAAAAAAATTTATTTTATAAGGAGTTTGGTAGAGAATGGTAAGATTAAAGTTGTTAAGATTTTACTAAGGAGATGGTATCTAATATGGAATTATGTAACTTTTTTTTGAATAAATATGAGAGCCACTTTGGACTCGGAACCATGTTGTCTCCAGTAAAATTCGATCCCAGGACTATGTAACTTTCATTAAAAGTAAACATTACTTCTATTTGTTGTTTGTTAAGATGATTATTGTAAAAGTGTAAATGTATTATAGTATGATTTGGCGGTTATTAGGAGATGGTTGTAACGGAAAGATTATTGATTAAAATGCCAAATTGTGATTTTATTGGACCAAAACCGTGTTAGGCTAATTTATGGTTAAGTAAACTGTAAATAGAAAAAGCAGAGATCCCAGGACATACTTAATCAAACCAAACATTGTGGCTAGTTTAGCATTGCGATTATTATTATGTCAAATTGTGATCTTATTGGACTAAGTTGGCCTGATTTTTGGCCCAAGTAAAATGTAAATAGAAAAAGGGAAGCCTACACTATATTATTATGACACTTCTGCTTGAGAATTGTCGATCTTTATTCTATTTTTACAAATTAAAATCTTAATTGGCCCATTTTACAAGATTATAACGTGTCTATTTGAGAATTGTTGATTTTTATTTATTTTGTACGGTTCAGATTGAAAACCTAATTGGTTAATATATAAGACTTTCTTATGTTTGGTTGGATCATTTATCTCATTCTCTCATTTTTATCTGACACACTTTCTCATAAATTAGTAGGCTTCTATTCCTTCATATATTTGACAAATTCCTTCTAATTAACATGATCACCACTGGTTATATGTATGTGTGTACCTTATTAATACTAGATCTATAAACTTTATGCTTTATGGGTTTGTGAAATACACCAGTGTACTTAACTAATTGTAAAAGTTATTTAAATGGAGAAGGTGATTCAATTCGGTAACAGGTATTTCGATGTAACCCTTTTATATATATATATATTATAGATTCGTGATTTTCTTTCACTTAAATTAGGTGTTAATTAGTTTTAAAAAAGACCACAATTACTTTTTATTTTCACCTATATTTACATCTTATGTAATTAGTCTACATTATAATTATGTAATTATGGATTTTTAAATTATTTATCTTTATCAACACATACCATTTTTATTGACAAACAAATTATTACACCTTATAAAAATTGCACCATTAGTTGTTATGATTAGTGATATAGACATGTAGTGTGTTTCAAAATGATTATTTACAGTAAATTAAATATTCCTATAACTAGAGGAATAACATATAAATTTTATGCAATTATTTTTTCTCTTTTACTTGTTACCTTTGGATCTTGAATGTTGACACAATACATTGGTTTTTGGAACAGTATCTACTCATCTGACTTTATTGGAAACTTAGTTGTATAATATATATATATATATATATATATATATATATATATTTCTTTTGTTTGATCGTTGACCATAATATTTCAATTAAAAGACACAGCACATTGAAAGGTAAGCTAACTCTCTCTCTCTCTCTCTCTCTTAGTTCGACGTTAAAATCTATGTGCATTATCTCATTTAAATTTATTTATATACCAGCTAGAGTTGAGGGTGAACTGGGGAGCCATAAAGGTCCCTTTTCTGATGCTCTCAACAAGATATGTCAGATTAACTCGAATAAGAAGAATGCTCGAGAATTAGTTGAGTGGGAACCCGCAATTAATATTGAAAATCGGCCCAAATCACATACCATTCCTTCTCTATTTGATCTTTCCGTAGGCGTCCTTACAAAGAATGTCGAGGGATTAGTTTCTCTCGACCATGTTCCAAATATTATAAGGAGAAAACTCACGAATGCTCTGTGTGATGATAGAAAAATGAACAGTCACATCTTGGATCTACTATTACAAGGATATTTACCTGAGCTACACATCAGGGATTGCTCATGTTTACCAGACACCCAATTTGTCAAAACTTTCGCAAATTTAGATACCACAGATTTACGGGTAATTATATTATTTTTAAGCACATGTTGAATTTTAGTAGGTTATTAACTTAAATGTGTTGATATGTTCTGTTATTCATGAAAAATTTAATTTACTTAATGATTACGTGAGCTTGAAACAGGTACATTAGCTTGATCTATGTGGACAAATAGCGTTTGAGTACTCATTACCTGAAACATTTGGAAAATCAAAGAATAGCTTAACGAAGCTAGCAATCATATCGCTAAAAGTAGTTGCTCGCTTAACCGATAAAGCTATACAAATTCTCCTTAAATCAGCACCAAATTTACTATCCATGAATCTGAGTCAGTGCTCTCTTGTAACAGAGATGGGTATTAAGCATATAGCTAATGCTCTGGGGCCCATCTTGAGGGAGTTGTATATAGATAAGTTCCCTAGACTAGACGCCATGTTGATTATACAAGCGATTAGACAGTTTAAGAATTTAGAGGTACCCAAAATGATAGAAACTACCCAAAATCTCTATCGTAATATATAACGGCCTCGTAAGTCAGATTATACATCTTCATAGTTCATACCTACTTTAGGTGAGGATCAAGTGAAAGCAAAATGTTTGTTGCCTATAAAGGCTGACCATGTTGGGTTTATATTATATCTCATGCAACCCAAGTGGAGTTAGAGAGAGTAGTACCTGAGAATGAAGAAGGGGTGGCTTCGAAGCTGACGAAGAAAATGAAGGTTAATTACCATGCTATGGCTTCAATTGAGTAGAAAGCTGAGGGACTTTTAGGTGGTGGTCCAAGTTTTGATAGTTGTGAAAAAGGATTGTATGATAGACGGTATATAGAGAAAAAAAGTTGTTCACACTAATTTGGTATAATGAAATGGAGCGCCATGTTTTTTTTTTTGGTTACATGGGTGATCCGGGCTAGCATGCGCGCACCCGACTAATCCCATGGAGATATACATGTCTCCCTATATATATTCTCATGGTAAATCAGAACTAGGTTACCCATGTTCAGGGAGAAGTTCGATCCTTGTACCTCTCACTTTTCTTTTTGGTTGGATAAGTAATTTCATAGGAGAAATGGTATAATGTACAATTAAGCTACATAGATTTAAAAGTTTTTTTAGGACGTGTAAAGAAGAGAAAAATTATCCGATTCCTATCCTATTAAAATTATCCAATGTGGAAGATGTAGAATAATATCGAAGCGATGAAATGGCTCTATGATCGGCCCAAACTCACATGCCATCTGGTTGATATTCCGGATGATCAGTTAGATTACTGCCTAATACTTTGAATGAGTTTAAGCTTATCTGATAAAATTGTTTTGTCTTTCATTGAAAAATCAGCGCATTTTCTGTATCTTTCAAAATTGTTAGGGCCTCCCCTTCCAAGAATTAGTTGCAGAATAAAGTATTTTTATAGTTGATTCTACAACCCGAATTTTGTGAAATTAAACAATCCATATTTTAGTAGTTTCATAAGGTTTACTGAAGGACGCGTCACATGAGAAAATAATATTAGACTCGTTGATGGAAGATTCCGTATTTTGTTTTTATCTGTCTTGAAAGATTTTATTAGAAGATGGATTAGTGTTTCTCTATTCTGAACAGTGTAATACTCTCATTAGTTTAAATCACTAGTTTATTCTCAAAAGTTTAAGTTAGTAATTATCTATTCACTAGTCTATTCTTATCGAGAAACATACAAGAATCATTAATTATTCTTGAAGGCATGATAGGTGTACAAAATAAATAAGATAGGAAAATGCATAAGTTAAACTCCTTTAACGTTCTATTATTAGAGAGGATTTCACCGCTCATAATAAGATTATTTTGCACCCGCCATATATTGACATATGGTAGCGGCAATGCAATTTTTCAATACTTTTCGCCTTAAATTTTTTCCGAGTTTTAAGTTTGTTTGAGCCAATTCAGGACACTAAAAATGGTGTTTATCTCTTTTTCAATACCAAACCATTTTCTCATATATTCTAAACAAAAGGTATTTGTTAGACTCAAAATCTTTCCCACACATTTCACAAAGTGGGTCCAATTTCATATAAACACTACAAAAAACAGGGTTCTATCCCGACGATTTTTTCTACTTATATCGACGCTTATCCGTCGATATAGACCATTCCAACGCTTTATAAACCGTCGACAAAACATCGGCTATATAGCCGTCGCTATATATCTAACTCGACGCTTCTGAAGTGTTGGAAGTTAAACACATTCACGACCATTTTGTCAAATCGTCGTATGTTATCAATGTCGACGTTGCATTTAGCTCGTCGCCATCGATCTATATAATCGTTGTTATTTACATTGTAACAAAGACGAAATTTATTATATTTCGTTGGTGTTTACAATAGTTTAGTCCAACACATGAAAATTATTCGTTGGCAAATAATACAATATATGTCGACATTTAACAAATAGTTTCGTTGGCTTTTACTCAAGTTTTTTCAAACGCTTACAAATAATATCGTTGGATTTTTATATGGTTTATTCCAACACTTTCAAAATGTTTTCGTTGAAATTTTCTATAACTTATTCCAACACTTACAAATCCTTTCGTTTCCATTGACAGTAATTTGATTCAACACTTTTTAGTCGATTAGTTGGCATTTACTATAACTTTTATCAACACTTTCACTTCGTTGGCATTTAGTGTAATTTATGTCAACACTAACCAAATAGATCAATAATCAAATTAATGTACAAAAATAACTAAAAGAATTATTGGAATCAAAACTAACTTCATACATAAAAGAGCATAAAAATGTTGTTACATCAAAAATATAAAAAAACAGAAACATAGATAATCCTAAAGTTAATACATTATTAGATTAGAAGATATAAAACATCCTAACTAATATTAGAAAACATTGAACTTCCTAACTTATATAATAAAGCTTGTATCAGTACTTGAACTTGCAATCTTTCACATCTGTAACACAAAAAAACGTTATAAGCATAATTAAGTAAATATTTAAGAATAGAAATGTAAAATTATATGAAAAGGTCACCTCAAATTAATGAGTTTACAGACATAAAAGATGGGATTGTCTTTTGCATCTGATTCAACTGATCTTGCATAATTCTCAATTTTTCATTAGTTTCTTCCAATATTTTGGCATTATCTTCCTTTTCTTTGCTCATTTCATCAACTTTTTTCTTAAGATGTTAAACTTCTATCGAGCTATCATTTCTAACTATGTCATATGGTCACATAGCTCTTACACGCCTTCAAGGTTCTTTCTTAAAATATTCATTAAGAATATTATATTCCACCTCAAAATTTTCAACGGTATTAATATTTTATTATCCAATTTTCTCCCTAATTTTTGCCTTAACAGTTTTCGATAGCAAAAAAAAATTGAAAACAAAGTGTGAATAATATAATATAATATTCAATTTAATATATTATGAATTTCAGAATAATTAAAAAAATTACCAATATGTTTGATGTTGATTCGTCAATGACACCTGACTTTTTAGTATGAGTCGCCTCAAAAAATTGTAAAGGTCCAATAGCAGAACCTTCTTCTTTCTCCTATTATTAAAATGAAATAAAATATGTAATAATAATTTATATTAATTGTAGAACTTTAATAACATAGTGACGGTTTAATAAAAAGTACCATCTCATGAAACTTTCTAGCGTGAGTATTTCATCCAGTAGTATGAAGAGTCTTTACATTTTCACGGCCAGTCACTCCTGCTTTTGCAAGTTGCTGAATTTTTAAAATAAATGTTAAGCCAAAATAATTAAGAAAGAAATAATAGTCATTCACGGTTTAAAATTATATAAATTAATTTGTCTACCTTTCCCTTAGTTGACATGAAATACTTAACCAAATAAGCTCACTGATTTTGAAAAACATTTGGTGGCTTATTTTTAACGTTCTCTTCCTCTGATTTTTTCATGTCACAAAATCCAGCCTTCAGAATTGATTTGTATTCCTTCCATTTTATATTGATCGAGTGATTGATATATTTCTCCACATCAAGTTTTTCTATATTGAAAATGAACTTGTCCTACGATAAATATAATAAAATTATATTAATATATACATAACACACACAAAATGAAAGAATAATGATAACTAGGAACCAACCTCAACTAAATCAATGTGTTTTGCCTTAATAGAATTCGGCATATGCTTCCAATCAGTATAGTTAAGTGGACACAACTCTCCATTTTTTGCAATAGTCCCAAGAAAACTTTCCAATTTCGGTGAAGAGATACCTACTGGTTTTTTGTTCGTATCAAACTCAATAGGTATCACCAAATCACTTGATAAACCTTGTATATCCACACATCTTGTCTGGCCTCTTGTTTTTTTTCAGGGGAATTTCTACTAAATTAAAATATTAAAGATGACTTTTATCCAAATAATAAACATAACACTGATCTAACAAAATCTTCTATTGATACAAAACAAGAAATATATTACCTGTTATGGTTTCACAGTGGGGATTAGTGAGAACAATATCTTGGATATTTTGGGTATTTGTTGATTCATTTTGAATAGAACTTCGTGAAACAGTGAGTAAAGCCCTCTTTGATCTTCCCATAATCTAATGTGTAAAACAACACAAAAAAACAGAGTTATACATACTAAAAAAGCAGAAAATCACAAAGTAAATAAATTAGAAAAATAAATTACAGAAACATAATTGAAATGAAACAAAAGTATAACCCCAATTCTAAAACCCGCCAGCGCATGTTAGGAAAAAAAATGATAGCCACCGCCGAACTTGGGCATAGATAATTGATTTGTGAAGTGGGTACTATCAATTTTGTACCAATTGATTTGGGGATACAATTAGTAAACATGAATATTGCGTATATGTAGAAATTATGATAAGAGAAGGGAATCAATAATTTTCAAACATAAGAACTAAAAAGATCTGCTAAAAGAATAAGTAAATACTTACCCAGATAAAGAAGGTTTTAAGAATTAAAAAAATGATTTTGAAGCGTTAGATTAATAGAATATATAATTTTCAAACATAAGAATAGAAAAAATATAGAAAAGGAATAAGTAAATACTTACCCAGATAAAGAAGGTTTTAAGAAATGAAACGTATTTTCAAGTTTCAGATAATAGGAAGGTTATGTATTTTATATAGGTAGTTCCTTAATTTTTGCCATTAAACATTTAGTGGAGAATGTGGAATATAAGCGGGAATATAAGCTTTATTTTATCTCTATATTTTCATTCACTTAATTATATTTTTCTAATTTTGTTTCTCAGAATCAAAAGCTATTATATTCATTAATTATTTTTTTATTTATAAGCTTCTATTTGAGTTATTTTTTAATGCTTGTAAATTTTTGGTGAAAAAAAATCAATAATAGTAATAAAAATCGTTCTTTTGTAGGAATATATATTGGAATAATTTCTTGTGAATATCCATAGTTTCAAAATTTAATAAATTTATTTGGAGGAAAGCAATATCGCAAGTAATAGGGAGACTAGTTTGATAACTCCGGGAAGCGCTTCCGGATTTAATTTTGATGCAACAGCTAATATCAGTGTTGATTCGAGAACTGTTATTTTAGCACCTGGTTAGAGCAAGTTTTTTGAAGTTGTGGGCGCATTTCATGACCTGGACACTAGCCAAATCCCACGGATGGAATAGTTTAAACCATCTGATGAATATTTTGATTTGTAATTGTCATGGAGCTATGGCTGATAATTTTCGGCATGTGGTTTGGAAAATTATGCATATACACAAACTCTAGTTAACAATTATCGTGGAGCCAAGAATTGGTGGTATGAAGGAAAACAGGACTGATTCATTTGAGTTGCACACACTAGTGAAGGACGGTGGGAACAAGGGAGACTGGTTGGATGAAATAAATGTGAATTGTAGGAGATTACTTAATCATCATAAGAATTTTGATACTATTCACGCGTATCGAAAGGCTAAATCATGCATGGGTAGGTCGGAAAAGATAGGAGCACCAATGGAGGATGCAACAATACCGTATATGGACCCCTGGAAGGACTTTGGACATTATTAATTTGTGACAATAATGGATGGACGACACCACCCACTATTGTTATCGCTCCTTCAGAAGCGTAGTAAGTTTTTAGCTAGACTTACCGGTCTTGTTTAAACCTAACTTGTATTTAATTAAAAAATTGGCAAAAAAGTTCCCAAATTTACAAAAACGGACAAACAGGTACCCAATATTTTAATTTTTGCCTTTATTAGTACCAACCGTGAAATATCATGTTTTCTAGTCACGTGTCAATAACGTGGCTACATTTTTCCTTCAAAATGAAGGGTAAATTAGTCAATTCTTATACCCGATAAAAAAAAAAAGCCCTAAAACTACACGTCTCTTAAAACATTACTCTGTTCTATTCCATTAGGAAATTTTAAGTGTTCAAGGCAAAAACATAGAACAAATAAATGATTTATTGGTCTCTTGAGGACTATGTATTTATACGGTAACTTAGTTTATTTAAACTCAGATTCCATGATTTCATTCTTAATGGTCAAAGTTTTCACACTAGAATCATCATCCAACTTTGCTTTCTCAGAGCTTTCTTATTCACCTTCCAAGGTTCCATGATTCCCTTCAGAGCTTTCTTCTTCACCTTCCAAGGTTCCATGATTCCCTTCGAACACCTTTCCTCATCTTCTAAACTAGTAGCATCATCCAACACTAAGAGCTTTCTTCTTCGCTTTCCAAACTAGTAGCATCATCCAACTTCCAAAAAAAATTCTTCGCCGTATTTGAAAGTTTTAGTAATAGCTTCAGGGTCCAAATCAATAGCTTCCTCCAAAGGGCTTTCTTCTTCACATGTCAAAGCTTCCAAAGATCCGAATTCATGATTTTGGAAGAATCTTCATCATTATACAACATAGAGCCAACATCACTTTCATCAACATCTAACTTACATTGTTTAGCCTCCACCACATCAACCATTTTCAATACCTCTGTATCATTAATTTCAAAAGTTAAACAACAACTTATCAATAAAACAACACCAAATTTTCTATTCTTGAAATAATTATTAACTATCAATATACAAATAATATTTTTCCCTAAAATTAATGAAAACATAAACAAATAAACCCAAAAGGTTAAAAAAATCATTAAATCAATGTAATGCCACATATCAATTATATACCTCTGGATTTAAGAGGTACACGTGAGACTATAATAAGAAAATACTGGGCATCCTATTTAAAAAGTAAAAAAAATATTTATAGGAAGCATCATAATTTGATCAATATGAATACACATTCAATAAAATGTTCATGACTTCAAGAAAAAAAATTGACTTTTGTAGTGATAAAAATACGATTTAGATCCGCATGCAAACGCGCTAGGAGGTCTATATTGTCCAATGTCCCACTAAGTGGGTTTTCAAATCTATAACCTTGTCTCAAAGGTCTCAGTCAACAACATGATATAGTTAGCTTTTTTTATTAATAGTCAAATGTTAGTCAATTTCACATAAACGCAAACTAAAAAAAAAATGTGAGAAAGAGTCTCTTTTTTAGCATGACACACACTAACGAAAGGCAACCAATGAGTTGATTTGAACAAGTGCAACATAGACACTTTTTCTATCCCTCATATTTTTTTATACATTTTTTGTATTCAGTCTGTTTTTTATTTACTATTTCCTTTACTTTTCTGAAAATGTTAAATTAATATATGATCTATTTCTATCTTGTTATTTGCCTAGTGTGTCAAAGTAAATTTTTATTAGAGAAAATTAGAATTTTAAAAATTCAAATTTACATCTAATTTTTTTTAAATATCGTAAATCTTCTAAAATTTATAACCATGGCCACCAACGATCTGACCTTCAACTATATAAATTTCATTGATTTAAACTCTTTAAAAATCAATTGTAAAGAGATTATTCTACTAACAAGTTAAAAGCTTCTAAATAAATTATATATCCCTCTAAACAAAAAGTGTTTGTCTTAATAAATGGTTCACAAAGAAATATCTGAAGCTTTACCTAAAAAGTAAATAGTAAGATTGTCTCACTGTTATAAAAGTCAAAAGGATTGTGATATATTATTTTTCTAAAGACAAACAAATTGAGCCAATAAAAAAGATCAATAATAGCAGATGTGAAAAGAGAGATCGATGGCTTCATTATATCCATTTGGGACTCCCATAAGAACAAAAAATATGTTAGTCTCTGAAGTTAGAATTCAATACGAGACAGAGAAAAATCTTAGCATAGCTAAACGAAATAAAATTGCCATCACATAAATGCAGTAGAGACATAGTAGGCGCAAGTGAGTCTCTTCAAACAATAGATTATTACCGTCATCAATTTATCAACAAGAAAAACAAGAAAAGAAAAAGTAATCTCAAGTTTGATAAAAATATAATCAAAAATCCAAAGCAATATTTATATAAAAAAGAAAAACACAAAATAAAGGAAACAAGCACGCATAACTTAAGAAATTATAAGATAACAAATCCAGAACCACTGCATCTAATGCATGACTTCTAAAAAACAACTGATTAATTAAAAACGAAACCTAAACTCACTACACAAATAGTACAAAGACAGTAGATAGCCAGTAGAGAAATCCTATCTAATACCTGCTGCAATTTACTGAGAAAACAGAGAACCAAACAATTACAGAGTATTAAGTTTCATTAACTAATTTTTGGTGTAAATATCTCCTTCCAAGTCTGGTCGAACCCATACAGGTTCTTCAAACTCTTGATTGCATTGAGGAATGTTAGGTGGTATCTCTTCTGTAAAATTCTCACCTAAATCATATACATCCCTGGCTGTTATTTTTATGGCGACATACCACTCGGGATACTTTGGGTCCTGCACAAAAAGTGCCTGTTGAGCTTGAGAGGATAAAATAAATGGATCATGGTTTATGTGCTCGCCTGTATGTGATAAACACGAAAAATTCACCACTGTAAAGCCAAACTGGTCTTTCTTTACACCTCTTGTCACATCAACCCAATCACAACGAAATAGTACAACTTTAAACTTGCCATGATAATAAAGCTCAATTATGTCATTCAGCTCACCAAAAAAATCTAAATCCCCGTCAATTGGGTGTTGATCTCGAACAGATGAATAACTGGTTGTTTGTGACTTGACAACAATTCCACTATTCTGTGTTTTTTTTACCAATATCTCGTGATTTGGTGTAAAATCTGGTTCCATTCAGTATCATACCTTTACAACGTATTGCATATCTCTTAGGTCCAATAGAAAGTTGTCGAATAGTGTCAGATAACTCCTCTTCCGATGCATAAACCTGACATTAAAAATTTTATATCACAAGAACAATATTTGAAAGGTAAATAAAGATTGAATTGATTCTACTCACATGCTCTTTGAACCAGTTCGGAAACTCCTCACTTAGTAACTTATCAAGTGCATGTACCGTTGGCCTTTTGTTTCGAAGTGACCTCTTTTTATGCCTCATAAATTCTCTGCAACAAAACCCCATCTGATGAATCATTTTTTTTTTCATAACTTGTAGATAATATAAGTTTATAACCTAGAACTTACTCTTTATATTTAATAACTTTATCATGTTGAAACAGTACATATCGATGTGTTTGAAACCATATTTTTTCATCTAAAAAAACCGATTCAGTTGCACCAATAAATTTTCCAGCACATCCAAACAAATACTTATCTCTCTCAATATCTGTTATATCAGGATTTCGCCGTGGACGATTGAATACAGTCTCAATTCCATCAAGATATCTGGAACAAAAAATTACACACTCATTTGCTACATATTTTTCAGCAATAGATGCTTCAGGTAGAGCTTTGTTCATCGGATAATTCTTGAATTCCTTTAAGCACCTACGTCAATCCAAAGAAAATATTTTATCAGAAAACATTACAATATTATTTTATTTTATAATTATAGAATAACGTATCACTGTTCAATCGGATACATCCATCTATAATGTACAGGACCAGCAATTTTAGCTTCTTCAACAATATGTATGATTAAATGGGTCATAATTGTGAAAAAAGAAGGAGGAAAGATCATTTCCATGTGACACAATGTCAATGCTGTACGAGATTCCAATTGCTTACGTTCAATGTCTTTGAGCAGACAACTTTGAAGATCAAACTTATTTCTGTTATAAGTTTCAAAACTTTATCATTCATACAAGATCGAAGTGCAATTGGAAGAAGATCTTGCATTAAGACGTAATAGTCATGGGTCTTTAAAGATTGCAACTTTCGTTCCTTCAAATTAACACCCCTCGAGATATTTGAAGCATAGCCATCTGGAACATTAATATCTGTGAGAACTTTAAGAAATAAATTTACTTCTATTTTTGATATGTGATAGCTTGCAGGAGGCATGACATATCTACCATTAGATGTCATTTGAGGATGAAATTGATGTCTTATACCAAACAAAGCAAGATCTTTTCTTGATTTTTCATTTTCCATCTTCTTTTTTCCAACATTTAATAATGTCCCAATCAAATTTTCACATACATTTTTCTCTAAGTGCATCAGATCAAGATTGTGACGTAGTATTTGGTGCTCCCAATATGGTAACTTGAAAAATATACTTTTCTTTTTTCACAAAACTCCGCCAATATTATTATTGTCTTGATTTTCAGTAATAAAGTCAACACTTTCTAGTTCTCTTAGTGCCCTAGTTCCAGACATCCTGATTGGTGGTGATCTTAATTCTTCGGTACCATCAAATAGACCCTTACGTTTGCGGAAAACATGTGAGGAATGTAACCAACGTCGATGCCCTAAATAGCAATGTTTTCCACCATTTTTTAACCATCTCGACGTCGTATCGTTTTCACAATATGGACAAGCTTTTTCACCTTTTGTACTCCACCTTGATAAATAAGCATATGCAGGAAAGTCATTAATTGTCCACATTAATGCAGCTCGCATTGTGAAGAACTGTTTAGAAGTGGCATCAAATGTTTCAACTCCCTACCATAGTTGAAGCAACTCAGCAATTAGGGGTTGTAAAAATACATCAATTTTATCTCCTGGCCCTTTTTCCCGGGAATCGTTGACAAAATTAAAGATTCTTACTTCATGCACATCCATGGCGGTAAATTATAAGGAACAACAATAATTGGCCAAATACTGTATGTGTTACTCATCATTCCGGATGGATTAAAACCATCTGATGCCAAGCCAAGGCTAATATTTCGGGAATCGGCTGCAAAATATGGATACCTCTGATCAAATGCTTTCCATGCTAATGCATCTGCTGGATGCCTTAATAATCCGTCGTCTTTCGTACGAAGCTCATCATGCCATCTCATTGAAGATGAATTCTTGGATGACATATACAACCTCTGAAGTCTTGGTATTAAAGGAAAGTATCTTAAAACTTTTTGTGGTTTCTTCTTTTTCACTTTTCTTGCAGTAGCACATTCATGGTTGTCAGCTTCATTTAATTTCCACCGTGGAGCATAGTAGAACTTGCATGATTCGTCATTCACTGTTTCACCCCAATATAAGATACAATTGTTAGGACAAACATCAATCTTCTCATAACCTAAGCCCAATGCATTAATAATTTTCTTTGTTTCGTATATAGACGAAGGCATTTTAGCTTGTGGAAATACTTCTTTTACATACTTTAGAAGGTCTTCAATTGACTTGTCAGACCACTTGTTCTTGCATTTTATGACCATGAGTTTCACTACAAAGGAAAGGATCGAGAAATCACTTCCAGGATAGTGGCTTTGATTAGTCTCATCAAAAAACCTGTGGAACTCTGAGTTTTGTTCATTAGGTGAACCATTATGTGTGACTTCATCGTCCATGCCTAGTTCATTGATATCATTATCATGCATTTCTTTTTCGAGATTACGATGTCCAAATGCATCACGGAGTAGGTGATGCATATCGGAAGATAAATGAAATGATGTTTCTTCTTCAATAAGAATAGGGTCTTCAACTGATGAAGTTATTGCCTCCCCGTGATGAGACCATTTGGTGTAACCAGGCATTATACCTGTAAATAATAAATGGTGTTCGACTACAATATGTGTTTCCCAGTAATGATTGCCACAATTTTTACAAGGACAGACAATTTTTCCATCACGTGATCTTTTTTCAAATGCGAAATCAAGAAATTTTCTCACCCCTGCATATACTCAATATCGTGTCTCGGTCGTTGAATCCAAGATTTATCCATCGTATCAAAAAATACCTAAAGAAAGATAGAAAATATATTAATGACTACAAAATAAAGGTCCAGATAATCTTCCTGACAAAAAATTAGCATACAAAAGATATTGCTTATCCAAGCTGTAAAACTATATGTACATTTGTGTAAAAACAATATTAGTGATATTTTACACTACCATTTGATTAACTAAGAAGATTAATTAAGGCATTGTACATTATATAGCTCTGACTAATTATTACAATGCATCAAAGCTGCTCACAAAAATAATATTATTATCAGCTTTCAACTCGGGTCAGGATTTTTATCAGAGTCCAATTTATTTAGTAAACTGAACTATAGGTCCCTTATATTATATAAATTTGGAATTATATTGTTGCGTAATGTGAAACATAAAAAAGTGCACTTACATGTCCCTATATTTTGCAAATATTGACTTATTTTCTTGTACTGTGAAGAATGAAAAAAAATGCACTTGCATGTCCTATATTATGAAAATACTAAATTATATAATCCAATAATGTGAAAAAAATACAGAAATTGCATCTACAGATAGAATTATATTTTTCTGAAATGTGAAAAATGCAAAAATTGCACTTATGCAAATATTGTATTATATTTTCATGTGAAAGATGTGAAAAATGCTAAAAATCGCACTTACAGGTTCTGTATTATGCAAATATGGAATTATATTTTCATGTAATATGAAAGATATAAAAAAAGCAAAAATTGCACTTATAGGGCCCTATATTATGCAAATATGGATTCATATTTTTTCTTCATGTGAAAAATGCAAAAATTGTATTACAGTTCGTCATGTTATGCATATATGTAAATTATTTTTTTTATAATGTGAAAAATGAAACAATTGCACTTAAGATCCTATACTATGCAAATATGGAATTATATTTTTCTACAAAGTGAAAAATGCATCAATTGTACTTACAGGTGCTATACTCAGCTAATATAGAATTATCTTTTATAGTGAAAAATACAAGATTGCACTTACTGTCCTTATATTATGAAAATATGAGTTATATTTTTCGTAATATAAAAAATGCAAAAATAGCACTTACAGGTCCCTATATGCAATTATGAAGTTATATTTCTCATAATGTAAAAAAGGCAAGAATTGCACCTACAGGTCCCTATATTATGAAAATATGGAATTAAATTTTTAATAATGTGTAAAATACAAAAATTGCACTTACAGGTCTCTATATTATGCAAATATTGAGTTATAATGTGAAAAATGGAAAAATTGCATTTACAGGTCCCTATATTATGCAAATATGAAGTTATATTTTCTTGTACAGTGAAAAATGAAAAAATTGCACCTATAGTCCCTGTATTATTTTAATAAACTTTATTATAGAATTAGTTGCAATATAGGCCCCTAATTATGCTAGACCCTTATGTTATGCAAAAAGAGACAATATTTTTTAAAATTATTGCAATTTAGGTTCCTGTATTATGAAAAATATCATATATAACTGAAATTTTCTATTAAAACCTAATATATTTACAATTCTATTGTACAATTTTTTTTTTTTGGTGCTGACACCATTCAAAACTAGAGTGGCTTCAATAATTCACTAAATATATAGTTATTTAAGCTTTGTTTTGAATATTATTAGATAATTGCAACAAATATACACAATTTCATGATTTGTTAAAGCAAATAATCAATTTTAACATTCATATTGTGGGTAATAATTTCAAACTTTATAAAATAGATAACTCACCAAGAACAGTAAATTGAAAGTCCACCGCCTCCTTCTCCTATTCAGTTAAGATGATTAATTGATATGAAATATGAGTTTTTGGTATCTGTATTGGGGATTTCTCTGGTTTTTATACTAAATAGATTAGAGTAGTAGTGGGATGTAAATGGATTAGAGAAGAAAGATAGTGCTTGTTTTAATTGTTGGCTATGCTCTTGTTTAATATGACAATTAAAACGCTAGTTCATTAATCGTTGGCATATGGAAAATGAAATATGCGTTAATGTTTACCGCCAACTTTAGTGTAAAACAGACTCCCATTAAAAAGATCGTTTTCATAGATATGATGTCAAAAAAAATAATCAACGATTTAGTAAATGTTGCTTAATAAGCGTTGCAAAATATCAAATTTTTTTGTAGTGAAACTATCATATCCTATGTGCGAAATCTCTATTATTGTCATCCATACAAGAATATCATGTTTAGAAATAACATAAGAGTTTCACATAATATTGGCCCAATTTTTTGAAAAAGATTGGTGACGAAAAACATTATAAGGAGATTTATATAAACAAAGAAACCCACTACTTCTTGGCTTACAAGCAACTGCTTGATCATTTGGGATGGAGAACCAATGATGCAACACTTTCATTCCTCCTTCATACCCAACCAAAATATCTATTTTATCTTCTAGTACCCATAATTTTCTAAATAAGGAGAGTCTAATTTTTTCACATGCCATAACCAAATTCATTAATTTTCATATATTCTCTATGAACCCATTTTATCCATAATGAGACTTCTTTCGTCACTATTTTCATAGCATCTTCATGAGCAAAACTTTGTTTTAAACTCCCAGATCTTTAAAACCAAGGCCTCCTTCATATTTTGGTATGGCTATATTCTTCAGTTTGATTTGCATAGATTTTCCATCCCCTGTAAAATCTCCTACAAATACTCACGATTCAATCACAGACAGAAATAAGTATCGAAATATAGATGGCCAAAATTAAACTATTCTGAAGAACCGATCTAATAAGTTGAAGGCGACCCACGTATGAAAGAGAAGAATCATTTCCAATACCGCACATAACTCTTCAGCTTACCAATGAGAGGTTTGTAGTCTCTCGAGAATAAAAAATTGAAGTTCTAAGAGATGCACCCAAATATCAAAACGACATATCCCTATTTTCAAGTTGAGTAATTTTCATAATATCATCAATAACCTCAATCTTGATTCTCACATATTAAACATTTGATTTTTGTATATTTAAATGAAAACTCGAATACTTACTAAACTCCTCCAAACAATCCATAAGTATTTTTGCCGAATTATGGTCTCCTTTAGCTAAAAGCATGATATCATCCACAAAAGCAATGTGGGTGATCTTATTTTTCCTGCATTTTGGATGGTGCTTGAACCAAACATTTGTATTCTTTTTCAATAACCTCGATAAATAATCAAGACACGGAATGGAAAGGTAAGTAGAGATATGATAACCTTTTCTTAAGCCTTTTTCCCTTTTGAAGAAGCCATGAATTTCCCCATTAAGCGCAACGGAATATGAATATTTTGTACATTCCATAACTCAGTTAACAACCAAACCGGAAGATTTAACCCTTTGAGTACCTCCCTAAGGCAATCCCATGATACCAAATCATACGCTTTTTACAAACCAATCATGATAGTACATCTAGGTGAGCTACTATTATTGTTATACTCTCTGAAGATATCTTGCATTAAATGAATATTCTCGGCTATCTATCTTCCGGGAATAAAAGCATTTTGTGATTGATCAATGATCTCTTTAGAAACCGGATTCATGTGATCCGCAATAATCATTGTGATTGCTTTATAAATTACATTACAACACTATATGGTCTATAATGCTCAACAATCACTGAATTTTCTTCTTGCGAATGAGAGCAATAATAGTAGCATTTAATTATTTAAGTAAAAATCCGGTAGTGAAGAATTATATACTTCTTGAATTAATTTGTCTCCAACTAGCTCCCAATATCTCTTGAAAAATAGTGAAGAAAACCCATCATGGCAGGGTGCTTTATCATCAATTATACGAAAAATGGCCTATTTTATCTCAACACCAGAAACCTCTTTACACAAGCCCAAGCCTTGTTATTGTGTCAACATATTACCCCAACCAAAAACATCACAATCCACATGTTCCATATCAATTTTCGTACCCAACAATATCTTATAATAATCATAGAACACAACTTCTACTTAAGCAGTACAAGTAGTATCTTCCCCATTAGAAAGTTTGAACTTTGTGATAAACTTTTTGCGTTGCTTACTCTTCATGAGCTGATGGAAAAGTGGTCATTCCTAGAGTGTAATAAAAATCAACACTAAATAGGAGAAGCAACTAACCGCTAGTGTACGGGGCGTTCCAAGTAATAGATAAATAATAAGGGATTTCGTCTCAGGGACTGTGAGGTATGATGAATGTGTTTAATAGGTAGAGAGAATTAATTGCAATATAAAATAAATAAAAGATAAATAGATATTTGTTTAGGTGTTTGAATGTAAAGAGACTAAACGCAACAAAGTAAATTAACAAGATTGATATAAAGTAAAGAGTAAAGATTAGTCCCAGTATGAGAGCTATACTTGAGTCTCGCTAGGGATCCACCTAAGTTCGTACATTTAGTGTTTTCGTTTAAGGGACAAGTTGGTGATTCTATATAGTCGGGACTCTACAATCTCATAACTCATATCAGGGTAGACATAGAAGCTGTCCTATAGTATAACAAACCCCGTCAGGGCGATTATAAGCTACGTTGAGATGATTAATACTTTTACCCAATTGGCTACGCTGTTAGTCAAGCCTGTGAGGATCAATGATGAACAACATGTGTTTATTAATTAGTTCAGCAATTTAAACCCTCGTCAAGGTGATCACCGCCACTAGTAAATAGCCTAATCACTATAACTTAGCTAATTCTGATTCTTGACTCAATTAAAATTAGTAAATACGCATTAACTAATAAACAATATGGAAAACCTAACTTGAATTAAATTAAGACAATCCCAAATCCAAAAATACTAAAATAAATAAACTAGGGCTTAACTTGTTATGCAATTATCAAAGATTATTACGTTTAGCTCATACTGAAATTAAACAAAGAAGGGAAATTAATAGAATACATTTTCCTAAAAACATAAATAAAACCTAGAGAGAGGAATTGATTTTAGTTGATGTTGGAGAAAGGAGTTTCTCAAGCTTCTACTCTTCTCTCTGCCTCTTTGCTACCTTCTGAAAGTTGGAAAATATGAAATGTACTAAAAATGAAGTCTGAATAACTTAAATAATAAGTAAAATCGGATTGAGCCCTAATATTATTTAAGTTAGTGATTACGGGCCCAAGTCCAATCAGTAATTCTCGCACCTGTTGTACACATTTCAGTAAAACAGTCGTAAGTCCAAATCGCCTTTTTCCACTTCTCAATTCGAGCGAACTCAAAGGCGCACCTTTTGACTCCTCCTTTTGATCTAAGACATTATAATCCACTTCTCTTACTCATATTGATGCTTCCTAAAATCCATGTACCTAATAAATTCATACTAAAATACAGAAATTAATGCACAAAAACTCTAAAAATGCAATTATCATAATTCTGAGGTGAGAAAGTGCAATATGACAAAATAAGCTCAAAAGTCAATCTAATAAGTCCAAATTCTACCTGAAATGATTTCTCCTAAGGGCATATATTTATCACACAAAGGTAGACATCAAGACCCCCAACTCAAACCTTTGTCGTCCTCACAAAGTAAGACATAAATAGAGGTCTTAGGTGAGACGCAAAATGCAGAGTCCAGTGAATGATACCAAAATCACAACTTAAAGTAAATATCATATAGTATAACTTAAGAATTCACGCACACATACACCTATCATGAAAAATCAAACGTAAATAACGTCAATCCAAAATTAAATTCACAGTTCTAGAAGATTACACTTAATACTTAGCTCGCGATGGTGGCTATAGGGTGTTTATCGATCCTTACTTGCTTTGCACACTCCACTTAGCTTACTCCCTATTAGCTGAATTTTTAATTAACTATGTACCTAAGAATCACGAGGTCTTTACGGTTTTAGCATAGACTTAGGGACGGAATGGTATGTATATTTGGTAAATTTGAAGTGAGCTTTTGCCTCTCTCCTCACTTAACATCAACTAATAGTCCAAGAGCTTAAGTTTACACTCGAATTTGTTCTTATTCAACCCAATTGACGCACTAATTTAGCGTCCTTAAATCAACCCAATTAGCACTAAAGATTATTTCCATAACTTCCACTTTGCCGGTTACTTTTTTTTGTAAGATATCCCTGACCATCATTTTGATGTGAATGGTCATGTTTCTTATAAATTTATTCTTTTTCTTTTTTTTTCAAATACTCCGGCAAAAGGTTAAAATTAATATATCATCACAATTATGTACTAAATACAAACACATAAAAAATCCCTTCCAATGTTATTTCCCATAACGAAACCCACCACTCCAAACTCAAGCTCAAAATAGGAAGTCTTAGGATTGTGATTTAAGTGTGTGACATATGGAAAGTTCTATAAACTACTTTTTGCCAATAAACGGCGCCTAGGCATGCTAGGCACCTCTTCCATGACGACTAAGGCGCTAGGCAAAATTGCCTAGCATTTTTACTAGGCATAGGCGGGTGAGGGGCGAGATGATGCTTAGGCTCTCCTAGGCGGCGATTTCTACAGCTTAGCCTTCAAGCCAATTTCTCAATACTTAGTGATTTTTTGTAATACTCGCTGGTTTTGGATAATACTCCGTGTTTTATATTAATACGTAGTGCTTTTATGTAATAATTAGTGTTTTGATATTAATATGTAGTGATTTTATGTTAAACTTAGTTATTTCAAATAATATTCAATGATGTTTTGTTTCACTCAATGATACTCAATAATTTTGCATTAATACTCAGTTAATTTATGTTAATATTAGGTGATTTTAAATAATAATTAGTGATTTCAAATAATACTCAACGATTTTAAAAAATACTCAGTGCTTTTAAACAATACTCAACAAAATCACTACACAGTGAATAACACAAGTATGACTACTTAGAAATACACTAGTAAAAAATTACTCAATTAATCAACCCGCAAAATCAGTACTCTGAGAATTCGTCAGCAAAATCACTTAGTACTCAAGAAAAATATCTAAGTACTCAGCGAAATTTTGAGTTATTTTGCATGATAATATAATTTGTGTGTTAGTATACTGGGAAAAAAATCTCTAAGTAGCTAGAGAGTTCTTCTAGTACTCAACAAATTTGTGAGTTATTTTGCATTAACATATACTTTGTGTGATAATATACTCGACAAAAATATGAGATTTCTTAGAAGAATTCTCTAAGTAAGAATTAACATAAGACTAAAGGAAAAATGACACAAAAAATAGTAGACTAAAACTATACAGCATAATCGCATAATTGAAAAAAATAAAATCCAAAATTAAAGAAATATATAACAAAATTACATTTATTAAATAAATTCAAAATCAATACAAAGAAGAAAAAGAAAAGAAATCACCGAGGATCTACTATTGCTGCCATGTTAGTCGAAGCCATGCCTGCTGTCGGAAACAAACACCTCACAAGAAAAGATGGAAACACCTTGAAGATAACTCTGATTTGTATTGCTAACTCTGATATACTACTCGAACTTCGATCTATTGTTGCTAACTCCAATCGGTTGCAAGTCATAATGCACGCAAAATTCTTGTTGAACGGAAAAAAAATTACAAAACTTAATACAAGTTTTATATTGAATTTTTTTTGAAGGTAAAGAATATGGATATACGTACCACAATCTTCTTTAATGTACTTATAAGAAGAATAAGCGAGCAAAGTTTGTAAAATTTTAGGAGTGGGAGAGAATAAGAGAGAGAGAGAGAGAGAGAGAGAGAGAGAGAGAGAGAGAGAGAGAGAGAGAGAGAGAGATGTAAAATTAAGGTTTAATGGTATGTTTTTATTTTTGGGTTGTTATATTTAGTATATATATCAGTAAAATAAATAAAAGTATAATGAGTAGTGGTAAAATAGGTGCGTAGTATTAAATAATATTAGTGAAATTTAGTAAAAAAAGTAGATACATACAGTGTAGTTGGGTTTTAAAGAAGAGGTCTTTAACACCCGTTGTATAAAAATATCTTATTTTAACTTAATATGAGCACACCAATTTTCGGTAATGTGATTCGTCTGGTTTCATTTTCCACATTGAGCTCGACCCTTTTCTAAATTTGTTTCTCTATTGGTGGTTTTCACAGAAAATGTTACGACTTTCGATTAAACATTGTTGTTTTGTCCATTATAAACTTTCGCTTGTCTCTCGTATGAGAGACAAGAAAATGGGCTTTGTTAACCGTGGGTAGTGGCTCAAGGAGAATTGTGATGATGCATTATGTGTTAAAGGCTACGGATTCGAGGATTAGTAAAGCCATCGTGAAAGGTATTGCTGTAGTTAGACGGGGATCTCGATGGCTCTTCGTCAATAGGGCGGAGGTGAGTTTTTGGTTAGATGTTTGGTTGGAGGGCCACTCCTTTATTGATTGTGTTATTTGGGAATGTGGGGGTGGAAGAACGTAAGAGTAAAGTTAAAGATTATGTCCGCGAAGATGGCTCTTGGGATTGGGGTAAATTCCAATCCTTTTTCCCAACTTCAAAACTCTTGGAAATTACGGAAGTTTCGTTGAATAATTGTAGTGAGAGTAGAGATAGGCTATCCTTGACAAGGGAAATTCATGGAATTTATATGTCTAAATCGGCATTGTGTGATTCGGAGATTGCAAATTTGCACCTGGGTAGTAAGTGGGATAGAGTTAGGTAATTAAAGTGTTCTCAGCGTATTAGAGTTCTAATCTGCAGAGCTATTCATGAAAGATTGACAATGTATGGAAATTTAAGTTGGAGAGGGGTTATTGAGTCAGGTATTCGTCCGGTTTGTGGTTTAGCGGAGGAAAACGTTATGCATATTTTTAGAAAGTGCGTCAAGATCAGAGAAATTTGGCAACGGATTCGAGTAGAGGTTAATAGTTATATTGGGCCTGGAACAGGGGTGCAATTAGGCGCTTGGATTTGTAGCTTCCGAGGCAGAGTTGGGGACTTAACCGTGTTAGGTTAATTTTCTGTTAAATAAACTTTAAATAGAAAAAGAAGAGAGCCCAATACTTACTTAATCAAACCAAACATACTTACTTAATCAAACCACACATTGTGGCTAATTTAGAATTGTGGACATTATTATGTCAAATTGTGATCTTATTGGACTAAGTTGGCCTATTTTTGGCCCAACTAAAATGTAAATAGAAAATGGGAAGCCTACACTATATTATTATGGTATTTCTGCTTGAGAATATTGTCCATTTTAATTCTATTCGTACAAATCAAAAGCATAATTGCTCCATTTTACAATATTATAACGCGTGTGTCTATTTAAGAATCGTTGATTTTTATTATATTTGTATGGTCTAGATTAAAAACCTAATTGGTTCATATATAAGACTTTATTAAGTTTGCTTGGGTCATTTATCTCATTCTCTCTTTTTTATCCGACACACTTTTTCTTAAACCAGTAGGCTTCTATTCCTTCATATATTTGATAAATTCCTTCTAATTATCATGATAACCACTGGTTATGTGTCTCTGTGTACCTTATTCAGTCTAGATCTGTAAACATTATTTTTTATAGATTTGTGAATTAGATCAGTTACTTATCAATTGTAGCAGTTATTTAAATGGAGAAGGTGATTCAACTCATATACTGTAACAATATACTGTAACAATATTTCGATGAAACCTTTTATATATATCTATATTATATTTCGAATTTTTTCCTAAATTGGTGGCCAGGATCGATTCTGGGAAAAAATAAGTGGTGGCCAGGATCAATTTTGGGAAAAAATAAGTGGTGGCCAGGATGCCCCACTTATTTTTTTATACAAAATACGGTTTAAAAAATTACAAAAAAGAAAAAAACATAACCCTCATTCTCTCGAAACCCTCGAGAGACGCTCTCCTTCTCAAGACAACCGCCGCTCGAAGACCACGGCTCAAAGACCATTATCTACCACCGCTCGAAGACCATTCACTACCACCGCTCGAAGACCATTCACTACCACCGCCGTTCGAAGACCATTCTCCACCACCACTGCTCGTAGACCATTCTCCACCATCACTGACACCACCGCTCGAAGACCATTCACCAACACCGGTAACATCTTTTCCCATTTATTTGTTTCTTCAATTTCATCTTCTTTGTTTTTTAAATCCCTATTTCTGCCGATGAACAAAGTTAGGGTACATTCAGTCGTGATGAAACAGAGTGGTTCTTCTTTATTCTGCTTTAGATCTTCTATTTGTTCATTATATGCAGCTTTTAAAAAACTCTTCTTTCCGGCTATAAAAAAAGTTAGGGCAATTCGGTCATGACCGATAATAGAAATTCATCAGAAGCTACTTCTTTAGTAGTCTCGAGTGGTGCATTTCTGCTACAGGAAAGAGATATTGCCTCCAAAAACATCAAGGGAAAAATGAAAGATGATAGTTCAAGTGAAAAAGATTCTTATGCCTTAGATAAATTGTTGAACAATCATGATAACTCATCGAGACTAAAAATGCTTGCCAAGTTTCGGTTAGTTCTTCTCTTATCTATAACTCATCGCTGATTATCCTCTATACGCATTACTTACTTGATGGCATATATCTGTGCAGAAGGTACAAAGAAAAGAGTGGTCAACTGTTAGGACAAAAAATAAGATGCTTGAGAAAGCACTTAGGGATGTATAGAAGCTGCTTTCAGAATGTACATATTAGTTTTAAATAATTTTGTTTGATTATAAAATATTTATTTTCATATGTTAATAATAATTTATCTTCTTATGCAAAACAAACAGCTAGACCCCCTCCAGTGGAGCTTCATGATGTTGATAATAACAATAATAACAATAATAATAATAATACATCTCCAGCAGTGAAAAAAATATTACCACCTGAAATCAAGAACAAGCTAGCTAAAGTGGCTAGATTAGCAGTAAATTCTTATTATTTTAACTTTAAATTGTGTTTTAAAAGAAAAGATAAATCTTAATATATTGTGATGAATCTTAACTTCACAAGATTGTTCGCTGAATTATGTGTATCAGATACTTTTACCTTTGTATAAAGTTCGTCTAGAATGTGCTGGCAAAATTATATCAGGTAAATATTTTTGTTTAGTGTGTTATATTTTAGTGATGTTGTAATTGGGGTATTTTGTTTTTACAGATGAGGTGAAGTTATTAGCGAATGATGTATGGGAGAGTATTTCGAAAAGTATAGGATCGGGATAGTTGACCAAGTCAACCTACAGATAATACAAAAGATGAAAGCAAAGAGAGAAAAGAGGCAAAATGAAGTAAGAAGAATGGCTGTAGTAAATTCTATGCGAAATGCTAAGAGGAAGTTAAGGATTGCAGCTAAGAATAAAGATAATAAGAAAAGGAGAATTACTACAGCTATGAAGGTGGGAAGATGGATCCGTTAGTTAGTTAATTAGTTAAAAGAGAGTGTAGAAAAGAAATTTTGTCAAAAGCTTTTAGGGATTTTTGTTAGCCCCTGCCCAATTAGTTTTCCTTGCTAGCTTTTGGTTAATCTTATGATTTTATTTATTTAAATTATATTGAGTCCCTTTTTTAAATACATGTAGCGTATTAAAATTGTAGGAATTTGCGCCGTCTTTTGAAAGTATTATCCCTCATGAAAGCTCGGGTGATTTGATTATCCAAGTAAGTAAAATTGTTCTTAGTTAAAGTTTCGGATTTGATTGAGGTGCAATGAATTTTTCTCATGTTTTGTGGCTTCGATTTTGCATAGACAGTCACATATGGGACTGCTTCTCCGCTTGGTGTTCCACAACAGGTATATACATACACATAATTACTTATCCCAAAAACGAAAGATATAGGTATACATAGGTATTATTTCTAACAATTTTATTATTGCAGATATAAACTAATATCATATTTTTCTTAATGTAAATTGTATAGGGACCTATATTTACAATTTTTGCTTTTTTTTGCAGGTGTGAATCCATTCTCCACCAATCTTAAGCCGTACTCCTGCATCAGCGGTCCATGTATTAGTTCACCTTTTAATTCAGTTGTTGATAACATTTTCACATAATATATGGATTTATAGTGAAATTTTCACATAATATAGGGATCTAAGTGCAATTAACTCATGTTTGGCTCTATGCTAAAACAACAAAGATATCCGATGGAGGACAAAGAGCTTGAAGCGGAGCGGAGTATAGAAATATGACAAAAAGAAGCTTTTTGAAATTCAAAAGGTAATTTTGTTTATTTGTTGCAAGTTTTGGTCAGTTACACGTTCGCTGGTTTTTCAAAAAGATAGTTTTGGCCCCATTTAATAAAAAGGAACATGATCCAAAAGAAAATTTTCGGGCAAAAAAAATGTGAAAAAGGCGTCTTAGAGAAACTACTATAGCCATGGAGTACTTAACCACACAATTGCGAAATGAAATGCTGGTAAGCTCTTCAGCTAAAGAAGGATTTAGCCAATAAAGCTAAAAAGGAGAGTACAAATATAAAGCAAGCAATACAGTCACTTGGATTGTTGGAATTGAAACAATACAACAGAAATTCCTCAAAATTGTTTATATAATTTCTCAGCTAAGAACTAGGATCTTTCAGTCTCGGATACAATTATGCGAGAAGATGTCTCAGATAAAGAAATTAGTAGACTTTGTGAATCTCTTTGTCCATAATGGAGTCGAGATGGTTGGTTCAGATGTGCTCAATATGGAACCAATTTGTTGGGTTGAAGGCTAATTTTGATGCATTTGATGTGTTTCTGTATATGATAGCAGTTTCTAATCATAGAGAATGCATAGCAGATAGTTGACTATGTAAAACAGAGAGCTGACTTTATGTACATACTGAAAGTTGAGTTATACCCGAGTCTTTTGGCGCTTTTATGAGGATCTTAAAAAAGATGGTCAGATTTTTTTTACTCATTGGCTGGTTTATTTTCCAGCTTTTTGCATTTTGTTTGTCATACATCCAAGACATTGTTATTTGTCTTTTGAAGTTTACCTTTATGTGTATAAGTATGCTTAAAGGATAATAAATTCTAATTTTTGTTGAAATGTTTTATGAGGTGTGTAACTTAGATTTTGATTGTATAGATGATTTGTAAAGTCAAATGAAACAATTATTAAATACAATGCAATAATTTTGAATATTATTATATATCTTTATTGTATAATTAAATTTATTTTGAAAAATAGAAAAATTATGTGGGATTTTTTTAGAGCAAGTCTTTTTAAGTATAACATGTACTCTTTGATGGCAAGAATCAAATCATATAAAAAAACTCATAAATTATTTTGATATTCAATAGGTGTTGAAACAATATTTGCCAGACATAGTTCATTTCAACAAAAAAGCAAGTCATGCAAGAAAACAAGCATCTTTTGTAACAGATCGATAGACAGAGGATGAGCAGGAGGTTATAGTCTCTTTTGGGTTATCGATAAATTCAATATCTTTTTTCCCTTTGGCTACCAAGTAATAATCAGTTTAAACTGGTTAAGACACTCTGTTTATTCCTGATAGATTTTTTTACCAAAAACCTAAACAAATATATAACCTACTGACCATACATCAATGGAGATTCCACATCCGTCACATTATAATAAAAGCTCGGGTGCTTTCTACCTAAAGCCTGGTATATCATTAATAGCTGAGGCTATGTTATTGAGAAAAAAAACACATGGCTTTAGAAATTGTGTGGGTGCCATTTTTTACTTGCTTGATTTTTTGTCCACTATACATAATTATTCCACAAGCATCTTAGCTCAATTTTCAGTTTTCAAGTAAAATTCACAATGAAAACGAAAACAAGCAATATAAAATGATTAAAAACATATATTATTGATTATATAGCGGAATCATTTAGTCATCGTAAATTTTTTATACTAAATTACTACAGAATATCTCTATAATTGTGAAGTGTCGCGTAACACAAATTAAGGTCTCTTATTAATTATATGATAATTTTTGAAGTCGAGGAATTGTAATAAATTGACAAAAAATATCAAGTTAAAATATGCAAGTGGGTTTTCAGGATAATTAACTGGAGTAGCGAACGTTACACCCAAGGCTATCAAAGTCCGAATAAAGAAATTATATGAGTTGTGACTTCTCTATGCTAATATTATAGTATCTGAATATACATGTGATGTCCAGTGGATAATCTTAAATTTCGCTAAATATCCAATGGAATTAGTGCAATAGTCAAAAAAGAGAGTGATGGAAAATATTTACAACCTAAAAATGATATTTTGTAAAAATGTGTTAGGAAATAAAAAACATAGATCATTACTTATGGGTTAAAATTATTTTTAGGTAAGTTTCATATTTTTCTCTAAAACCAGCAACAACATCTGAAGGTATTTATCCAGTTTACACGTTTTCTTTTCTTTCTTTATACACATAAACACAATTGTTATTAATAGATTCTAATAGAAATAAAAATATGCGTGTATTTTACCGTATCCTCAGGTAAGGGGAATTTTCGCACAATCTATTATAATTTCATAAATTCATTTTAGTGTCTTCGGACGCGAGGGATTTTTTTTCGAACATGGGTTCGATTCCTGTCAACGAAATTCATTTTTGCTTCAGTGTCTTCAGACACGGGTTTTACCTAGTATATATATTATAGATGCATGATTTACTTTCACTTAATTTAGGTGGTAATTAGTTTAAAAGAAAACCACATTTATTTGTTATTTTCACCAAATTCTTTTTTTTTGATCTTATGCAATAAGTCTACATTAATTAGGGATAGTAAATTATTTATCTTATCAATCGCATTCCATTTTGCTTTATGTTTGTTGTCTGATCACATACCATTTTTTATTGACAAATAACTTATTACACCTTATAAAAATAGCAGTAATGTTGAGGGAATATTGCACCATTAGTTGTTGTGATTTGTGATATAGATATGTACTGTGTTTCAAAATGATTATTTGCAACAAAATTATTATAAATGGGTTTATCTATCTATTTTACATAAGATGGAGGACTAATGGTAATATAAAATTTTATGACTAGATGATTAACATATATATATTATATGCAATATTTTTCCCTTTTACAGTTACCTTTGGAACTTGAATATTGACACAATACATAAGTTTTTGGAACAGTATTTACTCATGTTACTTTGGTGTCGATGTGGAAAAACTATATATATATATATATATATATATATATATATATATACTTTGTATGAACGTTGACCATGATATTTCAATTAAAAGTAACGCAACACACTAAAAGTTAAGCTAACTCTCTCTCTCTTAATTCGATGTTAAATCTTTCTGCATTATCTCATTGTATCTTTGATGTTTTCTTGTAAACAAATCGTCTTGACTTGGATAACGGTTGGATTTGAACAGGGTGTTTGTGATCCTTGATCAACTTGTTCTGCTGCTAATTACTATGCTGGGAATTAGTAATATAGAGGACAGCCATAGAGATATGCGCTCCTCCACCACCAACACGACCACCACCTTCATCTACTCCTTCATTGCTCACAATGAGCTCCTCAACTGAGCTTCAAGGCAAATGGCTGGAGTAGAAGGTCCTTTTGGCCATGACATTTCAGTTACGATCTTCAGTTCATGAAAAAATGTTTTCACGTTGTTAAACGATAATTTGAAAAAAAAACTATCATTGATTCATTTTGTAATTCTTAATAAAAAAATTATCATCTTACGGTTTTTACTTGGTGTAACCTAACTTTAATTAATGTAACTGGTCATCATTGAAATCCTTTATTTGGGTCAGAAATTATTTAATTAAGTGAAGCTGATGTTGTCATTTCCAAGATTGTGTTAAAACCTGGGTAGATTAACTGCTTGTTCAAAATTAAATAAATAATTAGATTTAAGATCATCTTTTATTGAAGACTTCATTTCTTTGTTCCGTATTTTCCTTATTTTCCTCATTTTTCTTGTTAAGCTATATAGACGATAGATCTATATTATGGCAGCAGTTAAAGAACTTGAGTTCATTAAGAATAATTAATCTGCCTAGCATCTTTTAAAACACTCAAGCTCCCATTTCTGAAGAAATAAGAAGTATCACATAACAATTTATCTTTCCATAACAATTTATCTTTCCAGTATTATTCTTCCACCTCTTTGCAGATATCTCACAACTGAAATCTGATTACACTAGACAATACCAACGTCGTATGATAAGATCTCATACTATAATTCATATGTAAGAAGAAGATTTCGAGGATAGATTGTCCGAGTAGTAGTTCTTTGTGATTCAAAATTAATTCATTGCGAATCTGTGTATTGTTTTCAAAAGTAAATTAATATCAAAACAGAAAAGAAGCAAATTTGGGGTTCAGGTTTTTCAAAGACTAAGACTGAAGTTAAGTTTCATAGGGTTGGTTCTCAACTCCCTTGAGACTTTAGAATGTGTATCTTTGTGTATATTACACGTTTTACGAATGTCCCACAATGTAATACCATTTTGTGTTGTATACAAAGTTTGAAACTGGCAACCCAGTGCTTCATTGACAAAAAGGAAAAACAAAAGTGATGTTAGGCTTGATCAATTTGATCGTGCTGATGAAGTTAACACCATTATTGCATTATAGAGCTTAAGGAATTGATGAAAGAAAATAAGTTTACACCATTGATATGCATGTAAAATGAAAAATATATATAAGGATGGGTTTACACGAAATTGTCTAAGGGAGGAAGGAATTTTTAGCTCTTCAATATTACAATTTATCAACAACAAAAGGTTAAGACTGTAGTTCTCTCTTTTATACAATTTTTTTTCTTGTGTTTATCCATCTTTCTTTTCCCCTAATAGTCCTATTTGTCCTTTGGACAAATATAAGCTAAATCCAAGAATAGTAAAATTTTGTGAAATAACATTACTTTATTTACATGATAATACACTTATTTAAAATTTCCAAGTAATGATCGAGTATATTGTTAAATTTAAAATTACTAAGAGTATTCAAGTGATGTGCCTACTAAAAACTAAGGTGATGCATAATATTATGGAAAAAATTATGAGAGATAAATACTTTAACTATAATACTACTCACAATTATAACAAAGATCCTAGAGGAAGAGTGTGGATTTTATGGAAGAAGAATGAGATTCATAATCAATCTTATAGAAAAAAAGTATCAAGGGGTGTTAGTAGAAATCAATGAAGTCATGTGTAATAAGAAAATTGTTCTTTGTGCCATTTTTGTAAGTACTGATAAAAAGGAGAGAAGAACTTTATGGAGAGATATGTTAAGATTGAGTAATTGTTACAAGGATAGAGTGTTTGGATGTCTTGGTGATTTTAATATAATATTGAGGATAAAGAATAGGTTATACTGTGATGAAATTGATGAGTATGCGCAACAATTTATTGACTGTGTGGAAGTAGCTGAGCTACATGAACATAAAACATATGGTAACTTTTTTTTGTCGCTTTGTCTGGAGAAATCAAAAGATAAAATCTCTGTTATTAACCGAACCTTTGTTGGAAATGGAATTATTTTTAATACATTAGCTATTTATTTTGAGTTTAGTGAAGATACTTTAATCTATGGAATGAAAAGGATGGGATTAGTTTTTAGCTTTTATTGAAGTGTTCGGTTAGTATTTGGTTAGTGATTTGGAGGATGTGAAAAAATAACGTTAATTTATAAGGTTATGGTTGAGTTGGTATTGGATTCTATGGAATACGTAAAACAGGTTTTTCAAACTAAAATAATAATTTTGATGATTATTTTTTGTTGTTAATAGTACATAAGCATGTTATTTTATAATATAATTAACAAAAAAGCATGATATTCTCTAATATAATCAAGAAATTAGTCTCTTTATTTAATTTATATACAATAGGTGGACTACGTATTTTCTCAGAGAAGTAAGTATAATCCTATGACTTCCATTTTCACCTAAAACACTAAATCTTGCTTGTAATTTGTATAAATCAATTGTTCTTCCCCTTATCCTACCTAAGATTAAATTGAGGATAGTTCTTTGCGTCCCTATGATATAATTACGCAGTATATTCAAAGCCAAAATTTAAATGATTGAGAATAAAGTTAATCACTCTTCTTAATTTTTTAGGGCATCACCACTTACAAAATTCTATCATCCTGGCATTTTTTAATATAATGTGCACCCAGGTTAAGGTGACATTTGGTTTGTCATGTTCCTTTGATTTTTAAGTTTATTCTAAATAGATATAAAATTATATATAAGATTCACATGACATTTTTGGCTTCTATATATTCTTTGTTGTTAGAAAACATTTACTATGTCAGAGCTTAATACAAAAAATTGAGAAACTTTGAATTACATTTCTTTGGACGATCGGGGTTTTTAATCCCATTTCCTCTAGATTTATCCTTGACAATTGTATTTAATCAACTTTTTTATTACCTAAATTTACATAGTGCCTTCAGGAACAAGTTATATATAGTTGTTAAATAAATCGGATAATAACTTCAAATAAGTTATATACTCCTCCCATATCCATATTTTTCTTCTGAGAGTGCATTTCTTCTCAAAACCCAGAGCTAATGAAATTGCATCAACCTTCCTCTAAACTCATCACAATTTAAATTCGCATTTAATGAAATTAAAAACAATATCTTCACTTGCATGGCTTAATCAAAGTGAATACAAGGATTAATTGCATTATTGGCTTCTATATTATACGAAACTGCGTATGTCATCCACGTGATTCAAAAGATGGAAAATATACCCCTACACTGTTTTATACAATTATATTTAAAATGTACCACAAAGGTATAAATTTTATTTCTCGGAATAACACCAATATTTTGATTTTAGCTGTTGTTGGAGAAAGGAGTTTCTCCAGCTTCTACTTCTCTCTACCTCTTTGCTACCTTCTGAAAGTTGGAAAATATAAAGTGTACTAAAAAATAGGACTGAATAGCTTATATAATAAGTAAAACCGGATTGAGCCCTAATCTTATTTAATTGAATGATTAAGGGTCCAAGTCCAATTAGTAATTCATGAATCTGCTGTACACATTTCAGTAAAATAGGCGTTACTTTCACGTCGTAAGTCCAAATCACCTTTTTTCACTTCTCAATTCGAGCGAACTTAGAGGCGCACCTTTTTCATTTGAACCACCAAGACTGGATCAGCACCGTTTGGGCTCGTAAATATATGGAAGTGACGACTTTCTAGTTTCTTATGCTCCTCTTCATCTCTTTGAGTGGTAATTTTTGATATTTTGACTACTCCTTTTGATCTAAGTCTTTATAATTCACTTCTCTTCCTTATATCGTTGCTTACTAAAATCCATGTACCTAATAAATTCATACTAAAATACACAAATTAATGCACAAAAACTCTAAAAATGCAATTATCATAATTATGAAGGGAGAAGGTGCAATATGACAAAATAAGCTCGAACGTCTATCTAATAAGTCCAAATTACCCCTGAAATAATTTCTCCTAAGGGAATATATTGATCACACAAAGGGAAACATCAAGACCCCCAACTCAAACCTTTGTCGTCCCGACAAAGTAAACCCAAAAATAGAGGTCTTAGGTGAGACGCAAAATACAGAGTCCAGTGAATGATACCCAAAGCACAACTTAAAGTAAATCTCATATAGTATAACCTAAGAATTCACGCACACATACACCTATCATGAAAAATCAAACATAAATAACATCAATCTAAAATTAAATTCACAGTGCTAGAAGATTATAATTAATACTTAGCTCGCGATGGTGGCTATAGGGTTTTCATCGATCCTTACTTGTTTTGAATGCTCCACTTAGCTTACTCCCTAAGAATCACGAGGTCTTTACGGTTTTAGTATAGACTTAGGGACGGAATGGTATGTAAATTTGGTAAATTGGAAGTGACTTTTTTGTCTCTCTCCTCACTTACCATCAACTAACAGTCCAAGAGCTTAAGTTTACACTCGAATACGTTCTCATTCAACCCACTTCACGCACTAATTTAGAGTCCTTAAATCAACCCAATTAGCACTAACGATGATTTCCATAACTTCCACTTTGCCGATCACTTTTTTTTTTGTAAGATATCCCTAACCATCATTTTGATGTGAATGATCATGTCTCTCATAAATTTGTTCTTTTTAATTTTTTTAGAAAGACCTCGGAAAAAGGTTAAAATTAATATATCATCACAATTGTGTATTAAATACAAACACATAAAAAATTCCTCCCAATGTGATTTTCCATAACGAAAGCCACCACCCCAAACTCAAGCTCAAGATAGGAAGTCTTAGGATTGTTATTTAAGTGAGGGTCATATGGAAAGTCCTATAAACTACTTTTTGCCAATAATCGGCGCCTAGGCGAGCTAAGCACCTCTTCCACGACGACTAAGGCGCTAGGATAAATCGCCTAGCATTTTTACCAGGCATAGGCGGGTGAGGGGCGAGATGACGCTTATGGTCTCCTAGGACGCGATTTCTACAACTTAGACTTCAAGCCAATTTCACAATACTTAATGCTTTTTTATAATACTCGCTGATTTTGGATAATATTCTGTGATTTATGTTAATACGTAGTGCTTTTATGTAATAATTAGTGTTTTGATATTAATATATAGTGATTTTATGTTTAACTTAGTTATTTCACATAATATTCAGTGATGTTGTTTTATACTCAGTGATACTCAACAATTTTGCATTAATACTCGGTGAATTTATGTTAATATTAGAAGATTTTTAAATAATACTCAGTGATTTCAAATAATACTGAACGACTTCAAAAAATACCCAGTGCTTTCAAACAATACTTAACAAAATCACTACATAGTGAATTTAACACAAGAATTACTACTTAGAAATACACTAGTAAAAAGTTACTCAAAGAATCAACTAGCAAAATCACTACTCGAAGAATTCGTCAGCAATATCACTTAGTACTCAACAAAAATATCTGAGTACTCAGCGAATTTGTGAGTTATTTTGCATGATAATATAATATGTGTGTTAGTATACTGGGAAAAAAAATCTCTAATTAGTTAGTGAGTTCTCTACTCAACGAATTTGTGAGTTATTTTGCATTATCATATACTTTGTGTGTTAATATACTCGACAAAAATCTAAGATTTCTCAGCAAATTCTCTAAGTAAGAATTAACATAAGACTAAAGAAAAAATGGCTCAAAAAATGGCAGACTAAAACCATACAATATAATCGCATAATTGAAAAAATTAAAATCCAAAATTTAGGAAATATATAACAAAATTACATTTATTAATAAAATTTAAAATCAATACGAAAAAGAAAAAGAAAAGAAAACATCGAGGATCTACTGTTGCTGCCATGTAAGTCGAAGCCATGTCTGCTACCAGAAACAAACACCTCGCCAGAAAAGATGGAGTTGTGCAAACACCTTGAAGATAACTCTAATTGGTATTGCTAACTCTTATCTACTACTCCAACTTCGATCTATTGTTGGTAACTCCGATTTGTTGCAAGTCATAATACACACCAAATTCTTGCTGAACGAAAAAAAAAAATCACAAAACTTAATACAAGTTTTATATTGAATTTTTTTTGAAGGTAAAGAATATGGATATACATACCACAATCTTCTTTAATGTTCTTATAAGAAGAATAAGTGAGCAAAGTTTGGAAAATTTTAGGAGTGGGCGAGAGAGAGAGAGAGAGAAGGGGGATGTAAAAATTAAGGTTTAATGGTATGTTTTTTATGTTTGAGTTGTTATATTTAGTATATATATCACTAAAAAATAAAAAAAATTAGTAAGAAAGTAGATAGATAAACTGTAGTTGGGTTTTAAAGAAGAGGTCTTTAAAACCAGTTGTGTAAAAATCTCTTATATTAACTTAATATGAGCACACCAATTTTTGGTAATGTGATTCGTCTGGTTTCATTTTCCACCTTGAGCTCCACCCTCTTCTAAATATGTTCCTCTATTGGTGGTTTCCACAGAAAATGTTACGACTTTCGATTAAACATTGTTGATTTGTCCATTACAAACTTTCGTTTGTCTCTCATGCGAAAGACAAGAGAATGGGCTTTGTTAACTGTGGGTAGTGGCTCAATTAGAATTGTGATGATGCATTATGTGTCAAAGGCTACGGATTTGAGGATTAGTAGAGCCATCGTGGAAGGTATTGCTGTAGTTAGACGGGGAACTCGATGGCTCTTGGTCAATGGGTCGGAGGTGAGTTTTTGGTTAGATGTTTGGTTGGGGGACCACCCCTCAATTGATTGTGCTATTGGGAATGTGGGGTTGGAAGAACGTAAGAGTAATGTTAAAGATTATGTCGACGAAGATGGCTCTTTGGATTGGGGTAAATTCCGATCCTTTTTCCCATCTTCAAAACTCTTAAAAATTACGGAAATTTCGGTGAATAATTGTACTGAGAGTAGAGATAGGTTATCTTTGACAAGGGAACTACATGGAATTTATACGTCTAAATCGGCATCATGTGATTCGGAGATTGCAAATTTTCGCCTGGGTATTAAGTGGGATAGAGTTTGGAAATTAAAGTGTCCTTAGCGTATTAGAGTTCTAATCTGCATAACTATTCATGAAAGATTGGCAATGCGTGGAAATTTGAGTCGGAGAGGGGTTATTGAGACAGCTAAGCGGAGGAAAACATTATGCATATTTTCAGAAAGTGCGTTAAGATCCGAGAAATTTGGCAACAGATTCGAGTAGAAGTTAATAGTTATAGTGGGCCTGGACACGGACACAGGGTCGAATTAGGCGCTTGGATTTTTAGCTACCGAGGGAGAGTTGGGGACTTAACAGTGTTAGGTTAATTTTTGGTTAAATAAACTATAAATAGAAAAAGCAGAGAACCCAGTACTTACTTAATCAAACCAAACATGATGGCTAATTTAGAATTGTGAATATTATTATGTCAAATTGTGATCTTATTGGACTAAGTTGGCCTATTGTTTACCCAAGTAAAATGTAAATAGAAAAAGAGAAGCCTACACTATATTAATATGATACTTCTGCTTGAGAATATTATCAATTTTTATTCTATCTGTACAAATCAAAAACTTAATTGGTCCATTTTATAATATTATAACGTGTCTATTTGAGAATTGTTGATTTTTATTATATTTGTACGGTCTAGATTAAAAACCTAATTGGTTCATATATAAGTCTTCCTTAAGTTCGCTTGGATCATTTATCTCATTCTCTCTTTTTTATTTGACACACTTTTTCTTAAATTAGTAGGCTTCTATTCCTTCTTATATTTGATAAATTCCTTCTAAATATCGATCACGGTTATGTGTATGTGTGTACCTTATTCATGCTAGATTTGTAAACTTTATGTTTTATAGATTTGTGAAATAGATCTGTAAACTTAACCAATTGTAGCAGTTATTTAAATTGAGAAAGTGATTCAACTCATATACTGTAACATGTATTTCGATGAAACCTTTTATATATATTATAGATTCATGATTTATTTTCACTTAAATTAGGTGGTAATTAGTTTAAAAGAAGACCACATTTACTTTTTATGTTCAACAAATTCTTTTTTACGATCGTATGCAATAAGTCTACATTAATTATGGATTAGTAATGTTAAGGGAAAATTTCACAATTAGTTGTTGTGATTTGTGATATAGATATGTAGAGTGTTTGAAAATGATTATTTGCAACAAAATTAAAATAAGTAGGTTTATCTACTATTTTGCAGAAGACGAGGACTAATGGTAATAAAAATTCTTATGACTAGATGAATAACATATAAATTTTATATCCAATTTTTTCCCTTTTACTTGTTACCTTTGGATCTTGAATATTGACACAATACATTGGTTTTTGGAACACTGTTTACTCATCTGACTGGCGATGTGGAAAAACTTGGTATATATACATACATATATATATATATATATATATATATTTGTATGATTGTTGACCATGATATTTCAATTAAAAGAAACGCAACACATTGAAAGGTAAGCTAACTCTCTCTCTCTCTCTCTCTCTCTCTCTCTCTCTCTCTTTCTCTTAATACGTTAAATCTTTTTGCATTATCTCATTGTCTTTTGATGTTTTTTTGTAAAAAATTCGCCTAACTTTGAAAATAGTTGGATTTGACAGGATGTTTATTATATTTGTAACTTTGTGAGTATATTAATAGACTATTTTGCGTAATGCAGGGACAAATTTATGATTTCAAACAAAAAAAAAGTTTAATTATAAGAGTACTCACATATGAGCTGTGTTCTTGAAATTCTCCTCATTACAAAATTGTATAACGAGAAAAATAAGGTCCGACGAAGTTAGATTCTTTGCAGACATAATTATAACCTGAGACATAAATCTCACAAACACATGAGAAAAAGAATTAAGAACTTTACCAAAAAGAACATCAATTACCACAAAGAAATGCAATGGTTGGATTTGAACCGAATGTCACCGCTTGGAATTAGTGATATGCGCTCCTCCACCACTAACACCACCACAACCTGCACCTCATCCTCGGCTACTCATAATGAGCTCCTCAATTGAGTTTCAAGGCAAATGGCTGGAGTAGAAGGTCTTGTTGGCCATGACATTTCAGTTAGGATCTCCTGTTCATGAAAAAATGTTTCATGTTGTTGATTGATTATTTGAACAAAAAACACATTGATTCATTATGTACTTCTAATTCAAAATTTTATCATCTTTCGGCTTTTACTTGTTTTAACATAGCTTTAATTAATGTAACTGGTCATTATTGAAATCCTTTATTTGGGTCGGAAATTATTTAATTTAGTAAAGAATTGGTGTTGTCATTTTCATGATTTTGTTAAAACCCTGGTAGATTACCTGCTTGTTCACAGTGAAAAAAATAATTAAATTTAAGATCATCTTTTATTGGAGACTTTCTTTCTTTGTTCCTCATTTTCCCCATTCCTTGTTAAACTATATGATATACCTTAATTAATAGACAATAGATCTATATTATGGACGTAGTTAAAGAAGTCGAGTTCATTAAGAATAATTAATATGTCTAGCATCTTTTACAACACTCAAGTTCCCATTTCTGAAGCAATAAGAAGTATCACTTAACAATTTAATCTTTCCAGTAATATTCTTTCACCTCTTTGCAGATATCTCACCATGCCATTAAATGTAAATTAGAAAATCAGTTGGATGAAATATGATTTCACCAGACAAAACCAATGTAACATGTAACGTATAGGCATTGTAGGCCAGAATACTGTTACAAAAAATTGTATCATAAGTATAACTTTATATACAATTAAACAGGTGAGAGATTATGGCGAGAGTAGACAAGCAAGACCCTGGATAATTGATCATGTGCCGTAAGAAAATGAAGATAAGTTTATCACCCAAAAGAGAAGAGTTTGTGCATGATGACTTAATTTTTGAGATCTTGACATTTTTGCCTGTAAATTCTGTGCTAAGATTTAAATGCGTGTGCAAGTCATGTAATATCAGGACTCAGGAAATAGATTTATTCAGAAACATAAGTGTCAGAGTAAATTGCAGACTTTTAATGAAGAAATAAATGAATCAAATGGCCGTGAGGAAACATTCCAACTGATACATAGCAATAATTGCTTAGTGCTGGAGAAAAGTGAAAAAAACTGGTAAGTATCATATAAGAAACCCGGCTACTAAACAAGCTCTTCACGTGTTGGACGATTCAGCGGAACAAGGGAGCTGGCGAAGCATGAAAATGGGTTTTGTATCATCAACTAATAACTATAAGTTGATTTGCGTTCACCATAAGAAACATACAACTTATCAATATGGTATTAAAATGTTAAATGTTGGAACTGATTTTACTTGGAGACCTCTTCAGATTACTCTCACTAGTGATAATGGAAGAACAATATATTGGCAATTTATCAAAGAGGACATTCACATTATACAATTCTGTAAAGATCACGTGGAAAAAAGTGAGATAATTAGAATAAAGTTAAAAGACGATAGTTTCGTTAAAATAAAGCTATCTTGGGGTTTTCAAACATGCGGAGATAGGTTCACAAGGTTTATTTGGGATCAGAAAATGTCACTCGGGTTTATAATCGAAGAAAAGCTTCACGTGTGGGTATTGGAGAATTTGGATAAAAAGACATGGTCAAATAAAAAGACTATCCTATTGGATTTTATCAAGGATTATCCAAATTCTAATATGAATTTTTATGTGCATGTCGAATCAAAGAGCCTAATGTATGTTTTTTACGATAATAATGAGATGCTAGCATATGATATTATCTCCAAGAGACAACAACCTTTAAAAGCACTTCCAGGGAAAAAGATATACAGTCTGGTTCCTAGTCTAATATCCTTAAAAAGAATGGTTTCGATCGCTGCTATAGAGCCAAACATGGTATAACTGATAAGTGTTTCTTATGTTATAAGCCTGTTAAAGAAGCCATAGCTTTTATTGTTTGTAAACTATTAAATGTTTCCTTATAATTTAAGTATCCAACTAAAGTACTGAAGTTATATAAATTTTGTTTATGTTAGAACTTGCTCTGATATTTTTATATTTTTTTCCTGACACTTCAAAACCGACACTATTAGACAAGACCCTGCAAAATATTGAACCCTCCTATTCTCGATTCTTAAACCAAATTTTTTTTATGTTAATTTTTTTGGTTTAAATAAGTTTAGAAAATATAATTTATCTTTTAAACTGCATAGAATAAAATTGCCTAAAATCCCTGACATTCAGAGGAACCTTATCACTCAGGTAACACCTAATACCTTCTTTAGAACATTAGGAAAAGTAGATAACTGATTTGTTTTGATTAACTTCAAAGTATAAGGGGTTTGTTTGCAAGATTTATTACTACATGTCCTTTCTGCACGTTTACAAAACGAGGGGTATGCCTTTTACTCAACAAAAAAAGGTGTATCCGACTCTACGAAATGACTAAAATACCATCGCCCACAAAATTTATTTACTAGGGTTTATACACTAAGATATTTATGGAAATTTTTCAATTTGGCCTCCTTATTTGTAGCAATTTTGGTTCTGTTTTTTCAAGATTGTGCAATAGGTATGCTTTTGACCTATTTTTATATTTGTTGAAGTTTTTTACAAGATATCATTCAATTGGTCTACCAATTTGCTATAATGTTGAATAAGGATTTACAAGTGTAAGCTAATGGTTGTAATGATTAGAGTTGAAAATATGTTATTATTTCTATGGGGTGAATAGTTGTGTATCTTGATAGCATATAGGATCACCTCGATTTTTGAGTTTGATACTAAGATTCTTTAGCTGGACGGCGAAATACTTTTATTTTCTACAATACTGTCATTAAACTCAGACTTCAGGGTGATTGGCAGGGAGAATGAATAAATCTCCCACTTTTCTGTTTCACGAAATATTATTACCTTCATCAACCATGAATCCGAAGGGATCTTTTCATATATTTTCTTGAAAAACACAGTTCCATCTTAGAGCTTCAAATCAATTTCACTGCAAAATAGGGGAGAAAATTATGATAACTTTGGTGACTCTAGATACTCAATTATAAGTGTGGCTTACAGTTGAAAAGTGCACCATTATATGGACAATCATACCTCCTCAGCTCCTCTCCCTTTTTCAAGAGTTTCTTTAGTACCTTTTCGTCTTCGGCTTAGAAATAATTTTCCATGAAACTAGTTCAAAAAAAAGGTACTTCACCTTCATCATCCACAAGAAGCTTTCTATTATATCCAAATGTATCTATGCCAAAAAAAATCGTAACTCGGTAATCAAAACTCCAACAACAAGAAGTCGTTCGAGAACTTGCATAGTGGTTTCACTGTCAAGAGAACCTTTTCGCCCTTCTTTCATTGTATTAACAACTCTCACATTAGAAGGGCAAAAAAAATTTGTCTCATATGTTTAGTACTTCTTTTCGATACCCTTCAAAAACATACAATCTCTCACAGTGAACTCCACTCCACGGGATTTCAAAACAAGCGTCCCATCTTCTAACCAAGCCTCGTATTTTATTACAACAAAGAATATAGGATTAATTTTACCGAACCCTTAGTATTATCTGAAATATGAGTCCATTTATCCCTATGCAAAAAATTATGGGCACTAGAGGTCCAATGATGTGAAATGACTGAAAAAATCTCTGAGCTGTTTGAGCACCTAATAGAAAGACGCGAAATGACTAAAAAAATTATAAATTGGTTTAAGTGACAAAGAACACATACCAAAGAAATCTTCAAGATTTTTAGGATTTAACTACTCAGAACTAGAGAATGGTGTTTGGTGGTATTGTTGGAGGAGTTCCAGTTTCTCCATATTCATGTGCAGGAGGTATTGAGAAAAGTGACTTAATTTAATCAATGCTCCCACGTGCTTACAAACATCAAATTAATATTAATATTCTTAGTCTTGAAAAGGTATTAAATTTCCTTGACTCTCGTTTAAATTTCATCATCATTGCTTGGATTCTCCGAACCTTCAACTTCCTTAAGTAGCTTCTTAGTGTCAGTCAAGTTCAAGAGACACAAAAATTGTTGATTTTGACTAGGTGAGATATATTATGTCGCTTCATATGAAACCTTTCATATCCAGCCATAATATGGGAAACATGATCTTTACATCAGACATACCACATAATTAGATCTTAGGTGGTGATTGAGATTCCTATCTCACGTGTCATTCTTTATGTATACGTGTATGCTAGATTTTGTAAAGTATAAAAAACATGTTTTTCCTTCATTTTAATTATATCTTCCTGTATTTTCAGAGGCAAACTTATTTGTTGACTCCTTCCTACTCCTACTTACAAAAGTAACTCTCTGATAGGTTTTACAGTCATTTTCTTTATGTAATATTCTCAAATTCTAATTATGGTCAAAGAAATTATATTGGGATGTTGGTTTTCATCTTTTATATTATTTAAAATTTTAGAAGGTTATTTTTGTAATTTTGAAATAATGATAATATAAGGTTTTTAACCTTCCAATTAGGGGGAACATTATTTATCATTTTTTATGATTTTTTAGAGGGAGATAGGAAAAAAATGGGGAAAGAAAAGAACGGGAAAAGAAAACGGAGGGGACCAGATCATCTTCTAGGGAAACCCTAATAAAATTTGGCAGCCTTCATCAAAGCACATAGGGGGATAATAGGAAATATGGATTCAGAACGAGACAAAGATCATTAATTTCAGGTTTTAAGAGAGTTGTTCTTGAACAGTATCACTTCTCATATTTTAAAATGTGTCATTTGTAAGTACTAATTATCTATTCTCTTATTCTAGATATGTCTTTCTTTAGGAATTATTTATCGATGTTCATTAATATTTTTGTAGTCTTGTTCTTCATGAACTTTCATCAGAAATAAACTCTAATGGACATTATAATCGTAGTATATTATTGCATATGTTATGAGAGAGGTGCACATATTACTCAGCTTTTGACCGCTTCTACACGGGTTAAATATAGTTTTTGACTTTGACCGATGCACGGATTAAATGCAGTTTTTGATAGTCATTGTACAAATAATTGCAGTCTTGACAAAAGGTCACAATTTTTGTAAGATAACATGGTATTGGGTTAATGATACATTTGTTTCAATCAGTATCATTGTTTCTTTTTGTTTTTTTCATCTGCAAATCCTTAGAGTCAGATACATTATCGATAGACCAATCACTCTTTGCAAATCAGACTTTGACCCCCAACGAGGGAAAATTAATACTTGGTTTTTTCTATCCAAGTAATTCAACATGATCAATATTAGTATATTGTACAAGAATATACAAGTTAGAACTGTTGTTTGGGTGGCTAATATAGAAACCCCTATTCATCAGCCTCCCAATAGTAACTTTCACCTACTATTATCTAATGAAAGTCTAAGTCTTCTCTATAACGAAAAAAGAGCACTTTGGAGAACTAATTTAACCTTGGCAACCTCAAATACCACGGAAGCAGTACTTCTTCGAAGTGGAAATTTGTTGTGAGAGATGGTGGTGTACGGAATGTACTTTAATTCTGGGTTATATTGTTTTATATTTGTATTTTCCCTTTCCTTTGGAGATATTAAGATATCACGTTGCTCATTTTGTTATTATAATTCTTCTTTTAAAGCGTGGGAAAGTAAGATCTCACGTATAGAAATCTCATGAAAGATTCATTGGTTTTAGAAGCTTAGGTTTGGAGTTCTTCGTTTGTACGTAAATTTATTTATTTATTTTTTTGATAATTCTTGTATATTAATATAAAAGTTTTCAAATAATATGGAAAGTTATGAACAAGTATTAGCCTTTTGTTTTACTCAATAATCTCTTTCCAGGTTTGAATCAAGGTTTATTTAATGAGGTGATCCTAAACATATAACCTTTTGATTTACTCTAAAACCCCTTTGTAGGGTTGGGTCGACATTTATTTCATGAGGTGATCATAAAGATCTAACCTTTTGTATTACTCAAAACCCAATTTCAAGGTTTAATCGAGGTTTAATCGAGGTTTAATTTATGAGGTGATCATAAAGATCTAACATTATATTTTACTGGACAAACCCCTTGAAGGGTTGGATCGAGGTCCATCCTATGAGGTGATCATATCTAACATTTTGTTTTACTCAAAAATCCCTTTGCAAGGTTGAATCGAGGTTTATTTTACGAGGTGATCATAAAGATCTAACATTTTAGTTACTCAACAACCCCTTTCCACGCTTGAATCGATGTTTATTTTGCGAGGTGATCATAAAGATCTAAACTTTTCTTACTCAATAACCCCTTTCCAGGGTTGGACCGAGGTTTATTTAATGAGGTGATCATAAATGCCTAACCTTTTGTTTTACTCGACAACCCTTTTGCAGGGTTGGATAAATGTTTACCTTATGAGATTATCATAAATATATAGCCTTTTGTTTACTAGACAACCCAATTTCATGGTTGGATCGAGTTTTATTTAATGAGGGGACCATAAAGATCTAACCATTTGTTTTACTCGATAACCCTTTACAAGGTTGAATCGAGGTTTCTTTTAAGGGGTGATTATAAATATCTAACCCTTTGTTTTACTCAACATCCTCTTTATAGTTTTATATGAAGGTTTATCATTAGTATCTAACCTTTTTTTAACTCGATAACCTATTTGAAGTGTTGAATCGAGGTATATTTTTGTAAGGTGATCACTGGGATCTATGTTTGGTACTCGCCAATCTGTCCTAGAGACTGATTCGAGGTTTGGCAAGGGTGGATTTTCAATACTATGCTCTGAACTCGAAAACTTGTCTTAGTAACTTGAGTCAGGTTTTGACTAGGGTGTCTTTTCAAGCCTACGCTTTTGAATCAGCAACCCGTCTTAGAGATTGATTGAGGTTTAACTAGGTCGACCTCCCTATACTACACACTAGACTCAACAACTTGGCTTAGAGGTTGAGTCGATTTTTATCTAAGGTAACCCTTAGGCCTACACTTTGGACTCGACAACCTATCTTAGAGCTTGAGTCGAGGTTTGACCAAGGTGACCCTTAGGCCTACGCAGTAGACTCGACAACTTGTATTAGCGATTAAGTTGAGGTTTTACCAAGGAGTCTTGGACTCAATAACCTATGTAAAGGGTTTAATTTAGGGCTTAACACTATGGACCCTTAGACTTATAATCTAGACTCACTAGGGTAAATCGAGGCTTGACCAGGGCAACCATTTAAGTATCACTTTTCTTGACTTGACCCCATGCATGAGGGTTGAGTCGATTTTTGTCAGTTTGGCTTGTTAGGTCTAGCGTTAAGAACAAGCTTTTCCTATCGACTTGTAATTTACTTAGCAAGCTCGAACAAGAATTTGCATACTCTGATACATTCATGGGTGGTTTTAGTTGATTAAATGCATTACTATATGTATATTAGCTAGTTTATTTCTATGGGTGAATAGTTTTGTACCTTGACAATATAGAGGGTCACCTCTAATTTTGAGTTTGATACTCTGGATTATTATCTACTAAGATTCCTAAGTTGGATGGCGAAGACTTTTATTTTCTTCAAGACGTCGTAGAAATCGGACTTTAGGGAGAATATCCGCGTTGCTAAGGCTTGGCTGGGAGAACGGATAAAGCTCTCACTTTATTTTTAATCAAAAACTGTTTTTGGCTTTCTTTTTTCACACTATGATATATCAATGAGTTGGGTAACCACGTATTTCCCACAGACGATGCCAATATGATTTGACAAATTTTACCAAACACAATTTGAAGTGAATTTTATGGAGTTTGTGGGGATATTTGAAAAATTATATTACCGACAAAATAACATCCAAGGGGTGAGAGTACACGTAAGGGGTAAGATATGTACACGTATCTTAAGAAATAACAGGTGATATATTGTTAAGAATAATAACACAAAAGAGTACATTGATCTTTATTCCATAAGTTGAGGTGTAAAAATACTTGATTACATTGGTTGTCTCCCTTCTTTGTTCTATATAAATATTCATCTATTTATAGGAATCCAATTAAGTTGGTCTCTTCCGCAAGGACCGAAACATAAGTTCTAAGTAGTGATTACTTAGGTCGTTGCTAGGAAGACCACGATCGCCCATCCTCGACCTCGACCTTCCTTTTATACAAGTAGTTTCTAGATACGTGATCTCCATCCCCTTCATGTCAACCTTCTGTTACCAATATGTTGCTCAAATAGTTCTACCTGAAGCCAATGTGGCATCTGTTATAACCTATATAACACGATTCGAGATAAGTGGTATATTATCCCTGTCAGGCGTATCACGCAGAATTGGAAGCAATATTGGTTGGGCTTCAAAAGATCTCAATATTGTGTTTATTGAGATTAATTTGTGAAGATACAGACGTTAGTGAAGGAAAATGGAATCTATGAAAGTCGTCTTGATACGACACTTAAGGCGTGCAAGAAGTGCTAGTAAACCGTTTGAACTTTGGGTTAATTTACATCTATTATGAGTAAAATATGTGTGTCGATTGGATGGGAAAATGGTGTTCGTGATAAAAATTTCCCAGGTATAAAGCTACACTTATTTACATATGATACAAACAAAGAGAATGTATAATCTTCCATGAAAATTTGATGTTTTTTTATGATGCATTCTTTAAACTTAAATTGAAATAGCTTGATGTTAAAACTATTTTTCTTTTACAAGGTTAATTAAAATAGATTATTATAATGACACGGCCATGAGGGATTCTCAATGATACAATGTTTGAACATTTGTGTTTAAAATAGTCACACAAGTATTAGTATAAGAGATTTAACTTCATTGTGATAAGTCTGGGTTTGTTAGTATCGAGTATGATAGATGTTTATATTTTACTTTTTTGTATAAGTGTGTTGTGTATATCCTTTAGCATGTTGATGATATTAAATTAATAAGTAGCTCTATTAATTAAATCAGCAAAGAAAAACAAGAATTTCTTTTTGGATTTGACATGAATGATATAGGTAGTGCTAAAAGGATATTGACTTGAAGCAAAACTTACTACTAATATTGTGTACGATGGCTTGGAATTGCAGAGACACTAAGGGTTATATGGAATAGGCAATACAAATTTATATTTAATCAAACTATTCGATCTCCTCGGAATTATGGGCTAAGAAAGGACACAATGCGATTGGCTATGGATTTTGCATTAGCATGGGGAAGGAGCGTCACAGTGCAGTTGTTGTTTCCGTAAAAAGTTATTTAATTCGATGAGTAAAATCATATGGTCGCCTAAAGCTTAATGTGGATGCTAGTTGCGGCTTGGTTGAGAGAAAAAATGGGATAGGTAGTATACTTAGAGATGGGGATGGATCATTTGTAGCTAGGTTTTTCGGGCCTTGTGAGGTAAAATCTCCTCTTAACTAAAAAAGTTTATCACTTCATTATGGACTGAGATGGGCGGTGAAGCAATGAATTAAGGATTTTCGCAGTGAGACTGACTCGAGGAAACTTCACGCGTTAGTGAAGGGCGGTGCTAGCTCAAAGAGTTGGACTTACACTATAAGGCTTAGTTGCACTAAGATTCTCATAGAAAACCCAAATTTTAAGATGAATTATATGTATCGTGAGGCAAATGATTGTGCAGACGTGTTGTCGAGAAAAAAGAGAAGGCATGCAAATCCTAAGTTCATTTTATACTCTACTTGAATGTATTCGTTAGTTTTTTATTAACTAACAGCTTTCAAAGCTTCTCATGTATGAAAAAAAATATTAGTTCTGACTATTGAAAATGATAAAAAGAAAATTTTATGCTAAAACTTTATTAAAGACCATATCTTTGAAAAAATTGCTGATCAGCGAAATGTTAACGGTGATTAATCAATTGTATTCGAGTTTACATTAGGTAAGAACCGTATATCTTAGAAGTCTTAATTATAGTTTGTTATTGCACTTTCTACTACTTAGTAATGATAATAAGGAACTACTCAAAACATATGATGAGTATATTGATATAACCGTTCATTTAAGAAAATTATCTCGTTATATGGGTTATTAAAAGAGGATGGACTGTTTCTTTTCCTTCCTACTATATTTATGATAGACGGTCTGGTATTTATCATAGCAAGAATTGTGTTACTTGTGTATATCATGAAAAAACAAAATGCATTGATAATAAAAAAAATTATTGTATAAGGAGTTTGGTAGATAATGGTAAGATTAAAGTTGTTAAGATTTTACTAAGGAGATGGTATCTAATATGGAATTATGTAACTTTTTTTTTGAATACATATGAGAGCCACTTTGGACTCGGAATTATTTTGACTCAAGTAAAATTCGATCCCAGGACTATGTAACTTTCATTAAAAGTAAACATTACTTCAATTTGTTGTTTGTTAAGATTATGATTGTAAAAGTATAAATGTATTATAGTATGATTTCGTGGTTATTAGGAGATGGTTCTAACAGAAAGATTATTGATTAAAATGCCGAATTGTGATTTTATTAGACCAAAACCGTGTTAGGCTAATTTTTGGTTAAGTAAACTGTAAAAAGAAAAAGCAGAGATCCCAGGACATACTTAATCAAACCAAACATTATGGCTAGTTTAGCATTGTGTCAAATTAGGATCTTATTGGACTAAGTTGGCCTGATTTTTGGCCCAAGTAAAATGTAAATAGAAAAAGGAAAGCCTACACTATATAATTATGACACTTCTGTTTGAGAATTGTCAATCTTTATTCTATTTGTACAAATTAAAATCTTAATTGGCCCATTTTACAAGATTATAACGTGTCTATTTGAGAATTGTTGATTTTTATTTATTTTGTATGATTCAGATCAAAAACCTAATTGGTTCATATATAAGACCTTCTTATGTTTGGTTGGATCATTTATCTCATTCTCTCATTTTTATCTGACACACTTTCTCTTAAATCAGTAGGCTTCTATTCCTTCATATATTTGACAAATTCCTTCTAATTAACGTGATCACCACTAGTTATATGTCTGTGTGTACCTAATTCATACTAGATCTATAAACTTTGTGCTTTCTGGGTTTGTGAAATACATCAGTGTATTTAACCAATTGTAACAGTTATTTAAATGAAGAAGGTGATTCAACTCATATACGGTCAGGTATTTCGATAAAACCTTTTATATATGGAAAAATCTTTCATCCAATATTGGATGATCCTACACCAATCATATTAATACACATACCCCATGTTTTAAACTTGCAAAAATAACTAAATTATTAATCTAATGACATGTGTTTTTTTATAATAATCAATGGTAGTGATATGATATTGGACTATCCAATATTGGATGGAAGTCTTACCCTTTATATATATATTACAGATTTATGATTTACTTTCACTTAAATTAGGTAGTAATTATTTTAAAAGAAGACCATATTTACTTTTTATTTTTACCAAATTCTTTGTTACATCTTATGCAATAAGTCTACATTAATTATGGATTAGTAAATTATTTATCTTATCAATCGCATTTTGCTTTATTGTTTGTTGTCGTAACACATACCATTTTTTATTGACAAACAACTTATTACACCTTATAAAAGTAGCAGTAATATTGAAGAAAAATTGCACCATTAGTTGTTGTGATTTGTGATATAGACATGTAGTGTGTTTCAAAATGATTATTTGCAACAAAATTAAAATAAATGGGTTTATCTATCTATATTGCATAATACTAGGACTAATGGTAATAAAAATTCTTATAACTAGATGAATAACATATAAATTTTATGCAAAGTTTTTCTCTTTTACTTGTTACCTTTGGATCTTGAATATTGACACAATATATGGATATTTGGAACAGTATTTATATATATATATATATATATATGTGTGTGTGTGTGTTGTATGATCGTTGACCATGATATTTCAATTAAAAGAAACGCAGCACGTTGAAAGGTAAGCTAACTCTCTCTCTTAATTCGGCGTTAAATCTTTTTTAATTATCTCATTGTCTTTTTCATGTTTTCTTGTAAAAAATTTGCCTGACTTGGATCAATAGTAAAAGATTCTGAAAATTTTAAGTGTTCTGCAGGAGAAACTGTTCCTGCTGTAAAAGATCATACTTCTATTGATAGGCTGAAGAACACTGAAATCACGAAACATTCTGATAGAGAAATGGTTTCTACAGTAGGGGCTAATGTGTCTTTTGTAACAGATCATGTTTCTATTGATGGGCTAAAGAACACTGAAATCATAAAGCATTCTGATAGAGAAATAGTAGGGGCTAATGTGTCTTTTAATGGGCTAAAGAATTCTGAAATCACGATTGTTTCTGCTAGAGAAATAGTAGGGGCTAATACGTCTTTTGATGAGGTGAATAATACTCCCAATTTTTAAGAAATGGGTTCTTCTATAGGGGTACAAGCGTCTATTGAAAATGATATGCGCTTTTCCACCACCAATACGACCACCACTTTAACCTCCTCCTCCGCTGCTCATAATGAGCTCCTCAACTGAGCTTCAAGACAAATGACTGGAGTAGAAGGTCTTGTTGGGCAAGACATTTTAGTTAGGATCTCCCGTCCATGAAAAAATGTTTTCATGTTGTTGATTGTATATTTGAATAAAAATAAAAATAAAATGATTGATTCATTGTGTACTTCTTATTCAAAATTTTTTAATCTTTCGACTTTTACTTGTTGTTTTAACCTAGCTTTAATTAAATGTAATTAGTTTCATTGAAATCCTATATTTGGGTAAGGGAAAATTTAAGTGAAGCATTGATTTTATCATTGACAAAATTTTGCTATAATATGTGTAGATTACCTGCTTTTTCAAAATCAAGTAAATGATTAAACATAAGATCACCTTTAATATGAGACTTTCGTTCTTTGTTCATTATATTACTCCTTGTTAAGCTATATAGATATACCTTAATAGATGATGAATCTATATTCTGGCAGTAGTTAAAGAAGTTAAGTTCATTAGGAATAAATCAATCTGCTTAGCGCTTTTTAAAACACTTAAGTAATTACCATATCTGATGCAATTAGAATGTTCACTTAATAGTTTAATCATTCCTGTAATATTCTTACACCTCTTTGAAGATATCTAACCGTGCTGTCAAATGTAATTTTAGAAATCATTTGGATGAAATCTGATTGCATCAGACAAAACCAACGTGATATCATAATTTATGTTTAAGAAGAAGCTTTCAAGGAAAGAGTGTCCGAGTAGTAGTTCTTGTGATTCAAAACTAATTTATTGTGCTTCTAATATAAAAACTGAAAAGAAGCAAATTTGGGGTTCAGGTTTTTCAAAGATTAAGATTGAAGCTAAGTTTCATTGGGTTGGTTCTCAACTCCTTTGTGACTTTAGTATGTGTATCATTGTGTATATGAAACGTTTTACGAATGTCCCATAATGTAATACCATTTTGTGTTGTATACAAAGTTTGAAACTGGCAACCCCATGCTTCATTGACAAAAAGGTACAAACACATGAAAAAGTTTCCCTGGGATTATATAAGCAATAGTGCTAATCATGGAATTTAATAGACAACATAAACATAATATTTATTAACAATCAATGTCATATATCATTGATATTAATGGAATTGGAAAACTTCTTTATACAACTATGATGCATAGATTCTTCAAAACAGTGAAGATTCACAATTGGAAAAGAGAGCGATTTGTCTAGGATTTATTCCGATTCGTTTCCTTTGATTAATGGTTTAGAAACAACAGCGAAACGGTGAAATTCTTTTGCGAAGCGCCACCTAATATAGTTTTTTTTCGTTAGATACTTATATTAATATATGATAATTAAGATACATAGTTTGATCAATATACGGCTATACAAATTTTTTATATACACTTTCTAATAATATACTATCATAACTTCAAATGAGAGGGTGAGATTCACTGATAGCTACTCCATATTTTGAGTGCTTGCTTCACTAACATTGATATGGGATGGAAGACTTTAATATAAGTTACATATATTTATAGATTTTTATAGCAAGTATATAAAACAATGTTTACAACATATGAAAAATATTTACCTTCAACTATTATCGTGAATCACAGTATATAAAACAATGTTAATGAAAATAATGCTTAAAAATTATATAGATATATAATGCTTAAAATTATAGTTTTAAAATAAATTAAAAAATTTATATAATATCGCCACATCCGTCTCGGAGCTTTTTGGAGATGCCGAATCCTCGAATTGTGGTGCTCGAAATTTCGGTAGCTGAAACAAAGGACTACAAAAAACGTTGCTATGAGATCAAAAGTGTTGTTAGGTTTGATCATTTTTATCGGCTGAAGAAGTTAAACACCATTATTGATGAAAAAGAAGAAGTTTAAAACATTGATATGCATGTACAATGAAAATTATTTATAAAGATGGATTTATATGAGATTGTCCAAGGGAGAAAGTGATTTTTAGTTAGTTTTATCATTATACATTTTTTTCTTGTATTTATCCAACTTTTTTTTCATCTCACAGTCCTTTTTGCCCTTTGGCAAACTCTATATAAGCTAAATCCAATAACAGTAAATTTTTACCAAATAACTGTACTTAATTAACATTTTGCCAAATAACAGTACTTAATTAACATTTTTTTCTAATACTTAATTGACATTGACATGATAATACACAGTATTTGAATTTTTCAAATACTTATCTAAATAATATATTGTTAGATAACTGGATAATAGTTTTCAAGAAAATTTAAGGAAGAGTATCATAAGCTCCATTAGTACTACATAATTGGACATCACTTTTTTACTGTTAAAAGTTATATATTCATCCCAGATCCACTTCTTTTCTTCTTCTGAGAGTGCATTCCTTTTCAAAAGCTGAATTAAACCTTTCACATCCTTTAAAACATGATGGGATACAAAATAAATAAGATAGAAAAGTGTATAATTTCTTTTTAACATTATATTTATGGAAGAGACTTCACCTCTCATAGCAAGATTATTTTGCGCCTGCCATATAAAATATATATCGTAACGACAAATGCAATTCTTTATACTTTTCGTCTATAATTTCCAAGTTTTAAGCTTTTTGTCCCATTTCAGAATATTCAAAATAATATTCATCTCGATTTCAATACCCAACCATTTTTTTTATATTTTAGTAAATACTTTAAGTAAACACATACTCTAGGAAAATGTATTTGTTAGACTCAAAATATTTCTCACACAATTCACAAAGTGTGTCCAATTTTATATAAATCATCATATCCTAATAAGTGTAAAATATCTCTTGTATTGTCATCCATAGCACGTTTGGGAATAACACAAGAAATCCACACAATATTGGCCCAAATTTTAAAAAAGATCGGCAATAAAAAATATTATAAGGAGCTCTATATAAAGAAAGAAGCACACTACTTCTTGGCTCATTCCTTACTTACTTTGGAGAGACATGGGGTGACTTTAGGATCCAAAGTAGCAACAACACCTTGTTTTTCAATTAGAATTGTAATTTAGTCTCGATCATAAGTTGTGGTGAATAAGACTGCCTCGAGCTACGCTTCTCTCCATCCCTTCAAACTTTTAGGTTATTTTTCTTAGTTAATTTAGTCTTTTATTCTTAGCTTCGTACTTAACCGTACTTTTAACCTATTTAGTTGTCAAAGAATCTCTAAGCTTGAAACTAAATTTCTCTATTAGCTTGTTAATTCCTGCAAAGACGAACTTGTTAATTCCTGAAAATTCCTAGACTTCCTGCACAGAAGAAAAAGACAGTGAACGGAAACGAGTTTAAAGACCGAATGAGAGTTTTAGAGGATAAACAATATGAGATGATAGCGACTGTGGGTAAGGTAACAAATGAGTTGGTACTCATGAATACGATGCTAGAAAGGTTAAGCAATTTTCAAAATGGAGTCCAACCTGCATGCAACAATAGAAACCAACCTAGAGCTGGTTAAGATATGTTATCCTATCCTTTTCTCATTTAGTAGTGTATAATAGTTTATTTTCCTTACTGAGTCTTTTCGAGTCGTGGGGACACGACACATTTTTGTGTTTGGGGTGGGGTTCATTGCCTCATCCCCATTTTTTGTGTTGATTGTTTTACTGCTTTCAGTAAAATTAATTTTAGGGTTGCATTTGACTGTAGAGTATTTTAAATTGTCCCCATTAAGTATGCTTTTTTATGAATTTATGATAGAAAATAGTATACCTTAGGAGTTAGTATAAAACACACTTTGATTGCATGCAAACATAGGTAATTGATAGGAAAAATTAATGATCAATGAAAAAGAGGTAAACTTGTACTTAAGAAAAATGTGTTGTGGATAGAACGTGAGATCTGAATAAGTAGAGAACCCACTTAGGTATGAACTAGAGGCAAGCTATGTAACTAGAAATATGATAGAAGCAGTTCTTTGTTATCCATTTGAAACTTTTTGACTTTCGATCCCGAACTTCAATATTATCCATCTTAACCCCATTTTTAGCCTTTAAGCCTTTCTTTTGTCTCCACGATATAGCCCACATCCCCATAGTTTACTAAGCATTTCCATATGACCCGCACTTGAATCACGATCCTGAGACTTCCTGTCTTGAGCTTGAGTTTGGGGTGGTTAGTTTCATTATTGGGAGATTACTTTGGGAGGGAATTTTTATGCGTTTGTATTTATGCGCATGTATTATTTGTAACACTTTGCCGGGGTCTTTAAAAAAATTATGAAATACATGGTCATTCACATCAAAATGATGGTTAGGGATATCCTACACCAAAAAAAAGAGAACCCAACTTGAATAATTATTGTTTTTCTGAGTTGGAATTTTATAATTTAATTTGAGTTAGTATTTTACATTGGCTTTTACCTTATGCTTTATTTATTTTCATTAAAGTCATGAACTAAGGATAAGTTTTAGAATCTAGGCTATTCCATATAGTGGCGTATGGAGCACCTTGACAAGGGTGTTTAGATATAGAACTAGGTATTTCCCGTTGGTATCCGCCAATGACCTTGACAGACTTGACTAGCCAATAGGCAAAGTGGTAAGTTTTAATCATCTGAAAGTGGTTTTAATCACCCTAATGGGGTTTAGAAGACCGTAGGAGAGCTTTTAGGTCCACCCTAACGGGGCCTAAGAGATTTTAGAATCCCGACTAGCGTAATAAAATTAATTCAACCCTTTAAAGAAGACATTAATTAGGAAAGTTTGCTGTAAAACCCTAGCGTGACTCAAGTACTACTTTCTTCCCGTGTGTCTACCTCCTTTACTTGCATTATTTTTAATTCAGTATAATTTATTTAGTATTTAAATTACTTTTTCACTTTAGTTGTTAATCAAAATCCCAAAACAAACTTCATATCATTTACTTTACGTGTTTGCAATTATTCCACTATTTGATAACATTTGAGTCAACCTATTATGTCCCTGCGAATGAACTTGATAATCATATATTACTTGGGAAAACTGTACACTTACAGTTAGTGGTTCCTCTATTCTTAGCATCTATTTAATACCACACAAGGACCCACCATGTTTTTGGCGCCGCTGTCGGGGACAGTAGTGTGTGACCCCTGTGTTTATCCTTTAGTGTTTAATTGCATTTTTATTTTCAGTTTTACGCTTTTCTTTGGTTTTGTTCTTTCTCAGGATTTACAGGTTTGGTGTATGTACTTAAACCCCGAAAGTTTAGTTCGAGAAAAAAGAGAGAGAAGCAAGAGAGCAAGCAAAGAGAGAAAGAGAAATGGAGGATTTGAATATTCATCACAATGAGGAACCTGGCATTCAGTTGGATGCAAATGGCCAACCATTAGTGCCACCAATCATTCCTAATCCACCAGGTCTCAACAATCAACAAAATCAACCACCTATGTAACAAGCTCAACCTCCTATGTATTATGATCCTTGGTTCGTACATGGTCCAGAGCAAGCTCCCTATCGCGCCCCATCTCTCGGTATTGGTCCTGCAAATTGATGTCTCCCTATTTTTTCTAAATATTACCCCTCTAGAGACATCATTTTAGGTGAATTGTTGACTTATTAGCTATACTTTTATGCATATTTTGTCATATTGCACTTTCTTCCCTTGAAATTAGACTATTTGTATTTTTAGAGATATTGTGCATTAATTTGATTATTTTTAGTGCAAAGTTAGTATGTTCTCAAATTTCAATGCAAGGAGGAGAAGTTATAATTAGAGTCTTAGCTTATTTTTAGTGTGTTAGGAAGTATTTTATTCGATTTTCTACTTCTAGAGTGCACTTTCCTATTTCTAGTCTTGAATTATTGATTTATTATTTTTAAAGCATATGCGGTTTAATTATTTATATTTAATGTGAATCTTTAAAAGATATATGGTAATCAATTAGAGACCAAGTCAAGTTTAAATAGTAAAGGAAATATATTTACATGGAAATAAGAAGATTAAGGAAGGATATATGCAAAGAAGGAAAAGATAAAGCTGCCATATGACTCTGAAATTCCAGCCAAGTTTCAAAGACGAGTCCATAACTTAAGATTGGCTAGGAATTTGGGAGAATGGTCTGGACCAATGGAAAGAGCTTTCCAGTACAAGTGGTGTCGACTATTGGAACGCGTCAAACGGATAATTATTGAAAGAGATATGACCAAAACAAATTAGTAGCAGAATCTTACCTTTCCTAGATTTTAGGGCTGCAAATTAAAGAGTTCTTGACTTGTCGTCAACTCCAAGTAAATTCGACCTAGGGCTTCATAACACCTATAAATACACCCCTTAGCCTCCTATTTTACAAACACTTCATATAATTATTCAAGAGGCTTAAGGATTCAAGGCAGAGCAAGCAGGAAGGAAGAAAGCTAAGAGCTGGAGTAGTCATCTTCTCCATTTCGCAGCCAAACCCAACCTCTTCATTAGGTTTTATTTATTTTCTTTCTGTAAAAATTATGTCTTTTAATTTATTTGTTTTAGTTTTATTTTCCACTATGAGCTAAACTTCTTAAGTGCTTGAGAATCGTTATATGGGTTGAACATTAGTCTATTTAATTGATGTTTTCTGATTTGGGATTTTTAATTTAATTCGAATTCAGTAATTTAATATGGTTTATTATCGTAAGTTAATTTCACTATCAACGAATTAGCTAATCGAATATAGGTTTGAGTAATTAAGCTATTCACTAGTGGCGGTGATCATCTTGACGGTGAGTTTAATTACGGATATAGGTAATAAACGTAAGATAGAAATTATTGATCTTGATGGACTTAGTTAATCTTATAGCCAATTGGGTAGAGAACCTGACATTCGAAGGTGGATTATGATCGCCCTGGTGGGGTTTGTAACACCTAAGAATAGCTCCTAAGTCCACCCCGACGGGGGTTAGGAGAATCTAGAATCCTGGCTATTACTAGTTACTAATTTTTCCCATAGAAGAAGCATTGATTAAGTTTATTTTGGTCAAACCCTAGCGTGACTCAAGTAATACTTTCTCATCCTTGCGTCTCTTCATATTTTATTTTCTTGCATTAGTCTTAATTCAGTTTAATATTTACTTTATTTGCACTTTAGTTCTTAAACAAAAACCAAACAAAAATCTATTTCTTTTACTTTTAATTGTCATTCAAGCAAATATTTCCATCTATTGCATAACACTTTAGACATACCTAATCTGTCCCTGAGATCGAATTCCCGTATACTGGATATTACTTAGACGACTCGTACACTTGCGGTACGTGTCTAGCCTTTTTAGGTGTGTTTATTTAGAACACACTAGGAGACACCGAGTTTTTGGCGCCGCTGCCGGGGATGGTAGCTTATGACCACAATGTTAGCCGTAAGTGTTTTAGTTTAGTTTTATTTTTATTTTTAAGTTTTTCGCTTTGGGTTGTTCTTTCTTTCTCAGATTTACAGGTTTTGGTATATGCTTGGAGATCTGATCATCCGTGATAATCCCGAAATCCTAGTTCGAGAAGCAAATAAAAGAAGAAGAGAATCTCAAGCAAAGGACAGGACAGAAGCAATGGCAAAAATAAATGCTCACGATCCCGCGATTCAGTTGGATGAAAACGGTCTCCCAATAGTTCCACCAGTATTACCGATTCCACCGGTAGGAGTCCAAATACCAATTCCTCCCGAAGGTCAACAACAAATCAATAATAATGGGGGAGTACTTCAAGACAATGGGCCGCAAATCTTCCAACCAAATAACCATAGACCTGTTCGTATACCACCACTAGGACACCGTCCTCCCGCAGTTCAAGGAATTCGATTAAGACCAGTCGCGGGTATGATTAATTAGTTTACAACTATTGGACAGTATAGTGGTGCAGCTCGTGAAGATCCTATTCGTGCTATGTACAAGTTTATGCAAATCTGTGATGCATATGTCACCCCTGGAGTAACCCAAGAGCAAATGTACTTTCATATGTTTCCATTCTTCCTCACCGGAGGAGGTAGTGAGTGGTATAATCAACAACCACGCAACGCGATCTTGACTTGGGATCAACTTCAAACAGCCTTTACCGACAGGTACTATCCTCAAAGTGTTCGACTTAGTGGGCATTTAAATATTGTTAGTTTTCGCCAAGAACCATGAGAAAATGTAAGTGTTGCATGGACTCGTTTTCAATCTTTATTACGCAAATTCCCATTACATGGGTACTCTCTTGAACTATAGCTTGAGATATTTTATCGAAGTTTAGGTGAAGGCGCGAAAGACAAGATCGATACTATGTGTCAAGGAGGTCTTATGATGGACACGACTGATCAAGCTCTGATCATAATGGACATGATTGTGAAGAATGAAATGAGTTGGCAATCTTCGAAATCATCGGTTAGAGCTTCTGAAAGAGAATTATGCCATAGTTGTGGAGGAGATGATCATAGCTGGGAAGAATGTGCCAACAACCCAGAATCCGTTTATTTCGTTAATTAGTGAGGTAATTATTCAGGTGGTCAAGGGTATGGAAATCAAAACAGAAATCATTCAGGCTTTCAGTATTCGAATCCACATGGGGCAGCCAATCCGGTAACCTATCAACAAAGGCCTTAGAGGAACAATTACTAGTTTAAATCACAAAATCAATACGAATGGAATCAACCTAGAGCCGATCACGACACCTATGGCGACACGTTAGCTCAAAAGGTGCTTCCTTCTCGACCTCAAGAAGGCGCAATTACCGCAAGTGAGTTAGCACTTACTGTGACGCAATACATATCCGATACGAAGAGGAGGTCAGAGAAAATTGAAAACCAACTATCTCGATTCATGGAGGACACCCACACGAGAGAAAACAAGATGGAAGAAACATTAAACTCACATTCCGATTCATTGAAAGTCTTAGAGAGTCAAATATCAAAGATCGCCAATAGCTTGAATGTTCGAGGTCAAGGCCAACTTCCAAGTGATACGGAGATTCCTAAGCAATATAAAAGTTGTAACGCGATCACACTCAGAAGTGGGAAGAAGCTTCCACCACCACCTTTCCCAGTTATAAAAGAAAAGGAAGTAACTAGAAAAGAAAAACCGTTAGAGGAGGTGGAAGAAAAATATGAAGAACCTGAAGTGGTAGAAGTGGAGAAGATTCCGGAAAAGCCAAAGAAGAATGATATTGTAGAAACCCGTCCTCCTCCACCGTTCCCTTCTAGAGTTCAGAAGAACGGATATACGGCTGAATATGAAAGATTCATGAATATGGTGAGTAAGCTCAATATTAATATACCTTTCTTAGAGGCTATCAAGGGAGTACCAAAGTATTTGAAATTCCTGAAAAGAGCTCTCACAAATAAACGCCGGTATCTTGAGAATGAAATGATAGGCTTGCCAGAAGAATGCAGTGCGATATGCCAGAGTAAATTATCACCTAAGTTACTTGATCCTGGGAGGTTTACTATTCCTATTTATATTGGTAATGAGTGGCAAGCGAAAGCTTTATGCGATTTGGGAGAGAGTATTAATCTTATGCCCAAATCAATTTTTGAAAATTTATTTTATAAGGAGTTTGGTAGAGAATGGTAAGATTAAAGTTGTTAAGATTTTACTAAGGAGATGGTATCTAATATGGAATTATGTAACTTTTTTTTGAATAAATATGAGAGCCACTTTGGACTCGGAACCATGTTGTCTCCAGTAAAATTCGATCCCAGGACTATGTAACTTTCATTAAAAGTAAACATTACTTCTATTTGTTGTTTGTTAAGATGATTATTGTAAAAGTGTAAATGTATTATAGTATGATTTGGAGGTTATTAGGAGATGGTTGTAACGGAAAGATTATTGATTAAAATGCCAAATTGTGATTTTATTGGACCAAAACCGTGTTAGGCTAATTTATGGTTAAGTAAACAGTAAATAGAAAAACCAGAGATCCCAGGACATACTTAATCAAACCAAACATTGTGGCTAGTTTAGCATTGCGATTATTATTATGTCAAATTGTGATCTTATTGGACTAAGTTGGCCTGATTTTTGGCCCAAGTAAAATGTAAATAGAAAAAGGGAAGCCTACACTATATTATTATGACACTTCTGCTTGAGAATTGTCGATCTTTATTCTATTTTTACAAATTAAAATCTTAATTGGCCCATTTTACAAGATTATAACGTGTCTATTTGAGAATTGTTGATTTTTATTTATTTTGTACGGTTCAAATTGAAAACCTAATTGGTTAATATATAAGACTTTCTTATGTTTGGTTGGATCATTTATCTCATTCTCTCATTTTTATCTGACACACTTTCTCATAAATTAGTAGGCTTCTATTCCTTCATATATTTGACAAATTCCTTCTAATTAACATGATCACCACTGGTTATATGTATGTGTGTACCTTATTAATACTAGATCTATAAACTTTATGCTTTATGGGTTTGTGAAATACACCAGTGTACTTAACTAATTGTAAAAGTTATTTAAATGGAGAAGGTGATTCAATTCGGTAACAGGTATTTCGATGTAACCCTTTTATATATATATATATATTATAGATTCGTGATTTTCTTTCACTTAAATTAGGTGTTAATTAGTTTTAAAAAAGACCACAATTACTTTTTATTTTCACCTATATTTACATCTTATGTAATTAGTCTACATTATAATTATGTAATTATGGATCAGTAAATTATTTATCTTTATCAACACATACCATTTTTATTGACAAACAAATTATTACACCTTATAAAAATTGCACCATTAGTTGTTATGATTAGTGATATAGACATGTAGTGTGTTTCAAAATGATTATTTACAGTAAATTAAATATTCCTATAACTAGAGGAATAACATATAAATTTTATGCAATTATTTTTTCTCTTTTACTTGTTACCTTTGGATCTTGAATGTTGACACAATACATTGGTTTTTGGAACAGTATCTACTCATCTGACTTTATTGGAAACTTAGTTGTATAATATATATATATATATATATATATTTCTTTTGTTTGATCGTTGACCATAATATTTCAATTAAAAGACACAGCACATTGAAAGGTAAGCTAACTCTCTCTCTCTCTCTCTCTCTCTCTTAGTTCGACGTTAAAATCTATGTGCATTATCTCATTTAAATTTATTTATATACCAGCTAGAGTTGAGGGTGAACTGGGGAGCCATAAAGGTCCCTTTTCTGATGCTCTCAACAAGATATGTCAGATTAACTCGAATAAGAAGAATGCTCGAGAATTAGTTGAGTGGGAACCCGCAATTAATATTGAAAATCGGCCCAAATCACATACCATTCCTTCTCTATTTGATCTTTCCGTAGGCGTCCTTACAAAGAATGTCGAGGGATTAGTTTCTCTCGACCATGTTCCAAATATTATAAGGAGAAAACTCACGAATGCTCTGTGTGATGATAGAAAAATGAACAGTCACATCTTGGATCTACTATTACAAGGATATTTACCTGAGCTACACATCAGGGATTGCTCATGTTTACCAGACACCCAATTTGTCAAAACTTTCGCAAATTTAGATACCACAGATTTACGGGTAATTATATTATTTTTAAGCACATGTTGAATTTTAGTAGGTTATTAACTTAAATGTGTTGATATGTTCTGTTATTCATGAAAAATTTAATTTACTTAATGATTACGTGAGCTTGAAACAGGTACATTAGCTTGATCTATGTGGACAAATAGCGTTTGAGTACTCATTACCTGAAACATTTGGAAAATCAAAGAATAGCTTAACGAAGCTAGCAATCATATCGCTAAAAGTAGTTGCTCGCTTAACCGATAAAGCTATACAAATTCTCCTTAAATCAGCACCAAATTTACTATCCATGAATCTGAGTCAGTGCTCTCTTGTAACAGAGATGGGTATTAAGCATATAGCTAATGCTCTGGGGCCCATATTGAGGGAGTTGTATATAGATAAGTTCCCTAGACTAGACGCCATGTTGATTATACAAGCGATTAGACAGTTTAAGAATTTAGAGGTACCCAAAATGATAGAAACTACCCAAAATCTCTATCGTAATATATAACGGCCTCGTAAGTCAGATTATACATCTTCATAGTTCATACCTACTTTAGGTGAGGATCAAGTGAAAGCAAAATGTTTGTTGCCTATAAAGGCTGACCATGTTGGGTTTATATTATATCTCATGCAACCCAAGTGGAGTTAGAGAGAGTAGTACCTGAGAATGAAGAAGGGGTGGCTTCGAAGCTGACGAAGAAAATGAAGGTTAATTACCATGCTATGGCTTCAATTGAGTAGAAAGCTGAGGGACTTTTAGGTGGTGGTCCAAGTTTTGATAGTTGTGAAAAAGGATTGTATGACAGACGGTATATAGAGAAAAAAAGTTGTTCACACTAATTTGGTATAATGAAATGGAGCGCCATGTTTTTTTTTTGGTTACATGGGTGATCCGGGCTAGCATGCGCGCACCCGACTAATCCCATGGAGATATACATGTCTCCCTATATATATTCTCATGGTAAATCAGAACTAGGTTACCCATGTTCAGGGAGAAGTTCGATCCTTGTACCTCTCACTTTTCTTTTTGGTTGGATAAGTAATTTCATAGGAGAAATGGTATAATGTACAATTAAGCTACATAGATTTAAAAGTTTTTTTAGGACGTGTAAAGAAGAGAAAAATTATCCGATTCCTATCCTATTAAAATTATCCAATGTGGAAGATGTAGAATAATATCGAAGCGATGAAATGGCTCTATGATCGGCCCAAACTCACATGCCATCTGGTTGATATTCCGGATGATCAGTTAGATTACTGCCTAATACTTTGAATGAGTTTAAGCTTATCTGATAAAATTGTTTTGTCTTTCATTGAAAAATCAGCGCATTTTCTGTATCTTTCAAAATTGTTAGGGCCTCCCCTTCCAAGAATTAGTTGCAGAATAAAGTATTTTTATAGTTGATTCTACAACCCGAATTTTGTGAAATTAAACAATCCATATTTTAGTAGTTTCATAAGGTTTACTGAAGGACGCGTCACATGAGAAAATAATATTAGACTCGTTGATGGAAGATTCCGTATTTTGTTTTTATCTGTCTTGAAAGATTTTATTAGAAGATGGATTAGTGTTTCTCTATTCTGAACAGTGTAATACTCTCATTAGTTTAAATCACTAGTTTATTCTCAAAAGTTTAAGTTAGTAATTATCTATTCACTAGTCTATTCTTATCGAGAAACATACAAGAATCATTAATTATTCTTGAAGGCATGATAGGTGTACAAAATAAATAAGATAGGAAAATGCATAAGTTAAACTCCTTTAACGTTCTATTATTAGAGAGGATTTCACCGCTCATAATAAGATTATTTTGCACCCGCCATATATTGACATATGGTAGCGGCAATGCAATTTTTCAATACTTTTCGCCTTAAATTTTTTCCGAGTTTTAAGTTTGTTTGAGCCAATTCAGGACACTAAAAATGGTGTTTATCTCTTTTTCAATACCAAACCATTTTCTCATATATTCTAAACAAAATGTATTTGTTAGACTCAAAATCTTTCCCACACATTTCACAAAGTGGGTCCAATTTCATATAAACACTACAAAAAACAGGGTTCTATCCCGACGATTTTTTCTACTTATATCGACGCTTATCCGTCGATATAGACCATTCCAACGCTTTATAAACCGTCGACAAAACATCGGCTATATAGCCGTCGCTATATATCTAACTCGACGCTTCTGAAGTGTTGGAAGTTAAACACATTCACGACCATTTTGTCAAATCGTCGTATGTTATCAATGTCGACGTTGCATTTAGCTCGTCGCCATCGATCTATATAATCGTTGTTATTTACATTGTAACAAAGACGAAATTTATTATGAAAGTCGTCTTGATACGACACTTAAGGCGTGCAAGGAGTGCTAGTAAACAGTTTGAACTTTGGGTTAATTTACATCTATTATGAGTAAAATATGTGTGTCGATTGGATGGGAAAATGGTGTTCGTGATAAAAATTTCCCAGGTATAAAGCTAAACTTATATACATATGATACAAACAAAGAGAAGGTATAGTCTTCCATGAAAATTTGATGTTTTGTTATGATGCATTCTTTAAACTTAAATTGAAATAGCTTGATGTTAAAACTGTTATTCTTGATAAGATGATGATTGTAAAAGTGTAAATGTATTATAGTATGATTTCGCGGTTATTAGGAGATGGTTGTAACAGAAAGATTATTGATTAAAATGCCGAATTGTGATTTTATTGGACCGAAACCGTGTTAGGCTAATTTTTTGTTACGTAAACTGTAAATAGAAAAAGCAGAGATCCCAGGACATACTTAATCAAACCAAACATTATGGCTAGTTTAGCATTGTCATTATAATTATGTCAAATTGTGATCTTATTGGACTAAGTTGGCCTGATTTTTGGCCCAAGTAAAATGTAAATAGAAAAAGGGAAGCCTACACTATATAATTATGACACTTGTACTTGAGAATTGTCGATCTTTATCCTATTTGTACAAATTATAATCTTAATTGGTCCATTTTACAAGATTATAACGTGTCTATTTGAGAATTGTTGATTTTTCATATATAAGACCTTCTTATGTTTGGTTGGACCATTTATCTCATTCTCTCATTTTTATCTGACACACTTTCTCTTAAATCAGTAGGCTTCTATTCCTTCATATATTTGACAAATTCCTTCTAATTAACATGATCACCACTGGTTATATGTCTGTGTGTACCTTATTCATACTAGATCTATAAAATTTATGCTTTATGGGTTTGTGAAATACACCAGTGTACTTAACCAATTGTAACAGTTATTTAAATGGAGAAGGTGATTCAATTCGGTAACAAGTATTTCAATGTAACCTTTATATATATATATATAATAGATTCGTGATTTTCTTTCACTTAAATTAGGTGTTAATTAGTTTTAAAAAAGACCACAATTACTTTTTATTTTCACCGATTTTTATTTTCACCTATTTTTACGATCTTATGTAATAAGTCTACATTATAATTATGGATCAGTAAATTATTTATCTTTATCAACACATACCATTTTTCTTGACAAACAACTTATTACACCTTATAAAAATTGAACCATTAGTTGTTGTGATTGGTGATATAGACATGTAGTGTGTTTCAAAATGATTATTTACAGTAAATTAAAAATTCCTATAACTAGAGGAATAACATATAAATTTTATGCAATTATTTTTTCTCTTTTACTTGTTACCTTTGGATCTTGAATGTTGACACAATACATGGGTTTTTGGAACAGTATCTACTCATCTGACTTTATTGGCGATGTGGAAAATCTTGGTTGTATAATATATATATATATATTTCTATTGTTTGATCGTTGACCATAATATTTCAATTAAAAGACACGCAGCACATTGAAAGGTAAGCTAACTCTCTCTCTCTCTTAGTTCGACGTTAAAATCTATGTGCATTATCTCATTGTCTTTTGGATGTTTTCTTGTAAAAAATTTGTCTGACTTGGAAAATGGTTGGATTTGTACAGGGTGCTTGGAATTAGTAGACATAGATATACCATAAAACAAAATTATTTCAGAGTAAATTCAACAAGAATAAAGTAAAACATAAAAACTTCAGAATACCCCTTCATTGAAAAAATCTCACCATACAGGAACTAAACTCTCTTGAAAAACCATTGCTACCATCGACCCCTTACCACCTCGAATATTCATATTTTTAATTTCATGTGTTTCAAGGGAACATGAGAGTAATTATCCTTCAATACTTTCAAGAAGGATATTTTCATTCTTCCAAACCATCAGAGGACGCGCTTAATTCCAGATACAAGTCCAACTCTAACCTGTTTACTCCAAGATTCCACCTCTTCGTATTTTCACATTGCCCATATCTCAACGAACTGTTCCGAAGGTCGATTATACTTTGTGTATGCAAACAAAGCTAGAGTATCATTTAACACTGTAAGGGACTTGCACATTGAAAGGTAAGCTAACTCTCTCTCTCACTTAGTTCGACGTTAAAATCTATTTGCATTATCTCATTGTCTTTTGGATGTTTTCTTGTAAAAAAATTGTCTGACTTGGAAAATGGTTGGATTTGAACAGGGTGCTTGGAATTAGTAGACACATAGATACAATCAAACAAAATTAGAAACCTCCCAAAAGAAAACATCAAACAAAATCTGAAACCTCCTCCATATCAACTGGGTACAGAACATTCAAGGCAAATGGCTGGAGTAGAAAGTCTCGTTGGCCATGATATTTCAGTTAGGATCTCCATCTAAAAATGTTTTCATGTTGTTGATTGATTATTTGAACACCAACAAAAAATCATTGATTAATTGTGTACTTCTTATTCAAGAATTTATCATCTTTAGGCTTTTACTTGTTTTAACCTAGCTTTAATTAATGTAACTGGTCATCATTGATATCCTTTATTTGGTTCAGTAATTATTTAATTAAGTGAAGCATTGATGTTATCATTTCCAAGTTTTTAAAATTATAACCTGGGTAGATTATATGCTTGTTCACAATCAAATAAATAATTAAATTTAAGATCATCTTTTATTGGAGACTTTCTTTCTTTGTTCCACATTTTCCTCATTTTTCTTGTGCTATATGATATACCTTATGATAGATCTATATTATGGAAGTAGTTAAAGAAGTTGAGATCATTAAGAATAATTAATCTGTCTAGCATCTTTAAAAAAACTCAAGTTCCCATTCATGAAGCATACGTTCTAAGTAGTGATTACTTAGGTCGTTGGTAGGAAGACCACGATCGCCCATCCTCGACCTCGACCTACCTTTTATACAAGTACTTTCTAGATGCGTAATCTCCATCCCCTTCATGTGAGCCTTCAGTTAACAATATGTTGCTCAAATAGTTATACATGAAGCCAATGTGGCATTTTTTATAACCTATATAACACGATTCGAGATAAGTGGTATATTATCCCTGTTAGGCGTATCACGCTGAATTGGAAGCAATATTGTTTGGGCTTCAAAAGATGTCAATATGGTGTTTATTGAGATTAATTTGTGACGATACATACGTTAGTGAAGGGAAATTGAATATATGAAAGACGTCTCGATACAACACTTAAGGCGTGCAAGGACTGCTAGTAAACCATTTGAACTTTGGGTTAATTTAAGTCTATTATGAGTAAAATATGTGTGTCGATTAGGTGAGAAAATGGTGTTCGTGATAAAAATTTCCCAGGTATAAACCTACACTTATTTACATATGATACAAAGAAAGAGAAGGTATAGTCTTCCATGAAAGTTTGATGTTTTGTTATGATGCATTCTTTAAACTTAAATTGAAATAGCTTGATGTTAAAACTGTTATTCTTTTACAAGGTGATTAAAATAGATTATTATAATGACACGGACATGAGGGATTCTCAATGGTACACTGTCTGAACATTTGTGTTTAAAATAGTCACACAAGTATTAGTGCAAGAGATTTGACTTCATTGTGATAAGTCTGGGTTTGTTAGTATCGAATATGATAGATGTTTATATTGTACTTTTTTGTATAAGTGTGTTGTGTATATCCTTTAGCATGTTGATGATATTAAATTAATAACTAGATCTATTAATTAAATCAACAAAGAAAAACATGATTTGCTTTTTGGATTTGACATGAATGATATAGGTAATCCTAAAAGGATATTGACTTGAAGCAAAACTTACAACTAATATTGTGTACGCTGGCTTGTAATTGCAGCGACACTAAGGGTTATATGGAATAGGCAAAACAATTTCATATTTAATCAAACTATTCGATCTCCTCGGATTTATGGGCTAAGAAAGGACACAATCCGATTGGCTATGGATTTTGCATTAGGATGGGGAAAGAGCGTGACAGTGCAGTTCTTGTTTCCGTAAAAAGTTATTTAAATCGATGAGTAAAATCATATGGTCGCCTAAAGCTTAATGTGGATGGTAGTTGCGGCTTAGTTGAGAGAAAAAATGGGATAGGTATTCTACTTAGAGATTGGGATGGATCATTTGTAGCTTGGTTTTTCATGCCTTGTGAGGTAAAATCTCCTATTAAATAAAAACGTTTATCACTTCATTATGAACAGAGATGGGAGGTGAAGCGGTGAATTAAGGATTTTCGCAGTGAGACTGACTCGAGGAAACTTCACGCGTTAGTGAAGGGCGGTTCTAGCTCAAAGAATTGGACTTACACTATAAGGCTTAGTTGCACTAAGATTCTCATAGAACACCCAAATTTTAAGATGAATTATATGTATCGTCAGGCAAATGATTGTGCAAACGTGTTGTCGAGAAAAAAGAGAAGGCATGCAAATCCTAAGTTCATTTTATACTCTACTAGAATGTATTCGTTAGTTTTTTATTAACTAACAGCTTTCAAAGCTTCTCATGTATGAAAAAAAATATTAGTTCTGACTATTGAAAAGGATAGAAAGAAAATTTTATGCTAAAACTTTATTAAAGATCATATCTTTGAAAATATTGCTAATTAGCGAAATGTTAACGGTAATTAATCAATTGTATTCAAGTTTACATTAGGTAAGAACCGTATATCTTTGAAGTCTTGATTATAGTCTGTTAGTGCACTTTCTACTACTTAGTAATAATAATAAGGAACTACTCAAACCATATGATGAGTATATTGATATAACCGTTCATTTAAGAAAATTATCTCGTTATATGTGTTGTTAAAAGAGGATGTACTTTTTCTTTTCCTTCCTACTATATTTATGATAGACAGTCTGATATTTATCTTAGCAAGAATTGTGTTACTTGTGTATATCATGAAAAAACAAAATGCATTGATAATAAAAAAAATTTATTTTATAAGGAGTTTGGTAGAGAATGGTAAGATTAAAGTTGTTAAGATTTTACTAAGGAGATGGTATCTAATATGGAATTATGTAACTTTTTTTTGAATAAATATGAGAGCCACTTTGGACTCGGAACCATGTTGTCTCCAGTAAATTTCGATCCCAGGACTATGTAACTTTCATTAAAAGTAAACATTACTTCTATTTGTTGTTTGTTAAGATGATTATTGTAAAAGTGTAAATGTATTATAGTATGATTTGGCGGTTATTAGGAGATGGTTGTAACGGAAAGATTATTGATTAAAATGCCAAATTGTGATTTTATTGGACCAAAACCGTGTTAGGCTAATTTATGGTTAAGTAAACTGTAAATAGAAAAAGCAGAGATCCCAGGACATACTTAATCAAACCAAACATTGTGGCTAGTTTAGCATTGCGATTATTATTATGTCAAATTGTGATCTTATTGGACTAAGTTGCCCTGATTTTTGGCCCAAGTAAAATGTAAATAGAAAAAGGGAAGCCTACACTATATTATTATGACACTTCTGCTTGAGAATTGTCGATCTTTATTCTATTTTTACAAATTAAAATCTTAATTGGCCCATTTTACAAGATTATAACGTGTCTATTTGAGAATTGTTGATTTTTATTTATTTTGTACGATTCAGATTGAAAACCTAATTGGTTAATATATAAGACTTTCTTATGTTTGGTTGGATCATTTATCTCATTCTCTCATTTTTATCTGACACACTTTCTCATAAATTAGTAGGCTTCTATTCCTTCATATATTTGACAAATTCCTTCTAATTAACATGATCACCACTGGTTATATGTATGTGTGTACCTTATTAATACTAGATCTATAAACTTTATGCTTTATGGGTTTGTGAAATACACCAGTGTACTTAACTAATTGTAAAAGTTATTTAAATGGAGAAGGTGATTCAATTCGGTAACAGGTATTTCGATGTAACCCTTTTATATATATATATATTATAGATTCGTGATTTTCTTTCACTTAAATTAGGTGTTAATTAGTTTTAAAAAAGACCACAATTACTTTTTATTTTCACCTATATTTACATCTTATGTAATTAGTCTACATTATAATTATGTAATTATGGATTAGTAAATTATTTATCTTTATCAACACATACCATTTTTATTGACAAACAAATTATTACACCTTATAAAAATTGCACCATTAGTTGTTATGATTAGTGATATAGACATGTAGTGTGTTTCAAAATGATTATTTACAGTAAATTAAATATTCCTATAACTAGAGGAATAACATATAAATTTTATGCAATTATTTTTTCTCTTTTACTTGTTACCTTTGGATCTTGAATGTTGACACAATACATTGGTTTTTGGAACAGTATCTACTCATCTGACTTTATTGGAAACTTAGTTGTATAATATATATATATATATATTTCTTTTGTTTGATCGTTGACCATAATATTTCAATTAAAAGACACAGCACATTGAAAGGTAAGCTAACTCTCTCTCTCTCTCTCTCTCTTAGTTCGACGTTAAAATCTATGTGCATTATCTCATTTAAATTTATTTATATACCAGCTAGAGTTGAGGGTGAACTGGGGAGCCATAAAGGTCCCTTTTCTGATGCTCTCAACAAGATATGTCAGATTAACTCGAATAAGAAGAATGCTCGAGAATTAGTTGAGTGGGAACCCGCAATTAATATTGAAAATCGGCCCAAATCACATACCATTCCTTCTCTATTTGATCTTTCCGTAGGCGTCCTTACAAAGAATGTCGAGGGATTAGTTTCTCTCGACCATGTTCCAAATATTATAAGGAGAAAACTCACGAATGCTCTGTGTGATGATAGAAAAATGAACAGTCACATCTTGGATCTACTATTACAAGGATATTTACCTGAGCTACACATCAGGGATTGCTCATGTTTACCAGACACCCAATTTGTCAAAACTTTCGCAAATTTAGATACCACAGATTTACGGGTAATTATATTATTTTTAAGCACATGTTGAATTTTAGTAGGTTATTAACTTAAATGTGTTGATATGTTCTGTTATTCATGAAAAATTTAATTTACTTAATGATTACGTGAGCTTGAAACAGGTACATTAGCTTGATCTATGTGGACAAATAGCGTTTGAGTACTCATTACCTGAAACATTTGGAAAATCAAAGAATAGCTTAACGAAGCTAGCAATCATATCGCTAAAAGTAGTTGCTCGCTTAACCGATAAAGCTATACAAATTCTCCTTAAATCAGCACCAAATTTACTATCCATGAATCTGAGTCAGTGCTCTCTTGTAACAGAGATGGGTATTAAGCATATAGCTAATGCTCTGGGGCCCATATTGAGGGAGTTGTATATAGATAAGTTCCCTAGACTAGACGCCATGTTGATTATACAAGCGATTAGACAGTTTAAGAATTTAGAGGTACCCAAAATGATAGAAACTACCCAAAATCTCTATCGTAATATATAACGGCCTCGTAAGTCAGATTATACATCTTCATAGTTCATACCTACTTTAGGTGAGGATCAAGTGAAAGCAAAATGTTTGTTGCCTATAAAGGCTGACCATGTTGGGTTTATATTATATCTCATGCAACCCAAGTGGAGTTAGAGAGAGTAGTACCTGAGAATGAAGAAGGGGTGGCTTCGAAGCTGACGAAGAAAATGAAGGTTAATTACCATGCTATGGCTTCAATTGAGTAGAAAGCTGAGGGACTTTTAGGTGGTGGTCCAAGTTTTGATAGTTGTGAAAAAGGATTGTATGACAGACGGTATATAGAGAAAAAAAGTTGTTCACACTAATTTGGTATAATGAAATGGAGCGCCATGTTTTTTTTTTGGTTACATGGGTGATCCGGGCTAGCATGCGCGCACCCGACTAATCCCATGGAGATATACATGTCTCCCTATATATATTCTCATGGTAAATCAGAACTAGGTTACCCATGTTCAGGGAGAAGTTCGATCCTTGTACCTCTCACTTTTCTTTTTGGTTGGATAAGTAATTTCATAGGAGAAATGGTATAATGTACAATTAAGCTACATAGATTTAAAAGTTTTTTTAGGACGTGTAAAGAAGAGAAAAATTATCCGATTCCTATCCTATTAAAATTATCCAATGTGGAAGATGTAGAATAATATCGAAGCGATGAAATGGCTCTATGATCGGCCCAAACTCACATGCCATCTGGTTGATATTCCGGATGATCAGTTAGATTACTGCCTAATACTTTGAATGAGTTTAAGCTTATCTGATAAAATTGTTTTGTCTTTCATTGAAAAATCAGCGCATTTTCTGTATCTTTCAAAATTGTTAGGGCCTCCCCTTCCAAGAACTAGTTGCAGAATAAAGTATTTTTATAGTTGATTCTATAACCCGAATTTTGTGAAATTAAACAATCCATATTTTAGTAGTTTCATAAGGTTTACTGAAGGACGCGTCACATGAGAAAATAATATTAGACTCGTTGATGGAAGATTCCGTATTTTGTTTTTATCTGTCTTGAAAGATTTTATTAGAAGATGGATTAGTGTTTCTCTATTCTGAACAGTGTAATACTCTCATTAGTTTAAATCACTAGTTTATTCTCAAAAGTTTAAGTTAGTAATTATCTATTCACTAGTCTATTCTTATCGAGAAACATACAAGAATCATTAATTATTCTTGAAGGCATGATAGGTGTACAAAATAAATAAGATAGGAAAATGCATAAGTTAAACTCCTTTAACGTTCTATTATTAGAGAGGATTTCACCGCTCATAATAAGATTATTTTGCACCCGCCATATATTGACATATGGTAGCGGCAATGCAATTTTTCAATACTTTTCGCCTTAAATTTTTTCCGAGTTTTAAGTTTCTTTGAGCCAATTCAGGACACTAAAAATGGTGTTTATCTCTTTTTCAATACCAAACCATTTTCTCATATATTCTAAACAAAAGGTATTTGTTAGACTCAAAATCTTTCCCACACATTTCACAAAGTGGGTCCAATTTCATATAAACACTACAAAAAACAGGGTTCTATCCCGACGATTTTTTCTACTTATATCGACGCTTATCCGTCGATATAGACCATTCCAACGCTTTATAAACCGTCGACAAAACATCGGCTATATAGCCGTCGCTATATATCTAACTCGACGCTTCTGAAGTGTTGGAAGTTAAACACATTCACGACCATTTTGTCAAATCGTCGTATGTTATCAATGTCGACGTTGCATTTAGCTCGTCGCCATCGATCTATATAATCGTTGTTATTTACATTGTAACAAAGACGAAATTTATTATATTTCGTTGGTGTTTACAATAGTTTAGTCCAACACATGAAAATTATTCGTTGGCAAATAATACAATATATGTCGACATTTAACAAATAGTTTCGTTGGCTTTTACTCAAGTTTTTTCAAACGCTTACAAATAATATCGTTGGATTTTTATATGGTTTATTCCAACACTTTCAAAATGTTTTCGTTGAAATTTTCTATAACTTATTCCAACACTTACAAATCCTTTCGTTTCCATTGACAGTAATTTGATTCAACACTTTTTAGTCGATTAGTTGGCATTTACTATAACTTTTATCAACACTTTCACTTCGTTGGCATTTAGTGTAATTTATGTCAACACTAACCAAATAGATCAATAATCAAATTAATGTACAAAAATAACTAAAAGAATTATTGGAATCAAAACTAACTTCATACATAAAAGAGCATAAAAATGTTGTTACATCAAAAATATAAAAAAACAGAAACATAGATAATCCTAAAGTTAATACATTATTAGATTAGAAGATATAAAACATCCTAACTAATATTAGAAAACATTGAACTTCCTAACTTATATAATAAAGCTTGTATCAGTACTTGAACTTGCAATCTTTCACATCTGTAACACAAAAAAACGTTATAAGCATAATTAAGTAAATATTTAAGAATAGAAATGTAAAATTATATGAAAAGGTCACCTCAAATTAATGAGTTTACAGTCATAAAAGATGGGATTGTCTTTTGCATCTGATTCAACTGATCTTGCATAATTCTCAATTTTTCATTAGTTTCTTCCAATATTTTGGCATTATCTTCCTTTTCTTTGCTCATTTCATCAACTTTTTTCTTAAGATGTTGAACTTCTATCGAGCTATCATTTCTAACTATGTTATATGGTCACATAGCTCTTACACGCCTTCAAGGTTCTTTCTTAAAATATTCATTAAGAATATTATATTCCACCTCAAAATTTTCAACGGTATTAATATTTTATTATCCAATTTTCTCCCTAATTTTTGCCTTAACAGTTTTCGATAGCAAAAAAAAATTGAAAACAAAGTGTGAATAATATAATATAATATTCAATTTAATATATTATGAATTTCAGAATAATTAAAAAAATTACCAATATGTTTGATGTTGATTCGTCAATGACACCTGACTTTTTAGTATGAGTCGCCTCAAAAAATTGTAAAGGTCCAATAGCAGAACCTTCTTCTTTCTCCTATTATTAAAATGAAATAGAATATGTAATAATAATTTATATTAATTGTAGAACTTTAATAACATAGTGACGGTTTAATAAAAAGTACCATCTCATGAAACTTTCTAGCGTGAGTATTTCATCCAGTAGTATGAAGAGTCTTTACATTTTCACGGCCAGTCACTCCTGCTTTTGCAAGTTGCTGAATTTTTAAAATAAATGTTAAACCAAAATAATTAAGAAAGAAATAATAGTCATTCACGGTTTGAAATTATATAAATTAATTTGTCTACCTTTCCCTTAGTTGACATGAAATACTTAACCAAATAAGCTCACTGATTTTGAAAAACATTTGGTGGCTTATTTTTAACGTTCTCTTCCTCTGATTTTTTCATGTCACAAAATCCAGCCTTCAGAATTGATTTGTATTCCTTCCATTTTATATTGATCGAGTGATTGATATATTTCTCCACATCAAGTTTTTCTATATTGAAAATGAACTTGTCCTACGATAAATATAATAAAATTATATTAATATATACATAACACACACAAAATGAAAGAATAATGATAACTAGGAACCAACCTCAACTAAATCAATGTGTTTTGCCTTAATAGAATTCGGCATATGCTTCCAATCAGTATAGTTAAGTGGACACAACTCTCCATTTTTTGCAATAGTCCCAAGAAAACTTTCCAATTTCGGTGAAGAGATACCTACTGGTTTTTTGTTCGTATCAAACTCAATAGGTATCACCAAATCACTTGATAAACCTTGTATATCCACACATCTTGTCTGGCCTCTTGTTTTTTTTCGGGGGAATTTCTACTAAATTAAAATATTAAAGATGACTTTTATCCAAATAATAAACATAACACTGATCTAACAAAATCTTCTATTGATACAAAACAAGAAATATATTACCTGTTATGGTTTCACAGTGGAGATTAGTGAGAACAATATCTTGGATATTTTGGGTATTTGTTGATTCATTTTGAATAGAAATTCGTGAAACAGTGAGTAAAGCCCTCATTGATCTTCCCATAATCTAATGTGTAAAACAACACAAAAAAACAGAGTTATACATACTAAAAAAGCAGAAAATCACAAAGTAAATAAATTAGAAAAATAAATTACAGAAACATAATTGAAATGAAACAAAAGTATAACCCCAATTCTAAAACCCGCCAGCGCATGTTAGGAGAAAAAAATGATAGCCACCGCCGAACTTGGGCATAGATAATTGATTTGTGAAGTGGGTACTATCAATTTTGTACCAATTGATTTGGGGATACAATTAGTAAACATGAATATTGCGTATATGTAGAAATTATGATAAGAGAAGGGAATCAATAATTTTCAAACATAAGAACTAAAAAGATCTGCTAAAAGAATAAGTAAATACTGACCCAGATAAAGAAGGTTTTAAGAATTAAAAAAATGATTTTGAAGCGTTAGATTAATAGAATATATAATTTTCAAACATAAGAATAGAAAAAATATAGAAAAGGAATAAGTAAATACTTACCCAGATAAAGAAGGTTTTAAGAAATGAAACGTATTTTCAAGTTTCAGATAATAGGAAGGTTATGTATTTTATATAGGTAGTTCCTTAATTTTTGCCATTAAACATTTAGTGGAGAATGTGGAATATAAGCGGGAATATAAGCTTTATTTTATCTCTATATTTTCATTCACTTAATTATATTTTTCTAATTTTGTTTCTCAGAATCAAAAGCTATTATATTCATTAATTATTTTTTTATTTATAAGCTTCTATTTGAGTTATTTTTTAATGCTTGTAAATTTTTGGTGAAAAAAAATCAATAATAGTAATAAAAATCGTTCTTCTGTAGGAATATATATTGGAATAATTTCTTGTGAATATCCATAGTTTCAAAATTTAATAAATTTATTTGGAGGAAAGCAATATCGCAAGTAATAGGGAGACTAGTTTGATAACTCCGGGAAGCGCTTCTGGATTTAATTTTGATGCAACAGCTAATATCAGTGTTGATTCGAGAACTGTTATTTTAGCACCTGGTTAGAGCAAGTTTTTTGAAGTTGTGGGCGCATTTCATGACCTGGACACTAGCCAAATCCCACGGATGGAATAGTTTAAACCATCTGATGAATATTTTGATTTGTAATTGTCATGGAGCTATGGCTGATAATTTTCGGCATGTGGTTTGGAAAATTATGCATATACACAAACTCTAGTTAACAATTATCGTGGAGCCAAGAATTGGTGGTATGAAGGAAAACAGGACTGATTCATTTGAGTTGCACACACTAGTGAAGGACGGTAGGAACAAGGGAGACTGGTTGGATGAAATAAATGTGAATTGTAGGAGATTACTTAATCATCATAAGAATTTTGATACTATTCACGCGTATCGAAAGGCTAAATCATGCATGGGTAGGTCGGAAAAGATAGGAGCACCAATGGAGGATGCAACAATACCGTATATGGACCCCTGGAAGGACTTTGGACATTATTAATTTGTGACAATAATGGATGGACGACACCACCCACTATTGTTATCGCTCCTTCAGAAGCGTAGTAAGTTTTTAGCTAGACTTACCGGTCTTGTTTAAACCTAACTTGTATTTAATTAAAAAATTGGCAAAAAAGTTCCCAAATTTACAAAAACGGACAAACAGGTACCCAATATTTTGATTTTTGCCTTTCATTAGTACCAACCGTGAAATATCATGTTTTCTAGTCACGTGTCAATAACGTGGCTACATTTTTCCTTCAAAATGAAGGGTAAATTAGTCAATTCTTATACCCGATAAAAAAAAACAAGCCCTAAAACTACACGTCTCTTAAAACATTACTCTGTTCTATTCCATTAGGAAATTTTAAGTGTTCAAGGCAAAAACATAGAACAAATAAATGATTTATTGGTCTCTTGAGGACTTTGTATTTATACGGTAACTTAGTTTATTTAAACTCAGATTCCATGATTTCATTCTTAATGGTCAAAGTTTTCACACTAGAATCATCATCCAACTTTGCTTTCTCAGAGCTTTCTTATTCACCTTCCAAGGTTCCATGATTCCCTTCAGAGCTTTCTTCTTCACCTTCCAAGGTTCCATGATTCCCTTCGAACACCTTTCCTCATCTTCTAAACTAGTAGCATCATCCAACACTAAGAGCTTTCTTCTTCGCTTTCCAAACTAGTAGCATCATCCAACTTCCAAAAAAAATTCTTCGCCGTATTTGAAAGTTTTAGTAATAGCTTCAGGGTCCAAATCAATAGCTTCCTCCAAAGGGCTTTCTTCTTCACATGTCAAAGCTTCCAAAGATCCGAATTCATGATTTTGGAAGAATCTTCATCATTATACAACATAGAGCCAACATCACTTTCATCAACATCTAACTTACATTGTTTAGCCTCCACCACATCAACCATTTTCAATACCTCTGTATCATTAATTTCAAAAGTTAAACAACAACTTATCAATAAAACAACACCAAATTTTCTATTCTTGAAATAATTATTAACTATCAATATACAAATAATATTTTTCCATAAAATTAATGAAAACATAAACAAATAAACCCAAAAGGTTAAAAAAATCATTAAATCAATGTAATGCCACATATCAATTATATACCTCTGGATTTAAGAGGTACACGTGAGACTATAATAAGAAAATACTGGGCATCCTATTTAAAAAGTAAAAAAAATATTTATAGGAAACATCATAATTTGATCAATATGAATACACATTCAATAAAATGTTCATGACTTCAAGAAAAAAAATTGACTTTTGTAGTGATAAAAATACGATTTAGATCCGCATGCAAACGCGCTAGGAGGTCTATATTGTCCAATGTCCCACTAAGTGGGTTTTCAAATCTATAACCTTGTCTCAAAGGTCTCAGTCAACAACATGATATAGTTAGCTTTTTTTATTAATAGTCAAATGTTAGTCAATTTCACATAAACGCAAACTAAAAAAAAATGTGAGAAAGAGTCTCTTTTTTAGCATGACACACACTAAAGAAAGGCAACCAATGAGTTGATTTGAACAAGTGCAACATAGACACTTTTTCTATCCCTCATATTTTTTTATACATTTTTTGTATTCAGTCCGTTTTTTATTTACTATTTCCTTTACTTTTCTGAAAATGTTAAATTAATATATGATCTATTTGTATCTTGTTATTTGCCTAGTGTGTCAAAGTAAATTTTTATTAGAGAAAATTAGAATTTTAAAAATTCAAATTTACATCTAATTTTTTTTAAATATCGTAAATCTTCTAAAATTTATAACCATGGCCACCAACGATCTGACCTTCAACTATATAAACTTCATTGATTTAAACTCTTTAAAAATCAATTGTAAAGAGATTATTCTACTAACAAGTTAAAAGCTTCTAAATAAATTATATATCCCTCTAAACAAAAAGTGTTTGTCTTAATAAATGGTTCACAAAGAAATATCTGAAGCTTTACCTAAAAAGTAAATAGTAAGATTGTCTCACTGTTATAAAAGTCAAAAGGATTGTGATATATTATTTTTCTAAAGACAAACAAATTGAGCCAATAAAAAAGATCAATAATAGCAGATGTGAAAAGAGAGATCGATGGCTTCATTATATCCATTTGGGACTCCCATAAGAACGAAAAATATGTTAGTCTCTGAAGTTAGAATTCAATACGAGACAGAGAAAAATCTTAGCATAGCTAAACGAAATAAAATTGCCATCACATAAATGCAGTAGAGACATAGTAGGCGCAAGTGAGTCTCTTCAAACAATAGATTATTACCGTCATCAATTTATCAACAAGAAAAACAAGAAAAGAAAAAGTAATCTCAAGTTTGATAAAAATATAATCAAAAATCCAAAGCAATATTTATATAAAAAAGAAAAACACAAAATAAAGGAAACAAGCACGCATAACTTAAGAAATTATAAGATAACAAATCCAGAACCACTGCATCTAATGCATGACTTCTAAAAAACAACTGATTAATTAAAAACGAAACCTAAACTCACTACACAAATAGTACAAAGACAGTAGATAGCCAGTAGAGAAATCCTATCTAATACCTGCTGCAATTTACTGAGAAAACAGAGAACCAAACAATTACAGAGTATTAAGTTTCATTAACTAATTTTCGGTGTAAATATCTCCTTCCAAGTCTGGTCGAACCCATACAGGTTCTTCAAACTCTTGATTGCATTGAGGAATGTTAGGTGGTATCTCTTCTGTAAAATTCTCACCTAAATCATATACATCCCTGGCTGTTATTTTTATGGCGACATACCACTCGGGATACTTTGGGTCCTGCACAAAAAGTGCCTGTTGAGCTTGAGAGGATAAAATAAATGGATCATGGTTTATGTGCTCGCCTGTATGTGATAAACACGAAAAATTCACCACTGTAAAGCCAAACTGGTCTTTCTTAACACCTCTTGTCACATCAACCCAATCACAACGAAATAGTACAACTTTAAACTTGCCATGATAATAAAGCTCAATTATGTCATTCAGCTCACCAAAAAAATCTAAATCCCCGTCAATTGGGTGTTGATCTCGAACAGATGAATAACTGGTTGTTTGTGACTTGACAACAATTCCACTATTCTGTGTTTTTTTTACCAATATCTCGTGATTTGGTGTAAAATCTGGTTCCATTCAGTATCATACCTTTACAACGTATTGCATATCTCTTAGGTCCAATAGAAAGTTGTCGAATAGTGTCAGATAACTCCTCTTCCGATGCATAAACCTGACATTAAAAATTTTATATCACAAGAACAATATTTGAAAGGTAAATAAAGATTGAATTGATTCTACTCACATGCTCTTTGAACCAGTTCGGAAACTCCTCACTTAGTAACTTATCAAGTGCATGTACCGTTGGCCTTTTGTTTCGAAGTGACCTCTTTTTATGCCTCATAAATTCTCTGCAACAAAACCCCATCTGATGAATCATTTTTTTTTTCATAACTTGTAGATAATATAAGTTTATAACCTAGAACTTACTCTTTATATTTAATAACTTTATCATGTTGAAACAGTACATATCGATGTGTTTGAAACCATATTTTTTCATCTAAAAAAACCGATTCAGTTGCACCAATAAATTTTCCAGCACATCCAAACAAATACTTATCTCTCTCAATATCTGTTATATCAGGATTTCGCCGTGGACGATTGAATACAGTCTCAATTCCATCAAGGTATCTGGAACAAAAAATTACACACTCATTTGCTACATATTTTTCAGCAATAGATGCTTCAGGTAGAGCTTTGTTCATCGGATAATTCTTGAATTCCTTTAAGCACCTACGTCAATCCAAAGAAAATATTTTATCAGAAAACATTACAATATTATTTTATTTTATAATTATAGAATAACGTATCACTGTTCAATCGGATACATCCATCTATAATGTACAGGACCAGCAATTTTAGCTTCTTCAACAATATGTATGATTAAATGGGTCATAATTGTGAAAAAAGAAGGAGGAAAGATCATTTCCATGTGACACAATGTCAATGCTGTACGAGATTCCAATTGCTTACGTTCAATGTCTTTGAGCAGACAACTTTGAAGATCAAACTTATTTCTGTTATAAGTTTCAAAACTTTATCATTCATACAAGATCGAAGTGCAATTGGAAGAAGATCTTGCATTAAGACGTAATAGTCATGGGTCTTTAAAGATTGCAACTTTCGTTCCTTCAAATTAACACCCCTCGAGATATTTGAAGCATAGCCATCTGGAACATTAATATCTGTGAGAACTTTAAGAAATAAATTTACTTCTATTTTTGATATGTGATAGCTTGCAGGAGGCATGACATATCTACCATTAGATGTCATTTGAGGATGAAATTGATGTCTTATACCAAACAAAGCAAGATCTTTTCTTGATTTTTCATTTTCCATCTTCTTTTTTCCAACATTTAATAATGTCCCAATCAAATTTTCACATACATTTTTCTCTAAGTGCATCAGATCAAGATTGTGACGTAGTATTTGGTGCTCCCAATATGGTAACTTGAAAAATATACTTTTCTTTTTTCACAAAACTCCGCCAATATTATTATTGTCTTGATTTTCAGTAATAAAGTCAACACCTTCTAGTTCTCTTAGTGCCCTAGTTCCAGACATCCTGATTGGTGGTGATCTTAATTCTTCGGTACCATCAAATAGACCCTTACGTTTGCGGAAAACATGTGATGAATGTAACCAACGTCGATGCCCTAAATAGCAATGTTTTCCACCATTTTTTAACCATCTCGACGTCGTATCGTTTTCACAATATGGACAAGCTTTTTCACCTTTTGTACTCCACCTTGATAAATAAGCATATGCAGGAAAGTCATTAATTGTCCACATTAATGCAGCTCGCATTGTGAAGAACTGTTTAGAAGTGGCATCAAATGTTTCAACTCCCTACCATAGTTGAAGCAACTCAGCAATTAGGGGTTGTAAAAATACATCAATTTTATCTCCTGGCCCTTTTTCCCGGGAATCGTTGACAAAATTAAAGATTCTTACTTCATGCACATCCATGGCGGTAAATTATAAGGAACAACAATAATTGGCCAAATACTGTATGTGTTACTCATCATTCCGGATGGATTAAAACCATCTGATGCCAAGCCAAGGCTAATATTTCGGGAATCGGCTGCAAAATGTGGATACCTCTGATCAAATGCTTTCCATGCTAATGCATCTGCTGGATGCCTTAATAATCCGTCGTCTTTCGTACGAAGCTCATCATGCCATCTCATTGAAGATGAATTCTTGGATGACATATACAACCTCTGAAGTCTTGGTATTAAAGGAAAGTATCTTAAAACTTGTTGTGGTTTCTTCTTTTTCACTTTTCTTGCAGTAGCACATTCATGGTTGTCAGCTTCATTTAATTTCCACCGTGGAGCATAGTAGAACTTGCATGATTCGTCATTCACTGTTTCACCCCAATATAAGATACAATTGTTAGGACAAACATCAATCTTCTCATAACCTAAGCCCAATGCATTAATAATTTTCTTTGTTTCGTATATAGACGAAGGCATTTTAGCTTGTGGAAATACTTCTTTTACATACTTTAGAAGGTCTTCAATTGACTTGTCAGACCACTTGTTCTTGCATTTTATGACCATGAGTTTCACTACAAAGGAAAGGATCGAGAAATCACTTCCAGGATAGTGGCTTTGATTAGTCTCATCAAAAAACCTGTGGAACTCTGAGTTTTGTTCATTAGGTGAACCATTATGTGTGACTTCATCGTCCATGCCTAGTTCATTGATATCATTATCATGCATTTCTTTTTCGAGATTACGATGTCCAAATGCATCACGGAGTAGGTGATGCATATCGGAAGATAAATGAAATGATGTTTCTTCTTCAATAAGAATAGGGTCTTCAACTGATGAAGTTATTGCCTCCCCGTGATGAGACCATTTGGTGTAACCAGGCATTATACCTGTAAACAATAAATGGTGTTCGACTACAATACGTGTTTCCCAGTAATGATTGCCACAATTTTTACAAGGACAGACAATTTTTCCATCACGTGATCTTTTTTCAAATGCGAAATCAAGAAATTTTCTCACCCCTGCATATACTCAATATCGTGTCTCGGTCGTTGAATCCAAGATTTATCCATCGTATCAAAAAATACCTAAAGAATGATAGAAAATATATTAATGACTACAAAATAAAGGTCCAGATAATCTTCCTGGCAAAAAATTAGCATACAAAAGATATTGCTTATCCAAGCTGTAAAACTATATGTACATTTGTGTAAAAACAATATTAGTGATATTTTACACTACCATTTGATTAACTAAGAAGATTAATTAAGGCATTGTACATTATATAGCTCTGACTAATTATTACAATGCATCAAAGCTGCTCACAAAAATAATATTATTATCAGCTTTCAACTCGGGTCAGGATTTTTATCAGAGTCCAATTTATTTAGTAAAGTGAACTATAGGTCCCTATATTATATAAATTTGGAATTATATTGTTGCGTAATGTGAAACATAAAAAAGTGCACTTACATGTCCCTATATTTTGCAAATATTGACTTATTTTCTTGTACTGTGACGAATGAAAAAAAATGCACTTGCATGTCCTATATTATGAAAATACTAAATTATATAATCCAGTAATGTGAAAAAAATACAGAAATTGCATCTACAGATAGAATTATATTTTTCTGAAATGTGAAAAATGCAAAAATTGCACTTATGCAAATATTGTATTATATTTTCATGTGAAAGATGTGAAAAATGCTAAAAATCGCACTTACAGGTTCTGTATTATGCAAATATGGAATTATATTTTCATGTAATATGAAAGATATAAAAAAAGCAAAAATTGCACTTATAGGGCCCTATATTATGCAAATATGGATTCATATTTTTTCTTCATGTGAAAAATACAAAAATTGTATTACAGTTCGTCATGTTATGCATATATGTAAATTATTTTTTTTATAATGTGAAAAATGAAACAATTTCACTTAAGATCCTATACTATGCAAATATGGAATTATATTTTTCTACAAAGTGAAAAATACAACAATTGTACTTACAGGTGCTATACTCAGCTAATATAGAATTATCTTTTATAGTGAAAAATACAAGATTGCACTTACTGTCCTTATATTATGAAAATATGAGTTATATTTTTCGTAATATAAAAAATGCAAAAATAGCACTTACAGGTCCCTATATGCAATTATGAAGTTATATTTCTCATAATGTAAAAAAGGCAAGAATTGCACCTACAGGTCCCTATATTATGAAAATATGGAATTAAATTTTTAATAATGTGTAAAATACAAAAATTGCACTTACAGGTCTCTATATTATGCAAATATTGAGTTATAATGTGAAAAATGGAAAAGTTGCATTTACAGGTCCCTATATTATGCAAATATGAAGTTATATTTTCTTGTACAGTGAAAAATGAAAAAATTGCACCTACAGTCCTTGTATTATTTTAATAAACTTTATTATAGAATTAGTTGCAATATAGGCCCCTAATTATGCTAGACCCTTATGTTATGCAAAAAGAGACAATATTTTTTAAAATTATTGCAATTTAGGTTCCTGTATTATGAAAAATATCATATATAACTGAAATTTTCTATTAAAACCTAATATATTTACAATTCTATTGTACAATTTTTTTTTTGGTGCTGACACCATTCAAAACTAGAGTGGCTTCAATAATTCACTAAATATATAGTTATTTAAGCTTTGTTTTGAAAATTATTAGATAATTGCAACAAATATACACAATTTCATGATTTGTTAAAGCAAATAATCAATTTTAACATTCATATTATGGGTAATAATTTCAAACTTTATAAAATAGATAACTCACCAAGAACAGTAAATTGAAAGTCCACCGCCTCCTTCTCCTATTCAGTTAAGATGATTAATTGATATGAAATATGAGTTTTTGGTATCTGTATTGGGGATTTCTCTGGTTTTTATACTAAATAGATTAGAGTAGTAGTGGGATGTAAATGGATTAGAGAGGAAAGATAGTGCTTGTTTTAATTGTTGGCTATGCTCTTGTTTAATATGACAATTAAAACGCTAGTTCATTAATCGTTGGCATATGGAAAATGAAATATGCGTTAATGTTTACCGCCAACTTTAGTGTAAAACAGACTCTCATTAAAAAGATCGTTTTCATAGATATGATGTCAAAAAAAATAATCAACTATTTAGTAAATGTTGCTTAATAAGCGTTGCAAAATATCAAATTTTTTTGTAGTGAAACTATCATATCCTATGTGCAAAATCTCTCTTATTGTCATCCATACAAGAATATCATGTTTAGAAATAACATAAGAGTTTCACATAATATTGGCCCAATTTTTTGAAAAAGATTGGTGACGAAAAACATTATAACGAGATTTATATAAACAAAGAAACCCACTACTTCTTGGCTTACAAGCAACTGCTTGATCATTTGGGATGGAGAACCAATGATGCAACACTTTCATTCCTCCTTCATACCCAACCAAAATATCTATTTTATCTTCTAGTACCCATAATTTTCTAAATAAGGAGAGTCTAATTTTTTCACATGCCATAACCAAATTCATTAATTTTCATATATTCTCTATGAACCCATTTTATCCATAATGAGACTTCTTTCGTCACTATTTTCATAGCATCTTCATGAGCAAAACTTTGTTTTAAACTCCCAGATCTTTAAAACCAAGGCCTCCTTCATATTTTGGTATGGCTATATTCTTCAGTTTGATTTGCATAGATTTTCCATCCCCTGTAAAATCTCCTACAAATACTCACGATTCAATCACAGACAGAAATAAGTATCGAAATATAGATGGCCAAAATTAAACTATTCTGAAGAACCGATCTAATAAGTTGAAGACGACCCACGTATGAAAGAGAAGAATCATTTCCAATACCGCACATAACTCTTCAGCTTACCAATGAGAGGTTTGTAGTCTCTCGAGAATAAAAAATTGAAGTTCTAAGAGATGCACCCAAATATCAAAACGACATATCCCTATTTTCAAGTTGAGTAATTTTCATAATATCATCAATAACCTCAATCTTGATTCTCACATATTAAACATTTGATTTTTGTATATTTAAATGAAAACTCGAATACTTACTAAACTCCTCCAAACAATCCATAAGTATTTTTGCCGAATTATGGTCTCCTTTAGCTAAAAGCATGATATCATCGACAAAAGCAATGTGGGTGATCTTATTTTTCCTGCATTTTGGATGGTGCTTGAACCAAACATTTGTATTCTTTTTCAATAACCTCGATAAATAATCAAGACACGGAATGGAAAGGTAAGTAGAGATATGATAACCTTTTCTTAAGCCTTTTTCCCTTTTGAAGAAGCCATGAATTTCCCCATTAAGCGCAACGGAATATGAATATTTTGTACATTCCATAACTCAGTTAACAACCAAACCGGAAGATTTAACCCTTTGAGTACCTCCCTAAGGCAATCCCATGATACCAAATCATACGCTTTTTACAAACCAATCATGATAGTACATCTAGGTGAGCTACTATTATTGTTATACTCTCTGAAGATATTTTGCATTAAATGAATATTCTCGGCTATCTATCTTCCGGGAATAAAAGCATTTTGTGATTGATCAATGATCTCTTTAGAAACCGGATTCATGTGATCCGCAATAATCATTGTGATTGCTTTATAAATTACATTACAACACTATATGGTCTATAATGCTCAACAATCACTGAATTTTCTTCTTGCGAATGAGAGCAATAATAGTAGCATTTAATTATTTAAGTAAAAATCCGGTAGTGAAGAATTATATACTTCTTGAATTAATTTGTCTCCAACTAGCTCCCAATATCTCTTGAAAAATAGTGAAGAAAACCCATCATGGCAGGGTGCTTTATCATCAATTATACGAAAAATGGCCTATTTTATCTCAACACCAGAAACCTCTTTACACAAGCCCAAGCCTTGTTATTGTGTCAACATATTACCCCAACCAAAAACATCACAATCCACATGTTCCATATCAATTTTCGTACCCAACAATATCTTATAATAATCATAGAACACAACTTCTACTTAAGCAGTACAAGTAGTATCTTCCCCATTAGAAAGTTTGACCTTTGTGATAAACTTTTTGCGTTGCTTACTCTTCATGAGCTGATGGAAAAGTGGTCATTCCTAGAGTGTAATAAAAATCAACACTAAATAGGAGAAGCAACTAACCGCTAGTGTACGGGGCGTTCCAAGTAATAGATAAATAATAAGGGATTTCGTCTCAGGGACTGTGAGGTATGATGAATGTGTTTAATAGGTAGAGAGAATTAATTGCAATATAAAATAAATAAAAGATAAATAGATATATGTTTAGGTGTTTGAATGTAAAGAGACTAAACGCAACAAAGTAAATTAACAAGATTGATATAAAGTAAAGAGTAAAGATTAGTCCCAGTATGAGAGCTATACTTGAGTCTCGCTAGGGATCCACCTAAGTTCGTACATTTAGTGTTTTCGTTTAAGGGACAAGTTGGTGATTCTATATAGTCGGGACTCTACAATCTCATAACTCATGTCAGGGTAGACATAGAAGCTGTCCTATAGTATTACAAACCCCGTCAGGGCAATTATAAGCTACGTTGAGATGATTAATACTTTTACCCAATTGGCTACGCTGTTAGTCAAGCCTGTGAGGATCAATGATGAACAACATGTGTTTATTAATTAGTTCAGCAATTTAAACCCTCGTCAAGGTGATCACCGCCACTAGTAAATAGCCTAATCACTATAACTTAGCTAATTCTGATTCTTGACTCAATTAAAATTAGTAAATACGCATTAACTAATAAACAATATGGAAAACCTAACTTGAATTAAATTAAGACAATCCCAAATCCAAAAATACTAAAATAAATAAACTAGGGCTTAACTTGTTATGCAATTATCAAAGATTATTACGTTTAGCTCATACTGAAATTAAACAAAGAAGGGAAATTAATAGAATACATTTTCCTAAAAACATAAATAAAACCTAGAGAGAGGAATTGATTTTAGTTGATGTTGGAGAAAGGAGTTTCTCAAGCTTCTACTCTTCTCTCTGCCTCTTTGCTACCTTCTGAAAGTTGGAAAATATGAAATGTACTAAAAATGAAGTCTGAATAACTTAAATAATAAGTAAAATCGGATTGAGCCCTAATATTATTTAAGTTAGTGATTACGGGCCCAAGTCCAATCAGTAATTCTCGCACCTGTTGTACACATTTCAGTAAAACAGTCGTAAGTCCAAATCGCCTTTTTCCACTTCGCAATTCGAGCGAACTCAAAGGCGCACCTTTTGACTCCTCCTTTTGATCTAAGACATTATAATCCACTTCTCTTACTCATATTGATGCTTCCTAAAATCCATGTACCTAATAAATTCATACTAAAATACAGAAATTAATGCACAAAAACTCTAAAAATGCAATTATCATAATTCTGAGGTGAGAAAGTGCAATATGACAAAATAAGCTCAAAAGTCAATCTAATAAGTCCAAATTCTACCTGAAATGATTTCTCCTAAGGGCATATATTTATCACACAAAGGTAGACATCAAGACCCCCAACTCAAACCTTTGTCGTCCTCACAAAGTAAGACATAAATAGAGGTCTTAGGTGAGACGCAAAATGCAGAGTCCAGTGAATGATACCAAAATCACAACTTAAAGTAAATATCATATAGTATAACTTAAGAATTCACGCACACATACACCTATCATGAAAAATCAAACGTAAATAACGTCAATCCAAAATTAAATTCACAGTTCTAGAAGATTACACTTAATACTTAGCTCGCGATGGTGGCTATAGGGTGTTTATCGATCCTTACTTGCTTTGCACACTCCACTTAGCTTACTCCCTATTAGCTGAATTGTTAATTAACTATGTACCTAAGAATCACGAGGTCTTTACGGTTTTAGCATAGACTTAGGGACGGAATGGTATGTATATTTGGTAAATTTGAAGTGAGCTTTTGCCTCTCTCCTCACTTAACATCAACTAATAGTCCAAGAGCTTAAGTTTACACTCGAATTTGTTCTTATTCAACCCAATTGACGCACTAATTTAGCGTCCTTAAATCAACCCAATTAGCACTAAAGATTATTTCCATAACTTCCACTTTGCCGGTTACTTTTTTTTGTAAGATATCCCTGACCATCATTTTGATGTGAATGGTCATGTTTCTTATAAATTTATTCTTTTTCTTTTTTTTTCAAATACTCCGGCAAAAGGTTAAAATTAATATATCATCACAATTATGTACTAAATACAAACACATAAAAAATCCCTTCCAATGTTATTTCCCATAACGAAACCCACCACTCCAAACTCAAGCTCAAAATAGGAAGTCTTAGGATTGTGATTTAAGTGTGTGACATATGGAAAGTTCTATAAACTACTTTTTGCCAATAATCGGCGCCTAGGCGTGCTAGGCACCTCTTCCATGACGACTAAGGCGCTAGGCAAAATTGCCTAGCATTTTTACTAGGCATAGGCGGGTGAGGGGCGAGATGATGCTTAGGCTCTCCTAGGCGGCGATTTCTACAGCTTAGCCTTCAAGCCAATTTCTCAATACTTAGTGATTTTTTGTAATACTCGCTGGTTTTGGATAATACTCCGTGTTTCATATTAATACGTAGTGCTTTTATGTAATAATTAGTGTTTTGATATTAATATGTAGTGATTTTATGTTAAACTTAGTTATTTCAAATAATATTCAATGATGTTTTGTTTCACTCAATGATACTCAATAATTTTGCATTAATACTCAGTTAATTTATGTTAATATTAGGTGATTTTAAATAATAATTAGTGATTTCAAATAATACTCAACGATTTTAAAAAATACTCAGTGCTTTTAAACAATACTCAACAAAATCACTACGCAGTGAATAACACAAGTATGACTACTTAGAAATACACTAGTAAAAAATTACTCAATTAATCAACCCGCAAAATCAGTACTCTGAGAATTCGTCAGCAAAATCACTTAGTACTCAAGAAAAATATCTAAGTACTCAGCGAAATTTTGAGTTATTTTGCATGATAATATAATTTATGTGTTAGTATACTGGGAAAAAAATCTCTAAGTAGCTAGAGAGTTCTTCTAGTACTCAACAAATTTGTGAGTTATTTTGCATTAACATATACTTTGTGTGATAATATACTCGACAAAAATATGAGATTTCTTAGAAGAATTCTCTAAGTAAGAATTAACATAAGACTAAAGGAAAAATGACACAAAAAATAGTAGACTAAAACTATACAGCATAATCGCATAATTGAAAAAAATAAAATCCAAAATTAAAGAAATATATAACAAAATTACATTTATTAAATAAATTCAAAATCAATACAAAGAAGAAAAAGAAAAGAAATCACCGAGGATCTACTATTGCTGCCATGTTAGTCGAAGCCATGCCTGCTGCCGGAAACAAACACCTCACAAGAAAAGATGGAAACACCTTGAAGATAACTCTGATTTGTATTGCTAACTCTGATATACTACTCGAACTTCGATCTATTGTTGCTAACTCCAATCGGTTGCAAGTCATAATGCACGCAAAATTCTTGTTGAACGGAAAAAAAATTACAAAACTTAATACAAGTTTTATATTGAATTTTTTTTGAAGGTAAAGAATATGGATATACGTACCACAATCTTCTTTAATGTACTTATAAGAAGAATAAGCGAGCAAAGTTTGTAAAATTTTAGGAGTGGGAGAGAATAAGAGAGAGAGAGAGAGAGAGAGAGAGAGAGAGAGAGAGAGAGAGAGAGAGATGTAAAATTAAGGTTTAATGGTATGTTTTTATTTTTGGGTTGTTATATTTAGTATATATATCAGTAAAATAAATAAAAGTATAATGAGTAGTGGTAAAATAGGTGCGTAGTATTAAATAATATTAGTGAAATTTAGTAAAAAAAGTAGATACATACAGTGTAGTTGGGTTTTAAAGAAGAGGTCTTTAACACCCGTTGTATAAAAATATCTTATTTTAACTTAATATGAGCACACCAATTTTCGGTAATGTGATTCGTCTGGTTTCATTTTCCACATTGAGCTCGACCCTTTTCTAAATTTGTTTCTCTATTGGTGGTTTTCACAGAAAATGTTACGACTTTCGATTAAACATTGTTGTTTTGTCCATTATAAACTTTCGCTTGTCTCTCGTATGAGAGACAAGAAAATGGGCTTTGTTAACCGTGGGTAGTGGCTCAAGGAGAATTGTGATGATGCATTATGTGTTAAAGGCTACGGATTCGAGGATTAGTAAAGCCATCGTGAAAGGTATTGCTGTAGTTAGACGGGGATCTTGATGGCTCTTCGTCAATAGGGCGGAGGTGAGTTTTTGGTTAGATGTTTGGTTGGGGGGCCACTCCTTTATTGATTGTGTTATTTGGGAATGTGGGGGTGGAAGAACGTAAGGGTAAAGTTAAAGATTATGTCCGCGAAGATGGCTCTTGGGATTGGGGTAAATTCCAATCCTTTTTCCCAACTTCAAAACTCTTGGAAATTACGGAAGTTTCGTTGAATAATTGTAGTGAGAGTAGAGATAGGCTATCTTTGACAAGGGAAATTCATGGAATTTATATGTCTAAATCGGCATTGTGTGATTCGGAGATTGCAAATTTGCACCTGGGTAGTAAGTGGGATAGAGTTAGGTAATTAAAGTGTTCTCAGCGTATTAGAGTTCTAATCTGCAGAGCTATTCATGAAAGATTGACAATGTATGGAAATTTAAGTTGGAGAGGGGTTATTGAGTCAGGTATTCGTCCGGTTTGTGGTTTAGCGGAGGAAAACGTTATGCATATTTTTAGAAAGTGCGTCAAGATCAGAGAAATTTGGCAACGGATTCGAGTAGAGGTTAATAGTTATATTGGGCCTGGAACAGGGGTGCAATTAGGCGCTTGGATTTGTAGCTTCCGAGGCAGAGTTGGGGACTTAACCGTGTTAGGTTAATTTTCTGTTAAATAAACTTTAAATAGAAAAAGAAGAGAGCCCAATACTTACTTAATCAAACCAAACATACTTACTTAATCAAACCACACATTGTGGCTAATTTAGAATTGTGGACATTATTATGTCAAATTGTGATCTTATTGGACTAAGTTGGCCTATTTTTGGCCCAACTAAAATGTAAATAGAAAATGGGAAGCCTACACTATATTATTATGGTATTTCTGCTTGAGAATATTGTCCATTTTAATTCTATTCGTACAAATCAAAAGCATAATTGCTCCATTTTACAATATTATAACGTGTGTGTCTATTTAAGAATCGTTGATTTTTATTATATTTGTATGGTCTAGATTAAAAACCTAATTGGTTCATATATAAGACTTTATTAAGTTTGCTTGGATCATTTATCTCATTCTCTTTTTTTTATCCGACACACTTTTTCTTAAACCAGTAGGCTTCTATTCCTTCATATATTTGATAAATTCCTTCTAATTATCATGATAACCACTGGTTATGTGTCTCTGTGTACCTTATTATTTTTTATAGATTTGTGAATTAGATCAGTTACTTATCAATTGTAGCAGTTATTTAAATGGAGAAGGTGATTCAACTCATATACTGTAACAATATACTGTAACAATATTTCGATGAAACCTTTTATATATATCTATATTATATTTCGAAATTTTTCCTAAATTGGTCTGGGAAAAAATAAGTGGTGGCCAGGATCAATTTTGGGAAAAAATAAGTGGTGGCCAGGATGCCCCACTTATTTTTTTATACAAAATACGGTTTAAAAAATTACAAAAAAGAAAAAAACATAACCCTCATTCTCTCGAAACCCTCGAGAGACGCTCTCCTTCTCAAGACAACCGCCGCTCGAAGACCACGGCTCAAAGACCATTCTCTACCACCGCTCGAAGACCATTCACTACCACCGCTCGAAGACCATTCACTACCACCGCCGCTCGAAGACCATTCTCCACCACCACTGCTCGTAGACCATTCTCCACCATCACTGACACCACCGCTCTCGAAGACCATTCACCAACACCGGTAACATCTTTTCCCATTTATTTGTTTCTTCAATTTCATCTTCTTTGTTTTTTAAATCCCTATTTCTGCCGATGAACAAAGTTAGGGTACATTCAGTCGTGATGAAACGGAGTGGTTCTTCTTTATTCTGCTTTAGATCTTCTATTTGTTCATTATATGCAGCTTTTAAAAAACTCTTCTTTCCGGCTATAAAAAAAAGTTAGGGAAATTCGGTCATGACCGATAATAGAAATTCATCAGAAGCTACTTCTTTAGTAGTCTCGAGTGGTGCATTTCTGCTACAGGAAAGAGATATTGCCTCCAAAAACATCAAGGCAAAAATGAAAGATGATAGTTCAAGTGAAAAAGATTCTTATGCCTTAGATAAATTGTTGAACAATCATGATAACTCATCGAGACTAAAAATGCTTGCCAAGTTTCGGTTAGTTCTTCTCTTATCTATAACTCATCACTGATTATCCTCTATACGCATTACTTACTTGATGGCATATATCTGTGCAGAAGGTACAAAGAAAAGAGTGGTCAACTGTTAGGACAAAAAATAAGATGCTTGAGAAAGCACTTAGGGATGTATAGAAGCTGCTTTCAGAATGTACATATTAGTTTTAAATAATTTTGTTTGATTATAAAATATTTATTTTCATATGTTAATAATAATTTATCTTCTTATGCAAAACAAACAGCTAGACCCCCTCCAGTGGAGCTTCATGATGTTGATAATAACAATAATAACAATAATAATAATAATACATCTCCAGCAGTGAAAAAAATATTACCACCTGAAATCAAGAACAAGCTAGCTAAAGTGGCTAGAGTAGCAGTAAATTCTTATTATTTTAACTTTAAATTGTGTTTTAAAAGAAAAGATAAATCTTAATATATTGTGATGAATCTTAACTTCACAAGATTGTTCGTTGAATTATGTGTATCAGATACTTTTACCTTTGTATAAAGTTCGTCTAGAATGTGCTGGTTTTGTTTAGTGTGTTATATTTTAGTGATGTTGTAATTGGGGTATTTTGTTTTTACAGATGAGGTGAAGTTATTAGCGAATGATGTATGGGAGAGTATTTCGAAAAGTATAGGATCGGGATAGTTGACCAAGTCAACCTACAGATAATACAAAAGATGAAAGCAAAGAGAGAAAAGAGGCAAAATGAAGTAAGAAGAATGGCTGTAGTAAATTCTATGCGAAATGCTAAGAGGAAGTTAAGGATTGCAGCTAAGAATAAAGATAATAAGAAAAGGAGAATTACTACAGCTATGAAGGTGGGAAGATGGATCCGTTAGTTAGTTAATTAGTTAAAAGAGAGTGTAGAAAAGAAATTTTGTCAAAAGCTTTTAGGGATTTTTGTTAGCCCCTGCCCAATTAGTTTTCCTTGCTAGCTTTTGGTTAATCTTATGATTTTATTTATTTAAATTATATTGAGTCCCTTTTTTAAATACATGTAGCGTATTAAAATTGTAGGAATTTGCGCCGTCTTTTGAAAGTATTATCCCTCATGAAAGCTCGGGTGATTTGATTATCCAAGTAAGTAAAATTGTTCTTAGTTAAAGTTTCGGATTTGATTGAGGTGCAATGAATTTTTCTCATGTTTTGTGGCTTCGATTTTGCATAGACAGTCACATATGGGACTGCTTCTCCGCTTGGTGTTCCACAACAGGTATATACATACACATAATTACTTATCCCAAAAACGAAAGATATAGGTATACATAGGTATTATTTCTAACAATTTTATTATTGCAGATATAAACTAATATCATATTTTTCTTAATGTAAATTGTATAGGGACCTATATTTACAATTTTTGCTTTTTTTTGCAGGTGTGAATCCATTCTCCACCAATCTTAAGCCGTACTCCTGCATCAGCGGTCCATGTATTAGGTCACCTTTTAATTCAGTTGTTGATAACCTTTTCACATAATATATGGATTTATAGTGAAATTTTCACATAATATAGGGATCTAAGTGCAATTAACTCATGTTTGGCTCTATGCTAAAAGAACAAAGATATCCGATGGAGGACAAAGAGCTTGAAGCGGAGCGGAGTGTAGAAATATGAAAAAGAAGCTTTTTGAAATTCAAAAGGTAATTTTGTTTATTTGTTGCAAGTTTTGGTCAGTTACACGTTCGCTGGTTTTTCAAAAAGATAGTTTTGGCCCCATTTAATAAAAAGGAACATGATCCAAAAGAAAATTTTCGGGCAAAAAAAATGTGATTAAGGCGTCTTAGAGAAACTACTATAGCCATGGAGTACTTAACCACACAATTGCGAAATGAAATGCTGGTAAGCTCTTCAGCTAAAGAAGGATTTAGCCAATAAAGCTAAAAAGGAGAGTACAAATATAAAGCAAGCAATACAGTCACTTGGATTGTTGGAATTGAAACAATACAACAGAAATTCCTCAAAATTGTTTATATAATTTCTCAGCTAAGAACTAGGATCTTTCAGTCTCGGATACAATTATGCAAGAAGATGTCTCAGATAAAGAAATTAGTAGACTTTGTGAATCTCTTTGTCCATAATGGAGTCGAGATGGTTGGTTCAGATGTGCTCAATATGGAACCAATTTGTTGGGTTGAAGGCTAATTTTGATGCATTTGATGTGTTTCTGTATATGATAGCAGTTTCTAATCATAGAGAATGCATAGCAGATAGTTGACTATGTAAAACAGAGAGCTGACTTTATGTACATACTGAAAGTTGAGTTATACCCGAGTCTTTTGGCGCTTTTATGAGGATCTTAAAAAAGATGGTCAGATTTTTTTTACTCATTGGCTGGTTTATTTTCCAGCTTTTTGCATTTTGTTTGTCATACATCCAAGACATTGTTATTTGTCTTTTGAAGTTTACCTTTATGTGTATAAGTATGCTTAAAGGATAATAAATTCTAATTTTTGTTGAAATGTTTTATGAGGTGTGTAACTTAGATTTTGATTGTATAGATGATTTGTAAAGTCAAATGAAACAATTATTAAATACAATGCAATAATTTTGAATATTATTATATATCTTTATTGTATAATTAAATTTATTTTGAAAAATAGAAAAATTATGTGGGATTTTTTTAGAGCAAGTCTTTTTAAGTATAACATGTACTCTTTGATGGCAAGAATCAAATCATATAAAAAAACTCATAAATTATTTTGATATTCAATAGGTGTTGAAACAATATTTGCCAGACATAGTTCATTTCAACAAAAAAGCAAGTCATGCAAGAAAACAAGCATCTTTTGTAACAGATCGATAGACAGAGGATGAGCAGGAGGTTATAGTCTCTTTTGGGTTATCGATAAATTCAATATCTTTTTTCCCTTTGGCTACCAAGTAATAATCAGTTTAAACTGGTTAAGACACTCTGTTTATTCTTGATAGATTTTTTTACCAAAAACCTAAACAAATATATAACCTACTGACCATACATCAATGGAGATTCCACATCCGTCACATTATAATAAAAGCTCGGGTGCTTTCTACCTAAAGCCTGGTATATCATTAATAGCTGAGGCTATGTTATTGAGAAAAAAAACACATGGCTTTAGAAATTGTGTGGGTGCCATTTTTTACTTGCTTGATTTTTTGTCCACTATACATAATTATTCCACAAGCATCTTAGCTCAATTTTCAGTTTTCAAGTAAAATTCACAATGAAAACGAAAACAAGCAATATAAAATGATTAAAAACATATATTATTGATTATATAGCGGAATCATTTAGTCATCGTAAAATTTTTATACTAAATTACTACAAAATATCTCTATAATTGTGAAGTGTCGCGTAACACAAATTAAGTTCTCTTATTAATTATATGATAATTTTTGAAGTCGAGGAATTGTAATAAATTGACAAAAAATATCAAGTTAAAATATGCAAGTGGGTTTTCAGGATAATTAACTGGAGTAGCGAACGTTACACCCAAGGCTATCAAAGTCCGAATAAAGAAATTATATGAGTTGTGACTTCTCTATGCTAATATTATAGTATCTGAATATACATGTGATGTCCAGTGGATAATCTTAAATTTCGTTAAATATCCAATGGAATTTGTGCAATAGTCAAAAAAGAGAGTGATGGAAAATATTTACAACCTAAAAATGATATTTTGTAAAAATGTGTTAGGAAATAAAAAACATAGATCATTACTTATGGGTTAAAATTATTTTTAGGTAAGTTTCATATTTTTCTCTAAAACCAGCAACAACATCTGAAGGTATTTATCCAGTTTACACGTTTTCTTTTCTTTCTTTATACACATAAACACAATTGTTATTAATAGATTCTAATAGAAATAAAAATATGCGTGTATTTTACCGTATCCTCAGGTAAGGGGAATTTTCGCACAATCTATTATAATTTCATAAATTCATTTTAGTGTCTTCGGACGCGAGGGATTTTTTTTCGAACCTGGGTTCGATTCCTGTCAACGAAATTCATTTTTGCTTCAGTGTCTTCAGACACGGGTTTTACCTAGTATATATATATTATAGATGCATGATTTACTTTCACTTAATTTAGGTGGTAATTAGTTTAAAAGAAAACCACATTTATTTGTTATTTTCACCAAATTCTTTTTTTTTGATCTTATGCAATAAGTCTACATTAATTAGGGATAGTAAATTATTTATCTTATCAATCGCATTCCATTTTGCTTTATGTTTGTTGTCTGATCACATACCATTTTTTATTGACAAATAACTTATTACACCTTATAAAAATAGCAGTAATGTTGAGGGAATATTGCACCATTAGTTGTTGTGATTTGTGATATAGATATGTACTGTGTTTCAAAATGATTATTTGCAACAAAATTATTATAAATGGGTTTATCTATCTATTTTACATAAGATGGAGGACTAATGGTAATATAAAATTTTATGACTAGATGATTAACATATATATATTATATGCAATATTTTTCCCTTTTACAGTTACCTTTGGAACTTGAATATTGACACAATACATAAGTTTTTGGAACAGTATTTACTCATGTTACTTTGGTGTCGATGTGGAAAAACTATATATATATATATATATATATATATATATATATATATACTTTGTATGAACGTTGACCATGATATTTCAATTAAAAGTAACGCAACACACTAAAAGTTAAGCTAACTCTCTCTCTCTTAATTCGATGTTAAATCTTTCTGCATTATCTCATTGTATCTTTGATGTTTTCTTGTAAACAAATCGTCTTGACTTGGATAACGGTTGGATTTGAACAGGGTGTTTGTGATCCTTGATCAACTTGTTCTGCTGCTAATTACTATGCTGGGAATTAGTAATATAGAGGACAGCCATAGAGATATGCGCTCCTCCACCACCAACACGACCACCACCTTCATCTACTCCTTCATTGCTCACAATGAGCTCCTCAACTGAGCTTCAAGGCAAATGGCTGGAGTAGAAGGTCCTTTTGGCCATGACATTTCAGTTACGATCTTCAGTTCATGAAAAAATGTTTTCACGTTGTTAAACGATAATTTGAAAAAAAAACTATCATTGATTCATTTTGTAATTCTTAATAAAAAAATTATCATCTTACGGTTTTTACTTGGTGTAACCTAACTTTAATTAATGTAACTGGTCATCATTGAAATCCTTTATTTGGGTCAGAAATTATTTAATTAAGTGAAGCTGATGTTGTCATTTCCAAGATTGTGTTAAAACCTAGGTAGATTAACTGCTTGTTCAAAATTAAATAAATAATTAGATTTAAGATCATCTTTTATTGAAGACTTCATTTCTTTGTTCCGTATTTTCCTCATTTTCCTCATTTTTCTTGTTAAGCTATATAGACGATAGATCTATATTATGGCAGCAGTTAAAGAACTTGAGTTCATTAAGAATAATTAATCTGCCTAGCATCTTTTAAAACACTCAAGCTCCCATTTCTGAAGAAATAAGAAGTATCACATAACAATTTATCTTTCCATAACAATTTATCTTTCCAGTATTATTCTTCCACCTCTTTGCAGATATCTCACAACTGAAATCTGATTACACTAGACAATACCAACGTCGTATGATAAGATCTCATACTATAATTCATATGTAAGAAGAAGATTTCGAGGATAGATTGTCCGAGTAGTAGTTCTTTGTGATTCAAAATTAATTCATTGCGAATCTGTGTATTGTTTTCAAAAGTAAATTAATATCAAAACAGAAAAGAAGCAAATTTGGGGTTCAGGTTTTTCAAAGACTAAGACTGAAGCTAAGTTTCATAGGGTTGGTTCTCAACTCCCTTGAGACTTTAGAATGTGTATCTTTGTGTATATTACACGTTTTACGAATGTCCCACAATGTAATACCATTTTGTGTTGTATACAAAGTTTGAAACTGGCAACCCAGTGCTTCATTGACAAAAAGGAAAAACAAAAGTGATGTTAGGCTTGATCAATTTGATCGTGCTGATGAAGTTAACACCATTATTGCATTATAGAGCTTAAGGAATTGATGAAAGAAAATAAGTTTACACCATTGATATGCATGTAAAATGAAAAATATATATAAGGATGGGTTTACACGAAATTGTCTAAGGGAGGAAGGAATTTTTAGCTCTTCAATATTACAATTTATCAACAACAAAAGGTTAAGACTGTAGTTCTCTCTTTTATACAATTTTTTTTTCTTGTGTTTATCCATCTTTCTTTTCCCCTAATAGTCCTATTTGTCCTTTGGACAAATATAAGCTAAATCCAAGAATAGTAAAATTTTGTGAAATAACATTACTTTATTTACATGATAATACACTTATTTAAAATTTCCAAGTAATGATGAGTATATTGTTAAATTTAAAATTACTAAGAGTATTCAAGTGATGTGCCTACTAAAAACTAAGGTGATGCATAATATTATGGAAAAAATTATGAGAGATAAATACTTTAACTATAATACTACTCACAATTATAACAAAGATCCTAGAGGAAGAGTGTGGATTTTATGGAAGAAGAATGAGATTCATAATCAATCTTATAGAAAAAAAGTATCAAGGGGTGTTAGTAGAAATCAATGAAGTCATGTGTAATAAGAAAATTGTTCTTTGTGCCATTTTTGTAAGTACTGATAAGAAGGAGAGAAGAACTTTATGGAGAGATATGTTAAGATTGAGTAATTGTTACAAGGATAGAGTGTTTGGATGTCTTGGTGATTTTAATATAATATTGAGGATAAAGAATAGGTTATACTGTGATGAAATTGATGAGTATGCGCAACAATTTATTGACTGTGTGGAAGTAGCTGAGCTACATGAACATAAAACATATGGTAACTTTTTTTTGTCGCTTTGTCTGGAGAAATCAAAAGATAAAATCTCTGTTATTAACCGAACCTTTGTTGGAAATGGAATTATTTTTAATACATTAGCAATTTATTTTGAGTTTAGTGAAGATACTTTAATCTATGGAATGAAAAGGATGGGATTAGTTTTTAGCTTTTATTGAAGTGTTCGGTTAGTATTTGGTTAGTGATTTGGACGATGTGAAAAAATAACGTTAATTTATAAGGTTATGGTTGAGTTGGTATTGGATTCTATGGAATACGTAAAACAGGTTTTTCAAACTAAAATAATAATTTTGATGATTATTTTTTGTTGTTAATAGTACATAAGCATGTTATTTTATAATATAATTAACAAAAAAGCATGATATTCTCTAATATAATCAAGAAATTAGTCTCTTTATTTAATTTATATACAATAGGTGGACTACGTATTTTCTCAGAGAAGTACGTATAATCCTATGACTTCCATTTTCACCTAAAACACTAAATCTTGCTTGTAATTTGTATAAATCAATTGTTCTTCCCCTTATCCTACCTAAGATTAAATTGAGGATAGTTCTTTGCGTCCCTATGATATAATTACGCAGTATATTCAAAGCCAAAATTTAAATGATTGAGAATAAAGTTAATCACTCTTCTTAATTTTTTAGGGCATCACCACTTACAAAATTCTATCATCCTGGCATTTTTTAATATAATGTGCACCCAGGTTAAGGTGACATTTGGTTTGTCATGTTCCTTTGATTTTTAAGTTTATTCTAAATAGATATAAAATTATATATAAGATTCACATGACATTTTTGGCTTCTATATATTCTTTGTTGTTAGAAAACATTTACTATGTCAGAGCTTAATACAAAAAATTGAGAAACTTTGAATTACATTTCTTTGGACGATCGGGGTTTTTAATCCCATTTCCTCTAGATTTATCCTTGACAATTGTATTTAATCAACTTTTTTATTACCTAAATTTACATAGTGCCTTCAGGAACAAGTTATATATAGTTGTTAAATAAATCGGATAATAACTTCAAATAAGTTATATACTCCTCCCATATCCATATTTTTCTTCTGAGAGTGCATTTCTTCTCAAAACCCAGAGCTAATGAAATTGCATCAACCTTCCTCTAAACTCATCACAATTTAAATTCGCATTTAATGAAATTAAAAACAATATCTTCACTTGCATGGCTTAATCAAAGTGAATACAAGGATTAATTGCATTATTGGCTTCTATATTATACGAAACTGCGTATGTCATCCACGTGATTCAAAAGATGGAAAATATACCCCTACACTGTTTTATACAATTATATTTAAAATGTACCACAAAGGTATAAATTTTATTTCTCGGAATAACACCAATATTTTGATTTTAGCTGTTGTTGGAGAAAGGAGTTTCTCCAGCTTCTACTTCTCTCTACCTCTTTGCTACCTTCTGAAAGTTGGAAAATATAAAGTGTACTAAAAAATAGGACTGAATAGCTTATATAATAAGTAAAACCGGATTGAGCCCTAATCTTATTTAATTGAATGATTAAGGGTCCAAGTCCAATTAGTAATTCATGAATCTGCTGTACACATTTCAGTAAAATAGGCGTTACTTTCACGTCGTAAGTCCAAATCACCTTTTTTCACTTCTCAATTCGAGCGAACTTAGAGGCGCACCTTTTTCATTTGAACCACCAAGACTGGATCAGCACCGTTTGGGCTCGTAAATATATGGAAGTGATGACTTTCTAGTTTCTTATGCTCCTCTTCATCTCTTTGAGTGGTAATTTTTGATATTTTGACTCCTCCTTTTGATCTAAGTCTTTATAATTCACTTCTCTTCCTTATATCGTTGCTTACTAAAATCCATGTACCTAATAAATTCATACTAAAATACACAAATTAATGCACAAAAACTCTAAAAATGCAATTATCATAATTATGAAGGGAGAAGGTGCAATATGACAAAATAAGCTCGAACGTCTATCTAATAAGTCCAAATTACCCCTGAAATAATTTCTCCTAAGGGAATATATTTATCACACAAAGGGAAACATCAAGACCCCCAACTCAAACCTTTGTCGTCCCGACAAAGTAAACCCAAAAATAGAGGTCTTAGGTGAGACGCAAAATACAGAGTCCAGTGAATGATACCCAAAGCACAACTTAAAGTAAATCTCATATAGTATAACCTAAGAATTCACGCACACATACACCTATCATGAAAAATCAAACATAAATAACATCAATCTAAAATTAAATTCACAGTGCTAGAAGATTATAATTAATACTTAGCTCGCGATGGTGGCTATAGGGTTTTCATCGATCCTTACTTGTTTTGAATGCTCCACTTAGCTTACTCCCTAAGAATCACGAGGTCTTTACGGTTTTAGTATAGACTTAGGGACGGAATGGTATGTAAATTTGGTAAATTGGAAGTGAGTTTTTTGTCTCTCTCCTCACTTACCATCAACTAACAGTCCAAGAGCTTAAGTTTACACTCGAATACGTTCTCATTCAACCCACTTGACGCACTAATTTAGAGTCCTTAAATCAACCCAATTAGCACTAACGATGATTTCCATAACTTCCACTTTGCCGATCACTTTTTTTTTGTAAGATATCCCTAACAATCATTTTGATGTGAATGATCATGTCTCTCATAAATTTGTTCTTTTTAATTTTTTTAGAAAGACCTCGGAAAAAGGTTAAAATTAATATATCATCACAATTGTGTATTAAATACAAACACATAAAAAATTCCTCCCAATGTGATTTTCCATAACGAAAGCCACCACCCCAAACTCAAGCTCAAGATAGGAAGTCTTAGGATTGTTATTTAAGTGAGGGTCATATGGAAAGTCCTATAAACTACTTTTTGCCAATAATCGGCGCCTAGGCGAGCTAAGTACCTCTTCCACGACGACTAAGGCGCTAGGATAAATCGCCTAGCATTTTTACCAGGCATAGGCGGGTGAGGGGCGAGATGACGCTTATGGTCTCCTAGGAGGCGATTTCTACAACTTAGACTTCAAGCCAATTTCACAATACTTAATGCTTTTTTATAATACTCGCTGATTTTGGATAATATTCTGTGATTTATGTTAATACGTAGTGCTTTTATGTAATAATTAGTGTTTTGATATTAATATATAGTGATTTTATGTTTAACTTAGTTATTTCACATAATATTCAGTGATGTTGTTTTATACTCAGTGATACTCAACAATTTTGCATTAATACTCGGTGAATTTATGTTAATATTAGAAAATTTTTAAATAATACTCAGTGATTTCAAATAATACTGAACGACTTCAAAAAATACCCAGTGCTTTCAAACAATACTTAACAAAATCACTACATAGTGAATTTAACACAAGAATTACTACTTAGAAATACACTAGTAAAAAGTTACTCAAAGAATCAACCAGCAAAATCACTACTCGAAGAATTCATCAGCAATATCACTTAGTACTCAACAAAAATATCTGAGTACTCAGCGAATTTGTGAGTTATTTTGCATGATAATATAATATGTGTGTTAGTATACTGGGAAAAAAATCTCTAATTAGTTAGTGAGTTCTCTACTCAACGAATTTGTGAGTTATTTTGCATTATCATATACTTTGTGTGTTAATATACTCGACAAAAATCTAAGATTTCTCAGCAAATTCTCTAAGTAAGAATTAACATAAGACTAAAGGAAAAATGGCTCAAAAAATGGCAGACTAAAACCATTCAATATAATCGCATAATTGAAAAAATTTAAATCCAAAATTTAGGAAATATATAACAAAATTACATTTATTAATAAAATTTAAAATCAATACGAAAAAGAAAAAGAAAAGAAAACATCGAGGATCTACTGTTGCTGCCATGTAAGTCGAAGCCATGTCTGCTACCAGAAACAAACACCTCGCCAGAAAAGATGGAGTTGTGCAAACACCTTGAAGATAACTCTAATTGGTATTTCTAACTCTTATCTACTACTCCAACTTGGATCTATTGTTGGTAACTCCGATTTGTTGCAAGTCATAATGCACACCAAATTCTTGCTGAACGAAAAAAAAAAATCACAAAACTTAATACAAGTTTTATATTGAATTTTTTTTGAAGGTAAAGAATATGGATATACATACCACAATCTTCTTTAATGTTCTTATAAGAAGAATAAGTGAGCAAAGTTTGGAAAATTTTAGGAGTGGGAGAGAGAGAGAGAGAAGGGGGATGTAAAATTAAGGTTTAATGGTATGTTTTTTATGTTTGAGTTGTTATATTTAGTATATATATCACTAAAAAATAAAAAAAATTAGTAAGAAAGTAGATAGATAAACTGTAGTTGGGTTTTAAAGAAGAGGTCTTTAAAACCAGTTGTGTAAAAATCTCTTATATTAACTTAATATGAGCACACCAATTTTTGGTAATGTGATTCGTCTGGTTTCATTTTCCACCTTGAGCTCCACCCTCTTCTAAATATGTTCCTCTATTGGTGGTTTCCACAGAAAATGTTACGACTTTCGATTAAACATTGTTGATTTGTCCATTACAAACTTTCGTTTGTCTCTCATGCGAAAGACAAGAGAATGGGCTTTGTTAACTGTGGGTAGTGGCTCAATTAGAATTGTGATGATGCATTATGTGTCAAAGGCTACGGATTCGAGGATTAGTAGAGCCATCGTGGAAGGTATTGCTGTAGTTAGACGGGGAACTCGATGGCTCTTGGTCAATGGGTCGGAGGTGAGTTTTTGGTTAGATGTTTGGTTGGGGGACCACCCCTCAATTGATTGTGCTATTGGGAATGTGGGGTTGGAAGAACGTAAGAGTAATGTTAAAGATTATGTCGACGAAGATGGCTCTTTGGATTGGGGTAAATTCCGATCCTTTTTCCCATCTTCAAAACTCTTAAAAATTACGGAAATTTCGGTGAATAATTGTACTGAGAGTAGAGATAGGTTATCTTTGACAAGGGAACTACATGGAATTTATACGTCTAAATCGGCATCATGTGATTCGGAGATTGCAAATTTTCGCCTGGGTATTAAGTGGGATAGAGTTTGGAAATTAAAGTGTCCTTAGCGTATTAGAGTTCTAATCTGCATAACTATTCATGAAAGATTGGCAATGCGTGGAAATTTGAGTCGGAGAGGGGTTATTGAGACAGCTAAGCGGAGGAAAACATTATGCATATTTTCAGAAAGTGCGTTAAGATCCGAGAAATTTGGCAACAGATTCGAGTAGAAGTTAATAGTTATAGTGGGCCTGGACACGGACACAGGGTCGAATTAGGCGCTTGGATTTTTAGCTACCGAGGGAGAGTTGGGGACTTAACAGTGTTAGGTTAATTTTTGGTTAAATAAACTATAAATAGAAAAAGCAGAGAACCCAGTACTTACTTAATCAAACCAAACATGATGGCTAATTTAGAATTGTGAATATTATTATGTCAAATTGTGATCTTATTGGACTAAGTTGGCCTATTTTTTACCCAAGTAAAATGTAAATAGAAAAAGAGAAGCCTACACTATATTAATATGATACTTCTGCTTGAGAATATTGTCAATTTTTATTCTATCTGTACAAATCAAAAACTTAATTGGTCCATTTTATAATATTATAACGTGTCTATTTGAGAATTGTTGATTTTTATTATATTTGTACGGTCTAGATTAAAAACCTAATTGGTTCATATATAAGTCTTCCTTAAGTTCGCTTGGATCATTTATCTCATTCTCTCTTTTTTATTTGACACACTTTTTCTTAAATTAGTAGGCTTCTATTCCTTCTTATATTTGATAAATTCCTTCTAAATATCGATCACGGTTATGTGTATGTGTGTACCTTATTCATGCTAGATTTGTAAACTTTATGTTTTATAGATTTGTGAAATAGATCTGTAAACTTAACCAATTGTAGCAGTTATTTAAATTGAGAAAGTGATTCAACTCATATACTGTAACATGTATTTCGATGAAACCTTTTATATATATTATAGATTCATGATTTATTTTCACTTAAATTAGGTGGTAATTAGTTTAAAAGAAGACCACATTTACTTTTTATGTTCAACAAATTCTTTTTTACGATCGTATGCAATAAGTCTACATTAATTATGGATTAGTAATGTTAAGGGAAAATTGCACAATTAGTTGTTGTGATTTGTGATATAGATATGTAGAGTGTTTGAAAATGATTATTTGCAACAAAATTAAAATAAGTAGGTTTATCTACTATTTTGCAGAAGACGAGGACTAATGGTAATAAAAATTCTTATGACTAGATGAATAACATATAAATTTTATATCCAATTTTTTCCCTTTTACTTGTTACCTTTGGATCTTGAATATTGACACAATACATGGGTTTTTGGAACACTGTTTACTCATCTGACTGGCGATGTGGAAAAACTTGGTATATATACATACATATATATATATATATATTTGTATGATTGTTGACCATGATATTTCAATTAAAAGAAACGCAACACATTGAAAGGTAAGCTAACTCTCTCTCTCTCTCTCTCTCTCTCTCTTTCTCTTAATACGTTAAATCTTTTTGCATTATCTCATTGTCTTTTGATGCTTTTTTGTAAAAAATTCGCCTAACTTTGAAAATAGTTGGATTTGACAGGATGTTTATTATATTTGTAACTTTGTGAGTATATTAATAGACTATTTTGCGTAATGCAGGGACAAATTTATGATTTCAAACAAAAAAAAAGTTTAATTATAAGAGTACTCACATATGAGCTGTGTTCTTGAAATTCTCCTCATTACAAAATTATATAACGAGAAAAATAAGGTCCGACGAAGTTAGATTCTTTGCAGACATAAATATAACCTGAGACATAAATCTCACAAACACATGAGAAAAAGAATTAAGAACTTTACCAAAAAGAACATCAATTACCACAAAGAAATGCAATGGTTGGATTTGAACCGAATGTCACCGCTTGGAATTAGTGATATGCGCTCCTCCACCACTAACACCACCACAACCTGCACCTCATCCTCGGCTACTCATAATGAGCTCCTCAATTGAGTTTCAAGGCAAATGGCTGGAGTAGAAGGTCTTGTTGGCCATGACATTTCAGTTAGGATCTCCTGTTCATGAAAAAATGTTTCATGTTGTTGATTGATTATTTGAACAAAAAACACATTGATTCATTATGTACTTCTAATTCAAAATTTTATCATCTTTCGGCTTTTACTTGTTTTAACATAGCTTTAATTAATGTAACTGGTCATTATTGAAATCCTTTATTTGGGTCGGAAATTATTTAATTTAGTAAAGAATTGGTGTTGTCATTTTCATGATTTTGTTAAAACCCTGGTAGATTACCTGCTTGTTCACAGTGGAAAAAATAATTAAATTTAAGATCATCTTTTATTGGAGACTTTCTTTCTTTGTTCCTCATTTTCCCCATTCCTTGTTAAACTATATGATATACCTTAATTAATAGACAATAGATCTATATTATGGACGTAGTTAAAGAAGTCGAGTTCATTAAGAATAATTAATATGTCTAGCATCTTTTACAACACTCAAGTTCCCATTTCTGAAGCAATAAGAAGTATCACTTAACAATTTAATCTTTCCAGTAATATTCTTTCACCTCTTTGCAGATATCTCACCATGCCATTAAGTGTAAATTAGAAAATCAGTTGGATGAAATATGATTTCACCAGACAAAACCAATGTAACATGTAACGTATAGGCATTGTAGGCCAGAATACTGTTACAAAAAATTGTATCATAAGTATAACTTTATATACAATTAAACAGGTGAGAGATTATGGCGAGAGTAGACAAGCAAGACCCTGGATAATTGATCATGTGCCGTAAGAAAATGAAGATAAGTTTATCACCCAAAAGAGAAGAGTTTGTGCATGATGACTTAATTTTTGAGATCTTGACATTTTTGCCTGTAAATTCTGTGCTAAGATTTAAATGCGTGTGCAAGTCATGTAATATCAGGACTCAGGAAATAGATTTATTCAGAAACATAAGTGTCGGAGTAAATTGCAGACTTTTAATGAAGAAATAAATGAATCAAATGGCCGTGAGGAAACATTCCAACTGATACATAGCAATAATTGCTTAGTGCTGGAGAAAAGTGAAAAAAACTGGTAAGTATCGTATAAGAAACCCGGCTACTAAACAAGCTCTTCACGTGTTGGACGATTCAGCGGAACAAGGGAGCTGGCGAAGCATGAAAATGGGTTTTGTATCATCAACTAATAACTATAAGTTGATTTGCGTTCACCATAAGAAACATACAACTTATCAATATGGTATTAAAATGTTAAATGTTGGAACTGATTTTACTTGGAGACCTCTTCAGATTACTCTCACTAGTGATAATGGAAGAACAATATATTGGCAATTTATCAAAGAGGACATTCACATTATACAATTCTGTAAAGATCACGTGGAAAAAAGTGAGATAATTAGAATAAAGTTAAAAGACGATAGTTTCGTTAAAATAAAGCTATCTTGGGGTTTTCAAACATGCGGAGATAGGTTCACAAGGTTTATTTGGGATCGGAAAATGTCACTCGGGTTTATAATCGAAGAAAAGCTTCACGTGTGGGTATTGGAGAATTTGGATAAAAAGACATGGTCAAATAAAAAGACTATCCTATTGGATTTTATCAAGGATTATCCAAATTCTAATATGAATTTTTATGTGCATGTCGAATCAAAGAGCCTAATGTATGTTTTTTACGATAATAATGAGATGCTAGCATATGATATTATCTCCAAGAGACAACAACCTTTAAAAGCACTTCCAGGGAAAAAGATATACAGTCTGGTTCCTAGTCTAATATCCTTAAAAAGAATGGTTTCGATCGCTGCTATAGAGCCAAACATGGTATAACTGATAAGTGTTTCTTATGTTATAAGCCTGTTAAAGAAGCCATAGCTTTTATTGTTTGTAAACTATTAAATGTTTCCTTATAATTTAAGTATCCAACTAAAGTACTGAAGTTATATAAATTTTGTTTATGTTAGAATTTGCTCTGATATTTTTATATTTTTTTCCTGACACTTCAAAACCGACACTATTAGACAAGACCCTGCAAATTCAGACGATATTGAACCCTCCTATTCTCGATTCTTAAACCAAATTTTTTTTATGTTAATTTTTTTGGTTTAAATAAGTTTAGAAAATATAATTTATCTTTTAAACTGCATAGAATAAAATTGCCTAAAATCCCTGACATTCAGAGGAACCTTATCACTCAGGTAACACCTAATACCTTCTTTAGAACATTAGGAAAAGTAGATAACTGATTTGTTTTGATTAACTTCAAAGTATAAGGGGTTTGTTTGCAAGATTTATTACTACATGTCCTTTCTGCACGTTTACAAAACGAGGGGTATGCCTTTTACTCAACAAAAAAAGGTGTATCCGACTCTACGAAATGACTAAAATACCATCGCCCACAAAATTTATTTACTAGGGTTTATACACTAAGATATTTATGGAAATTTTTCAATTTGGCCTCCTTATTTGTAGCAATTTTGGTTCTGTTTTTTCAAGATTGTGCAATAGGTATGCTTTTGACCTATTTTTATATTTGTTGAAGTTTTTTACAAGATATCATTCAATTGGTCTACCAATTTGCTATAATGTTGAATAAGGATTTACAAGTGTAAGCTAATGGTTGTAATGATTAGAGTTGAAAATATGTTATTATTTCTATGGGGTGAATAGTTGTGTATCTTGATAGCATATAGGATCACCTCGATTTTTGAGTTTGATACTAAGATTCTTTAGCTGGACGGCGAAATACTTTTATTTTCTACAATACTGTCATTAAACTCAGACTTCAGGGTGATTGGCAGGGAGAATGAATAAATCTCCCACTTTTCTGTTTCACGAAATATTATTACCTTCATCAACCATGAATCCGAAGGGATCTTTTCATATATTTTCTTGAAAAACACAGTTCCATCTTAGAGCTTCAAATCAATTTCACTGCAAAATAGGGGAGAAAATTATGATAACTTTGGTGACTCTAGATACTCAATTATAAGTGTGGCTTACAGTTGAAAAGTGCACCATTATATGGACAATCATACCTCCTCAGCTCCTCTCCCTTTTTCAAGAGTTTCTTTAGTACCTTTTCGTCTTCGGCTTAGAAATAATTTTCCATGAAACTAGTTCAAAAAAAAGGTACTTCACCTTCATCATCCACAAGAAGCTTTCTATTATATCCAAATGTATCTATGCCAAAAAAAATCGTAACTCGGTAATCAAAACTCCAACAACAAGAAGTCGTTCGAGAACTTGCATAGTGGTTTCACTGTCAAGAGAACCTTTTCGCCCTTCTTTCATTGTATTAACAACTCTCACATTAGAAGGGCAAAAAACATTTGTCTCATATGTTTAGTACTTCTTTTCGATACCCTTCAAAAACATACAATCTCTCACAGTGAACTCCACTCCACGGGATTTCAAAACAAGCGTCCCATCTTCTAACCAAGCCTCGTATTTTATTACAACAAAGAATATAGGATTAATTTTACCGAACCCTTAGTATTATCTGAAATATGAGTCCATTTATCCCTATGCAAAAAATTATGGGCACTAGAGGTCCAATGATGTGAAATGATTGAAAAAATCTCTGAGCTGTTTGAGCACCTAATAGAAAGACGTGAAATGACTAAAAAAATTATAAATTGGTTTAAGTGACAAAGAACACATACCAAAGAAATCTTCAAGATTTTTAGGATTTAACTACTCAGAACTAGAGAATGGTGTTTGGTGGTATTGTTGGAGGAGTTCCAGTTTCTCCATATTCATGTTCAGGAGGTATTGAGAAAAGTGACTTAATTTAATCAATGCTCCCACGTGCTTACAAACATCAAATTAATATTAATATTCTTAGTCTTGAAAAGGTATTAAATTTCCTTGACTCTCGTTTAAATTTCATCATCATTGCTTGGATTCTCCGAACCTTTAACTTCCTTAAGTAGCTTCTTAGTGTCAGTCAAGTTCAAGAGACACAAAAATTGTTGATTTTGACTAGGTGAGATATATTATGTCGCTTCATATGAAACCTTTCATATCCAGCCATAATATGGGAAACATGATCTTTACATCAGACATACCACATAATTAGATCTTAGGTGGTGATTGAGATTCCTATCTCACGTGTCATTCTTTATGTATACGTGTATGCTAGATTTTGTAAAGTATAAAAAACATGTTTTTCCTTCATTTTAATTATATCTTCCTGTATTTTCAAAGGCAAACTTATTTGTTGACTCCTTCCTACTCCTACTTACAAAAGTAACTCTCTGATAGGTTTTACAGTCATTTTCTTTATGTAATATCCTCAAATTCTAATTATGGTCAAAGAAATTATATTGGGATGTTGGTTTTCATCTTTTATATTATTTAAAATTTTAGAAGGTTATTTTTGTAATTTTGAAATAATGATAATATAAGGTTTTTAACCTTCCAATTAGGGGGAACATTATTTATCATTTTTTATGATTTTTTAGAGGGAGATAGGAAAAAAATGGGGAAAGAAAAGAACGGGAAAAGAAAACGGAGGGGACCAGATCATCTTCTAGGGAAACCCTGATAAAATTTGGCAGCCTTCATCAAAGCACATAGGGGGATAATAGGAAATATGGATTCAGAACGAGACAAAGATCATTAATTTCAGGTTTTAAGAGAGTTGTTCTTGAACAGTATCACTTCTCATATTTTAAAATGTGTCATTTGTAAGTACTAATTATCTATTCTCTTATTCTAGATATGTCTTTCTTTAGGAATTATTTATCGATGTTCATTAATATTTTTGTAGTCTTGTTCTTCATGAACTTTCATCAGAAATAAACTCTAATGGACATTATAATCGTAGTATATTATTGCATATGTTATGAGAGAGGTGCACATATTACTCAGCTTTTGACCGCTTCTACACGGGTTAAATATAGTTTTTGACTTTGACCGATGCACGGATTAAATGCAGTTTTTGATAGTCATTGTACAAATAATTGCAGTCTTGACAAAAGGTCACAATTTTTGTAAGATAACATGGTATTGGGTTAATGATACATTTGTTTCAATCAGTATCATTGTTTCTTTTTGTTTTTTTCATCTGCAAATCCTTAGAGTCAGATACATTATCGATAGACCAATCACTCTTTGCAAATCAGACTTTGACCCACAACGAGGGAAAATTAATACTTGGTTTTTTCTATCCAAGTAATTCAACATGATCAATATTAGTATATTGTACAAGAATATACAAGTTAGAACTGTTGTTTCGGTGGCTAATATAGAAACCCCTATTCATCAGCCTCCCAATAGTAACTTTCACCTACTATTATCTAATGAAAGTCTAAGTCTTCTCAATAACGAAAAAAGAGCACTTTGGAGAACTAATTTAACCTTGGCAACCTCAAATACCACGGAAGCAGTACTTCTTCGAAGTGGAAATTTGTTGTGAGAGATGGTGGTGTACGGAATGTACTTTAATTCTGGGTTATATTGTTTTATATTTGTATTTTCCCTTTCCTTTGGAGATATTAAGATATCACGTTGCTCATTTTGTTATTATAATTCTTCTTTTAAAGCGTGGGAAAGTAAGATCTCACGTATAGAAATCTCATGAAAGATTCATTGGTTTTAGAAGCTTAGGTTTGGAGTTCTTCGTTTGTACGTAAATTTATTTATTTATTTTTTTGATAATTCTTGTATATTAATATAAAAGTTTTCAAATAATATGGAAAGTTATGAACAAGTATTAGCCTTTTGTTTTACTCAATAATCTCTTTCCAGGTTTGAATCAAGGTTTATTTAGTGAGGTGATCCTAAACATATAACCTTTTGATTTACTCTAAAACCCCTTTGTAGGGTTGGGTCGACATTTATTTCATGAGGTGATCATAAAGATCTAACCTTTTGTATTACTCAAAACCCAATTTCAAGGTTTAATCGAGGTTTAATTTATGAGGTGATCATAAAGATCTAACATTATATTTTACTGGACAAACCCCTTGAAGGGTTGGATCGAGGTCCATCCTATGAGGTGATCATATCTAACATTTTGTTTTACTCAAAAATCCCTTTGCAAGGTTGAATCGAGGTTTATTTTACGAGGTGATCATAAAGATCTAACATTTTAGTTACTCAACAACCCCTTTCCACGCTTGAATCGATGTTTATTTTGCGAGGTGATCATAAAGATCTAAACTTTTCTTACTCAATAACCCCTTTCCAGGGTTGGACCGAGGTTTATTTAATGAGGTGATCATAAATGCCTAACCTTTTGTTTTACTCGACAACCCTTTTGCAGGGTTGGATAAATGTTTACCTTATGAGATTATCATAAATATATAGCCTTTTGTTTACTAGACAACCCAATTTCATGGTTGGATCGAGTTTTATTTAATGAGGGGACCATAAAGATCTAACCATTTGTTTTACTCGATAACCCTTTACAAGGTTGAATCGAGGTTTCTTTTAAGGGGTGATTATAAATATCTAACCCTTTGTTTTACTCAACATCCTCTTTATAGTTTTATATGAAGGTTTATCATTAGTATCTAACCTTTTTTTAACTCGATAACCTATTTGAAGTGTTGAATCGAGGTATATTTTTGTAAGGTGATCACTGGGATCTATGTTTGGTACTCGCCAATCTGTCCTAGAGACTGATTCGAGGTTTGGCAAGGGTGGATTTTCAATACTATGCTCTGAACTCGAAAACTTGTCTTAGTAACTTGAGTCAGGTTTTGACTAGGGTGTCTTTTCAAGCCTACGCTTTTGAATCAGCAACCCGTCTTAGAGATTGATTGAGGTTTAACTAGGTCGACTTCCCTATACTACACACTAGACTCAACAACTTGGCTTAGAGGTTGAGTCGATTTTTATCTAAGGTAACCCTTAGGCCTACACTTTGGACTCGACAACCTATCTTAGAGCTTGAGTCGAGGTTTGACCAAGGTGACCCTTAGGCCTACGCACTAGACTCGACAACTTGTATTAGCGATTAAGTTGAGGTTTTATCAAGGAGTCTTGGACTCAATAACCTATGTAAAGGGTTTAATTTAGGGCTTAACACTATGGACCCTTAGACTTATAATCTAGACTCACTTGGGTAAATCGAGGCTTGACCAGGGCAACCATTTAAGTATCACTTTTCTTGACTTGACCCCATGCATGAGGGTTGAGTCGATTTTTGTCAGTTTGGCTTGTTAGGTCTAGCGTTAAGAACAAGCTTTTCCTATCGACTTGTAATTTACTTAGCAAGCTCGAACAAGAATTTGCATACTCTGATACATTCATGGGTGGTTTTAGTTGATTAAATGCATTACTATATGTATATTAGCTAGTTTATTTCTATGGGTGAATAGTTTTGTACCTTGACAATATAGAGGGTCACCTCTAATTTTGAGTTTGATACTCTGGATTATTATCTACTAAGATTCCTAAGTTGGATGGCGAAGACTTTTATTTTCTTCAAGACGTCGTAGAAATCGGACTTTAGGGAGAATATCCGCGTTGCTAAGGCTTGGCTGGGAGAACGGATAAAGCTCTCACTTTATTTTTAATCAAAAACTGTTTTTGGCTTTCTTTTTTCACACTATGATATATCAATGAGTTGGGTAACCACGTATTTCCCACAGACGATGCCAATATGATTTGACAAATTTTACAAAACACAATTTGAAGTGAATTTTATGGAGTTTGTGGGGATATTTGAAAAATTATATTACCGACAAAATAACATCCAAGGGGTGAGAGTACACGTAAGGGGTAAGATATGTACACGTATCTTAAGAAATAACAGGTGATATATTGTTAAGAATAATAACACAAAAGAGTACATTGATCTTTATTCCATAAGTTGAGGTGTAAAAATACTTGATTACATTGGTTGTCTCCCTTCTTTGTTCTATATAAATATTCATCTATTTATAGGAATCCAATTAAGTTGGTCTCTTCCGCAAGGACCGAAACATAAGTTCTAAGTAGTGATTACTTAGGTCGTTGCTAGGAAGACCACGATCGCCCATCCTCGACCTCGACCTTCCTTTTATACAAGTAGTTTCTAGATACGTGATCTCCATCCCCTTCATGTCAACCTTCTGTTACCAATATGTTGCTCAAATAGTTCTACCTGAAGCCAATGTGGCATCTGTTATAACCTATATAACACGATTCGAGATAAGTGGTATATTATCCCTGTCAGGCGTATCACGCAGAATTGGAAGCAATATTGGTTGGGCTTCAAAAGATCTCAATATTGTGTTTATTGAGATTAATTTGTGAAGATACAGACGTTAGTGAAGGAAAATGGAATCTATGAAAGTCGTCTTGATACGACACTTAAGGCGTGCAAGAAGTGCTAGTAAACCGTTTGAACTTTGGGTTAATTTACATCTATTATGAGTAAAATATGTGTGTCGATTGGATGGGAAAATGGTGTTCGTGATAAAAATTTCCCAGGTATAAAGCTACACTTATTTACATATGATACAAACAAAGAGAATGTATAATCTTCCATGAAAATTTGATGTTTTTTTATGATGCATTCTTTAAACTTAAATTGAAATAGCTTGATGTTAAAACTATTTTTCTTTTACAAGGTTAATTAAAATAGATTATTATAATGACACGGCCATGAGGGATTCTCAATGATACAATGTTTGAACATTTGTGTTTAAAATAGTCACACAAGTATTAGTATAAGAGATTTAACTTCATTGTGATAAGTCTGGGTTTGTTAGTATCGAATATGATAGATGTTTATATTTTACTTTTTTGTATAAGTGTGTTGTGTATATCCTTTAGCATGTTGATGATATTAAATTAATAAGTAGCTCTATTAATTAAATCAGCAAAGAAAAACAAGAATTTCTTTTTGGATTTGACATGAATGATATAGGTAGTGCTAAAAGGATATTGACTTGAAGCAAAACTTACTACTAATATTGTGTACGATGGCTTGGAATTGCAGAGACACTAAGGGTTATATGGAATAGGCAATACAAATTTATATTTAATCAAACTATTCGATCTCCTCGGAATTATGGGCTAAGAAAGGACACAATGCGATTGGCTATGGATTTTGCATTAGCATGGGGAAGGAGCGTCACAGTGCAGTTGTTGTTTCCGTAAAAAGTTATTTAATTCGATGAGTAAAATCATATGGTCGCCTAAAGCTTAATGTGGATGCTAGTTGCGGCTTGGTTGAGAGAAAAAATGGGATAGGTAGTATACTTAGAGATGGGGATGGATCATTTGTAGCTAGGTTTTTCGGGCCTTGTGAGGTAAAATCTCCTCTTAACTAAAAAAGTTTATCACTTCATTATGGACTGAGATGGGCGGTGAAGCAATGAATTAAGGATTTTCGCAGTGAGACTGACTCGAGGAAACTTCACGCGTTAGTGAAGGGCGGTGCTAGCTCAAAGAGTTGGACTTACACTATAAGGCTTAGTTGCACTAAGATTCTCATAGAACACCCAAATTTTAAGATGAATTATATGTATCGTGAGGCAAATGATTGTGCAGACGTGTTGTCGAGAAAAAAGAGAAGGCATGCAAATCCTAAGTTCATTTTATACTCTACTTGAATGTATTCGTTAGTTTTTTATTAACTAACAGCTTTCAAAGCTTCTCATGTATGAAAAAAAATATTAGTTCTGACTATTGAAAATGATAAAAAGAAAATTTTATGCTAAAACTTTATTAAAGACCATATCTTTGAAAAAATTGCTGATCAGCGAAATGTTAACGGTGATTAATCAATTGTATTCGAGTTTACATTAGGTAAGAACCGTATATCTTAGAAGTCTTAATTATAGTTTGTTATTGCACTTTCTACTACTTAGTAATGATAATAAGGAACTACTCAAACCATATGATGAGTATATTGATATAACCGTTCATTTAAGAAAATTATCTCGTTATATGGGTTATTAAAAGAGGATGGACTGTTTCTTTTCCTTCCTACTATATTTATGATAGACGGTCTGGTATTTATCATAGCAAGAATTGTGTTACTTGTGTATATCATGAAAAAACAAAATGCATTGATAATAAAAAAAATTATTGTATAAGGAGTTTGGTAGATAATGGTAAGATTAAAGTTGTTAAGATTTTACTAAGGAGATGGTATCAAATATGGAATTATGTAACTTTTTTTTTGAATACATATGAGAGCCACTTTGGACTCGGAATTATTTTGACTCAAGTAAAATTCGATCCCAGGACTATGTAACTTTCATTAAAAGTAAACATTACTTCAATTTGTTGTTTGTTAAGATTATGATTGTAAAAGTATAAATGTATTATAGTATGATTTCGTGGTTATTAGGAGATGGTTGTAACAGAAAGATTATTGATTAAAATGCCGAATTGTGATTTTATTAGACCAAAACCGTGTTAGGCTAATTTTGGTTAAGTAAACTGTAAAAAGAAAAAGCAGAGATCCCAGGACATACTTAATCAAACCAAACATTATGGCTAGTTTAGCATTGTGTCAAATTGGGATCTTATTGGACTAAGTTGGCCTGATTTTTGGCCCAAGTAAAATGTAAATAGAAAAAGGAAAGCCTACACTATATAATTATGACACTTCTGTTTGAGAATTGTCAATCTTTATTCTATTTGTACAAATTAAAATCTTAATTGGCCCATTTTACAAGATTATAACGTGTCTATTTGAGAATTGTTGATTTTTATTTATTTTGTATGATTCAGATCAAAAACCTAATTGGTTCATATATAAGACCTTCTTATGTTTGGTTGGATCATTTATCTCATTCTCTCATTTTTATCTGACACACTTTCTCTTAAATCAGTAGGCTTCTATTCCTTCATATATTTGACAAATTCCTTCTAATTAACGTGATCACCACTGGTTATATGTCTGTGTGTACCTAATTCATACTAGATCTATAAACTTTGTGCTTTCTGGGTTTGTGAAATACATAGTGTATTTAACCAATTGTAACAGTTATTTAAATGAAGAAGGTGATTCAACTCATATACGGTCAGGTATTTCGATAAAACCTTTTATATATGGAAAAATCTTTCATCCAATATTGGATGATCCTACACCAATCATATTAATACACATACCCCATGTTTTAAACTTGCAAAAATAACTAAATTATTAGTCTAATGATATGTGTTTTTTTATAATAATCAATGGTAGTGATATGATATTGGACTATCCAATATTGGATGGAAGTCTTACCCTTTATATATATATTACAGATTTATGATTTACTTTCACTTAAATTAGGTAGTAATTATTTTAAAAGAAGACCATATTTACTTTTTATTTTTACCAAATTCTTTGTTACATCTTATGCAATAAGTCTACATTAATTATGGATTAGTAAATTATTTATCTTATCAATCGCATTTTGCTTTATTGTTTGTTGTCGTAACACATACCATTTTTTATTGACAAACAACTTATTACACCTTATAAAAGTAGCAGTAATATTGAAGAAAAATTGCACCATTAGTTGTTGTGATTTGTGATATAGACATGTAGTGTGTTTCAAAATGATTATTTGCAACAAAATTAAAATAAATGGGTTTATCTATCTATATTGCATAATACTAGGACTAATGGTAATAAAAATTCTTATAACTAGATGAATAACATATAAATTTTATGCAAAGTTTTTCTCTTTTACTTGTTACCTTTGGATCTTGAATATTGACACAATATATGGATATTTGGAACAGTATTTATATATATATATATATATATATATATATATATATATATATATATATATATATATATATATATATATATATGTGTGTGTGTTGTATGATCGTTGACCATGATATTTCAATTAAAAGAAACGCAGCACGTTGAAAGGTAAGCTAACTCTCTCTCTTAATTCGGCGTTAAATCTTTTTTAATTATCTCATTGTCTTTTTCATGTTTTCTTGTAAAAAATTTGCCTGACTTGGATCAATAGTAAAAGATTCTGAAAATTTTAAGTGTTCTGCAGGAGAAACTGTTCCTGCTGTAAAAGATCATACTTCTATTGATAGGCTGAAGAACACTGAAATCACGAAACATTCTGATAGAGAAATGGTTTCTACAGTAGGGGCTAATGTGTCTTTTGTAACAGATCATGTTTCTATTGATGGGCTAAAGAACACTGAAATCATAAAGCATTCTGATAGAGAAATAGTAGGGGCTAATGTGTCTTTTAATGGGCTAAAGAATTCTGAAATCACGATTGTTTCTGCTAGAGAAATAGTAGGGGCTAATACGTCTTTTGATGAGGTGAATAATACTCCCAATTTTTAAGAAATGGGTTCTTCTATAGGGGTACAAGCGTCTATTGAAAATGATATGGGCTTTTCCACCACCAATACGACCACCACTTTAACCTCCTCCTCCGCTGCTCATAATGAGCTCCTCAACTGAGCTTCAAGACAAATGACTGGAGTAGAAGGTCTTGTTGGGCAAGACATTTTAGTTAGGATCTCCCGTCCATGAAAAAATGTTTTCATGTTGTTGATTGTATATTTGAATAAAAATAAAAATAAAATGATTGATTCATTGTGTACTTCTTATTCAAAATTTTTTAATCTTTCGACTTTTACTTGTTGTTTTAACCTAGCTTTAATTAAATGTAATTAGTTTCATTGAAATCCTATATTTGGGTAAGGGAAAATTTAAGTGAAGCATTGATTTTATCATTGACAAAATTTTGCTATAATATGTGTAGATTACCTGCTTTTTCAAAATCAAGTAAATGATTAAACATAAGATCACCTTTAATATGAGACTTTCGTTCTTTGTTCATTATATTACTCCTTGTTAAGCTATATAGATATACCTTAATAGATGATGAATCTATATTCTGGCAGTAGTTAAAGAAGTTAAGTTCATTAGGAATAAATCAATCTCCTTAGCGCTTTTTAAAACACTTAAGTAATTACCATATCTGATGCAATTAGAATGTTCACTTAATAGTTTAATCATTCCTGTAATATTCTTACACCTCTTTGAAGATATCTAACCGTGCTGTCAAATGTAATTTTAGAAATCATTTGGATGAAATCTGATTGCATCAGACAAAACCAACGTGATATCATAATTTATGTTTAAGAAGAAGCTTTCAAGGAAAGAGTGTCCGAGTAGTAGTTCTTGTGATTCAAAACTAATTTATTGTGCTTCTAATATAAAAACTGAAAAGAAGCAAATTTGGGGTTCAGGTTTTTCAAAGATTAAGATTGAAGCTAAGTTTCATTGGGTTGGTTCTCAACTCCTTTGTGACTTTAGTATGTGTATCATTGTGTATATGAAACGTTTTACGAATGTCCCATAATGTAATACCATTTTGTGTTGTATACAAAGTTTGAAACTGGAAACCCCATGCTTCATTGACAAAAAGGTACAAACACATGAAAAAGTTTCCCTGGGATTATATAAGCAATAGTGCTAATCATGGAATTTAATAGACAACATAAACATAATATTTATTAACAATCAATGTCATATATCATTGATATTAATGGAATTGGAAAACTTCTTTATACAACTATGATGCATAGATTCTTCAAAACAGTGAAGATTCACAATTGGAAAAGAGAGCGATTTGTCTAGGATTTATTCCGATTCGTTTCCTTTGATTAATGGTTTAGAAACAACAGCGAAACGGTGAAATTCTTTTGCGAAGCGCCACCTAATATAGTTTTTTTTCGTTAGATACTTATATTAATATATGATAATTAAGATACATAGTTTGATCAATATACGGCTATACAAATTTTTTATATACACTTTCTAATAATATACTATCATAACTTCAAATGAGAGGGTGAGATTCACTGATAGCTACTCCATATTTTGAGTGCTTGTTTCACTAACATTGATATGGGATGGAAGACTTCAATATAAGTTACATAGATTTATAGATTTTTATAGCAAGTATATAAAACAATGTTTACAACATATGAAAAATATTTACCTTCAACTATTATCGTGAATCACAGTATATAAAACAATGTTAATGAAAATAATGCTTAAAAATTATATAGATATATAATGCTTAAAATTATAGTTTTAAAATAAATTAAAAAATTTATATAATATCGCCACATCCGTCTCGGAGCTTTTTGGAGATGCCGAATCCTCGAATTGTGGTGCTCGAAATTTCGGTAGCTGAAACAAAGGACTGCAAAAAACGTTGCTATGAGATCAAAAGTGTTGTTAGGTTTGATCATTTTTATCGGCTGAAGAAGTTAAACACCATTATTGATGAAAAAGAAGAAGTTTAAAACATTGATATGCATGTACAATGAAAATTATTTATAAAGATGGATTTATATGAGATTGTCCAAGGGAGAAAGTGATTTTTAGTTAGTTTTATCATTATACATTTTTTTCTTGTATTTATCCAACTTTTTTTTCATCTCACAGTCCTTTTTGCCCTTTGGCAAACTCTATATAAGCTAAATCCAATAACAGTAAATTTTTACCAAATAACTGTACTTAATTAACATTTTGCCAAATAACAGTACTTAATTAACATTTTTTTCTAATACTTAATTGACATTGACATGATAATACACAGTATTTGAATTTTTCAAATACTTATCTAAATAATATATTGTTAGATAACTGGATAATAGTTTTCAAGAAAATTTAAGGAAGAGTATCATAAGCTCCATTAGTACTACATAATTGGACATCACTTTTTTACTGTTAAAAGTTATATATTCATCCCAGATCCACTTCTTTTCTTCTTCTGAGAGTGCATTCCTTTTCAAAAGCTGAATTAAACCTTTCACATCCTTTAAAACATGATGGGATACAAAATAAATAAGATAGAAAAGTGTATAATTTCTTTTTAACATTATATTTATGGAAGAGACTTCACCTCTCATAGCAAGATTATTTTGCGCCTGCCATATAAAATATATATCGTAACGACAAATGCAATTCTTTATACTTTTCGTCTATAATTTCCAAGTTTTAAGCTTTTTGTCCCATTTCAGAATATTCAAAATAATATTCATCTCGATTTCAATACCCAACCATTTTTTTTATATTTTTGTAAATACTTTAAGTAAACACATACTCTAGGAAAATGTATTTGTTAGACTCAAAATATTTCTCACACAATTCACAAAGTGTGTCCAATTTTATATAAATCATCATATCCTAATAAGTGTAAAATATCTCTTGTATTGTCATCCATAGCACGTTTGGGAATAACACAAGAAATCCACACAATATTGGCCCAAATTTTAAAAAAGATCGGCAATAAAAAATATTATAAGGAGCTCTATATAAAGAAAGAAGCACACTACTTCTTGGCTCATTCCTTACTTACTTTGGAGAGACATGGGGTGACTTTAGGATCCAAAGTAGCAACAACACCTTGTTTTTCAATTAGAATTGTAATTTAGTCTCGATCATAAGTTGTGGTGAATAAGACTGCCTCGAGCTACGCTTCTCTCCATCCCTTCAAACTTTTAGGTTATTTTTCTTAGTTAATTTAGTCTTTTATTCTTAGCTTCGTACTTAACCGTACTTTTAACCTATTTAGTTGTCAAAGAATCTCTAAGCTTGAAACTAAATTTCTCTATTAGCTTGTTAATTCCTGCAAAGACGAACTTGTTAATTCCTGAAAATTCCTAGACTTCCTGCACAGAAGAAAAAGACAGTGAACGGAAACGAGTTTAAAGACCGAATGAGAGTTTTAGAGGATAAACAATATGAGATGATAGCGACTGTGGGTAAGGCAACAAATGAGTTGGTACTCATGAATACGATGCTAGAAAGGTTAAGCAATTTTCAAAATGGAGTCCAACCTGCATGCAACAATAGAAACCAACCTAGAGCTGGTTAAGATATGTTTTCCTATCCTTTTCTCATTTAGTAGTGTATAATAGTTTATTTTCCTTACTGAGTCTTTTCGAGTCGTTGGGACACGACACATTTTTGTGTTTTGGGTGGGGTTCATTGCCTCATCCCCATTTTTTGTGTTGATTGTTTTACTGCTTTCAGTAAAATTAATTTTAGGGTTGCATTTGACTGTAGAGTATTTTAAATTGTCCCCATTAAGTATGTTTTTTTATGAATTTATGATAGAAAATAGTATACCTTAGGAGTTAGTATAAAACACACTTTGATTGCATGCAAACATAGGTAATTGATAGGAAAAATTAATGATCAATGAAAAAGAGGTAAACTTGTACTTAAGAAAAATGTGTTGTGGATAGAACGTGAGATCTGAATAAGTAGAGAACCCACTTAGGTATGAACTAGAGGCAAGCTATGTAACTAGAAATATGATAGAAGCAGTTCTTTGTTATCCATTTGAAACTTTTTGAATTTCGATCCCGAACTTCAATATTATCCATCTTAACCCCATTTTTAGCCTTTAAGCCTTTCTTTTGTCTCCACGATATAGCCCACATCCCCATAGTTTACTAAGCATTTCCATATGACCCGCACTTGAATCACGATCCTGAGACTTCCTGTCTTGAGCTTGAGTTTGGGGTGGTTAGTTTCATTATTGGGAGATTACTTTGGGAGGGAATTTTTATGCGTTTGTATTTATGCGCATGTATTATTTGTAACACTTTGCCGGGGTCTTTAAAAAAATTATGAAATACATGGTCATTCACATCAAAATGATGGTTAGGGATATCCTACACCAAAAAAAAGAGAACCCAACTTGAATAATTATTGTTTTTCTGAGTTGGAATTTTATAATTTAATTTGAGTTAGTATTTTACATTGGCTTTTACCTTATGCTTTATTTATTTTCATTAAAGTCATGAACTAAGGATAAGTTTTAGAATCTAGGCTATTCCATATAGTGGCGTATGGAGCACCTTGACAAGGGTGTTTAGATATAGAACTAGGTATTTCCCGTTGGTATCCGCCAATGACCTTGACAGACTTGACTAGCCAATAGGCAAAGTGGTAAGTTTTAATCATCTGAAAGTGGTTTTAATCACCCTAATGGGGTTTAGAAGACCGTAGGAGAGCTTTTAGGTCCACCCTAACGGGGCCTAAGAGATTTTAGAATCCCGACTAGCGTAATAAAATTAATTCAACCCTTTAAAGAAGACATTAATTAGGAAAGTTTGCTGTAAAACCCTAGCGTGACTCAAGTACTACTTTCTTCCCGTGTGTCTACCTCCTTTACTTGCATTATTTTTAATTCAGTTTAATTTATTTAGTATTTAAATTACTTTTTCACTTTAGTTGTTAATCAAAATCCCAAAACAAACTTCATATCATTTACTTTACGTGTTTGCAATTATTCCACTATTTGATAACATTTGAGTCAACCTATTATGTCCCTGCGAATGAACTTGATAATCATATATTACTTGGGAAAACTGTACACTTACAGTTAGTGGTTCCTCTATTCTTAGCATCTATTTAATACCACACAAGGACCCACCATGTTTTTGGCGCCGCTGTCGGGGACAGTAGTGTGTGACCCCTGTGTTTATCCTTTAGTGTTTAATTGCATTTTTATTTTCAGTTTTACGCTTTTCTTTGGTTTTGTTCTTTCTCAGGATTTACAGGTTTGGTGTATGTACTTAAACCCCGAAAGTTTAGTTCGAGAAAAAAGAGAGAGAAGCAAGAGAGCAAGCAAAGAGAGAAAGAGAAATGGAGGATTTGAATATTCATCACAATGAGGAACCTGGCATTCAGTTGGATGCAAATGGCCAACCATTAGTGCCACCAATCATTCCTAATCCACCAGGTCTCAACAATCAACAAAATCAACCACCTATGTAACAAGCTCAACCTCCTATGTATTATGATCCTTGGTTCGTACATGGTCTAGAGCAAGCTCCCTATCGCGCTCCATCTCTCGGTATTGGTCCTGCAAATTGATGTCTCCCTATTTTTTCTAAATATTACCCCTCTAGAGACATCATTTTAGGTGAATTATTGACTTATTAGCTATACTTTTATGCATATTTTGTCATATTGCACTTTCTTCCCTTGAAATTAGACTATTTGTATTTTTAGAGATATTGTGCATTAATTTGATTATTTTTAGTGCAAAGTTAGTATGTTCTCAAATTTCAATGCAAGGAGGAGAAGTTATAATTAGAGTCTTAGCTTATTTTTAGTGTGTTAGGAAGTATTTTATTCGATTTTCTACTTCTAGAGTGCACTTTCCTATTTCTAGTCTTGAATTATTGATTTATTATTTTTAAAGCATATGCGGTTTAATTATTTATATTTAATGTGAATCTTTAAAAGATATATGGTAATCAATTAGAGACCAAGTCAAGTTTAAATAGTAAAGGAAATATATTTACATGGAAATAAGAAGATTAAGGAAGGATATATGCAAAGAAGGAAAAGATAAAGCTGCCATATGACTCTGAAATTCCAGCCAAGTTTCAAAGACGAGTCCATAACTTAAGATTGGCTAGGAATTTGGGAGAATGGTCTGGACCAATGGAAAGAGCTTTCCAGTACAAGTGGTGTCGACTATTGGAACGCGTCAAACGGATAATTATTGAAAGAGATATGACCTAAACAAATTAGTAGCAGAATCTTACATTTCCTAGATTTTAGGGCTGCAAATTAAAGAGTTCTTGACTTGTCGTCAACTCCAAGTAAATTCGACCTAGGGCTTCATAACACCTATAAATACACCCCTTAGCCTCCTATTTTACAAACACTTCATATAATTATTCAAGAGGCTTAAGGATTCAAGGCAGAGCAAGCAGGAAGGAAGAAAGCTAAGAGCTGGAGTAGTCATCTTCTCCATTTCGCAGCCAAACCCAACCTCTTCATTAGGTTTTATTTATTTTCTTTCTGTAAAAATTATGTCTTTTAATTTATTTGTTTTAGTTTTATTTTCCACTATGAGCTAAACTTCTTAAGTGCTTGAGAATCGTTATATGGGTTGAACATTAGTCTATTTAATTGATGTTTTCTGATTTGGGATTTTTAATTTAATTCGAATTCAGTAATTTAATATGGTTTATTATCGTAAGTTAATTTCACTATCAACGAATTAGCTAATCGAATATAGGTTTGAGTAATTAAGCTATTCACTAGTGGCGGTGATCATCTTGACGGTGAGTTTAATTACGGATATAGGTAATAAACGTAAGATAGAAATTATTGATCTTGATGGACTTAGTTAATCTTATAGCCAATTGGGTAGAGAACCTGACATTCGAAGGTGGATTATGATCGCCCTGGTGGGGTTTGTAACACCTAAGAATAGCTCCTAAGTCCACCCCGACGGGGGTTAGGAGAATCTAGAATCCTGGCTTTTACTAGTTACTAATTTTTCCCATAGAAGAAGCATTGATTAAGTTTATTTTGGTCAAACCCTAGCGTGACTCAAGTAATACTTTCTCATCCTTGCGTCTCTTCATATTTTATTTTCTTGCATTAGTCTTAATTCAGTTTAATATTTACTTTATTTGCACTTTAGTTCTTAAACAAAAACCAAACAAAAATCTATTTCTTTTACTTTTAATTGTCATTCAAGCAAATATTTCCATCTATTGCATAACACTTTAGACATACCTAATCTGTCCCTGAGATTGAATTCCCGTATACTGGATATTAATTAGACGACTCGTACACTTGCGGTACGTGTCTTGCCTTTTTAGGTGTGTTTATTTAGAACACACTAGGAGACACCGAGTTTTTGGCGCCGCTGCCGGGGATGGTAGCTTATGACCACAATGTTAGCCGTAAGTGTTTTAGTTTAGTTTTATTTTTATTTTTAAGTTTTTCGCTTTGGGTTGTTCTTTCTTTCTCAGATTTACAGGTTTTGGTATATGCTTGGAGATCTGATCATCCGTGATAATCCCGAAATCCTAGTTCGAGAAGCAAATAAAAGAAGAAGAGAATCTCAAGCAAAGGACAGGACAGAAGCAATGGCAAAAATAAATGCTCACGATCCCGCGATTCAGTTGATGAAAACGGTCTCCCAATAGTTCCACCAGTATTACCAATTCCACCGGTAGGAGTCCAAATACCAATTCCTCCCGAAGGTCAACAACAAATCAATAATAATGGGGGAGTACTTCAAGACAATGGGCCGCAAATCTTCCAACCAAATAACCATAGACCTTTTCGTATACCACCACTAGGACACCGTCCTCCCGCAGTTCAAGGAATTCGATTAAGACCAGTCGCGGGTATGATTAATTAGTTTACAACTATTGGACAGTATAGTGGTGCAGCTCGTGAAGATCCTATTCGTGCTATGTACAAGTTTATGCAAATCTGTGATGCATATGTCACCCCTGGAGTAACCCAAGAGCAAATGTACTTTCATATGTTTCCATTCTTCCTCACCGGAGGAGGTAGTGAGTGGTATGATCAACAACCACGCAACGCGATCTTGACTTGGGATCAACTTCAAACAGCCTTTACCGACAGGTACTATCCTCAAAGTGTTCGACTTAGTGGGCATTTAGATATTGTTAGTTTTCGCCAAGAACCATGAGAAAATGTAAGTGTTGCATGGACTCGTTTTCAATCTTTATTACGCAAATTCCCATTACATGGGTACTCTCTTGAACTATAGCTTGAGATATTTTATCGAAGTTTAGGTGAAGGCGCGAAAGACAAGATCGATACTATGTGTCAAGGAGGTCTTATGATGGACACGACTGATCAAGCTCTGATCATAATGGACATGATTGTGAAGAATGAAATGAGTTGGCAATCTTCGAAATCATCGGTTAGAGCTTCTGAAAGAGAATTATGCCATAGTTGTGGAGGAGATGATCATAGCTGGGAAGAATGTGCCAACAACCCAGAATCCGTTTATTTCGTTAATTAGTGAGGTAATTATTCAGGTGGTCAAGGGTATGGAAATCAAAACAGAAATCATTCAGGCTTTCAGTATTCGAATCCACATGGGGCAGCCAATCCGGTAACCTATCAACAAAGGCCTTAGAGGAACAATTACTAGTTTAAATCACAAAATCAATACGAATGGAATCAACCTAGAGCCGATCACGACACCTATGGCGACACGTTAGCTCAAAAGGTGCTTCCTTCTCGACCTCAAGAAGGCGCAATTACCGCAAGTGAGTTAGCACTTACTGTGACGCAATACATATCCGATACGAAGAGGAGGTCAGAGAAAATTGAAAACCAACTATCTCGATTCATGGAGGACACCCACACGAGAGAAAACAAGATGGAAGAAACATTAAACTCACATTCCGATTCATTGAAAGTCTTAGAGAGTCAAATATCAAAGATCGCCAATAGCTTGAATGTTCGAGGTCAAGGCCAACTTCCAAGTGATACGGAGGTTCCTAAGCAATATAAAAGTTGTAACGCGATCACACTCAGAAGTGGGAAGAAGCTTCCACCACCACCTTTCCCAGTTATAAAAGAAAAGGAAGTAACTAGAAAAGAAAAACCGTTAGAGGAGGTGGAAGAAAAATATGAAGAACCTGAAGTGGTAGAAGTGGAGAAGATTCCGGAAAAGCCAAAGAAGAATGATATTGTAGAAACCCGTCCTCCTCCACCGTTCCCTTCTAGAGTTCAGAAGAACGGATATACGGCTGAATATGAAAGATTCATGAATATGGTGAGTAAGCTCAATATTAATATACCTTTCTTAGAGGCTATCAAGGGAGTACCAAAGTATTTGAAATTCCTGAAAAGAGCTCTCACAAATAAACGCCGGTATCTTGAGAATGAAATGATAGGCTTGCCAGAAGAATGCAGTGCGATATGCCAGAGTAAATTATCACCTAAGTTACTTGATCCTGGGAGGTTTACTATTCCTATTTATATTGGTAATGAGTGGCAAGCGAAAGCTTTATGCGATTTGGGAGAGAGTATTAATCTTATGCCCAAATCAATTTTTGAAAAGTTGAAGATAGGAGACGCAAGACAAACCTCTATGGTCTTGCAAATGTCTGACAGATCCCTCGTGCATCCAGAGGGAAGAATAGATAATGTCCTTGTCAAGGCAGGTACTTTAATTTTTCCAGTTGATTTTGTTATACTTGACTATGATGCGGAGAGGAATTTCCCCATTATTTTGGGAAGACCATTCCTAGCCACGGGGGGTACTCTAATTGATGTAGAGAATGGAGAATTGACTATGCGAATCCAAGACAAGGAGGTGAAGTTCAACATGTTCCGACCAATGAAGTTTCCGGACTCTAAAGAGGAGTGCTTCCGGATATATGTGATTGAACAAGAAGAAAAAGAGCCAACTAAGGATGTGGAAACCTTAGGAAAGGAGGAAAGAGAGCTTAGAAAAAAACCACCTAATAAATATCCTCCATATCCTAAGAAAAATCCACACCTTGACCATGCTAAAAAGAAAGAAAAGGTGCATGCTACGAAGGTTCCCAAAGAACCTAAGAAAAGAAAGAAGAAGGAGTTCAGTGTTGGCGAAGAAGTCCCGATAAAAAAATCTGATCCTCCTCAGAAAGTACACAAAACCAATAGTTCTTGGCTAGGACCTTTCAAGTTAACAAGGGTTATCTCGGATCAATTGGTGGTAATAAAAGCTATGGGAAAAAAGTTCCGTGTAGCAAACGTTGATAACCTCACTCACTGCTGGGGAGGTTATGTGAAAAAGTGATGTGATTTAACCCATCGAGCTTAATGACGTTAAACAAAAGCCATTTTGCTTGTATATTTGTTTATTGTTTTATGTTTTTCAATTCCTAGTGTACAATTCTAAGTTAGTGTCAAGTCTTAGCGTCTACTTTTAAAATAAATGAGAAAGGTAGTGTGTTAATGGCGCAGGAATTGAGTTTGGGGTGCTGAGGAATAAAGGAGGAAAAAAAATCTCCTGAACTGGACGGTTAGCCGGCCCTATCACCGGCTTGCCGGTGAAGCAGAAACACGTGCCCACGGGTCCATGGCCCGGGTTGTTTGCCGAGAGGGAAAGAAAAATAGAACAGACGCACCGGTATGCCGGCCAGAATTCCGGTATGTCGGCCAGAAGGAAAACACGTGCCCACGGGTTGCTCGACACGGGTATTTTGCTAGAGCGCGGATTTGCGAAGAACAGCGCACAGGCATGCCAGTGAACACCGCTAGTATGCCGGCGCTTATAAACATGTGGCCTCGGGTAGTGGACTCGGGTTCAAGGCAGAAAGTTACAAAAAGAAAGACGTCCAGCACCGGTATGCCGGCCAGTATGTCGGTTTTGAAGAGTTTGTTGCCTTATACACTTCTTACCTTATCAAGTGCAAACCCTAGCCTCTCCCATACGAATTTTCCAGCTCCCAACCTTATAAAATACCTTGAAGCTTGATTAAAACCTTCACAACAAACAGAATAACATCAATAATTCTCTCCTCCATCTTCCATCTTCCATAAACATAAATTCTTTATCAAATTCATCACAAAACACCATAAATCACCATCAAGATCATCAAGCTATCAAGAATTCTTCCAAGTTTCATCAATAAACCTTCTTCTTTCATCAAATCCGAGCAAGAAACTCAAGCTCCACCAATCTTTCTTAACTTTATTCCATCATTGGTGTAACTTGAGTTTGGGGTCAAATCAAACATGACAAACATAACAGATGTCATGGATTATAAGAGGAAGTGTTATATCCTAGGGAAGAACAAAAATTTGCCTGGATCCACAATTGAAACGACCATCGATCTTGATGAGCCTATTGAACAGAAACAACTGGAAGAGGCACCTGCACAACCACTACCCAAGAAATTCACAGCTAGGATGAAGGTACCATCAAAGCCTAAAGAAAAGACACAAATTCAAGATCAAGGTTCTTCTTCTTCCTCTCAGAATAATTCTTGCACACCCCCATGGGCTATCAAATTGCAACATGAAAACAAAAAAGTCAAATGAGAGTCAACACAAGAAAAAATCCTCTCTATCCATTCATCTCACCTAACTTTTATTCCATAAAATCTTTTTTTGTTTTACACCACTTTATCCACTTTATCCACTTTTACCCACTTTTTGCTTTTTTTCCTAGCTGATTAGGTGTTTATCCCATAATTTGGGATCTATCACCAAGTCAACTTAAAAAACACATCCATTCATTTTTAAACCTTTCAACTGACCACCACCTCCTAAATATAACCCACCCCCAAAACTCCCCACTACACCGTGCTAAACTCTCAGAATGACGATAATGTTAAAATCAAGCAAAGTGAATCAAACAAGTAATTCAAATCCAAAGACAAAGACGAAATATACGAATATCACGAAGCTAATGTTCTCTCCTCCCAGTTCTAAACCTGTAGAAAATAGTGAAATAGTTCATGAATCGAATGTTATCGTCACGTCGGTGCAAGAAGTTGAAACTCAAACGCCGATTGTTACTCCGATACAAACTCCAAAAGATGAATCGGAAGAAATCACGAAAAATAAACCTGTTATATTTGTCAACGTTGTTCAAAAAGAGTGTTGATAAGGTTTATATGCTGGAATTTCACTCTCCAAACAAAGAGGGAGACAAAAAAGTCATAAGACCACCTCCAGATGTATTTGAAGAAGGAGACAAGTTATGGGATAATTTCTTAATCAGTCAATTTCTCGATAGCCCACCTAATTTCTATGCTATAACAAACTTCGTCAAATTTCAGTGGAAGAACTTAGGTAAGATTGAAGTTAAATCAAGTGGAAAAGGCGTTTATGTGTTCAAATTCGAAAATCAACAACAAAGTAACAAAGACATGGAGAAAATCTGGCATATAAATGGTAATCCTCTTCTTCTTAGGCCTTGGAGTGCTGATGTTCAATTTGAAATGATAGATGTTACAAAAATTCCAATTTGGGCTAAACTAGTTAATGTACTGATGAATTTGTGGACTCAACGAGGTTTAGGCTATGTAGCGAGTGGAATAGGTGTTCCACTCCAAATGGACTCAGTGACTGAATCAAAAACTAGACTGGGATATGCTCGTGTCTGTGTTGAAGTAGACACTAAAGAGAAATTACCTGATGTTGTGTATGTTGATATTGGAGCTGAAGAACTTCATGAAGTTAAGGTTGTTTATGATTGGAAGCCCACAATATGTCTAAAGTGTAAAATATTTGGGCATGTTGAGGAAAAATGTAACAATACTCAGAAAATATGGAGACCTAAGCAATCTAACACAGCGAATCAAAAGAATGACAAACAAAAAATAGTTGATGAAGATTGGAGTGTTGTAAGAAATAAAGGTACAAAGTATTATGAAGGTGATTCAAGTAAAGGCCAAACTACAAATGGAAATGATAACTTGGTATCTACTAAGAATAAGTTTAGTGAACTACAGGAAGCTGAAACAAACATTGATAAGTATGTCTTGCAGTTTATTAATCATAATGGAGGAAAGGAGATAACAAGGCCTCCAAACATATGAATTTTGCAGCCTGGAATGTTAGGGGACTAAATAATGTTCTGCGTCAACTTGATGTGAAGAACTTTAATGTAGTAATAAAGTTAAATTAGTTGGTTTATTAGAAACTAAAGTGAAAAGCCACAACTATATCAGTATAATAAAAGCTCATTTCTCCAACTTAGAGATGTTACACAACTATAACAAGGATGAATCTAGCCGCATATGGATATTATGGGATATAAACTATTTTGAAGTCAAGCTCATATAAGAAACTACTCAAGCTATGTTTATTGAAGTGAAGGACTTAAATAAAAGTGAGGTATATTTTATTGGAGTTGTATATGCGTATAATGATGATGACAAGAGGAGGACACTTTGGAATGACATTATTCAATGGTGTGATAAAAACAAGAATGAAAAAGTATGTGTACTAGGTGATTTTAATGAGATACTCACAATACAAGATAGACTAAACTGTGATTCTCTTGAGAAAGGTGCTATTGAATTTGCAGAGTGCCTAGATGTAGCTAATTTACTTGAACACAGTTATATTGGTCAATATTATACTTGGACCAATAAAAGCTCTATTGATACTATTAGAGCCAGTAAGATTGATTGAGTTTTTATTAACTCAAAATGGATGGATATAAAGATTTCTAATGTCAGTATAATACCTCCTTCCAAACCTGACCACTGTGCTTTGGTAGTTACTATTGGTGAAGATAAAAAGTTCATACGTATCTCCTTCAAGTTCTTCAATGCTTGGACTAATCATGAAAAGTATATAGAAACTGTTAAGCAAGCCTGGAATGCAGATATTGAAGGAAATTGGATGTTTAAACTGTGTATGAAACAAAGAAATACAAAGATAGCTTTAAAAAAGTTTAATAATCTTTACTTCAAAAGGAATGCTGAAAATATAGAGGCTCTCAGAAATCAACTTAATAAAATTCAAACTTGTATTATGCAAGGTAATATGGATTCTCAGATTCTCAAAGAAAAAAAAATTATAGAGAAAGAGCTTGAAGATGCAATCATTAATCAACATAATATATTAAAGCAAAAAGCTAAAGCTGCTTTTACTATTGATATGGATTGTAGTTCACAATATATCTACAAGATTATAAAGGGTAGAATTGCAAAAACAACATATCTTCACTCATATCTGATAATGGAGATATTATAACTGATCCAGAGCTTATCAAGCATGAGTTTATTAAATTCTATAAAAATCTACTTGGCTGAGAAGATAGTGACGAAGAAACTTGTTCAGTCTCAACTATTAAACAAATTGTCAGCTCTAGAATAAGTGATGATCAAATTCAACAGTTAATTGCTCCTCTCACTTATAAAGAAATTAAAGATGCTCTGTTCTCCATAAATGAGAACAAGAGCCCTGGACCTGATGGTCTAAATTCAAGCTTCTATAAAACATCATGGAGTATAATTGGAGAGGATTTTATCAAGGCTATTAAACAATGCTTTGAAACAAGTCAGTTGCTATCTCAAGTGAATGCTACTAAACTGGTGCTAATCCCTAAGGAAAAAAATGCTTCAAATCTCAAAAAATTCAGGGCTATTTCATGTGTTAACACAACCTACAAAAAAATCTCAAGAATTATAGAAAATTGGCTGAAGAAAGTCCTAAACTCTATAGTGTCAATTAACCAAGCTGCTTATGTAGGGGGAGATATATAAGTGACAATATATTTGTTGCACAAGATATAGTTTCAGAGTATGGAAAGAGAGATTCAGAGCCTAAATGTACTATCAACCTTGACCTTCAAAAGGCATATGATAGTGTTAACTGGAGGTTCTTACTTAATACACTTCAAGCCTTCAACTTCCCTGAAAAGTTCATCTCATGGATTATTATGTGTGTATGTACCCCTCATTACTCAGTGTGTATTAATGGACAGTTGTGTGGCTACTTTAAAGGGAAGAGAGGGCTCAGGCAAGGAGACCCTCTCTCACCCTATCTATTTGATATATGCATGGAAATCTTTACAGGGCTTTTTAATCACATGGCTAAGAAAAGCAAATTCTACTATCATCATAAATGTAGAAATTTAAAGCTCAATCATATGATTTTTGCTGATGATTTACTTATATTCATGAAGGCAAATATCAGCTCAGCTAAGGTAATTAAAGATGCGCTTGATTTATTTACAAGATTATCTGGATTAAGAATAAATTTTGGTAAAAGTGAATTATACTTTTGAGGCACTGATAACAATATAATTCAAATTATTTCTTCAATTCTCAACATTAAGACAGGTAAATTACCTGTCAGATATTTAGGTGTACCACTGATCTCAAAGAAATTGAACATATCAGATGGTAACAAGCTAGTGGAGAACATTTGTAGTTGTATTAACATATGGTCCTCAAAGCTACTTTCATACGCAGGGAGAGCTGAGTTGATCAAAACAATGTTGATTAGTAAGATATTGTTTTGGTGTAGAGTCTTTCTATTGCCAAAACAAGTAATCTATAAACTTAATCAAAAAATAAGCAGTTTTCTGTGGAAAGGAAATCCAGATGGAGCTCTAGGTGCAAGAATATCCTGGCAAAACATATGTGTTTCACAAGCTCATGGTGGATTGGGCATTCCTGACATTGAGAATTTGAACAAAGTATGTCTACTTTTCACTTTCTGGAGAATGTACTCACAATCTAATAATCTATGGAGTATGTGGGTGAATCATAATATAGTTAAAGGGAAGTGCATTTGGAGTTTAGACACAAAGAATTCTCATTCTTGGATATGGAAGCAGTTAATGAAATCAGAAGTACTGCCTATAGTTTCATATATCATAAAGTGAAGGACGGTAGTAGTACTTTTCTCATGTGGGACAGATGGTTAGATGGTAAAAGTGTTCAAGAAACTCTAAACTGTGATATTGATAAACATAGTATTAATAATGACAAGAAGTTGATAGTTTTTTTGGTAGACAAAGATGGAGGTTACCCCTAAGAGTTGGCAAATTATTACCTTGTCTAAATAATGTCATACTATCACAGGGAGCTGATCAGAAAATTTGGACACATACTAGTAAGAATATTTTCTCCTTTAAAAAAACTCTTGATCATATATCTATTCATAGAACTGAAGTGAAATGGTATAAGCTAGTATGGGCAAAAAAGAGTATTCCTAGGTGCTTTTTCATTGCCTGGCTAGCTGTACAAGACAAGCTACCTACTAAGATGAGAATGGTGAGTTGGGGAATACAGGTTAATTCACTTTGTATATTTTGTAAGGCTTGTTCTGAAGATATAGATCACTTCCTCATTAATTGCTCTTTCTCGAGAAGAATAGTTAAGAGAATGTTGGAGTTATGTGAAATAAAGGCTTATTCAAATGATTTAGTCGACTTAGTTGATCAAATGATTCAATGCGGTTGTGATGAGATAATTAATTTGTTTGGAATCATTTTCACATCGTATATATATTGTATGTGGTGTGAAAGAAATGATAGGGACGATGGAGCTACAGGATTAAATGAAGATCAAGTTTGGAAGAAAATTTATAGCTTAAGTCATATTAAGCTTGAGCAAAAGAAATTCAAGAACAAAAGTGTTAAAAGCCTCGTGAAGAAAATAAAAGATGCGTAATGGGCTACAAAGATGGGCTGTCTTCATGAAATAGTTTCTATTTTATGTAATTTGAAAGTTATGTAATAGTGTATTGGGCTTTAAAGTATTATTGAAATGCCACTTCGTTTTCCTGGCGATGTTGGACCGAAAAGTTAGTGGGCTAAGTAGAAATGAGTTTTAAAAGATATTTGTAGTTGGGCTTTATTAATAAAAGTTTTGATTTACTGATCAAAAAAAAAATTGCAACATGAAGTTGATCTTTTAAGAGAAGAAAAACAAAGCACTTTGGGTGGAAATTACACAGATTAGTTCACAATTGGAAGAGGTAACTACGACCATGGATATTGATAATTATTCTTCTTCGGAGGAGGAGGACATGATGTATCTTTATGACCAAGTACCCCGTTCTAATTCTTCTTCTTAACTGATGGTAGGCACTAGGTAGTTTAGTTTTTTTATTGAGTCTTTTTCGAGTCGTGGGGAGACGACTCACTTTTGAGTTTGGGGTGGGGTTCGTTGCCTCATCCCAATTTTTTATGTTTTACATGCTTTCAGTAAGAAAGACAAAATCTTTTTAGGGTTGCGTTTGACTGTAGAATATTTTAAATGACCCCATCAAGCATGCTTTTTCATGAATTTATGATAGAAAATAGTTGACTTTAGGAGTTAGTATAAAACGCACTTTGATTGCATGCAAATATGAGATAATTGATAGGAAGAATTAATGAACAATAAAGAAGAAGTAAACTTGTGCTTAAGGATAATGAGTGGTTGTGTAGAACGTGAGATCTGAATGAGTAGAGAACCCACTTAGGTATGAACTAGAGGCAAGCTATGTAGATAGGAAAATGTTAGATGTAGTTCTTTTATAGCCCTTTGAGTCCTTTTTGGCCTTCTATCCCTGAATTAATTATATCCTTCTTAGCCAAATTTTCAGCCTTTAAGCCTTTCTTTTGTCGCCGCATTATAAGCCAATATCCCTTTAGATAGTAAGGCATGACCATATGACTCGAACTTGAATCACGATCCTGAGACTTCCTGTCTTGAGCTTGAGTTTGGGGTGGTCGGTCCACTATTATGGGAATTTATCATTGGGTTGGGATTTTTGAGCTATCAGTTGTGCTAGGTTTTATATTTCGAGGATGATTCACAGGTTTATTTTATTGTAACCCTTTGTCGGGGTAATAGTGAATGAAAAAGATGCTACGAGCTAGAAAGGAAAAAATATATATATGAAAGAAAAAAAAGAATAGTGTGATATCTCAAACATCAAAAAAGAGAGTCATAGCTACACAAAAGAAAAGAAAAAATGATTTGAAAAGAATATATATTCGGACCGGCAAAGAGAAATTTTAAGGTGAATCATCTTTAGTGCTTAATGGGTTAATTTGGGGACGCTACATTAGCGCGTCAAATGGGTTGGGTGAGAACAATATTCGAGTGTAAACTCAAGCTCTTGGACATTTTTTTGATGGTAAGTGAGGAGAGAGCCAAAAGCTCACTTCAAATTTACCAAATATACATACCATACAGTCCTTCAGCCTACGCTAAAACCGTAAAGACCTCGTGATTCCTAGATGCACAGTGAGTTAATAGAGAATATTCTAAGTAGAGCGCTCAAAGCAAGTAAAGATCGAGGAACACCCTATAGCTACCATCTTGAGATAAGTGTAAGCGTAACCTTCTAGCATTGTGAAATTAATTTTGGATTGATATTATTTTGTGTTTGATTTTGCATGATAAGTGTATGTGTATATTAATTCTTAGATGATGCTATATGAGATTTGTTTCAAGTTGTGCTTTGGGAATATTTTCTAGATTTTACCTTCTGCGTTCACCTAAAAGGGGCCTTGTTTTTATTTTACTTTGTCGGTACGACAAAGGTTCGAGTTTGGGGTCTTGATGTCTTCATATTTTTTCTAAATATTAGCCCTCTGGAGACATCATTTTAGGTGAATTATTGACTTATTAGCTAGAATTTTATGCATATTTTGTCATATTGCACTTTCTCCCCTTGAAATTAAACCATTTGCATTTTTAGAGCTTTTGTGCATTAATTTGATTGTTTTCAGTGTAAAGTTAGTATGTTTTTAAATTTCAATGCAAGGAGGAGAAGTGAAAATTAGAGTCTTAGCTTATTTTTAGTGTGTTAGGAAGTATTTTATTCGAGTTTGTACTTTTAGAGTGCACTTTCCTATTTCTAGTCTTGAATTATTGATTTATTATTTTCAAAGCATATGCGGTTTAATTATTTATTGAATGTGCATAAAGGAATGAGACCAAGTCAAGTCTAAGAAGTAAAGTAAAGAGATTTACATGGAAATAAGAAGATTAAGGAAGGATATATGCAAAGAAGGAAAAGATAAAGCTGCCATATGAATCTGAAATTCCAGCCACGTTTCAAAGACGAGTCCATAACTTAAAATTGACTAATAATTGGGAGAATGGTCTGGACCAATAAAATGATCATTCCGAGACAACCGGTTTCGACTATTGGAACGTGTCAAACGGATAAGTATTGAAAGAGATATGACAAAAACAAATCAGCAGCAGAATCTTACCTTTCCTAGATTTTAGGGCTACGAATTAAAGAATTCTTGACTTGTCTTCCACTTTAAGTAAATTCGACCTAGGACTTCCTAACACCTATAAATGCACCCCTTAGCCTCGTCTTTTACAAACACTTCATATAATTATTCAAGAGGCTTAAGGATTCAAGTCAAAGCAAGCAGGAAGGAAGAAAGCTAAGAGATGGAGCAGTCATCTTCTCCAATTCGCAGCCAAACCCAAACTCTTCATTAGGTTTTATTTATTTTCTTTCTGTAAACATTATGTCTTGTAATTTATTTGTTTTAGTTTTATTTTCCATTATGACCAAAACTTATTAAGTGCTTGAGAATCTCTATATGGGTTGAACCTTAGTTTATTTAATTGATTTTTTATGATTTGGGATTTTTAATTTAATTCGAAGATTAATACTTGCACCCAACTCACATAGTGCTTTACCTTGCCACTCCTCACCAATCGATATCAGAATTGTAAAACGCCTAGGGTCAAGCAAATTAGGTGGCAACTTACTTTGGCAGATTGCGCTGCACTCTTCGGGAAAACCAATCATCTCATTATCACAATACGGCCTTTTATTGGTTAGGGCTCTCTTCAAAAACTTCACGTATTTCAGTATATCTTTAATAGCTTCAAGTAACGGAATATTTATGTTTATACCCCTTACCCTATTGATGAATCTCTGATATTCGGCCATATCTCCTTTTTTCTGAACTCTCGAAGGAAAAGGCGGAGGAGGACGGTTCTCCACAATCTCTTTCTTTTTCAGAACTTCTGGAATTTTCTCCACCTCTATTACTTCAGGTTCATTTTCTTTTTCTACCTCCTCCACTACTGGTTTTTCTTTATTTATCACTTCTTTTTCTTTCATGACTGGAAATGGGGGTGGAGAAAGTTTCTTACCACTTCTCAACGCTATGGCTAGGGCTGTAAACGAACCGAGTCGAGCCGAATACTAGATGTGCAAGCTTGTTTGATAAGATTTACGAGTCGAGCCGAGTCGTGCTCAAATATTAACGAGTCGAGACAAGCTCAAATTTTAAGGCTATGGCGTTACAATCTTCGGTTTGTTTTGGGACTTCTGTATCACTAGGGAGTCTTCCTTGTGGACGCTGATTTAATTGCTTCGAAATTTGATCAACTTGATTCCCCAAAAAATTTAGTGCAGCTTCATAGGTTTGTTGACTCTGAATGGATTGTGCCTAAAGTTCCATAAATTTGTCTACTGTTAGTCGAAGATCTTCAGTTCCTTCTTGAGGTTGAGAAGGTAAGGCTTTTTGATTCATTGTATCATTGTACCTATTTTGAGGAGGTTGTATTTGAGCCTGATTTCCATAATTCTGTCCTCCTTGATAGTTATTTTGTGGTCTAGGTTGATAAGCGTTACCTTGGGGACGCGGTTGATATGCGTAAGTAGGATTAGCTGCCCCATTAGGATTTGAGTATTGGAAACCCAGAGGGTTTTTGTTGGGCATATATGCATTACCATTCGAATTAAAATTTCCTCTGTTGGAAATAAAAATCACGGACTCTTGATTATTCTGACAATTCTCCCATACGTGATCATTCACACCACGATACTCACATCCATACACTTCTTGTGCAGCGTTCACTTCAACCCTTTTATTCGAAAAACCTTCGTTCACGGCTAACGTAAGTTTCTTCAAATTTTGTTCTAATGTGGTTTGTATTTTGTTCTCTAGGGAGGTGAACTTCTCTTCAATGTTGACGTTATTAACTCTCCCTTTAACTGGTGTTCTCACAGTATTCCACCCCACTTCATTGTCGACCGTCCTATCCAAAATTATTCTTGCGTGAACAGGTTGAACTCGTAAAAATGCACCACCACATAATAAATCTAAATCTTTTCGTTATCCACCATCAAGACCGTTATAGAAAATTTTCAATTGTTGTTGATCTGAAAGGTCATGATTGGGGACTCTTCGTAAGAAATTCTGAAATCTCAACGAACTTCTACCCAAAGTTTCATCATATTCTTTTCAGAAATGTGTTAACTCGAGTTGAGAATCTAACCTCATGTTGGACGGATAATATCTATCGAAAAACGCAGCTTGTAACTGTTCCTAATTAGTAATCTTTCCCGGCTCTTGTGAATCATGCCAATCACTCGCTCTATCTATCAAGAAAAATCTGAATGTAGCAAAATGCATTTTCTCTTTGTTACTCCTTGAGTGATGTACGAATCGCAGATTTGCATAAATTTTTGTACTGCGCGATCTTCTTCGGGCTTGCCACGAAAATTTCCGAAATTCTGACACTGAGCTAACATACCCAAATCTGGACGGAATCTCGAAACGTTGATACTAGCTGGGCCAATCCCAAGGGGAGGATCAAGAAATGGTTCTTGTGCTGGACCGGTAAGGAACCATGGATCGGCTACTTCGATTTGAACCAGAGGATTAGGGACAACTGGTGGCACTGGAGGGTTAGGAATTGGTGGCGCTATTGGCTGACCATTCGCATCTAGCTGAACTCCTTGTCCATTGTTGTTACTGAGGTTAAGATTGTCCATTTCGTTAGCTAGTCTTTCTACTTCTTGTGCCTCTTGTCCTTTCATTCTCCTGTTATCAAGTCTGACTAATGATTCAGGATTATCAAGGATCAGAGGTAATGTCTCAAGATCCTTAAAAAGTCTCCTTCGCATACACCAAACCTAAAAACCTGAAAAAGATGAACAAACAAAGCGTAAAACTGAAAAATAAAAATGCAACTTACACTAAAGGATAAACACCGGGGTCACACGCTGCCGTCCCTGGCAGCGGCGCCAAAAACTTGGTGGTCCTTTGTGTGTTCTAAAATAAATGCAATAAGAAAAGAGAACCACAACCGCAAGTGTACGGTTGTCCCAAGTAATAATAGTGATAAACAGATTCGTTCAGGGACAGATTGGTTGACTCTAATGCTTATCAGATCGTGATTAATTGCACGTAAAGCAAGTAAATGATTTTAAGATTTGTTGTTTGTTTTTCTAATAACTAAGACAAATAATGAAAAGACTAAATTAATGAAAATATAAAGCTAGACGCAAGTAAAAATAGTTGGACGCAAGATATGAGAGGTAGTACTCGAGTAACTCTAGGGTTTCACCTAAATATAAGCATTCCATGTATTGTTTAAGGGACGAATTCGGTAAACAATATTGGTCGGGATTCAATTATCTCCTTACCCCCGTTAGGGTGGACTAAGGAGCTCTTCTCAGGTGCTACAAACCGCGTCAGGGTGAATATAATCCACCTTCGAATGATTAAAGTCTAACTAATCAATTGGTTGTAGGATTAATTAAGCCTGTCAAGGTCAAATAATTTCTATCCTACATTCGTTAATTAGTTCCGTACCTAGATCCCCCGTCAAGGTGATCCAATTGCCACTAATTGGAATAGCCTAAGTACGAATTCCTAAAATGGATTCATGACTTTAATAATAGTCAATATGTGTAAATTAAAGAAAAATATTAAATACCCAATTCGATTTCAATTAAATTAATCCCAAATTCAAAATCATAGAATGAAATAGATTGGGGTTCAACCCATTACGCGTTCTCAAGTACCAAATGAAATTAGCTCATAATCGTAAAAACTAAGAAAATAAATTGAAAGGAATTCATAATTGTTTTAGAGAATTAGAAATAAGAAACCTAATTCGGAAGATGATTCGGCTATAAAGTGGAGATATAGACAGTCTCCAGCTCCAAACTTCTTCTTTTCCTTGTTTCTGCTTCTTTTCTCCTAGTCTGACTCTGTGAATAATGAATTCTATGAAAAATATAAGTCAAAAGCCTTATTTATACTCCAAAAATCGGACTTGGACCTTAGGCTAAAGTTTAAATGAAATAATAAAGGCCCAAGTCCATTATCTTAGCCCAAAATCCCGTAACTGCTGCACCACCTCCAAACCGGCTCGTTTCAACTCGGATTGACCTCATTCCAGTTGCTAAAGTTCTGTAACTCAATGCGGCATGTTTTCTCTTCACAAGTCAGAGGCTAAATATACTCAAAGGTGGCACGAAATCAGAAATCTTTGGCAACTTTCCAGAGTTGCAGCATTAAAATATCAATTCTTTCGTGATTTGTCTTCATGCTTTGACTCCATATCACGATCTTTGACTTTATTCTCGGATTCCTCTCCTAGCTAGTATTCAAAACCTACAAACTTTTCACTAAAATACACCATATTACGCGTAAAAGCTCAATAAATCAAAAATACTGAAATCAAAGCAGAGAAAATGAAATATTGCATATTATTACTATAAGTCTATCGAAATAGCCAGATAATCACCTAATTTGATGTCCCCTAAGCATATAAATATAGAACAAAAGAGGAGACATCAATCCATTCCTCGAATCTTTCCATCCTCCTCAAGACACCCAAAACACCCCTTTTTTTGTGAACTTCTAGCCCTACTTGATTGAAATCACCAGCTACAAGCCACGGTATCTGTAGGTTATGGAATGCATGATGGAGCGCATCCCATAAATACTCCCTTTCTTTGTAATCCGGGATAGCGTAAATTGCTAAAACAATCCAGGATATGCACCCTTTCTGACTTATTTCTACATTTACTACTTGACGACTAGCTGAAAGGACTCTAACATTTACGTTTGAATCATTACAAAGGAGTAAAATACCGCCTCTATAGCATTTCGAGTCGACCCGAAAAGAATTATCTTTTTCTAATGAGTTGATTATATTGTTTGCATGCATACCACTTACACGAGGTTCAACAACTACTGTAAGACATACGTTATTATTGACCATCATATCTCGAATTACCTGCCGAAATCTAGGATGTGCGGCACCATAACAGTTCCAAATTAATATATTAAGGGGATGATTTGGCTTCCCCCAATCCATCGTTGAAACATCTGTAAAATTAATTAAACAATAATTGTAAACTGACAAGAGACACCTGTTGGCACATTAGGCGCGAGACATCATGGTGACGTCATCTTCCGTAGCTCTCTCCTGTAGCTGCTCGGACCCGCCCCGAACCTGCTCCACCTCGGCGGTACCAACAATTTGGCTCTCTAGCCACATCACTGCTTCACTGCGTCATCCTCATTGGAATGATTAATTTGGATCACATCATCCACCTTTTTTGTATCAATATCAGTAGCTATACAACTTTCTTTAATTTCATTTAGGTCCCTCCCCATCTGCTCAATTTCTAAGACATGTACATCAACCAATTCACCATTCGCCCTCACCTTCTCCATACCATCTACCACCAGATTCTTTGTACCCGATCCACAGCCCACTTCCAAGCCCTTAGTACTACTGATCAGCCTTGCCCCTCCTGTTTTTGACCCCTTGGAACCTCTTTTTATACCCGTAAAGCCCTCACCTTTATCTGATTCTTCCGTGGAGATGTCTAATACCTCCACTGTATCTTCCAATATCCTCCGTTTCTCAAAGTTTGGTGAGGCAATAATATTATGCCCCTTGGCACCACCACCTTTTTTATTGTTCGTGTTAGACCAAGAGACATTCTTTCATTTATTGTTATACGTTTTTGTTCCCAAAGTTTGGCCTTTGCTTTGTGTATCATACCCAGGTTGTCTCGATTCAATCATGCTTTCCGCCATTCTAAGTGCCTCGAAGCGAGTACCAAAGCCCCCAAGAGAGGTTTACCTTGCGAAGCTAAAACTAGACCCTTTCCCGTTCCCTCTATTCCATCGTCGCACCATCGTTCATTCCATATACTTTTCTGTATGAACAGCGGTTTCAGAACTATTTTCGGTAACTTTCTCTTTACCCCTATTAGTGCTCATATCATCCTCCATTCTAGTTGTTATATTTCGAGGGAAAATTTCCTTTCTATGTCTGGACTTTCCACATTTAAAGCATATAAGGTGGAGACCTTTGTATTCTACCTTATATATATCCGACCCAATTCTAACTTCCGGTTCTAGAGGTTTGTTCAAGTCAAGTTCAATGGAGAGGTCTGCGTAGTTACCTCTTAACCTTCCCTTAGTAATTGGGTCTATTTTAACGGTTTGACCAAGCTTGTCCCCAATTTTTTTCAAGATACGATGCCGTGTAGTTATGCATAACAACGTTAAGTATTCTTACCCAAGTTTTTGTTGTCATTATCGAATTAGATATAACATTGAAGTTTAGAGTCCATTCTTTTACTATAAGGTAGTGATCAAGGACCATACACGCCAGATAGCGTAAAGTCGAAATCTTCCCTTTTTCTGAATTGCTACCTGAATTCCCATTATTTCCAAAATTGCTTACTGATCTTTGATTACCAATTAGCTGTTGTTGCGCCCTTGTTGTTGCAGAGGCAATAGGAAGGCTCTTAATGGTGGCACGCTGTATTTTACCGCCCATCTTTGTTCGCAACAGCCAATTCGGGAAATTCCTCCATGGCATAATTAGAGTCATGTTCTTCAATGATTATTCTACGTTGTTGAACTATTGTTCATGGAGTCCGTTGCTTTCTCATACGGTTGCCCCGGCTGTTGAGCGTTGCCAACCAGAGGTGGCGGCGACGGAGAAGACATTTGAAGGGTAACAAAGTTTGTTTTTTTGTTTCTGTATTTGCGGAGGTTGGAAAGGTTCAAAAATAGCGGCCAAATTCACTACTTTTACAAACTATGTAACTTTCATTAAAAGTAAACATTACTTCTATTTGTTGTTTGTTACGATGATGATTGTAAAAGTGTAATGTATTATATGAATTGGCAGATATTAGGAAATGGATTGTAAGGGAAAGATTATTGATTAAAATGTCTAATTTTAATTTTATTGGACGAAAACTGTGAGAGCCCAATACTTACTTATTCAAACCAAACAATGTGGTTAATTTAGAATTGTGATTATTATTATGTCAAATTGTGATCTTATTGGACTAAGTTGGCCTGATTTTTTGCCCTAGTAAAATGTAAATAGTAAAAGAGAAGCCTACACAATATTATTATGACACTTCTGCTTGAATATTGTCGATTTTTATTCTATTTGTACAAATTTAAAACTTAATTGGTCCATTTTATAGTATTATAACATGTTTATTTGAGAATTGTTGATTTTATTATATTTGTACGGTCCAGATTGAAAACCTAATTGCTTCCATATATAAGACTTCCTTAAATTTGCTTGGATTATTTATCACATTCTCTCTTCTTTATCTCACACACTTTCTTTTAAATCAGTAGGCTTCTATTCTTTCATATACTTGATAAATTCCTTCTTATCGTGATCTCAGATGGTTATGTGTCTGAACTGTAAACTTTATACTTTATAGATTTATGAAATAAAGTATACTTAGCCGATTGTAGCAGTTATTTAAATAGAGAAGGTGATTCAATTCGGTAACAGGTATTTCGATGTAACCCTTATATATATATATATATATATATATATATATATATATATATATATATATATATATATATGTAATAGATTCATGATTTTCTTTCACTTAAATTAGGTGTTAATTAGTTTTAAAAAAGACCACAATTACTTTTATTTTCACCGATTTTTACGATCTTATGTAATAAGTCTACATTATAATTATGGATCAGTAAATTATTTATCTTTATCAACACATACCATTTTTATTGACAAACAACTTATTACACCTTATAAAAATTGCACCATTAGTTGATGTGATTTGTGATATAGACATGTAGTGTTTCAAAATGATTATTTATAGTAATTTAAAAATTCCTATATCTAGAGAAATAACATATAAATTTTATGCAACAGTATCTATATATATATATATATATATATATATATATATATATATTTCTTTTGTTTGATCGTTGACCATAATATTTTAATTAAAAGACACGCAGCACATTCAAAGGTAAACTAACTCTCTCTCTCTCTCTCTCTTAGTTCGAGGTTAAAATCTATGTGCATTATCTCATTGTCTTTTGGATGGTTTCTTGTAAAAAATTTATCTGACTTGGAAAATGGTTGGATTTGAACAGGGTGCTTGGAATTAGTAGACATAGATATACAATAAAACAAAATTAGAATTGTTTTTCAGAGTAACTTCAACAAGAACAAAGTCAAACATAAAAACTTTAGAATACCCCTTAATTGAAACAATCTCGCCATACAAGAACTAAACTCTCTTGAAAAACCATTGCTACCATCGACCCCTTATCACCTTGGATATTCATATTTTTAATTTATTGAGTTTCAAGGGAACATGAGAGTAATTCTCCTTCAATACTTTCAAGAAGGATGATTTCAGTCTTCCAAACCATCAGAGGACGCGGTTAATTCCAGATACAAGTCCAACTCTAACCTGTTTACTCCAAGATTCCACCTCTCAGTATTTTCGCATTGCCCATATCTCAAGGAACTGTTCCGAAGGTCGATTGTACTTTGTGTATGCAAACAAATCTAGAGTATCATTTAACACTGTAAGGGACTTGCACATTGAAAGGTAAGCTAGCTCTCTCTCTCTCTTAGTTCGACGTTAAAATCTATTTGCATTATCTCATTGTCTTTTGGATGTTTTCTTGTAAAAAAATTGTCTGACTTAAAATGGTTGGATTTGAATAGGATGCTTGAAATTAGTAGACATAGAGATACCATCAAACAAAATTAGAAACCTCCCAAAAGAAAACATCAAACAAAATCCGAAACCTCTTCCATATCAATTGTGTACGGAACATTCAAGGCAAATGGCTGGAGTAGAAGGTCTCGTTGGCCATGATATTTCTGTTAGGATATTCATGAAAAAATGTTTTCATGTTGTTGATTGATTATTTGAACACCAACAAAAAATCATTGATTCATTGTGTACTTCTTATTCAAGAATTTATCATCTTTAGGCTTTTACTTGTTTTAACCTAGCTTTAATTAATGTAACTGGTAATCATTGATATCCTTTATTTGGGTCAGTAATTATTTAATTAAGTGAAGAATTGATGTTGTCATTTCCAAGATTTTAAAGTTATAACCTGGGTAGATTACATGCTTATTCAAAATCAAATAAATAATTAAATTTAAGATCATCTTTTATTGACTTTCTTTCTTTGTTCCAAATTTTCCTCATTTTTCTTGTGCTATATGATATACCTTATGATAGATCTATATTATAGAAGTAGTTAAAGAAGTTGAGTTCATTAAGAATAATTAATCTGTCTAGCATCTTTTAAAAACTCAAGTTCCCATATATGAAGCAATAAGAAGTATCACTTAACAATTTAATCTTTCCAGTAATATGATTTTACCAGACAAAACCAATGTGATATGATAAGATCCCATACTATAATTCATGTGTAAGAAGAAGCTTTCGAGGAAATATTGTCCATGAGTAGTATTTCTTTGTGATTCAAAATTAATTCATTGCGAATCTGTGTATAGTTTTCTAAAGTAAATTAATATAAAAATTGAAAAGAAGCAAATTTGGGGTTCTGGTTTTTCAAAGACTAAGACTGAAGCTAAGTTTCATTGCGTTGGTTCTCCACTCCTCTGTGAGTGTTAAGATGTGTATCTTTTTTGTATATGAAAAGTTTTACTATGTCCCACAATGTAATACCATTTTGTGTTGTATACAAAGTTTGAAACTGGCAGCCTAATGCTTCATTGACAAAAAGGTAAAACAAAAGTGTTGTTAGGCTTGATCAATTTGATCGTTCTTATGAAGTTAAACACCATTATTGCATTAAGGATCTGAGGAATTGATGAAAGAAAAGAAGTTTACACCATTGATATGCATGTACAATGATATATATATATATATAAGGGAGAAAGGTATTTTAGCTCTTCAGTATTATACGAAAGTGCGTATGTCATCCACGTGATTCAAAAGATAGCAAATATACCCCTCAATTGTGTTATACAATTATATTCAAAATCTACCACAAAGGTATAAATATTATTTCTCGGTATCACACCGATACTTTGATACTTTGTAAACATATATATTTGGTTATTTTGCATAACACAGAGACCTATGGTGCAATTAATCCAAAAGAAAACAATTAACGTGTGTAATGTCAAATATCATACGTGCAGTGCTGTCATATATGATAAATAGATTTCAATTTTTGAGTGAAAAACAAATTCTAAGAACTTATATAAATAAATAAACTCCAAGAAAAATAATTAACGAAATTAAATTAAATTAAACTAACTTAATATTTTCTTAAACCTCGATTGTTTTGTTTGCGTAAGGAAAATTTGGCCTTAACTTCATCAACTGGAGTCAAATGAAGTATCAAATGTTAGAAACTACCCATAATCTCTATCATAATATATAACGGCCTCAGAAGTCAGATTATACATCTTCATAGTTCATACCAACTTCAGGTGAGGATCAAGTGAAAGAAAAATGCTTGTTGCCTATAAAGGCTGACCATGTTGGGTTTATATTATATCTCATGCAACCCAAGTGGAGTTAGAGGGAGTAGTAAGAAGGGGTGGCTTCGAAGCTGACGGTGAAAATGAAGGTTAATTACCATGCTATGGCTTCAATTGAGTAGAAAGCTGAGAGACTTTTAGGTGGTGGTCCAAGTTTTGATAGTTGTGAAAAAGGATTGTAAGATAGACGATATATAGAGAAAAAAAGTTGTAAACACTAATTTGGTATAATGAAATGGAGCGCCATATTTTTTTTTGGTTACATGGGTGATCCGGGCTAGCATGTGCGCACCCGACTAATCCCATGGAGATATACATGTCTCCCCATATATATTCTCATGGTAAATCAGAACTAGGTTACCCATGTTCAGGGAGAAGTTCGAGTCTTATACCTCTCACTTTTCTTTTTGGTTGGATAAGTTATTTCATAGGAGAAATGGTATAATGTACAATTAAGCTACATAGATTTAAAAGTTTTTTTAGGACGTGTAAAGAAGAGAAAAAAAATTATTCAATTCCTATCCTATTAAAATTATCCAATGTGGAAGGTACAGAATAATATCTAAGTGATGAAATGGCTCTCTGATCGGCCCAAACTCACATGCCATCTGGTTGATATTCCGGATCATCAATTAGATTATCCAGTTTGTTGCTGATAGCTACCTAATACCTTGAATGAGTTTAAGCTTATCTGATAAAATTGTTTTGTCTTTCCTTGAAAAATCAGCGCATTTTTCGTATCTTTTAAAATTGTTAGGGCCTCCCCTTCCAAGAATGAGTGCAGAATAAAGTATTTTTATAGTTGATTCTACAACCCAAATTTTGTGAAATTAAACAATCCATATTTTAGTAGTTTCATAAGGTTTACTGAAGGACGCGTCACATGAGAAAATAATATTAGACTTGTTGATGGAAGATTATGTATTTTGGTTTTATCTGTCTTGAAAGATTTTATTAGAAGAGGGATTAGTGTTTCTCTATTCTGAACCGTGTAATACTCTCATTAATTTAAATCACTAGTTTATTCTCAAAAGTTTAAGTTAGTAATTATCTATTCACTGTCTATTCTTATTGAGAAACATACAAGAATAATTAATTATTCTTGAAGGCATGATAGGTGTACAAAATAAATACGATAGAAAAATGCATAAGTTAATCTCCTTTAACGTTCTATTATTGGAGAGGATTTCACCGCCCGTAATAAGATTATTTTGCACCTGCCATATATTGACATACCGTAGCGGCAATGCAATTTTTCAATACTTTTCGCCTTAAATTTTTTCCGAGTTTTAAATTTGTTTGAGCCAATTCAGGACACTCAAAATGGTGTTTATCACTTTTTCAATACCAAACCATTTTCTCATATATTCTAAATAAAATATATTTGTTAAACTCAAAATCTTTCCCACACATTTCACAAAGTGGGTCCAATTTCATATAAACTATCATATCCTATGTGCGAAATCTCTCTTATTGTCATCCATACAAGAATATCATGTTTAGAAATAAGAAAGAGTTTCACATAATATTGGCCCAATTTTTTGAAAAAAATTGGTGACGAAAAACATTATAAGGAGATTTATATATACAAAGAAACCCACAACTTCTTGGCTTACAAGCAACTGCTTGATCATTTGGGATGGAGAACCAATGATGCAACACTTTTATTCCTCCTTCATACCCAACCAAAATATCTATTTTATCTTCTAGTACCCATAATTTTCTAAATAAGGAGAGTCTAATTTTTTCACATGCCATAACCAAATTAATTAATTTTCATATATTCTCTATGAACCCATTTCATCCATAACGAGACTTCTTTCGTCACTATTTTCACAACATCTTCATGAGCAAAACTTTGTTTTAAACTCCTAGATCTTTAAAACCAATGTCTCCTTCATTTTTTGGTATGGCTATATTCTTCAGTTTGATTTGCATAGATTTTCCATCCCCTGTAAAATATCCTACAAATACTCACGATTCAATCACAGACATAAATAAGTATCGAAATATAGATGGCCAAAATCAAACTATTCTGAAGAACCGATCTAATAAGTTGAAGGCGACCCACGTATGAAAGAGAAGAATAATTTCCAAAACCGCACATAACTCTTCAGCTTACTGATGTCTCCCGATTTATTCTAATTATTAGCCCTTTCGAGACATCCTTTTAGGTGAATAGATGGCTTATTTGATAGACTTTTAGGCTTAATTGATCATCTTACACTTCCTCCCCTTGGAAATTAACTATTTGCAGAATCTGAGCTTTTGTGCGTAAATTTGACTGTTTTTAATGCAAAGTTAATTGGTTCTTGAATTTCATGAAAGACTTATCGAAGGAGAAGAAGTGAGAATAAAGTCTTAGTGTAATTTAGAGTGTTAGGAAATGATTTTCACGCGAGTTTCTATTTTTTGAGTACACTTTCCTATTTCGTTTTCTTGATTTATTCTATTTAAGCATATGCGGTTTAATTATTTATTTAATGTGAAGCTTTAAAAGATAAATGGTAATTACTTAGAGACCAAGTCAAGATAGAAAATTAAAGGAAAGAAGATTCACATGGAAATAAGAAGATTCAGGAAAGATATATATTCAAAGAAGGAAGAGATAAAGCTGCCTTATGAATCTAAAATTCCAGCCACGTTTTAAAGATCAATTCTTAACTCACGATTGGCTAGGAATCTGGACGAGTGGTCTGCACCAATAGAAAACCCTTTCCAAGACAAGCAGTTTCATATATTGGAACTTCTCAAGCGGATAAGTATTGAAAAAGATATGACCAAATCAAATCACCAGAAGAATCTTACCTTTCCTAGAATTTAGAGCTACGAATTTAAGAGTCCTTGACTTGTCTTCCACTCCAAAGAAATTCGACCTAGGGTCCTCAAAACACCTATAAATACACCCCTTAACATCCTACTTTCACACACTTCAGAGAATTAAACAAGAGGCTTAAGGTTTTCAAGTCAGAGCACGAAGGAGAGAAGAAGCTAGAAGTTGGAGGAATCCTGTTCTTCCAACAATAGTCATTCAACCATTTAGGTTATTTATTTCTTTCTTGTAATTGAACATGAATTCCTTTTATTTTATGTTAGTATTTAATTTTCTTATGAGCTAAATTTCTTTATACTTGAGAATCGCATAAAAGGGATGAACCTTAATTAATTAATCTATGTTTTGAATTTGGGATTGTTTAGATTTAAATAGGATTGAGTTTTATATATTGGTTATTACTTTGTTTTCATTACTAATTCTTTTCCGCGCAACTAGAATTAGCTGTTAGTATTTGGGCTATTCACTTTAGTGGCGAAGTGATCATCCGAAAGGGGGGTTTGAATACAGATCTAGGAAATACCCATGTAATGTCCGTTATTGACCGACAGGCTTAACTACTTACATAGCCAAAGAGGTAAAATCATATCATCCGAAGAGGCATATTCGACCATACAGGTGTTTATGATACTTTAGGATAACTTCTAGGTCCACCCGACAGGGGGCTAGGAGATATTAGAGTCCCGACTAATATTATAATTCCAATTCTACCCCTAAACATAGCATAGATTATATTGATTGAGTAGATTCCTTTGCGAGACTCAAGTATCTCTCTTATCTGAAGTTAGTCATTTATTTGCTTTATTTCCTTTCTATTTATTTAATTTTAGTCTTTACTTTATTTGCAATTTTGATTTACAAAAACCAAACAAAAATTCTTATCTTTTATTTTCTGTTTAGCAATTATTCTTACTACTTGATTAATATTTGGGTTGAACCTAATCCATCCCTGAGAACGGACTTGATTATCATATATTACTTGGGACAACTGTACACTTGCGGTTAAGTGGTTCCTTTTATTTTCGCATTAATTTTATAACACCCTAGGACCCACCAAGTTTTGGGCGCCGCTGCCATGGACGGTAGCGTGTGACCCCGGTCTTAATCTTTTAGTAGTTTAATTGTTAGTTTAGTTTTAGTTTTATTTTTTTCAGTTTTACGCTTTAGGTTGTCTTTCTTTCTCAGGTTTACAGGTTTTGGTTTATGCGTGAAGATATCGTGATTCTTGCAAATCCCGAAAACCTAGTTCGAGAAGCAAACAAAAGAAAGAGAGAAGCTAAAGAAAAAGAGTTAGAGGAGCAATTAGCAAAAGAAACAATGGCTGGTCAACTCAACCCTCAAGCTGCTCCTGTTGCTCAAAATAATGAACCTTGGTTCATCAATGGCCCTAAAAAAGCTCCGTTTCGAGCTCCTGCCCTCGGAATTGGCCCTGCAAATATTAATGTCGAGAGATTCAGACCTGATCCTGGTATGTTATCTCAGTTTCAAAGTTATGGCAATTTCCGAGGAGCACCTACCGAAGATCCAATCCGTGCTGTACAGAAGTTCATGCAAATTTGAGATTCTTATATTACGCAAGGAGTAACTAAAGAGCAAATGTATTTTGCTCATTTTAGATACTTCGTTATTGATGGAGCAAGTGAGTGGCATGATTCTCAAGAACCTGGAACAATTACAACGTGGGACGCATTACAAACCGCGTTCTTCGATAGATACTACCCAGCGAACATGAGATTAGATGCGCAAGTTGAAATAACGTCATTCAAACAAGAGGAAGACGAGACTTTGGGTAGAAGTTGGAAGAGATTTCAGATTTGCTTAAGAAGAGTCCCTGATCATGGCCTCACAAAAATTCAACAGATGAAGATATTTTACCGAGGAATTGATGGCTCTTCGAAAAAGGATCTAGACTTACTTTGTGGTGGTGCATTTCTACGGGTACAACCTGTCCGTGCTAAGATTATTTTGAATAGAACTGTAACGAATGAACTAGGTTGGAACACCATAAGAACACCTGTCCGAGGTGGAAATATTGCACTGATTGAATAAAAATTCACAGCCATAGAAAACAAACTCGAACAACAACTAAAACAGCTTACTCTAGCTGTTACAAAGAGTGTTACTGGTAGAAGAGCAGATGTTAATGTTACACAAGAAGTTTATGGATGTTCTAACTGCGGTACACAAGATCATGATTGGGAGACCTGTCAAAATAATCCATAATCTGTAATGTTCGTGTCCAACCGAGGAAATTATAACTCAAGTGGTCAAGGTTATCAACCAAACAGAAACCATCCGGGTTTCCAATATTCGAATCCAAATGGGGCTGCTAATCCAACTTATTCATATCAACCACGTCCCCAAGGAAACAGCTTTCAACCAAGACCTCAGAACAACTACCAAGGTGGACAAGCATACGGAATCAATCTCAGAGACAACCTCCTCAAGATGCTTATACCAAAACCATGAACCAGAAAGCTCTACCTGCTCAACCTCAAGAAGGCGCTATAGATGTTCAGCAAACTTTGACAACACTAATCAATATTCAACAATCAACAACTGCAGCACTTAAATTGATGGAAACTCAGATGGCTCAGATATATAAGAAATTAAATCAACGTCAGCAAGGACAATTACCAAGTGACACTGAAGAACCTAAGCAAAGAGAAGATTGTAATGCAGTAACACTCCGAAGTGGTAAGAAGCTCGCTCCACCTCCTTTTCCCGTGATGAAAGAGAAAGAAACAATTGTGAAAGAGAAACCGGTAAAAGATGTAGAAGAGAAGGAAGATGAACCTGAAATAATTGAAGTGGAGAAGATTCCGGAAAATCCAAAATCCAATGTTACAGAAACCCGTCCTCCTCCACCTTTTCCCTCAGAGTTCAGAAGAAAGGAGACATGGCAGAATATCAGAAGTTCTTGAATATGGTACGTGGTCTCAATATTAACGTTCCGTTCTTAGATGCTATACGCGATGTTCCGAAGTACGTTAAATTTCTGAAAAGAGCCATTACCAACAAGAGACCATACCATGAGAATGAGATGATAGGATTTCCAGAAGAATGCAACACTATATGCCAAAGTAAGTTGCCACCTAAACTACTTGATCCTGGGAGTTTTACAATTCCTATTTCGATTGGTAATGAGTGGCAAGGGAAAGTATCAATTTGATTCCCAAGTCAATTTTCGAAAAACTGAAGATAGGAAACGCTAGACCAACTTCCATGATCCTACAAATGGCCGATAGATCCCTCGCTTATCCAGAGGGACGAATCGAAGATGTCCTCGTCAAGGCAGGTACGTTAATTTTTCCAGTTGATTTTGTTATTCTTGAATACGACGCGGATAGGAATGTCCCCATCATCTTGGGCCGACCATTCCTAGCCACGGGGCGTACTGTTATTGATGTAGATAATGGCGAACTAACCATGCGAATCCAAGACGAGACGGTAATGTTCAACGTGTTTAGGGCCATGAAGTTTCCAAATATTCCCGAAGAGTGTTTTCGAATGGATGTACTCGATTTGACTACGCAAGAAACATTTGATTGTATGAATTTTAACGATATCTTGCAAGCAGCCCTAACACTTGACTTACCGGAATTGATGGAAGAACTAACCGAAACCGTAGCTGCTTTGAATTCCGGAAACATGAAACATAGGCACCTCGCCTATGAGCCAGTCCGAGAACCTGGGGAGATCGCACCTAAAAAGAAACCATCTATCGAGTCTCCCCCACAACTAGAAGAAAAGCCGCTTCCGTCACACCTGAGGTATGCGTATTTAGGTACTAACAACACTCTGCCTGTTATTGTTTCAGCTACTTTAACAGGTCCTCAAGAAGACAAATTGTTGCACATACTGAGAGCTAATAAAGAGGCGATTGGTTGGACTATTGCTGACATCAAAGGTATTAGTCCTTCCTATTTCCAACACAAAATCATTCTAGACGATGAAAACGCACGCTCAGTTGAAGGACAAAGAAGATTGATGCTAGCCATGAAGGAAGTAGTGAAGAAAGAAGTTATCAAATTGCTAGACGCGGGAATCATCTATCCCATAGCTAGTAGCGAATGGGTGAGTCCAGTTCAATGCGTACCAAAGAAGGGTGGTATTACTACCATCTTGAACGAGCAGAATGAAGCCATTCCCTCAAGGACCGTTGTTGGTTGGAGAGTGTGTATGGATTATCGGAAGTTGAACAAGGCCACCAGAAAAGATCACTTCCCTCTTCCGTTTATTGATCTGATGTTGGACAAGCTAGCTGGTAGAGAATATTATTGCTTTTTGGATGGATATTCAGGATACAATCAGATTTATGTAGATCCAAAAGACCAACACAAGACAACCTTTACATGTCCTTTTGGTACCTTTGCCTTTTGAAGGATGCCATTCGGATTATGTAATGCACCTGCTACTTTTCAAAGATGTATGATGGCAATCTTCTGGGATATGATTGATGATTTCCTTGAGGTATTTATGGATGACTTTTCTGTGTTTGGTGATAACTTTGAGGAGTGTTTACGAAACTTGGAGAAGGTATTGATTCGATGCAAGGAGACGGATTTAGTTTTGAACTGGGAGAAGTGTCACTTTATGGTTCGAGAGGGTATAGTGTTGGGTCACAAGGTTTCAAGTGCTGGTTTGGAAGTTGATAGTGCGAAGATTGAGGTAATCAAGACTCTTCCCCCTCCTATTTCTGTAAAAGGAGTAAGAAGCTTTTTGGGTCATGCTGGTTTTTACCGACGTTTTATCAAGGAATTCTCCAAAATCTCTAAGCCATTGTGCAACTTACTTGAGAAGGACACTAAATTCCTTTTTGATGAAGCTTGCATAAAGGCATTCAACGAGATTAAAGAGAAGCTTATTTATTCACCTATTGTATTACCTCCTGATTGGAAGATTCCGTTTGAAATTATGTGTGATGCTAGTGATCTTGCGATGGGTGCTGTTCTGGGACAATGAAAAGATAAGGTATTTCATTCCATCTACTACGCTAGTAAGGTCCTTACAAGTGCTCAAGTGAATTATACTGTAACTGAGAAGGAGTTACTAGCTATAGTATATTCATTCGACAAATTTCGTTCCTATCTTCTTGGGGCGAAAGTTGTTGTTTTTACTGACCATTCTGCGATTAAATACCTTATGGAGAAGAAAGATGCGAATCCGAGGTTGATTAGATGGGTTTTACTATTACAAGAGTTCGATTTAGAGATTCGGGATAGAAAGGGTTGTGATAATCAGGTTGCTGATCATTTGTCGCGTCTTGAAGGTTCTGGGTCTAATGGAGGACCTGAGTTGGTAAGAGAAGAGTTTCCTGACGAGAGTTTGTTTTCAATTTATTCATTGAAAACTCCTTGGTATGCGGATATAGCAAATCTTATTGTGAGTGGTTCTTTTCCTCAATGAGCTATCTCACAAGAGAAAAAGAGACTAGCCCATCGAGCTAAACAATTTTTTTGGGAGGACCCCTTCCTCTACAAAACATGTAGTGATCAGATGGTAAGAAGATGCATACCAGATAAGGAAATTTTGTCCATTGTTGCAGGTTGTCATGATTCACCGTACGGAGGACACTTCAAAGGAGATCGTACAGCTGCAAAGGTACTACAATCCGGTTTTTATTGGCCTACTTTACATAAGGATTGTCAGGAGTATGTCAAGAAATGTCATAGATGCCAGTTTACTGGTAATATATCTAAGAGAGATGAGATGCCGCGTAATAATGTTCTTAAAGTTGAGATATTCGATGTTTGGGGTATTGATTTCATGGGTCCTTTTGTACCATCTAACGGAAATCTGTACATCCTACTGGCTGTTGATTACGTGTCTAAATGGGTAGAGGCTGTAGCTCAACCAACTAACGATTCACGAGTAGTGATTAAATTCTTAAAGTCACACATCTTCACTAGACATGGTACACCTCGAGTTATTATCAGTGATGGAGGTTCACACTTTGTGAACAAATATCTGAAGAAAGTTCTAGAGAAGTATGGTGTGAGACATCGTGTATCTACCGCGTATCATCCACAAGCCAATGGTCAAGCCGAGGTCTCTAATCGAGAGATCAAATCCATTCTTGAGAAGACAGTTGGTCCCACATGCAAGGATTGGTCAATGAAATTAGATGATGCGTTGTGGGCATATCGTACTGCGTTCAAGACGCATGTGGGTGCATCTCCGTATCGTATTGTTTATGGTAAGCCTTGTCACTTACCTCTTGAGCTTGAAATGGGTGCCTATTGGGCAATTGCGGAAATGAATATGGATCCAACCTTAGCTGCGGAGAATCGTATGATGAAGTTGAATGAACTTGACGAGTTTCGATTTCATGCCTATGAGAATGCTAAACATTACAAAGAAAAAACAAAAAGATGGCATGACAATCGCATTCGTGAGAAGAAATTTAAAGTTGGACAGATGGTCCTCAAGTATAACTCCAAGTCCAGCAACTATCTGGGCAAGTTGAGATCAAAGTGGTCTGGTCCGTTCGTGGTGACCAAAGTTACGCCTCATGGAGCGATAGAGATCGAAAATCCAGACGAGCAACGCACCTTCATGGTGAATGGGCATCGTCTAAAACTTTACCATATAGGCGAGGATACCAATCGCAGAATTGATCCACATGCTGGGGAAGTCATGTACCTCCTTGAAGCCGAATAGACGTGAGAGGTAACCCGTCGAGCTTAACGACGCTAAACAAAAGCCATTTCATTGTATATTAGTTTATTGCTTTCAGTTTTTCAATTCCTAGTGTATATTTCTAAATTAATAACAAGTTTTAGTGTCTACTTTTAAAAAGAAATTAGAAGGGTAGTGTGTTAATGTTGCAGGAATCTAGTTTGGGGTGCTAGGAAACGCAAAAGAAAATTCTTGGAAAAATTCGAAGGCTGGTGCGGGGTACCCATGCGGTATACCCATACACCGCACCTATGTACCGCGCGTGAAAAACCCGTACCACGGGTCGAGCACCACGGGTTTTATACCGAGACGAAAAAAAAGATGGCTGATAGGCGTGGTGCACCGCACCCCTATACCGCACGCCCGAAACGCGTGCCACGGGGTGCTAGCACGGGTATATTGCCGAGGCCAAAATTTGAAGAGTAACCGCGCTATGGTGTACCCACGCGGTACACCAATATATCGCAGGGATGCACCGCGCTAGGCGGTTAGTGAAGAAATCAAGGCCCATTCAACTTCTTACCTTAACAAGAGAAACCCTAGCCTCTTCTATACGAATTTTCCAGCTCCCAACCTTATACACCTTGAAGCTTGATTAAACCTCCACAACAAACACAATAACATCAATAATTCTCTCCTCCATCCTCCATAAACACATCCTTTTCATCAAAATCATCACAAAACACCATTAAACAAAACCAAGATCATCAAGCTTTCAAGAGTTCTTCCAAGATTTATCAAGAAAACAACTTCCTTCATCTCATCCAAGCAAGAAACTCAAGCTATACCTAGTTTTGTTAACTTTATTCTATCCTTGGTATAACTTGAGTTTGGGGTCAAATCAACCATGACAAACAGAATAGATGCTTTGGATTATAAGAGGAAGTGTTGTATCCTAGGGAAGAACAAGAATTTTCATGGTTCTACAATTGAAAAGGCCATCAATCTTGATGAGCCTACTGAAAAACAAGAAGAAAAGGCACACGCACCACCACTACACAAGAAATTCACAGCTAGGATGAAGGTACAATCAAAGCCTAAAAAAAAAACCAATCCAAGATCAAGGTTCTTCTTCCTCTTCTCTGAATGATTCTTACACACTCCCATGGGCTATCAAATATCAACAACAAATCCATCATTTAAGAAAACAAGTCATAGCACTTTGGGAGGAAATTGCCAAGATGAATTCAATAAGGGACAAGGTAACTTTGAACATGGATATTGATAATAATTCTTCTTCTTCGGAGGAAGACATGATGGATCTTTATGGCCAGGTACCCCGTTCTAATCATTCTTCTTCTTAATTAATGGTAGGCACTAGTTAGGTAGTTTAGTTTAATTTTATTGTTTTATTGAGTCTTTTTCGAGTCGTGGGGACACGACTCACTTTTGAGTTTGGGGTGGGGTTCGTTGCCTCATCCCAATTTTTTGTGTTTTACATGCTTTCAATAAAATTAATCTTAGGGTTGCGTTGACTGTAGAGAATTATAAATGCCCCCATCAAGCATGCTTATTATGAATTTATGATAGAAAATAGTTAGCTTTAGGAGTTAGTATAAACTGTACTTTGATTGCATGCAAAAATGAGATAATTGATAGGAAAAATTAATGAACAATGCAAAAGAATTAAACTTGTGCTTAAGGATAATGGGTGGTTTGTAGAACGTGAGATCTAAATTAGTAGAGAACCCACTTAGGTATGAACTAGAGGCAAGTTGTGTAGATAGGAAAATGATAGAGACAGTTCTTTGTTAGCCCTTTGAATCCTTTTGGCTTTCTATCCCTGAATTAATTTTATCCTTCTTAGCCAAATTTTTAGCCTTTAAGCCTTTCATTTGTCGCCATATTATAAGCCAATATCCCTTTAGATTGTTAGGCATGACCATATGACCCACACTTGAATCACGATCCTGAGACTTCCTGTCTTGAGCTTGAGTTTGGGGTGGTGGGTCCACTATATGGGAATTTACATTGGGTTGGGATTTTTGAGCTTATCAATGATGCTTTGTGCTATACATGATGATGATTCACAGGTTTATTATATTGTAACCCTTTGCCGGGGTAATAGTGAATGGAAAAGAAGCTTCGAGCTCAAGTTATGAATAGGCATAACTATGAAAAATAGCATGATATCTCAACATTAAAAAGAGAATCATAGCTATAGAAAAAGAAAAAAATGAATGATTTAAAAAGAAAATATATTCGGACCGGCAAAGTGGAAATTTTTAATTGAATCATTCTTAGTGCTTATTGGGTTAATTTGGGGACGCTAATTAAGCGCGTCAATTGGGTTGAGTGAGAACGTTATTCGAGTGTAAACTCAAGCTCTTGGACAGTTTGTTGATGGTAAGTGATGAGAGAGCCAAAAGCTCACTTCAAATTTACCAAATATACATACCATACCGTCCTTCAGCCTATCCTAAAACCGTAAAGACCTCGTGATTCCTAGATGCACAATGAGTTAATAGGGAATATGCTAAGTGGAGCGTTCAAAGCAAGTAAAGATCGAGGAACACCCTATAGCCACCATCTTGAGATAAGTAATAAGCGTAACCTTCTAGCATTGTGAAATTAATTTTGGATTGATATTGTTTTGTATTTGATTTTGCATGATAAGTGTAGGTGTATATTAATTCCTAGGTTAGACTATATGAAATTTATTTTAAGTTGTGCTTTGGGATTATTTTCTAGATTCTACCTTCTGCGTTCACCTAAAACATCCTTTGTTTTTTTTTTATTTTACTTTGTCGGGACGACAAAGGTTTGAGTTTGGGGTCTTGATGTCTCCCGATTTGTTCTAATTATTAGCCCCTTGGAGACATCCTTTTAGGTGAATAAATGGCTTATTTGATAGACTTTTAGGCTTAATTGATCATATTACACTTCCTCCCCTTGGAAATTAACTATTTGCAGAATCTGAGCTTTTGTGCGTAAATTTGACTGTTTTTAATGCAAAGTTAATTGGTTCTTGAATTTCATGAAAGACCAATCCAAGGAGAAGAAGTGAGAATAAAGTCTTAGTGTATTTTAGAGTGTTAGGAAATGATTTTTACTCGAGTTTCTATTTTTAGAGTACACTTTCCTATTTCGTTTTCTTGATTTACTGATTTATTCTTTTTAAGCATATGCGGTTTGATTATTTATTTAATGTGAAGCTTTAAAAGATAAATGGTAATTACTTAGAGACCAATTCAAGATAAAGAATTAAAGGAAAGAATATTTACATGGAAATAAGAAGATTTAGGAAAGATATATTCAAAGAAGGAAAAGATAAAGCTGCCTTATGAATCTGAAATTCCAGCCACGTTTTAAAGATTATTTCATAACTCACGATTGGCTAAAAATCTGGATGAGTGGTCTGCACCAATAGAAATCTCTTTCCAAGACAAGCAGTTTCATATATTGAAACTTCTCAAACGGATAAGTATTGAAAAAGATATGACCAAATCAAATCAGCAGAAGAATCTTACCTTTCCTAGAATTTAGAGCTACGAATTTAAGAGTCCTTGACTTGTCTTCCACTCCAAAGAAATTCGACCTAGGGTCCTCAAAACACCTATAAATACACCCCTTAACATCCTACTTTCACACACTTCAGAGAATTAAACAAGAGGCTTAAGGTTTTCAAGTCAGAGCACGAAGGAGAGAAGAAGCTAGAAGTTGGAGGAATCCTGTTCTTCCAACAATAGTCATTCAACCATTTAGGTTATTTATTTCTTTCTTGTAATTGAACATGAATTCCTTTTATTTTATGTTAGTATTTAATTTCTTATGAGCTAAATTTCTTTATACTTGAGAATCGCATAAAAGGGATGACCCTTAATTAATTAATCTATGTTTTGAATTTGGGATTGTTTAGATTTAAATAGGATTGAGTTTTATATATTGGTTATTACTTTGTTTTCATTACTAATTCTTTTCGGCGCAACTAGAATTAGCTGTTAGTATTTGGGCTATTCACTTTAGTGGCGAAGTGATCATCCGAAAGGGGGGTTTGAATACAGATCTAGGTAATACCCGTGTAATGTCCGTTATTGACCGACAGGCTTAACTAGTTACATAGCCAAAGAGGTAAAATCATATCATCCGAAGAGGCATATTCGACCATACAGGTGTTTGTGATAATTTAGGATAGCTTCTAGGTCCACCCGACAGGGGGCTAGGTAATATTAGAGTCCCGACTAATATTATAACTCCAATTCTACCCCTAAACATAGCATAGATTATATTGATTAAGTAGATTCCTTTGCGAGACTCAAGTATCTCTCTTATCTGAAGTTAGTCGTTTATTTGCTTTATTTCCTTTCTGTTTATTTAATTTTAGTCTTTACTTTATTTGCAATTTTAGTTTACAAAACCAAACAAAAATTCTTATCTTTTATTTTATGTTTAGCAATTATTCTTACTACTTGATTAATATTTGGGTTGAACCTAATCCGTCCCTGAGAACGAACTTGATTATCATATATTACTTGGGACAACCATACTCTTGCGGTTAAGTGGTTCCTTTTATTTTCGCATTAATTTTATAACACCCTAGGACCCACCACTTACCAATGAGAGGTTTCTAGTCTCTCGAGTATAAAAATTGAAGTTCCAAGAGATGCACCCAAATATCAAAACGACATATACCTTTTTTCAAGTTGAGTAATTTTCATAATATCATCAACAACCTCACTCTTGATTCTCACATATTAAAAATTTGATTTTGTATATTTAAATGAAAACTCGAATACTTACTAAACTCCTCCAAACAATCCTTTTCTTAAGCCTTTTCTTATGGTCTCCTTTAGCTAAAAGCATGATATCATCGACAAAAGCAATGTGGGTGATCTTATTTTTCTTGCATTTTGGATGGTGCTTGAACCAAACATTTGTATTTTTTTTCAATAACCTCGACAAATAATCAAGACACGAAATGGAAAGGTAAGTAGAGATATGATATCCTTTTCTTAAGCCTTTTTCCCTTTTGAAGAAGCCATGAATTTCCCCATTAAGCGCAATGGAATATGAATATTTTGTATATTCCATAACTCAGTTAACCACCAAACCGGAAGATTTAACCTTTGAGTATCTCCCTAAGGCAATCCCATGATACCAAATCATACGCTTTTTACAAACCAATCGTGATAGTACATCTAGGTGAGCTACTATTATCGTTATATCCTCTGAAAATATCTTGCATTAAATGAATATTCTCGGCTATCTATCTTGCGGGAATAAAAGCATTTTGTGATTGATCAACGATCTCTTCAGAAACCGGATTCATGTGATCCGCAATAATCATTGTGATTGCTTTACAAATTACATTACAACACTAGATGGTCTATAATCCTCAACATTTACTGAATTTTCTTCTTGCGAATGAGAGCAATAATAGTAGCATTTAATTATTTAAGTAAGAAATCGGTAGTGAAGAATTATGTACTTCTTGCATTACTTTGTCTCCAACTAGCTCCCAATATCTCTTGAAAAATAGTGAAGAAAACCCATCATGGCGGGGTGCTTTATCATCAGTTATACGAAAAATGGCCTATTTTATCTCAACACCAGAAACCTCTTTACACAAACCCAAGCCTTGTTATTGTGTCAACATATTACCCCAACCAAAAAAATCACAATCCACATGTTCCATATCAATTTTCGTACCCAACAATATCTTATAATAATCATAGAACGCAACTTTCAACTTAAGCACTACAAGTAGTATCTTCCCCATTAGAAAGTTTGACCTTTGTGATAAACTTTTTGTGCTACTTAATCTTCATGAGCCGATGGAAAAGTGGCCATTCCTAGAGTGTAAAAAAAATCAACACTAAATAGGAGAAGCAACTAACCGCTAGTGTACGGGGCGTTCCAAGTAATAGATAAATAATAAGGGATTTCGTCTCAGGGACTATGAGGTATGATGAATGTGTTTAATAAGTAGAGAGAATTAATTGCAATACGAAATAAATAAAAGATAAATAGATATTTGTTTAGGTGTTTGAATGTAAAGAGACTAAACGCAACAAAGTAAATTAACTAGATTGATATAAAGTAAAGAGTAAAGATTAGTCGTAGTATGAGAGTTATACTTGAGTCTCGCTAGGGATCCACCTAAGTTCGTACATTTAGTGTTTTCGTTTAAGGGACAAGTTGGTGATTCTATATTAGTCGGGACTCTGCAATCTCATAACTCACGTCAGGGTAGACTTAGAAGCTGTCCTACAGCATTACAAACCCCGTCAGGGCGTTGAGATGATTAATACTTTTACCCAATTGGCTACGCCATTAGTCAAGCCTGTTAGGATCAATGGCGAACAACATGTGTTTATTAATTAGTTCAGCAATTTAAACCCTCGTCAAGGTGATCACCGCCACTAGTGAATAGCCTAATCACTATAACCTAGCTAATTCTGATTCCTAACTTAATTAAAATTAGTAAATATGCATGAATTAATAAACAATTTCAAAAACCTAACTTGAATTAAATTAAGACAATCCCAAATCCGAAAATACTAAAATAAATAAACTAGGGCTTAACTCATTATGCGATTATCAAAGATTATTACGTTTAGCTCATACTGAAATTAAACAAAGAAGGGAAATTAATAGAATACATTTTCCTAAAAACATAAATAAAACCTAGAGAGAGGAATTGATTTTAGTTGATGTTGGAGAAAAAAGTTTCTCCAGCTTCTACTCTTCTCTCTGCCTCTTTGCTACCTTCTGAAAGTTGGAAAATAAGAAGCATACTAAAAAATGAACTTTGAATAAGTTAAATAATAAGTAAAATCGGATTGATCCCTAATCTTATTTAAGTGAATGATTACGGGCCCAAGTCCAATCAGTAATTCCTGCATCTGATGTACACATTTCTATAACAGACGCAAGTCCAAATCACCTTTTTCCACTTCTCAATTCGAGCGAACTCAGAGGCGCACCTTTTTCATTTGAACCACCAAGACTGGATCAACACCGTTTGGGCTCGAAAATATATGGAAGTGATGAATTTCTAGTTTCTTATGCTCCTATTCATCTTTTTGAGTGGTACTTTTTGCTATTTTGACTCCTCCTTTTGATCTTAGACTTTGTAATCCACTTCTCTTTCTCATATTAATGCTTCCTAAAATCCATGTACCTAATAAATTCATACTAAAATATACAAATTAATGCACAAAAACTCTAAAAATGCAATTATCATATTTCTGAGGTGAGAAAGTGCAATATGACAAAATAAGCTCAAAAGTCTATCTAATAAGTCCAAATTCTACCTGAAATGATTTCTCCTAAGGGCATATATTTATCACAAAAAGGTAGTCATCAAGACCCCCAACTCAAACCTTTGTCGTCCTGACAAAGTAAGACAAAAATAGAGGTCTTAGGTGAGACGCAAAATGCAGAATCCAGTGAATGATACCAAAAGCACAACTTAAAGTAAATCTCATATAGTATAACTTAAGAATTCACGCACACATACACCTATCATGAAGAATCAAACATAAATAACATAAATCCAAAATTAAATTCACAGTTCTAGAAGATTACACTTAATACTTAGCTCGCGATGGTGGCTATAGGGTGTTCATCGATCCTTACTTGATTTGAACGCTCCACTTAGCTTACTCCTGATTAGCAAAATTGTTAATTAACTATGTACCTAAGAATCACGAGGTCTTTACGGGTTTAACATAGACTTAGGGACGGAATGGTATGTATATTTGGTAAATTTGAAGTGAGCTTTTGCCTCTCTCCTCACATACCATCAACTAATAGTCCAAGAGCTTAAGTTTACACTCGAATTTGTTCTCATTCAACCCACTTGACGCACTAATTTAGCGTCCTTAAATCAACCCAATTAGCACTAAAGATTATTTCCATAACTTCCACTTTGCCGGTTACTTTGACCATCATTTTGATGTGAATGGTCATGTCTCTTATAATTTTGTTCTTTTTCTCTTTTTTTTCGAAGACTCAGGCAAAAGGTTAAAATTAATATATCATCACAATTATGTACTAAATACAAACACATAAAAAATCCCTCCCAATGTTATTTCCCATAACGAAACCCACCACTCCAAACTCAAGCTCAAAATAGGAAGTTTTAGGATTGTGATTTAAGTGTGTGTCATATGGAAAGCACTATAAACTACTTTTTGCCAATAATCGGCGCCTAGGCGAGCTAGGCACCTCTTCCATGACGGCTAAGGCTCTAGGCAAAATTTCCTAGCATTTTTACTAGGCATAGGCGGGTGAGGGGCGAGATGATATTTAGGCTCTCCTAGGCGGCGATTTCTACAGCTTAGCCTTCTAGCCAATTTCGTAATACTTAGTGATTTTTTGTAATACTCGCTGATTTTGGATAATACTCCGTGATTTATATTAATACATAGTGCATTTATGTAATAATTAGTGTTTTGATATTAATATGTAGGGATTTTATTTTAAACTTAGTTATTTCACATAATATTCAATGATTTTTTGTTATACTCAATGATACTCAATAATTTTTCATTAATACTCAGTTAATTTATGTTAATATTAGGTGATTTTAAATAATAATCAGTGATTTCAAATAATACTCAACAATTTCAAAAAATACTCAGTGCTTTCAAACAATATTCAACAAAATCACTACGTAGTGAATAACACAAGCATTAATACTTAGAAATAGACTAGTAAAAAAAATACTCAAAGAATCAACCCGCAAAATCACTACTCAGAGAATTCGTCAGCAAAATCACTTAGTACTCAACAAAAAAATCTTAGTACTCAGCAAATTTGAGAGTTATTTTGCATGATAATATAATTTGTGTGTTAGTATATTGGGAAAAAAATCTCTAAGTAGCTAGAGAGTTCTTATAGTACTCAACAAATTTGTGAATTATTTTGCATTATCATATACTTTGTGTGTTAATATACTCAACAAAAATATAAGATTTCTCAGAAGAATTCTCTAAGTAAGAATTAACATAAGACCAAAGGAAAAATGGCACAAAAAATAGTAGAGTAAAACCATACATCATAATTGCATAATTGAAAAAAATAAAATCCAAAATTAAGGAAATATATAACAAAATTACATTTATTAATAAAATTCAAAATCAATACAAAGAAGAAAAAGAAAAGAAATCACCGAGAATCTACTGTTGCTGCCATGTAAGTCGAAGCCATGCCTGCTGCCGGAAACAAACACCTCACCAGAAAAGATGGAAACACCTTGAAGATAACTCTGATTTGTATTGCTAACTCTGATATACTACTCGAACTTCGATCTATTGTTGCTAACTTCGATCTGTTGCAAGTCATAATGCACGCAAAATTCTTGTTGAACAGAAAAAAATTACAAAACTTAATACAAGTTTTATATTGAAATTTTTTTGAAGGTAAAGAATATGGATATACGTACCACAATCTTCTTTAATGTACTTATAAGAAGAATAAGTGAGCAAAGTTTGTAAAATTTTAGGAGTGGTGAGAGAGAGAGAGAGATGTAAAATTAAGGTTTAATGGTATGTTTTTATTTTTGGGTTGTTATATTTAGTATATATATTAGTAAAAAATCAAAATGAGTAATGTGATTCGTCTGGTTTCATTTTCCACATTGAGCTCCACCCTCTTCTAAATTTGTTTCTCTGTTGGTGGTTTTCACAGAAAATGTTACGACTTCCGATTAAATATTGTTGTTTTGTCCATTATAAACTTTCGCTTGTCTCTCGTATAAAAGACAAGAAAATGGGCTTTGTTAACCGTGGGTAGTGGCTCAAGGAGAATTGTGATGATGCATTATGTGTCAAAGGCTATGGATTCGAGGATTAGTAAAGCCATCGTGAAAGATATTGTTGTAGTTAGACGGGAATCTCGATGGCTCTTGGTCAATAAGTCGGAGGTGAGTTTTTGGTTAGATGTTTGGTTGGGGGGCCACCCCCTTATTGATTGTGCTATTTGGGAATGTGGGGGTGGAAGAACGTAGGAGTAAAGTTAAAGATTATGTCCGCGAAGATGGCTCTTGGGACTGGGGTAAATTCCAATCATTTTTCCCAACTTCAAAACTCTTGAAAATTATGGAAATTTCGGTGAATAATTGTAGTGAGAGTAGAGATAGGCTATCTTTGACAAGGGAAATTCATGGAATTTATACGTCTAAATCGGCATCGTGTGATACGGATATTGCAAATTTGCACCCGGGTAGTAAGTGGGATAGAGTATGGTAATTAAAGTGTTCTCAGCGTATTAGAGTTCTAATGTGCAGAGCTATTCATGAAAGATTGACAATATATGGAAATTCGAGTTGGAGAGGGGTTATTGAGTCAGGTATTCGTCCGGTTTGTGGTTTAGCAGAGGAAAACGTTATGCATATTTTTAGAAAGAGCGTCAAGATCAGAGAAATTTGGCAACGGATTTGAGTAGATGTAATAGTTATATTGCGCCTGGACCAGGGGTGCAATTAGGCGCTTGGACTTGTAGCCGCCGAGGTAGAGTTGGGGACTTAACCATGTTAGGTTAATTTTCTGTTAAATAAACATTAAATAGAAAAAGCAGAGAGCCCAATACTTACTTAATCAAACCAAACATTGTGGCTAATTTAGAATTGTGGATATTATTATGTCAAATTGTGATCTTATTGGACTAAGTTGGCCTATTTTTGACTCAAGTAAAATATAAATATAAAATGGGAAGCCTACACTATATTATTATGATACTTCTTCTTGAGAATATTGTCGATTTTTATTTTATTTGTACAAATAAAAAGCATAATTGGTACATTTTACAATATTATAACGTGTCTATTTAAGAATCGTTGATTTTTATTATATTTGTACGGTCTGGATTAAAAACCTAACTGGTTCATATATAAGACTTCATTAAATTTGCTTGGATCATTTATCGCAGTTATTCAAATGGAGAAGGTGATTCAACTCATATACTGTAATTTAACAGTATTTCGATGAAACCTTATATATATATATATATATATATATATATATATATATATATATATATATATTAGATGCATGATTTACTTTCACTTAATTTAGGTGGTAATTAGTTTAAAAGAAGACCACATTTATTTTTTATTTTCACCAAATTCTTTGTTATAATCTTATGCAATAAGTCTACATTAATTATGGATTAGTAAATTATTTATCTTATCAATCGCAATCCAATTTGCTTTATGTTTGTTGTCTGAACACATACCATTTTTTATTGACAAATAAGTTATTACACCTTATAAAAATAGCAGTAATGTTGAGGGAAAATTGCACCATTAGTTGTTGTGATTTGTGATATAGACATGTACTGTGTTTCAAAATTATTATTTGCAACAAAATTAAAATAAATGGGTTTATCTATCTATTTTGCATAAGATCGAGGACTAATGGTAATAAAAATTCTTATGACTAGATGATTAACATATAAATTTTATATGCAATATATTTCCCTTTTACAGTTACCTTTGGATCTTGAATATTGACATAATACATAGGTTTTTGGAACAGTATTTACTCGTCTTACTTTGGTGTCGATGTGGAAAAACTATATATATATATATATATATATATATATATATATATATATATATATATATATTTCTTTTGTATGAACGTTGACCATGATATTTCAATTAAAATTACACTCTGGGAATTAGTGATATAGAGGACAGACATAGAGATATGCGCTCCTCCACCACCAACACGACCACCACCTTCACCTCCTCCTCAGTTGTTTACAATGAGCCCCTCAACTGAGCTTCAAGGCAAATGGCTGGAGTAGAAGGTCCTTTTGGCCATGAAATTTCAGTTACGATCTTGATCTTCAGTTCATGAAAATATGTTTCACGTTGTTGAATTATTTGAAAAAAAAATAAAAACAATCATTGATTCATTTTGTAATTCTTAATAAAAAAATTATCATCTTACGGTTTTTACTTGTTGTAACCTAGCTTTTATTAATGTAACTGCTCATCATTGAAATCCTTTATTTGGGTCAGAAATTATTCAATTAAGTGAAGCTGATGTTGTTTCCAAGATTCTGTTAAAACCTGGATAGATTAACTGCTTGTTCAAAATTAAATAAATAATTAAATTTAAGATCATCTTTTATTGAAGACTTCCTTTCTTTGTTCCTTATTTTCCTTATTTTCCTCATTTTTCTTGTTAAGCTATATAGACGATATATCTATATTATGGCAGCAGTTAAAGAACTTGAGTTCATTAAGAATAATTAATCTGCCTAGCATCTTTTAAAATGCTCAAGCTCCCATTTATGAAGCAATAAGAAGTATCACATAACAATTTATCTTTCCAGTATTATTTTTCCATCTCTTTGCAGATATCTCACAACTGAAATCTGATCACACTAGACAATACCAACGTCGTATGATAAGATCTCATACTATAATTCATATGTAAGAAGAAGTGTTCGAGGATAGATTGTCCGAGTAGTAGTTCTTTGTGATTCAAAATTAATTCATTGCGAATCTGTGTAAAGTTTTTAAAAGTAAATTAATATCAAAACTGAAAAGAAGCAAATTTGGGGTTCAGGTTTTTTAAAGACTAAGACTGAAGCTAAGTTTCATAGGGTTGGTTCTCAACTCCATTGAGACTTTAAGATGTGTATCTTTGTGTATATTACACGTTTTACGAATGTCCCAGAATGTAATACCATTTTTTGTTGTATACAAAGTTTGAAACTGGCAACCCAGTGCTTCATTGACAAAAAAAATAAAAATAAAAGTGATGTTAGGCTTGATCAATTTGATCGTTCTGATGAAGTTAACACCATTATTGCATTATAGATCTTGAGGAATTGATGAAAGAAAAGAAGTTTACACCATAAATATGCATGTAAAATGAAAAATATATATAAAGATGGGTTTACATGAAATTGTCTAAGGGAGAAAGGTATTTTTAGCTCTTCAATATTACAATTTATCAACAACAAAAGGTTAAGATTGTAGATCTCTCTTTTATACAATTTGTTTTCTTGTGTTTATCCATCTTTCTTTTCCCCTAACAGTCTTATTTGTCCTTTGGACAAATATAAGCTAAATCCAAGAATAGTAAAATTTTGTGAAATAACATTACTTTATTTACATGATAATACACAATATTTAAAATTTCCAAGTAATGATCGAGTATATTGTTAAATTTAAAATTACTAAGAGTATTCAAGTTATGTGCCTACTGAAAACTAAGGTGCTGCATAATAATATGGAAACAATTATGAGAGATAAATACTTTAACTATAATACTACTCATAATTATAGCAAAGATCCTAGAGGAAGAGTGTGGATTTTATGGAAGAAGACTGAGATTCATAATCAATCTTATAGAAGAAACTTATCAAGGGTGTTAGTGGAAATCAATGAAGTCATGAGTAATAAGAAAATTGTTCTTTGTGCCATTTTTGTAAGTAATGATAAGAAGGAGAGAAGAACTTTATGGAGAGATATGTTAAGATTGAGTAATTGTTACAAGGATAGAGTGTTTGGATGTGTTGGTGATTTTAATAAAATATTGAGGATAAAGGATAGGTTATACTGTGATGAAATTAATGAGGATGCACAAGAGTTTATTGACTGATGAAATTAATGAGTATGCGTAAGAGTTTATTGACTGTGTGGAAGCAGCTGAGCTACATGAACATAAAACATGTGGTAACTTTTTTCTGTCGCTTTGTCTGAAGAAATCAAGTGATAAAATCTCTGTTATTAACTGAACCTTTGTTGGAATTGGAATTATTTTTAATACATTAGAAATTTATTTTGAGTTTAGTGAAGATACTTTATCTATGGAATGCAAAGGATGGGATTAGTTTTTAGCTTTTATTGAAGTGTTAGGTTAGTGTTTGGTCAGTGATTAGGACGATGTGGAAAAATAACCTTAATTAATAAGGTTATGGTTGAGTTGGTATTGGATTCTATGGAATACGTAAAACAGGGTTTTCAAATTAATTAAATAAAATTTTAATGATTATTTTTTGTTGTTAATAGTACATAAGCATGTTATTTTATAATATAACTAACAAAAAAGCATGATATTCTCTAATATAATCAAGAAATTAGTTTCCTTATTTAATTTATATACAATAGGTGGACTACGTATTTTCTCAAAGAAGTACGTATAATCCTATGACTTCCAATTTCACCTAAAACACTAAATCTTGCTTGCAATTTGTATAAATCAATTTTTCTTCCCCTTATCCTACCTAAGATAAAATTGAGGATAGTTCTTTGCGTCCCTATGATATAATTACGCAGTATATTCAAAGCCAAAATTTAAACGATTGAGAATAAAGTTAATCACACTTCGTAATTTTTTAGGGCATCACCACTTACAAAATTCTATCCTCCTGGCATTTTTTAATATAATGTGCACCCAGGTTAAGGTGACATTTGGTTTTTCATGTTCCTTTAATTTTTAAGTTTCTTCTAAATAGAAATAAAATTATATATAAGATTCACATGACATTTTTGGCTTCTATCTAAATTTTTTACTATTGTATTTAATCAACTTTTTTATTAGCTAAATTCACATTGTGCCTTCAGGCACAAGTTATATCTAGTAGTTAAATAAATCGGGTAATAACTTCAAATAAGTCATATACTCCTCCCATATCCATGTTTTTCTTCTGGGAGTGCATTTCTTCTCAAAACCCAGAGCTCATGAATATGCATCAACCTTCCTCTAAACTCATCACGATTTAAATTCGCATTTAACGAAATTATAAACAATATCTTCACTTGCATGGCTTAATCAAAGTGAATACAATGATTAATTTCATTTTTGGCTTCTATATTATACGAAAGTGCGTATGTCATCCACGTGATTCAAAAGTTGGAATATATACCCCTACACTGTGTTATACAATTATATTTAAAATCTACCACAAAGGTATTAATTATATTTCTCGGAATACCACCAATATTTTGATTTTAGCTGTTATTGGAGAAAGGAGTTTCTCCAGCTTCTATTCTTTTCTCTGCCTCTTTGCTACCTTCTGAAAGTTGGAAAATCTAAAGCGTACTAAAAAATGAGGACTGAATAGCTATATAATAAGTAAAACCGAATTGAGCCCTAATATTATCTAATTGAATGATTAAGGGCCCAAGTCCAATTAGTAATTCATGCATCTGTTGTACACATTTCAGTAAAATAAGCGTTACTTTCACGTCATAAGTCCAAATCACCTTTTTTCACTTCTCAATTCGAGCGAACTTAGAGGCGCACCTTTTTCATTTGAACCACCAAGACTGGATCACCACCGTTTGGGCTCGAAAATATATGGACGTGATGACTTTCTAGTTTCTTATGCTCCTCTTCATCTCTTTGAGTGGTACTTTTTGCTATTTTAACTCCTCCTTTTTATCTAAGACTTTATAATTCACTTCTCTTCCTTATATCGCTGCTTACTAAAATCCATGTACCTGATAAATTCATACTAAAATACACAAATTAATGCACAAAAACTCTAAAAATGCAATTATCATAATTCTGAAGGGAGAAGGTGCAATATGACAAATAAGCTCAAAAGTCTATCTAATAAGTCCAAATTCTACCTGAAATGATTTCTCCTAAGGGCATTATTTATCACAAAAAGGGAGACATCAAGACCCCAACTCAAACCTTTGCCGTCCCGACAAAGGAAAAAAATAGAGGTCTTAGGTGAGACGCAAAATGCAGAGTCTAGTGAATGATACCCAAAGTACAACTTAAAGTAAATCTCATATAGTATAACCTAAGAATTCATGCACACATACACCTATCATGAAAAATCAAACATAAATAACATCAATCTAAAATTAAATTCACAGTGCTAGAAGATTACACTTAATACTTAGCTTACTTGTTTTGAATGCTCCACTTAGCTTACTCCCTATTAGCCGAATTGTTAAATAACTATGTACCTAAGAATCAAGAGGTCTTTACGGTTTTAGTATAGACTTAGGGACGAAATGGTATGTATATTTGGTAAATTTGAAGTGAGTTTTTTGTCTCTCTCCTCACTTACCATCAACTAACAGTCCAAGATCTTAAGTTTACACTCGAATACATTCTCATTCAACCCACTTGACGCACAAATTTAGCGTCCTTAAATCAAGCCAATTAGCACCAAGGATAATTTCCATAACTTCCACTTTGCCTGTCACTTTTTTTTGTAAGATATCCCTAACCATCATTTTGATGTGAATGATCATGTCTCTCATAAAAAAATTAATTTTTTTTTCAAAGACATCAGAAAAAGGTTAAAATTAATATATCATCACAATTGTGTATTAAATACAAACACATAAAAAATTCCTCCCAATGTGATTTCCCATAACGAAACCCACCACCCCAAACTCAAACTCAAGATAGGAAGTCTTAGGATTGTGATTTAAGTGCGGGTCATATGGAAAGTCCTATAAACTACTTTTTGCCAATAATCGGCGTCTAGGCGAGCTAAGCACCTCTTCCACGATGACTAAGGCACTAGTATAAATCGCCTAGCATTTTTACCAGGCATAGGCAGGTTAGGGGCGAGATGACGCTTAGGGTCTCCTAGGTGGTGATTTCTACAGCTTAAACTTCAAGCCAATTTCACAATACTTAATGTTTTTTATAATACTCGCTGATTTTGGATAATATTCTGTGATTTATGTTAATACGTAGTGCTTTTATGTAATAATTAGTGTTTTGATATTAATATGTAGTGAGTTTATGTTAAACTTAGTTATTTCACATAATATTCAGTGATTTTGTGTTATACTCAATGATACTCAATAATTTTGCAATTATACTCAGTGAATTAATGTTAATATAGATGATTTTTAAATAATACTCAGTGATTTCAAATAATACTCAACGTTTTCAAAAAATACCCAGTGCTTTCAAACAATACTCAACAAAATCACTACATAGTGAATTTAACACAAGAATTACTACTTAGAAATACACTAGTAAAAAATTACTCAAAGAATCAACCAGCAAAATCACTACTTGAAGAATTCGTCAGCAATATCACTTAGTACTCAACAAAAATATCTGAGTACTCAGCGAATTTGTGAGTTATTTTGCATGATAATATAATATGGGTGTTAGTATACTGGGAGAAAATCTCTAATTAGTTAGTGAGTTCTCTACTCAACAAATTTGTGAGTTATTTTGCATTATCATATACTTTGTGTATTAATATACTCGACAAAAATCTAAGATTTCTCAGCAAATTCTCTAAGTAAGAATTAACATAAGACTAAAGGAAAAATTGCTCAAAAAATGGCAGACTAAAACCATTCAATATAATAGCATAATTGAAAAAATTAAAATCCAAAATTAAGGAAATATATAACAAAATTACATTTATTAATAAAATTGAAAATCAATACGAAAAAGCAAAAGAAAAGAAAACATCGAGGATCTACTGTTGCTGCCATGTAAGTCGAAGCCATGCCTGCTACCAAAAACAAACACCTCACCAGAAAAGATGGAGTTGTGCAAACACCTTGGAGATAACTCTTATTTGTATTGCTAACTCTTATCTACTACTCCAACTTCGATCTATTGTTGGTAAAGAATATGGATATACGTACCACAATCTTCTTTAATGTTCTTATATGAAGAATAAGTGAGCAAAGTTTGGAAAATTTTAGGAGTGGGCGAGAGAGAGAAGGGGGATGTAAAATTAAAGTTTAATCGTATGTTTTTTATGTTTGGGTTGTTATATTTAGTATATATATATCAGTAAAATATAAAAAAATTAGTAAGAAAAGTAGATAGATAAACTGTAGTTGGGTTTTAAAGAAGAGGTCTTTAAAACCTGTTGTGTAAAAATCTCTTATTTTAACTTCATATGAGCACACCAATTTTTGGTAATGTGATTCGTCTGGTTTCATTTTCCACATTGAGCTCCACCCTCTTCTAAATATGTTCCTCTATTGGTGGTTTTCACAGAAAATGTTACGACTTTCGATTAAACATTGTTAATTTGTCCATTACAAACTTTCGTTTGTCTCTCATGCGAAGGACAAGAGAATGGGATTTGTTAACCGTGGGTAGTGGCTCAATGAGAATTGTGATGATGCATTATGTGTCAAAGGCTACGGATTCGAGGATTAGTAGAGCCATCGTGGAAGGTATTGCTGTAGTTAGACGGAGAACTCGATGGCTCTTGGTCGATGGGTCGGAGGTGAGTTTTTGGTTACATGTTTGGTTGGGGGACCACCCCCTGATTGATTGTGCTATTAGGAATGTGGGGTTGGAAGAACGTAAGAGTAAAGTTAAAGATTAAGTAGACGAAGATGGCTCTTGGGATTGGGGTAAATTCCGATCCTTTTTCCCATCTTCAAAACTCTTGGAAATTACGGAAATTTCGGTGAATAATTGTAGTGAGAGTAGAGATAGGTTATCCTTGACAAGGTATCTACATAGAATTTATACGTCTAAATCGGCATTGTGTGATTTGGAGATTGCAAATTTGCACCTTGGTATTAAGTGCGATAGAGTTTGGAAATTAAAGTGTCCTTAGCGTATTACAGTGCTATTCATGAAAGATTGACAATGTGTGGAAATTTGAGTTGGAGAGGGGTTATTGAGACAGCTAAGTGGAGGAAAACATTATGCATATTTTCAAAAAGTGCGTCAAGATCAGAGAAATTTGGCAACGGATTCGAGTAGAGGTTAATAGTTATAGTGGGCCTGGACCAGGGGTCAAATTAGGCGCTTGGATTTTTAGCTGCCGAGGGAGAGTTGGGGACTTAATAGTGTTAGGTTAATTTGTTATTTAAATAAAATTTAAATAGAAAAGCAGAGAACCAAGTACTTACTTAATCAAACCAAACATGATGGCTAATTTAGAATTGTGAATATTATTATGTCAAATTGTGATCTTATTGGACTAAGTTTGCCTATTTTTGACCCAAGTAAAATGTAAATAGAAAATGAGAATCCTACACTATATTATTATGATACTTCTACTTGAAAATATTGTCAATTTTTATTCTATCTGTACAAATCAAAAACTTAATTGGTCCATTTCATAATATTATAATGTATCTATTTGAGAATTGTTGATTTTTATTATATTTGTACGGTCTAGATTAAAAACCGAATTGGTTCATATATAAGACTTCCTTAAGTTCTCTTGGATCATTTATCTCATTCTCTCTTTTTTATTTGACACATTTTTTCTTAAATAAATAGGATTCTATTCCTTCTTATATTTGATAAATTCCTTCTAATTATAGTGATCACGGTTATGTGTATGTGTGTACCTTATTCATGGTAGATTTGTAAACTTTATGTTTTTTAGATTTGTGAATTAGATCAGTAAACTTAACCAATTGTAGCAGTTATTTAAATTGAGAAAGTGATTCAACTCATATACAGTAACAGGTATTTCGATGAAACCTTTTATATATATTATAGATTCATGATTTATTTTTACTTAAATTAGGTAGTAATTAGTTTAAAAGAAGACCACATTTAGTTTTTATGTTCAACAAATTCTTTTTTACGATCTTATGCAATAAGTCTGCATTAATTATGGATTAGTAAATTATTTATCTTATCAATCGCATTTGCTTTATTGTTTGTTTTTTTAACACATACCTTTTCTTATTGACAAACAACTTATTACACCTTATAAAAATAGCAGTAATGTTGAGGAAAAATTGCACCATTAGTTGCTGTGAAGTGACTTAATTTAAGCAATGCTCCCATGTGCTTACAAACATCAAATTAATATTAATATTCTTAGTCTTGAAAAGGTATTAAATTTCCTTGACTCTCGTTTAAATTTCATCATCATTGCTTGGATTCTCCGAACCTTCAACTTCCTTAAGTAGCTTCTTAGTGTCAGTCAAGTTCAACAGACACAAAAATTGTTGATTCTGACTAGGTGAGATACATTATGTCGCTTCATATGACACCTTTCATATCCAGCCATAATATGGGAAACATGATCTTTACCTCAGACATACCACATTATTAGATCTTAGGTGGTGATTGAGATTCCTATTTCACGTGTCATGCTTTATGTATACGTGTATGCTAGATTTTGTAAAGTATAAAAAACCCGTTTTCCTTCTTTTTAATTATATCTTCCTGGATTTTCGGAGGCAAACTTATTTGTTGACTCCTTCCTACTCCTACTTAAAAAAGTAACTCTCTGATATGTTTTACAGTCATTTTCTTTATGTAATATCCTCAAATTCTAATTGTGGTCAAAGAAATTATATTGGGATGTTGGTTTTCATCTTTTATATTATTTAAAAATTTAGAAGGTTATTTTTGTAATTTTGAAATAATGATAATATAAGGTTTTTAACCATCCAATTAGGGGGGAACATTATTTATCATTTTGGATGATTTTTTAGAGGGAGAAAGGAAAAAAAGAAGGGGGAAAGAAAAGAACGGGAAAAGAAAACGGAGGGGACCAGATCATCTTCTAGGGAAACCCTAATAAAATTTGGCGGCCTTCATCAAAGCAAGGAGGGGGATAATAGGAAATCTGGATTCAAAACGAGACAAAGATCATTAATTTGAGGTTTTAAAAGAGTTGTTCTTGAACAATATCATTTCTCATATTTCAAAATGTGTCATTCGTAAGTATGATGTCTCCCTAAATGTTCTAATTTTATGCCCTTGGGAGACATCATTTTTTGTGTTTATTTGATTAATTTGATAGACTTTTGGGTTAAATATGCAATAATCCGAATTTCCTCTTTTATTTCTAGTATTTTTTATTTATTAAACTTTTGCGCGTAATATTGCTTGTTTTAGTGAAAAGTTTGTAGGTTTTGAATATTAGCAAGGAGAGGAATCCAAGAATAAAGTCAAAGATCGTGTAATGAAGTCAACACTTGAAGATAAATCCCGAAGATATTATTTTTAGAGCTGAAAATCCATTTTCCAGGCCATAGATTTCTGATTTCGAGGTGCTTAAGCGATGATTTAGCCGCTGACCTTTGAAGAGAAATCATTCCTTATCGAGTTACGGAACTTTATCAACTGGAATGAGGTCAATCGGAGTTATAACGAATCGGCTGGAGCTGTTTTAGTGGAGGTGGTGCAGCAGTTACGGGATTTTGGGCTTAATTATGGACTTGGGCTTTTCTAAAATGGCTTTTTATTTAAAATAAAACCCTAGTCCGAATTTACTAGTATAAAATGAGCTTTTGACCTCATTATTTCTCACCTCTCAATTTATTCTTCAAATTAAAACATCCTTAGAAGAGAGCGTCCAGAGAAGAAGCAGAAACAAGGAAAAGAAGAAGCAAGAGCTGGAGACGGTCTATATCTTCGATTCTCAGCCAATTCAACTCCATAATTAGGTTCTCTGTATTTTTATTTCTGTAAAACAATATGAGTCTTATTTATTTTAATTTAGTTTTTGTTTTAATTAGTATGAGCTACACATTTATTAGTGCTTGAGAATGCTTTATGGTTGAATCCCAATTCCATTGGATTTCATGCCCTGAATTTGGGTTTCTGTTAATTAAATCGAATTGGGTCTTTTACTTTTTTCTTTAATTTGTGCTTATTTACTATTATTGACCTGATCAATTAATAATAGGGTTTAGTTTCTAGGCTATTCCAATTAGTGGCGATTGGATCACCTTGACGGGGGGTTTAGGTACAGAAATAATTACAGAATATAAAATATAAACTATTTGACTTTGACGAGCGTAGTTAATTTTATGGCCAATGAGGTAATTTAGCTTAATCATTCGAAAGTGGATCATATTTACCCTGACGGGACTAGTGACACTCTAGAATAGCCTTGTAGTCCATCCTGACGGGGGTATAAGGATTATTGAATCCCGACCAATGTCAATTGACCAATTTGACCCTTAAACAGAATAGGTTATGAAATAGAATTCGGAGGATCCCTTGCGTTCTCAAGTTCTATCTTCTCATACTGCGTTTTACCTTTATTTACTTGCGTCTTAGCTTTTAATTGCATTTTCCATTTAGTCTTTTATTACTTAGAATTAATACAAAAACAAAACCAATCATATTACTTTTATTTGCTTTCATAAGTGCAATCATTCATTAATCGATAAGCATTGTAGTTGACCAAACCGTCCTTGGAACGAATCTGTTTTATCACTATTATTACTTGGGACAACCGTACACTTGCGGTTGTGGTTCGATTACTTATTACATTATTTTAGAACACACAAAGGACCACCAAAGTACTAATTATATATTCTCTTATTCTAGATATGTCTTTCTTTAGGAATTATTTATCGATGTTCATTAATTTTTTGTAGTCTTGTTCTTCATTCACTTTCATCAAAAATGAACTCTAATATAAAGAAAATGTTATCTATGGACATTATAATCGTAGTATGTTATTGCATATGTTATGAGAGAGGAGCACATATTACTCAGCTTTTGACTGCTTCTACACGGGTTAAATATAGTTTTTTACTTTGACCGATGCACGGGTTAAATGCAGATTTTGATAGTCATTGTACAGATAATTGCAGTCTTGACAAAAGGTCACAATTTTTTTAAGATAACATGGTATTGGGTTAACGATACATTTGTTTCAATCACTATCATTGTTTCTTTGTGTGTTTTTCATCTGCAGAACCTTAGAGTCAGATACATTATCGATAGACCAATCACTCTTTGCAAATCAGACTTTGACCCCAACGAGGAAAAATTAATACTTGGTTTTTTCTATCCAAGTAATTCAACAAGATGAATATTAGTATATGGTACAAGAATATACAAGTTAGAACTGTTGTTTGGGTAGCTAATATAGAAACCCCTATTCATCAGCCTCCCAATAGTAACTTTCACCTACTATTGTCTAATGAAAGTCTAAGTCTTCTCAATAACGAAAAAAGAGCAGTTTGGAGAACTAATTTAACCTCGGCAACCTCAAGTGCCACGGAAGCAGTACTTCTTCGCAGTGGAAATTTGTTGTGAGAGATGGTGGTGTACGGAATGTACTTTAATTCTGGGTTATATTGTTTTATATTTGTATTTTCCTTTTAATTTGGAAATATTAAGATATCACGTTGCTCATTTTGTAATTCTAATTATTTTTGTAAAGCGTAGGAAAGTAAGATCTTAGGTATAAAGATCTCATGAAAGATTCATTGGTTTAGAAGCTCTAGGTTTGGAGTTCTTCGTTTGTACGTAAATTTGTTTATTTATTTTTTTGATAATTCTTGTATATTAATATAAAAGTTTTCAAATAATATGGAAAGTTATGAACAAGTATTAGCCTTTTGTTTTACTTAATAATCTCTTTCCAGGGTTGAAACAAGGTTTATTTAATGAGGTGATCCTAAACATATAACCTTTTGATTTACTCTAAAACCCCTTTGTAGGGTTGGGTCGACATTTATTTCATGAGGTGATCATAAAGATCTATCCTTTTGTATTATCTAGAACCCAATTTCAGAGTTTAATCGAAGTTTAATTTATGAGGTGATCATAAAGATCTAACTTTATATTTTACTGGACAAACCCATTGAAGGGTTGGATCTAGGTCCATCCTATGAGGTGATCATATCTAACATTTTGTTTTACTCAAAAACCCCTTTGCAAGGTTGAATCGAGGTTTATTTTACAAGGTGATCATAAAGATCTAACATCTTAGTTACTCAACAACCCCTTTCCACGGTTGAATCGATGTTTATTTTGCAAGGTGATCATAAAGATATAAACTTTTCTTACTCAACAACCCCTTCCAGGGTTGGACCAAGGTTTATTTAATGAGGTGATCATAAATGCCTAACCTTTTGTTTTACTCGACAACCTTTTTGCAGGGTTGGATAAATGTTTACCTTATGAGATTAACGTAAATATATAGCCTTTTGTTTTACTAGACAACCCATTTGCATGGTTGGATCAAGTTTTATTAATGAGGGGATCATAAAGATCTAAGCATTTGTTTTACTCGATTACCCTTTACAAGGTTGAATCGAGGTTTCTTTTAAGGGGTGATTATAAATATCTAACCCTTTCTTTTACTCAACAGCCTCTTTATAGGTTTATATCAAGGTTTATCATAAATATCTAACCTTTTTTTAACTCGATAACCTATTTGAAGTGTTGAATCGAGGTATATTTTTCTAAGGTGATCACTTGGATCTATGTTTGGTACTCGCCAATCTGTCCTAGATATTGATTCGAGGTTTGGCAAGAAAGGATTTTCAATACTATGCTCTGAACTCGAAAACTGGTCTTAGAAACTTGAGTCAGGTTTTGACTAGGTTGTCTTTTCAAGCCTACGCTTTTGAATCAGCAACCCGTCTTAGAGATTGATTGAGGTTTAACTAGGTCGACTTCCCAATACTACACACTAGACTCAACAATTTGGCTTAGAGGTTGAGTCGATTTTTATCTAAGGTAACCCTTAGGCCTACACTTTGGACTCGACAACCTATCTTAGAGCTTGAGTCGAGGTTTGACCAAGGTAACCCTTAGGGCTATGCACTAGATTCGAAAACTTGTATTAGCGATTAAGTTGAGGTTTTACCAAGGAGTCTTGGACTCAATAACCTATGTAAAGGGTTTAATTTAGGTCTTAACACTATGGACCCTTAGACTTATAATCTGAACTCACTTAGATGGCGAAAGACTTTTATTTTCTTCAAGACGTCGTAGAAATTGGACTTTAGGGAGATTATCAGCGTTGCTAAGGCTTGGCTGGGAGAACGAATAAAGATCTCACTTTATTATTAATCAAAAATTTTTTGCTTTCTTTTTTCACACTATGTTATATCAATGGGTTGGGTAACCACGTATTTCCCACAGACGATGCCAATATTATTTGACAAATTTTACCAAACACAATTTGAAGTGAATTTTATGGAATTTGTGGGGATATTTGTAAGAGTATATTACCGAACAAATAACATTCAAGGGATGAGAGTACACGTAAGGTGTAAGATATGTACACGTATCTTAAGAAATAACAGGTGATATATTGTTAAGAATAATAACACAAAAGAGTACATTGATCATTATTCCATAATTTGAGGTGTAAAAATACTTGATTACATTGGTTGTCTCCCTTCTTTGTTCTATATAAATATTCATCTATTTATAGGAATCCAATTAAGTTGGTGGTCTCTTCCGCTAAGACCGAAACATACGTTCTAAGTAGTGATTACTTAGGTCGTTGCTAGGAAGACCACGATCTCCCATCCTCGACCTCGACCTACCTTTTATACAAGTAGTTTCTAGATGCGTGATCTCCATCCCCTTCATGTCAGCCTTCAGTTACCAATATGTTGCTCAAATAGTTCTACACGAAGCCAATGTGGCATCTGTTATAACCTATATAACACGATTCGAGATAAGTGATATATTATCCCTGTCAGGCGTGTCACGCAGAATTGGAAGCCATATTGTTTGGGCTTCAAAAGATGTCAATATGGTGTTTATTAAGATTAATTTGTGTAGATACAGACGTTAGTGAAGAGAAATGGAATCTACGAAAGTCGTCTTGATACGACACTTAAGGCGTGCAAGGATTGCTAGTAAACCATTTGAACTTTAGGTTAATTTACATCTATTATGAGTAAAATATGTGTGTCGATTGGATGGGAAAATGGTGTTCGTGATAATAATTTCCCAGGTATAAAGCTACACTTATTTACATATGATACAAACAAAGAGAAGGTATAGTCTTCCATGAAAATTTGATGTTTTGTTATAATGCATTCTTTAAACTTAAATTAAAATAGCTTGATGTTAAAACTGTTTTTCTTTTACAAGGTGAATTAAAATATATTATTATAATGACACGGCCATGAGGATACACTGTTTGAACATTTGTGTTTAAAATAGATACACAAGTATTAGTGCAAAAGATTTGACTTCATTATGATAAGTCTGGGTTTGTTAGTATCGAATATGATAAATGTTTATATTTTACTTCTTTGTATAAGTGTGTTGTGTATATCCTTTAGCATGTTGATGATATTAAATTAATAAGTTGCTCTATTAATTAAATCAGCAAAGAAAAACATGATTTGCTTTTTGGATTAGACATGAATGAAATAGGTAGTGCTAAAAGAATATTGACTTGAAGCAAAACTTACTACTAATATTGTGTACGATGGCTTGGAATTGCAGCGACACTAAGGGTTATATGGAATAGTAAAACAAATTTATATTTAATCAAACTATTCGATCTCCTCGGATTTATGGGCTAAGAAAGGACACAATGCGATTGGCTATGGATTTTGCATTAGCATGGGGAAGGAGCGTGACAGTGCAGTTGTTGTTTCCGTGAAAACTTATTTAATTCGATGAGTAAAATCATATGGTCGCCTAAAGCTTAATGTGGATGGTAGTTGCGGCTTGGTTGAAAGAAAAAATGGGATAGGTAGTCTACTTAGAGATGGGTATGGATCATTTGTAGCTAGGTTTTTCGGGCCTTGTGAGGTAAAATCTCCTCTTAACTAAAAACTTTTATCACTTCATTATGGACTGAGATGGGTGGTGAAGCGGTGAATTAAGGATTTTCACAGTGAGACTGACTCGAGGAAACTTCACGCGTTAGTGAAGGGCGGTGCTAGCTCAAAGAATTGGACTTACACTATAAGGCTTAGTTGCACTAAGATTCTCATAGAACACCCAAATTTTAAGATGAATTATATGTATTGTGAGGCAAATGATTGTGCAGACGTGTTGCCAAGAAAAAAGAGAAGGCATGCAAATCCTAAGTTCATTTTATACTCTACTTGAATGTATTCGTTAGATTTTTATTAACTAACAGCTTTCAAAGCTTCTCATGTATGAAAAAAATATTAGTTCTGACTATTTAAAAAGATAGAAAGAAAATTTTATGCTAAAACTTTATTAAAGACCATATCTTTGAAAAAATTGCTAATCAGCGAAATTTTACCTGTAATTAATCAATTGTATTCGACTTTACATTAGGTAAGAACCGTATATCTTAGAAGTCTTAATTATAGTCTGTTATTGCACTTTCTACTACTTAGTAATAATAATAAGGAAATACTCAAACCATATGATGAGTATATTGATATAACCGTTCATTTAAGAAAATTATCTCGTTATATGAGTTATTAAAAGATGATGGACTTTTTCTTTTCCTTCCTACTATATTTATGATAGATAGTCTGATATTTATCTTAGCAAGAATTGTGTTACTTGTGTATATCATGAAAAAAAATGCATTGATAATAAAAAAAATTATTGTATAAGGAGTTTGGTAGAGAATGGTAAGATTAAAGTTGTTAAGATTTTACTAAGGAGATGGTATCTAATATGGAATTATGTAACTTTTTTTTAATCATTTTGACTCCAGTAAAATTCGATCCCAGGACTATGAAACTTTTTTTTTAATACATGAGAGAGCAACTTTGGACTCGGAGTCAATTTTGACTCCAAGCGGAGTAGCCTAACCATTACGCCAACTATCAATCTCTGGACTATGTAACTTTCATTAAAAGTAAACATTAATTCTATTTGTTGTTTGTTAAGATGATGATTGTAAAAGTGTAAATGTATTATGGTATGATTTGGCGGTTATTAGGAGATGGTTGTAACGGAAAGATTATTGATTAAAATGCCGAATTGTGATTTTATTGGACCAAAACCGTGTTAGGCTAATTTTTGGTTAATTAAACTGTAAATAGAAAAAGTAGAGATCCCAGGACATACTTAATCAAACCAAACATTGTGGCTAGTTTAGCATTGTGATTATTATTATGTCAAATTGTGATCTTATTGGACTAAGTTGGCCTGATTTTTGGCCCAAGTAAAATGTAAATAGAAAAGGGGAAGCTTACACTATATTATTATGACACTTCTGCTTGAGAATTGTCGATCTTTATTCTATTTGTACAAATTAAAATCTTAATTGGCCCATTTTACAAGATTATAACGTGTCAATTTGAGAATTGTTGATTTTAATTTATTTTGTATTGTTCAGATCGAAAACCTAATTGGTTCATATATATGACTTTCTTATGTTTGGTTGGATTATTTATCTCATTCTCTCATTTTTATCTGACACACTTTTTTACTGTTAAAAGTTATAGCTTTCAAGAAAATTTAAGGAAGAGTATCATAAGCTCCATTAGTACTACATAATTGGACATCACTTTTTTACTGTTAAAAGTTATATACTGATCCCAGATCCACTTCTTTTCTTCTTCTGAGAGTGCATTCCTTTTCAAAAGCTAAATTAAACCTTTCACATCCTTTAAAACATGATGGGATACAAAATAAATAAGATAGAAAAAGTGTTTAATTTCTTTTTAACATTATATATATGTAAGAGACTTCACCTCTCATAGCAAGATTATTTAGCGCCTGCCATATTAAATATATATCGTAACGACAAATGCAATTCTTTATGCTTTTCGTCTATAATTTCCAAGTTTTAAGCTTTTTGTACCATTTCAGAATATTCAAAATAATATTCATCTCGATTTCAATACCCAACCATTTTTTTATATTTTTGTAAATACTTTAAGTAAACGCATACTCTAGGAAAAATGTATTTGTTAGACTCAAAATATTTCTCACACAATTCACAAAGTGTGTCCAATTTTATATAAATCATCATATCCTAATAAGTGTAAAATATCTCTTGTATTTTCATCCATAGCACGTTTGGGAATAACACAGGAAATCCACACAATATTGGCCAAAATTTTAAGAAAAGATTGGCAACAAAAAATATTATAAGGAGCTCTATATAAAGAAAGAAACACACTACTTCTTGGCTCATTCCTTACTTACTTTGGAGAGCCATGGGGTGACTTTAGGATCCAAAGTAGCAACAACACCTCGTTTTTCAATTAGAATTGTAATTTAGTCTCGATCATAAGTTATGGTGAATATGAGTTCCTCGAGCTACGCTTCTCTCCATCCCTTCAAACTTTTAGGTTATTTTTCTTAGTTAATTTAGTCTTTTATTCTTAGCTTTGTAGTTAACCGTACTTTTAATCTTTTTAGTTGTCAGCGAATCTCTAAGCTTGAAACTAAATTTCTCTATTAGCTTGTTAATTCCTGCAAAGACGAACTTGTTAATTCCTGAAAATTCCTAAACTTCCTGCACAGAAGAAAAAGACAGTGAACGGAAACCGGTTTGAAGACCGAATGAGAGTTTTAGAGGATAAACAAGATGAGATGATAGCGACTGTGGGTAAGGTAACAAATGAGTTGGTACTCATGAATACGATGCTAGAAAGGTTAATCAATTTTCAAAATGGAGTCCAACCTGCACACAACAATAGAAACCAACCTAGAGCTGGTTAAGATATGTTTTCCTATCCTTTTCTCATTTAGTAGTGTATAATAGTTTATTTTCCTTATTGAGTCTTTTTGAGTCGTGGGGACACGACACATTTTTGTGTTTGGGGCGGGTTCGTTGCCTCATCCCAATTTTTTGTGTTAATGGTTTTACTGCTTTCAGTAAAATTTATTTTAGGGTTGCATTTGACTGTAGAGTATTTTAAATTGTCCCCATTAAGGATGTTTTTTATGAATTTATGATAGAAAATAGTAGACGTTAGGAGTTAGTATAAAACACACTTTGATTGCATGCAAACATAGGTAATTGATAGGAAAAATTAATTATCAATGAAAAAGAAGTAAACTTGTACTTAAGAAAAATGTGTGGTGGATAGAATGTGAGATGTGAATAAGTAGAGAACCCACTTAGGTATGAACTAGAGGCAAGCTATGTAACTAGGAAAATGATAGAGCAGTTCCTTGTTATCAATTTGAAACTTTTTGGCTTTCGATCCCGAAATTCAATATTATCCATCTTAACCCCATTTTTAGCCTTTAAGCCTTTCTTTTGTCTCCACGATATAGCCCACATCCCCATAGTTTACTAAGCATTACCATATGACCCACACTTGAATCACGATCCTGAGACTTCCTGTCTCGAGATTGAGTTTGGGGTGGTCAGTTTCATTATTGGAAGATTACTTTGGGTGGGAATTTTTATGCGTTTGTATTTATGCGCATGTATTATTTGTAACCCTTTGCTGGGGTCTTTGAAAAAAAATTATGAAATACATGGCCATTCACATTAAAATGATGGTCAGGGATATCCTATACCAAAAAAAAGAGAACCCAACTTGAATAATTTTTTTTTTCTGAATTGGAATTTTATAATTTAATTTGAATTAGAATTTTACGTTGGCTTTTACCTTATGTTTTATTTATTTTCTTTAAATTCATGAACTAAGGATAAGTTTTAGTATCTAGGCTATTCCATATAGTGGCGTATGAAGCACCTTGACGGGGGGTTTAGATATAGAACTAGGTATTTTCCGTTGGTATTTGCCAATGACCTTGACAGGCTTGACTAGCCAATAGGCAAAGTGGTAAGTTTTAATCATCCGAAAGTGGTTTTGAATCACCCTAACGGGGTTTAAAAGACCGTAGGAGAGCTTTTAGGTCCACCCTGACGGGGGCTAAGAGATTTTAGAATCCCGACTAGCGTAATAAAATTAATTCAACCCTTTAAAGAAGACAATAATTAGGAAAGTTTGCGATAAAACCCTAGCGTGACTCAAGTACTACTTTCTTCCCTTGTGTCTACCTCATTTACTTGCATTATTTTTATTTCAGTTTAATTTATTTAGTATTTAAATTACTTTTTCACTTTAGTTGTAAATCAAAAACCCAAAACAAACTTCATATCATTTACATTACGTGTTTGCAATTATTCCACTATTTGATAACATTAGAGTCAACCTATTCCGTCCCTGCGAATGAACTTGATTATCATATATTACTTGGGAAAACTGTACACTTACAGTTATTGGTTCCTTTATTCTTAGCATCTATTTAATAACACACAAGGACCCACCAAGTTTTTGGCGCCGCTGTCGGGGACGGTAGTGTGTGACCCCGGTGTTTATCCTTTAGTGTTTAATTGCATTTTTATTTTCAGTTTTACGCTTTTCTTTGGTTTTATTCTTTCTCAGACTTTACAGGTTTGGTGTATGTACTCAAACCCCAAAATTTTAGTTCGAGAAAGAAACAGAAAACAGAGAGAAGCAAGAGAGCAAGCAAAGAAAGAAAGAGAAATGGAGGATTTGAATATTCATCACGATGAGGAACCTGGCATTCAGTTGGATGCAAATGGCCAACCATTAGTGCCACCAAGCATTCCTAATCCACCAGGTCTCAACAATAAACAAAATCAACCACCTATGTAACAAGCTCAACCTCCTATGTATTATGATCCTTGGTTCGTACATGGTCCAGAGCAAGCTCCCTATCGCGCTCCTTCTCTCGGTATTGGTCCTGCAAATCGATGTCTCCCTATTTGTTCTAAATATTACCCTTCTAGAGACATCATTTTAGGTGAATTATTGACTTATTAGCTATACTTTTATGCATATTTTATCATATTGCACTTTCTCCCCTTGAAATTAGACTATTTGTATTTTTAGAGCTTTTGTGTGTTAATTTGATTGTTTTTAGTGCAAAGTTAGTATGTTCTCAAATTTCAATGCAAGGAGGAGAAGGTAGAAATAGAGTCTTAGCTTATTTTTAGTGTGTTAGGAAGTATTTTATTCGATTTTCTACTTCTAGAGTTCACTTTCCTATTTCTAGTCTTGAAGTATTGATTTATTATTTTTAAAACATATGCGGTCGCATAATTTATTTAATGTGAATCTTTAAAATATATATGGTAATTAATTAGAGACCAAGTCAAGTTTGAGAAGTAAAAGAAAGATATTTACATGGAAATAAAAAGATTAAGGAAGGATATATGCAAAGAAGGAAAAGATAAAGTTGTCATATGAATCTGAAATTCCAGCCACGTTATAAAGACGAGTCCATAACTTAAGATTGGCTAGGAATTTGGGAGAATAGTCTGGACTAATGGAAAGATCTTTCCGACACAAGCGGGTTAGACTATTGGAACGCGTCAAATGGATACATATTGAAAAAGATATGACCAAAACAAATCAGTAGCAGAATCTTACCTTTCCTAGATTTTAGGGCTGCGAATTAAAGAGTTCTTGACTTGTCGTCCACTCCAAGTAAATTCGACCTAGGGCTTCATAAAACCTATAAATACACCCTTTAGTCTCCTCTTTTTACAAACAATTCATATAATTATTCAAGAGGCTTAAGGATTCAAGTCAGAGCAAGCAGGGAGAAAGAAAGCTAAGAGCTGGAGCAGTCATTTTCTCCATTTCGCAGCCAAACCCAACCTCTTCATTAGGTTTTATTTATTTTCTTTCTGTAAAAATTATGTCTTTTGATTTATTTGTTTTAGTTTTATTTTCCACTATGAGCTAAACTTCTTAAGTGCTTGAGAATCGCTATATGGGTTGAACCTTAGTTTATTTAATTGATGTTTTCTGATTTAGGATTTTTAATTTAATTCGAATTCAGTAATTTAATATTGTTTATTATCGTAAGTTAATTTCACTATCAATGAATTAGCTAATCGGAGATAGGTTTGAGTAATTAAGCTATTCACTAGTGGCGGTAATCATCTTGACGTGGGGTTTAATTACGGATATAGGTAATAAACGTAAGATAGAAATTATTGATCTTGACGGACTTAGTTAATCTTATAGCCAATTGAGTAGAGAACCTGACATTCGAAGGTGGATTATGATCGCCCTGGCGGTGTTTGTAACACATAAGAATAGCTCCTAAGTCCACCCCGACGGGGGTTAGGAGAATCTAGAATCCCGACTATTACTAGTTACTAATTTATCCCTTAGAAGAAGCATTGATTAAGTTTATTTTGGTGAAACCCTAGCGTGACTCAAGTACTACTTTCTCATCCTTGCGTCTCTTCATATTTTATTTTCTAGCATTAGTCTTAATTTAGTTTATTATTTACTATATTTGCACTTTAGTTCTTAAACAAAAAACCAAACAAAAATCTATTTCTTTTACTTTTAATTGTCATTCAAGAAAATATTTTCATCTATTGCACAACACTTTAGTCATACCTAATACGTCCCTGAGATCGAATTCCCGTATACTGGATATTACTTGGACGACTCGTACACTTGCGGTACGTGTCTTGCCTTTTTAAGTGTGTTTATTTAGAACACGGTAGGAGACACCATGTTTTTGGCGCCGCTGCCGGGGATGGTAGCTTATGACCACGGTGTTAGCCGTAAGTGTTTTAGTTGCTAGTATTTAGTTTAGTTTTATTTTTATTTTCAAGTTTTACGCTTTGGGTTGTTCTTTCTTTCTCAGATTTACAGGTTTTGGTATATGCTTGGAGATGTGATCATCCTTGATAATCCCGAAAGCCTAGTTCGAGAAGCAAACAAAAGAAGAAGAGAATCTCAAGCAAAGGAAAGGAAAGAAGCAATGGCATAATTAAATGCTCACGATCCCGCGATTCAGTTTGATGAAAATGGTCTCCCAATAGTTCCACCAGTATTACCAATTCCACCGGTAGGAGTCCAAATACCAATTCCTCCCGACGGTCAACAACAAATCAATAATAATGGCGGAGTACTTCAAGATAATGGGCCGCAAATATTCCAACCAAATAACCATAGACCTTTTCGTATACCACCACTAGGAAACCGTCCTCCCGCAGTTCAAGGAATTCGATTTAGACCAGACGCGGGTATGATTAATCAGTTTACAACTATAGGACAGTATAGTGGTGCAGCTCGTGAAGATCCTATTCGCGCTATGTACAAGTTTATGCAAATCTGTGATGCATATGTCACCCCTGGAGTAACCCAAGAGCAAATGTACTTTCATATGTTTCCATTCTTCCTCATCTGAGGAGGTAGTGAGTGGTATGATCAACAACCACACAACGCGATCTTGACTTGGGATCAACTTCAAACAGCCTTTTCCGACAGGTACTATCCTCAAAGTGTTTGACTTAGTGGGCAATTAGATATTGTTAGTTTTTGCCAAGAGCCAGGAGAAACTGTAGGTGTTGCATGGACTCGTTTTCAATCTTTATTACGCAAATGCCCATTACATGGGTACTCTCTTGAACTACAGCTTGGGATATTATATCGAAGTTTAGGTGAAGGCGCGAAAGACAAGATCGATGTGTCAAGGAGGTCTCATGATGGTCACGACTGATCAAATTCTGATCATAATGGATAGGATTGTGCAGCTTCTAAAAGAGAATTATGCCATAGTTGTGGAGGAGATGATCATAGCTGGGAAGAATGTGCCAACAACCCAGAATCCATTTATTTCGTTAATCAGCGAGGTAATTATTCAGGTGGTCAAGGGTATGGAAATCAACACAGAAATCATTCAGGCTTTCAGTATTCGAATCCACGTGGGGCAGCCAATCCAGTAACCTATCAACAAAGGCCTCAGGGGAACAATTACTAGTTTAAATCGCAAAATCAATACGAATGGAATCAACCTAGAGCCGATCACGACACCTATGCCGACACGTTAGCTCAAAAGGCGCTTCCTTCTCGACCTCAAGAAGGCGCAATTACCGCAAGTGAGTTAGCACTTACTGTGATGCAATACATATCCGATGCGGAGAGGAGGTTAGAGAAAATTGAAAACCAACTATCTCGATTCATGGAGGACACCCACACGAGAGAAAACAATATGGAAGAAACATTAAAATCACATTCCGCTTCATTGAAAGTCTTAGAGAGTCAAATATCAAAGATCGCCAATAGCTTGAATGTTCAAGGTCAAGGCCAACTTCCAAGTGATACGGAGGTTCCTAAGCAATATGAAAGTTGTAACGCGATCACACTCAGAAGTGGGAAAAAGCTTCCACCACCACCTTTCCCGGTTATGAAAGAAAAGGAAGTAACTAGAAAAGAAAAACCGTTAGAGGAGGTGGAAGAAAAGATGAAGAACCTGAAGTGGCAGAAGTGGAGAAGATTCAGAAAAAGCCAAAGAAGAAAGATATTGTAGAAACCCGTCCTCCTCCACCGTTCCCGTCTAGAGTTCAGAAGAACGGAGATACGACTGAATATGAAAGATTCATGAATATGGTGAGTAAGCTCAATATTAATATACCTTTCTTAGAGGCTATCAAGGGAGTACGAAAGTATTTGAAATTCCTGAAAAGAGCTCTAACAAATAAACGCCGGTATCTTGAGAATGAAATGATAGGCTTGCCAGAAGAATGCAGTGCGATATGCCAGAGTAAGATACCATCTAAGTTACTTGATCCTGGGAGGTTTACTATTCCCATTTCTATTGGTAATGAGTGGCAAGCAAAAGCTTTATGCGATTTGGGAGCGAGTATTAATCTTATGCACAAATCAATTTTTAAAAAGTTGAAGATAGGAGACGCAAGACAAACCTCTATGGTCTTGCAAATGGCTGACAGATCCCTCGTGCATCCTGAGGGAAGAATAGAAAATGTCCTCGTCAAGGCAGGTACTTTAAGTTTTCCAGTTTATTTTGTTATACTTGACTATGACGCGGATAGGAATGTCCCCATTATTTTGGGAAGACCATTCCTAGCCACGGGGCGTACTTAAATTGATGTAGAGAATGGAGAATTGACTGTGCGAATCCAAGACAAGGAGGTGAAGTTCAACGTGTTCCGACCAATGAAGTTTCTAGGCTATAAATAGGAGTGCTTCCGGATAGATGTGATTGAACAAGAAGAAAAAGAGCCAACTAAGGAGGTGGAAACCTTAGGAAAGGAGGAAAGAGAGCTTAAAAAGAAACCACCTAATAAATAGCCTCCATATCCTAAGAAAAATCCACACATTGACCATGCTAAAAAGAAAGAAAAGGTGTGTGCTACGAAGGTTCCGAAAGAACCTAAGAAAAGAAAGAAGTAGGAGATCAGTGTTGGCGAAGAATTCGCGATAAAAAAATCTAATCCTCCTCAGAAAGTACACAAAACCAATAGTTCTTGGCTAGGACCTTTCAAGGTCACAAGGGTTATCTCGGATTAATTGGTGGTAATAAAAGCTAAGGGATCCAAGTTCCTTGTAGGAAAGGTTGATAACCTCACTCACTGCTGGGGAGGTTATGTGAAAAAGTTATGTGAGAGGTAACCCATCAAGCTTAACGACGTTAAAAGAAAGCCATTTTTCTTGTATATTAGTTTATTGCTTTATGTTTTTCAATTCCTAGTGTATAATTATAAGTTAGTGTCGAGTGTTAGTCTCTACTTTTAAAAGAAATGAGAAAGGTAGTGTGTTAATGGTGCAAGAATTGAGTTTGGGGTGCTGAGGAACAAAGGAGGAAAAAAAATATGTTGGACTGGAAGGCTAGCCAGCCCTATCACCGGCATGCAGGTGGAGCAGAAACACGTGCCCACGGGTCCATGGCCCGGGTTGTTTGCCGAGAGGGAAAGAAAAATTGAACAGACGCACCGGTATGCCGTACAGAATTCCGGTATGCCGGCCAGAAGGAAAACACGTGCCCACGGGTTGCTCGACACGGGTATTCTGACAGAGCACGAATTTACGAAGAACAGCGCACCGGCAATGCCGGTGAACACCGCCAGTATGCCGTCGCCCAAAAAACATGTGGCCTCGGGTAGTGGACTCGGGTTCAAGGCAGAAAGCTACAAAAAGAAAGACGTCCAGCACCGGTATGCTGGCGATTCCGCCGGTATGCCGACCATTATGTCGGTTTTGAAGAGTTTGTTGCCTTATACACTTCTTACCTTATCAAGTGCAAACCCTAGCCTCTCCCATACGAATTTTCCAGCTCCCAACCTTATAAAAATACCTTGAAGCTTGATTAAAACCTTCACAACAAACACAATAACATCAATAATTCTCTCCTCCATCTTCCATAAACACAAATTCTTCATCAAATTCATCACAAAACACCATAAATCACCATCAAGATCATCAAGCTATCAAGAATTATTTCAAGATTCATCAAGAAACCTTCTTCTTTCATCAAATCCAAGCAAGAAACTTAAGCTACACCAATCTTTCTTTACTTTATTCCATCATTGGTGTAACTTGAGTTTGGGGTCAAATCAAACATGATAAACAGAATAGATGCCATAGATTATAAGAGGAAGTGTTATATCCTAGGGAAGAACAAAAATTTGCCTGGATCCACAATTGAAACGGCCATCGATCTTGATGAGCCTATTGAACAGAAACAACAGGAAGAGACCCCTGCACAACCACTACCCAAGAAATTCACAGCTAGGATGAAGGTACCATCAAAGCCTAAAGAAAAGACACAAATTCAAGATCAAGGTTCTTCTTCTTCCTCTCAGAATAATTCTTGCACACCCCCATGGGCTATCAAATTGCAACATGAAGTTGATCTTTTAAGAGAAGAAAACAAAGCACTTTGGGTGGTAACTACACAGATTAGTTCACAATTGGAAGAGGTAACTACGACCATGCATATTGATAATTGTTCTTCGGAGGAGGAGGACATGATGGATCTTTATGGCCAGGTACCCCGTTCTAATTCTTCTTCTTAACTGATGGCAGGCACTAGGTAGTTTAGTTTTTTTATTGAGTCTTTTTCGAGTCGTGGGGACACGACTCACTTTTGAGTTTGGGGTGGGGTTCGTTGCCTCATCCCAATTTTTTGTGTTTTATATGCTTTCAGAAAGAAAAACAAAATCTTTTTAGGGTTGCGTTTGACTGTAGAATATTTTAAATGACCCCATCAAGCATGCTTTTTCATGAATTTATGATAGAAAATAGTTGACTTTAGGAGGTAGTATAAAACGCACTTTGATTGCATGAAAATATGAGATAATTGGTAGGAAGAATTAATGAACAATAAAGAAGAAGTAAACTTGTGCTTAAGGATAATGAGTGGTTGTGTAGAACGTGAGATCTGAATGAGTAGAGAACCCACTTAGGTATGAACTAGAGGCAAACTATTTAGATATGAAAATGATAGATGCAGTTCTTGAGTCCTTTTTTGCCTTCTATCCCTAAGTTAATTATATCCTTCTTAGCCAAATTTTCATCCTTTAAGCCTTTCTTTTGTAGCCACATGATAAGCCAATATCCCTTTAGATTGTAAGGCATGACCATATGACTCGCACTTGAATCACGATCCTGAGACTTCCTGTCTTGAGCTTGAGTTTGGGGTGGTGGGTCCACGATTATGGGAATTTATCATTGGGTTGGGATTTTTGAGCTATCAGTTGTGCTCGGTTTTATATTTCGAGGATGATTCACATGTTTATTATATTGTAACCCTTTGCCGGTATAATAGTGAATGAAAAAGAAGCTACGAGCTAGAAAGGAAAACATATATATATATGAAAGAAAAATAAAAGAATAGCGTGATATCTCAAACATCAAAAAAGAGAGTCATAGCTACACAAAAGAAAAGAAAAAATGATTTGAAAAGAATATATATTCGGACCGGCAAAGAGAAATTTAAAGGTGAATCATCTTTAGTGCTTATTGGGTTAACATGGGGACGCTACATTAGCGTGTCAAATGGGTTGAGAGAGAACAATATTCGAGTGTAAACTTAAGCTCTTGAACAGTTTGTTGATGGTAAGTGAGGAGAGAGCCAAAAGCTCACATCAAATTTACCAAATATACATACCATACCGTCCTTTAGCCTACGCTAAAACCGTAAAGACCTCGTGATTCCTAGATGTAAAGTGAGTTAATAGGGAATATTCTAAGTAGAGTGTTCAAAGCAAGTAAAGATCGAGGAACACCCTATAGCTACCATCTTGAGATAAGTGTAAGCGTAACCTTCTAGCATTGTTAAATTAATTTTGGATTGATATTATTTTGTGTTTGATTTTGCATGATAAGTGTATGTGTATATTAATTCTTAGATGATGCTATATGAGATTTGTTTCAAGTTGTGCTTTGGGAATATTTTCTAGATTCTACCTTCTGCGTTCACCTAAAAGGGGCCTTGTTTTTATTTTACTTTGTCGGGATGACAAAGGTTCGAGTTTGGGGTCTTGATGTCTCCATATTTTTTCTAAATATTAGCCCTCTGGAGACATCATTTTAGGTGAATTATTGACTTATTAGCTAGACTTTTATGCATATTTTGTCATATTGCACTTTCTGATGTCTCCTCATTTGTGATAATATAATATACTTCACAGACATCATTTTAGGCTTATTTATTAGTTTATAGGTCGATCTTAGCTTAATTTAGTGCACTTTCCTATTCTGAGTCTTGATTTGTAGAATTATTATTTTTAGAGCATATTGGGTTTAATTGTTTATTTAGTGTGAAGCTTTAAAGATAATTATGGAGATTAATTAGAGTCCAAGTCAAAGACTACAAGATATGGAAAGAGATTTGCATGGTAATTGGAGATAAGGAAACAAAAGCTAAAAAGATGGAAAAGGAAAAGCTGCCTAAAATCTGGGATTGTGCATATACGTCTAAAGATATGCGTTTTTACCTAAGAAATAGGCCGATTTTGGTAATTTTCTTCTTCAGGGTCAAGATAATTCTGTTGCGATTCTTTTGGTATCTTATGGAGCTCAATCCGACCAATAACGAAGAAGATACGCTCAAAACGGTCTAGCAGTGTTTATCTTTATTTCCTTACGAATTTGAGTTGGGCTAGGAGTCTATTACTTAACTTATCTCTAAAGAAACGATTTATGTCAACCTAGACACTATAAATACAGCCTCTTAACACTCTTAAATCATCCTTGGCCAGACCCTAAGGCCAAGAGGAAGCTGCAACACAAGAGAAGAAGTCTGGAAGGAGCTGTGCAACAACTATGTCTCCTTCAAACTCTTATTATGTAATTCTTTTCTCTTCTCTTCTTAGTATGAATTAATTCCTTTTAGTTTGAGTGTTTAGCATATATGTATGAACCCTAGTTTGGATTGACATCAATCTAATTTGGGAACTTAATGTTTTAAATAGAATTATAGTTTTTATTCTCTGTTTATGTGTTTGGATTTATATTCTGTGTTCTTGTGGAAGTGCACCCATATAGAATTACCATCTAGTAATTAGGTCACCATTGACAACGGTGTTTAATTGCATGTTTAGCACATAACGTCCTATTTGGTTTAGTTCTTGTGACTATTTACCAATTACAGGAAAAGTTTGCTTAGGAAGCCTTATTGACACAGGTAAATCCTATTTTTAACTACCGATAGCGAATTGGGACCGATTAGGGAAATACTACATAATTTACCCTTACATGTTTAGAACGGCAAAACTAGTGGGGATTGCATGCTATTTACTCAAGCTAGACTTTCATACTATCTTCTTTTCTTTTATTTATTTTCTGTCTTTAGTTTATTAGTTTAGTTTATTTATTTAAAAAACCAAATAAATATCTATCTTTCTCTTCTCTCTACTTGCGTATTATCTTTTCTATCTTTAATATCTGCACTTGATAATCTGCATAAGTTCTCTCTAACTTTCGTCAGTCCCTGAGGAACGAATCTTCTTATCATTAAAACTTGCATACGTCCTATAATACTTGCAGTACTGTGTTAGTTTAGGGTGTTTATTTGCACTTATTTTATAAATGCACCCCAAATAAATTCGGTCCTATTCCGTCCCTGTGAATGAACTTGATTGTCATATATTACTTGGGAAAACTGTACACTTACAATTAGTGGTTCCTCTATTCTTAGAATCTATTTAATAACACACAAGGACCCACCAAGTGTTTGGCGCCGCTGCCGGGGACGGTAGTGTGTGACCCCGGTGTTTATCCTTTAGTGTTTAATTGCATTTTTATTTTCAGTTTTACGCTTTTCTTTGGTTTTGTTCTTTCTCAGTCTTTACAAGTTTGGTGTATGTACTCAAACCCCAAAAGTTTAGTTCGAGAAAGAAACAGAAAAGAGAGAGAAGAAAGAGAGCAAGCAAAGAGAGAAAGAGAAATGGAGGATTTGAATATTCATCACGATGAGGAACTTGGCATTCAGTTGGATGCAAATGGCCCACCATTAGTGCCACCAATCATTCCTAATCCACCAGGTCTCAACAATAAACAAAATCAACCACCTATGTAACAAGCTCAACCTCCTATGTATTATGATCCTTGGTTCGTACATGGTCCAGAGCAAGCTCCTTATCGTGCTCCTTCTCTCGGTATTGGTCTTGCAAATTGATGTCTTCATATTTGTTCTAAATATTACCCCTCTAGAGACATCATTTTAGGTGAATTATTGACTTATTAGCTACACTTTTATGCATATTTAGTCATATTGCACTTTCTCCCCTTGAAATTAGACTATTTGTATTTTTAGAGCTTTTGTGCGTTAATTTTATTGTTTTTAGTGCAAAGTTAGTATGTTCTTAAATTTCAATGCAAGAAGGAGAAGTTAGAATTAGAGTCTTAGCTTATTTTTAGTGTGTTAGGAAGTATTTTATTCGATTTTCTACTTCTAGAGTGCACTTTCCTATTTCTAGGCTTGAATTATTGATTTATTATTTTTAAAGCATATGCGGTTTAATTATTTATTTAATGTGAATCTTTAAAAGATATATGGTAATTAATTAGAGACCAAGTCAAGTTTAAGAAGTAAAGGAAAGATATTTACATGGAAATAAGAAGATTAAGGAAGGATATATGCGAAGAAGGAAAAGATAAAGCTGCCATATGAATCTGAAATTCCAGCCACGTTTCAAAGATAAGTCCATAACTTAAGATTGGCTAGGAATTTGGGAGAATGGTCTGCACCAATGGAAATATCTTTTCGAGACAAGCGGTTTCGACTATTGGAACGCGTCAAACGGATAAGTAATGAAAGCGATATGACCAAAACAAATCAGTAGCAGAATCTTACCTTTCCTAGATTTTAGGGCTGCGAATTAAAGAGTTATTGACTTGTCGTCCACTCCAAGTAAATTCGACATAGGGTTTCATAACACCTATAAATACACCCCTTAGCCTCCTCTTTTACAAACACTTCATATAATTATTCAAGAGGCTTAAGGATTCAAGTCAGAGCAAGCAGGAAGGAAGAAAGCTAAGAGCTAGAGCAGTCATCTTCTCCATTTCGCAGCCAAACCCAACCTCTTCATTAGGTTTATTTTATTTTCTTTTGGTAAAAATTATGTCTTTTAATTTATTTGTTTTAGGTTTATTTTCCACTATGAGCTAAACTTCTTAAGTGATTGAGAATCGCTATATGGGTTGAACCTTAGTTTATTTAATTGATAGTGAATTTAACTTGCGATACGGTGATCATCTTGACAGGGGGTGTAATTACAGATATAGGTAATAAATGTAAGATAGAAATTATTGATCTTGACGAACTTAGTTAATCTTATAGCCAATTGGGTAGAGAACCTGACATTCGAAGGTGGATTATGATCGCCCTGGCGGGGTTTGTAACACCTAAGAATAGCTCCTAAGTCCACCCCAACGGGGGTTAGGAGAATCTAGAATCCTGACTATTACTAGTTACTAATTTGTCCCTTAGAAGAAGCATTGATTAAGTTTATTTTGGTGAAACCCTAGCGTGACTCAAGTACTACTTATTCATCCTTGCGTCTCTTCATATTTTATTTTCTTGCATTAGTCTTAATTTAGTTTAATATTAACTTTATTTGCACTTTAGTTCTTAAACAAAAACCAGACAAAAATCTATTCCTTTTACTTTTAATTGTCATTCAAGCAAATATTTCCATCTATTGCATAACAGTTTAGTCATACCTAATCTGTCCCTGAGATTGAATTCCCGTATAACGGATATTACTTGGACGACTCGTACACTTGCGGTACGTGTCTTGCCTTCTTAGGTGTGTTTATTTAGAACACACTACGAGACACCAATTTTTTAGCGCCGCTGCCGGGGATGGTAGCTTATGACCACGGTGTTAGCTGTAAGTGTTTTAGTTGCTAGTTTTTAGTTTAGTTTTATTTTTATTTTTAAGTTTACGCTTTGGGTTGTTCTTTCTTTCTCAGATTTACAGGTTTTGGTATATGCTTGGAGATCTGATCATCCTTGATAATCCCGAAAGTCTAGTTCGAGAAACAAACAAAAGAAGAAGAGAATCTCAAGCAAAGGAAAGGAAAGAAGCAATGGCAGAATTAAATGCTCACGATCCCGCGATTCAGTTGGATTAAAACGGTCTCCCAATAGTTCCAACAGTATAACCAATTCCACCGGTAGGAGTCAAAATACCAATTCCTCCCGAAGATCAACAACAAATCAATAATAATGGTGGAGTACTTCAAGATAATGGGCCGCAAATCTTCCAACCAAATAACCATAGACCTTTTCGTATACCACCACTAGGACACCGTCCTCCCGCAGTTCAAGGAATTCAATTCAGACCAGTCGCGGGTATGATTAATCAGTTTACAACTATTGAACGATATAGTGGTGCAGCTCGTGAAGATCCTATTCACGCTATGTACAAGTTTATGCAAATCTGTGATGTATATGTCACCCCTGGAGTAACCCAAGAGCAAATGTACTTTCATATGTTTCCATTCTTCCTCACCGGAGGAGGTAGTGAGTGGTATGATCAACAACCACACAACGCGATCTTGACTTGGGATCAACTTCAAACAGCCTTTTCCGACAGGTACTATCCTCAAAGTGTTCGACTTAGTGGGCAATTTGATATTGTTAGTTTTCGCCAAGAGCCAGGAGAAACTGTAGGTGTTGCATGGACTCGTTTTCAATCTATATTACGCAAATGCCGATTACATGGGTACTCTCTTGAACTACAGCTTGGGATATTTTATCTAAGTTTAGGTGAAGGAGCGAAAGACAAGATTGATACTATGTGTCAAGGAGGTCTCATGATGGTCACGACTGATCAAGATCTGATCATAATGGACAGGATTGTGAAGAATGAAATGAGTTGGCAATCTTCGAAATCATTGGTTAGAGCATCTGAAAGAGAATTATGCCATAGTTGTGGAGGAGATGATCATAGCTAGGAAGAATGTGCCAACAAACCAGAATCCGTTTATTTCGTTAATCAACAAGGTAATTATTCAGGTGGTCAAGGGTATGGAAATCAAACCATAACTCATTCAAGCTTTCAGTATTCGAATCCACATGGGGCAGCCAATCCAGTAACCTATCAACAAAGGCCTCAGGGGAACAATTACTAGTTTAAATCGCAAAATCAATACGAATGGATCCAACCTAGAGCCGATCACGACACCTATGCCGACACGTTAGCTCAAAAGGCGCTTCCTTCTCGACCTCAAGAAGGTGCAATTACCGCAAGTGAGGTAGCACTTACTGTGACGCAATACATATCCGATGCGGAGAGGAGGTCATAGAAAATTGAAAACCAACTATCTCGTTTCATGGAGGACACCCACACGAGAGAAAACAAGATGGAAGAAATATTAAACTCACATTCCGCTTCATTGAATGTCTTAGAGAATCAAATATCAAAGATCGCCAATAGCTTGAATGTTCGAGGTCAAGGCCAACTTCCAAGTGATACGGAGGTTCTTAAGCAATAGGAAAGTTGTAACGCAATCACACTCGGAAGTGGGAAGAAGCTTCCACCACCATCTTTCCCGGTTATGAAAGAAAATGAAGTTACTAGAAAAGAAAAACCGTTAGAGGAGGTGGAAGAAAAAGATGAAGAACCTGAAGTGGTAGAAGTGGAGAAGATTCTGGAAAAGCCAAAGAAGAAAGATATTGTAGAAACCCGTCCTCCTCCACTGTTCCCTTCTAGAGTTCAGAAGAACGGAGATACGACTGAATATGAAAGATTCATGAATATGGTGAGTAAGCTCAATATTAATATACCTTTCTTAGAGGCTATCAAGGGAGTACCAATGTATTTGAAATTCCTGAAAAGAGCTCTCACAAATAAACAGCGGTATCTTGAGAATGAAATGATAGGCTTGCCAAAAGAATGCAGTGCGATATGCCATAGTAAGTTACCACCTAAGTTAATTGATCCTGGGAGGTTTACTATTCTATTTCCATTGGTAATGAGTGGCAAGCGAAAGCGTTATGCAATTTGGAGCGAGTAATAATCCTATGCCCAAATAAATTTTTGAAAAGTTCAAGATAGGAGACGCGAGACAAGCCTCTATGGTCTTGCAAATGGCTAACAGATCCCTCTTGCATCCAGAGGGAAGAATAGAAAATGTCCTCGTCAAGGCAGGTAATTTAAGTTTTCCAGTTGATTTTGTTATACTTGACTATGACGCGGATAGGAATGTCCTTATTATTTTGGGAAGACCATTCCTAGCCACGGGGCGTACTTTAATTGATGTAGAGAATGGAAAATTGACTATGCGAATCCAAGACAAAGAGGTGAAGTTCAACGTGTTCCAACCAACGAAGTTTACGGACTCTAAAGAGGAGTGCTTCCGGATAGATGTGATTGAACAAGAAGAAAAAGAGCAAACTAAGGATGTAGAAACCTTAGGAAAGGAGGAAAGAGAGCTTAGAAAGAAACCACCTAATAAATATCCTCCATTTCCTAAGACAAATCCACACCTTGACCATGCTAAAAAGAAAGAAAAGCTGCGTGCTGCGAAGGTTCCCAAAGAACCTAAGAAAAGAAAGAAGAAGGAGTTCAGTGTTGGCGAAGAAGTCGCGATAAAAAAATATGATCCTCCTCAGAAAGTACGCAAAACCAATAGTTCTTGGCTAGGACCTTTCAAGGTCACAAGGGTTATCTCAGATCAATTGGTGGTAATAAAAGCTAAGGGATGCAAGTTCCGTGTAGCAAACATTGATAACCTCACTCACTGCTGGGGCGGTTATGTGAAAAAGTGATGTGAGAGGTAACCCATCGAGCTTAACGACATTAAACAAAAGCCATTTTGCTTGTATATTAGTTTATTGCTTTATGTTTTTCAATTCCTAGTGTATAATTCTAAGTTAGTGTCGAGTCTTAGTGTCTACTTTTAAAAGAAATGAGAAAGGTTGTGTGTTAATGGCGCAGGAATTGAGTTTGGGATGCTGAGGAACAAAGGAGGAAAAAAAATCTGCTGAACTGGACGGCTATCCGGCCCTATCACCGGCATGCCGGTGGAGCAGAAACACGTGCCCATAGGTCCATGGCCCGGGTTGTTTGCCAAGAGGGAAAGAAAAACTGAACAGACGCACCGGTATGCCGACCAGAATTCCGGTATGCGGGCTAGAAGGAAAACACGTGCCCACGGGTTGCTCGACACGGGTATTTTGACAGAGCGCGGATTTGCGAAGAACAGCGCACCGGCATGCCGGTGAACACCGCCAGTATGCCGGCGCCCAAAAAACATGTGGCCTCGGGTAGTGGACTCGGGTTCAAGGCAGAAAGTTATAATAAGAAAGACGTCCAGCACCGGTATGCTGGCGATTCCGCCGGTATGCCGGCCAGTATGTCGGTTTTGAAGAGTTTGTTGCCTTATACACTTCTTACCTTATCAAGTGCAAACCCTAGCCTCTCCCTTACGAATTTTCCAGCTCCCAACCTTATAAATATACCTTGAAGCTTGATTAAAACCTTCACAACAAACACAATAACATCAACAATTCCCTCCTCCATCTTCCATAAACACAAATTCTTCATCAAATTCATCACAAAACACCATAAATCACCATCAAGATCATCAAGCTATCAAGAATTCTTCCAAGATTCATCAAGAAATCTTCTTCTTTCATCAAATCCAAGCAAGAAACTCAAGCTACACCAATATTTCTTAACTTTATTCCATCATTGGTGTAACTTGAGTTTGGGGTCAAATCAAACATGAAAAACAGAACATATGCCATGGACTATAAGAGAAAGTGTTATATCCTAGGGAAGAAAAAAAATTTGCCTGGATCCACAATTGAAACGGCCATCGATCTTGATGATCTTATTGAACAGAAACAACAGGAAGAGGCACCTGCACAACCACTACCCACGAATTTCACAGCTAGGATGAAGGTACCATCAAAGCCTAAAGAAAAGACACAAATTCAAGATCAAGGTTATTCTTCTTCCTCTCAAAATAATTCTTGCACACCCCCATGGGCTATCAAATTGCAACATGAAGTTGATCTTTTAAGAGAAGAAAACAAAGCACTTTGGGTGGAAATTACACATATTAGTTCACAATTGGAAGAGGTAACTACGACCATGAATATTGATAATTATTCTTCGGAGGAGGAGGAGGACATGATGGATCTTTATGGCCAGGTACCCTGTTCTAATTCTTCTTCTTAACTGATGGTAGGCACTAGGTAGTTTAGTTTTTTTATTGAGTCTTTTTCGAGTCGTGGGGACACGACTCACTTTTGAGTGTGGGGTGGGGTTCGTTGCCTCATCCCAATTTTTTGTGTTTTACATGCTTTCAGAAAGAAAGAAAAATCTTTTTAGGGTTGCGTTTGACTGTAGAATATTTTAAATGACCCCATGAAGCATGCTTTTTCATGAATTTATGATAGAAAATAGTTGACTTTAGGAGTTTGTATAAAACGCACTTTGAGTGCATGCAAATATGAGATAATTTATAGGAAGAATTAATGAACAATAAAGAAGAAGTAAAGTTGTGCTCAAGGATAATGAGTGGTTGTGTAGAACATGAGATCTGAATGAGTAGAGAACCCACTTAGGTATGAACTAGAGGCAAGCTATGTAGATAGGAAAATAATAGATGCAGTTCTTTGATAGCCCTTTGAGTCCTTTTTGGCCTTCTATACCTGAATTAATTATATCCTTCTTAGCCAAATTTTCAGCCTTAAAGTCTTTCTTTTGTCGCCACATTATAAGCCAATATCCCTTTAGATTGTAAGGCATGACCACATGACTCGCACTTGAATCACGATCCTGAGACTTCCTGTCTTGAGCTTGAATTTGGGGTGGTGGGTCCACTATTATGGGAATTTATCATTGGGTTGAGATTTTTGAGCTATCAGTTGTGCTCGGTTTTATATTTTGAGGATGATTCACAGGTTTATTATATTGTAACCCTTTTCCGGGGTAATAGTGAATGAAAAAGAAGCTACGAGCTAGAAAGGAAAAAATATATATATGAAAGAAAAAAAAAAGAATAGCGTGATATCTCGAACATCAAAAAAGAGAGTCATAGCTACACAAAAGAAAAGAAAAAATGATTTGAAATGAATATATATATTCGGACCGGCAAAGAGAAATTTTAAGGTGAATCATCTTTAGTGCTTATTGGGTTAATTTGGGGACGCTACATTAGCGCGTCAAATGGGTTGAGTGAGAACATTATTCGAGTGTAAACTCAAGCTCTTGGACAGTTTGTTGATGGTAAGTGAGAAGAGAGCCACTTCAAATTTACCAAATATACATACCATACCGTCCTTCAGCCTACGCTAAAACCGTAAAGACCTCGTGATTCCTAGATGCACAGTGAGTTAATAGGGAATATTCTAAGTAGAGCGTTCAAAGCAAGTAAAGATCGAGGAACACCCTATAACTACTATCTTGAGATAAGTGCAAGCGTAACATTTTAGCATTGTGAAATTAATTTTGGATGGATATTATTTTGTGTTTGATTTTGCATGATAAGTGTATGTGTATATTAATTCTTAGATGATTCTATATGATATTTGTTTCAAATTGTGCTTTGGGAATATTTTCTAGATTCTACCTTCTGCGTTCACCTAAAAGGGGTCTTGTTTTTATTATACTTTGTCGGGACTACAAAGGTTTGAGTTGTGGGTCTTGATGTCTCCATATTTGTTCTAAATATTAGCCCTCTAGAGACATCATTTTAGGTGAATTATTGACTTATTAGGTAGACTTTTATGCCTATTTTGTCATATTTCACTTTCTCCCCTTGAAATAAAACTATTTGCATTTTTAGAGCTTTTGTGCATTAATTTGATTGTTTTTAGTGCAAAGTTAGTATATTTTTAAATTTCAATGCAAGGAGGAGAAGTGAGAATTATATTCTTAGCTTATTTTTAGTGTGCTAGGAAGTATTTTATTCGAGTTTCTACTTCTAGAGTGCACTTTCCTATTTCTAGTCTTGATTTATTGATTTATTATTTTCAAAGGATATGCGGTTTAATTATTTATTTAATTTACGTAAAGGAACGAGACCACGTCAAGTCTAAGAATTAAAGTAAAGAGATTTACATGGAAATAAGAAGATTAAGGAAGGATATATGCAAAGAAGGAAAAGATAAAGCTGCCATATGAATATGAAATTCCAGCCACGTTTCAAAGACAAGTCCATAACTTAAGATTGGCTAGGAATTTGCGAGAATGGTCTGGACCAATAAAAAGATCTTTCCGAGACAAGAGGTTTCGACTATTGGAACGTGTCAAACGGATAAGTATTGAAAGAGATATGACCAAAACAAATCAGCAGCAGAATCTTAATTGTCAACCTATTCCGTCCCTGTGAATGAACTTGATTGTCATATATTACTTGGGAAAACTGTACACTTACAATTAGTGGTTCCTCTATTCTTAGCATCTATTTAATAACACACAAGGACCCACCAAGTGTTTGGCACCGCTGCCGGGGACGGTAGTGTGTGACCCCGGTGTTTATCCTTTAGTGTTTAATTGCATTTTTATTTCAGTTTTACGCTCTTCTTTGGTTTTGTTCTTTCTCACTCTTTCCAAGTTTGGTGTATATACTCAAACCCCAAAAGTTTAGTTCGAGAAAGAAACAGAAAAGAGAGAGAAGAAAGAGAGCAAGCAAAGAGAGAAAGAGAAATGGAGGATTTGAATATTCATCACGATGAGGAACTTGGCATTCAGTTGGATGCAAATGGCCAACCATTAGTGCCACCAATCATTCCTAATCCACCAGGTCTCAACAATCAACAAAATCAACCACCTATGTAACAAGCTCAACCTCCTATGTATTATGATCCTTGGTTCGTACATGGTCCAGAGCAAGCTCCTTATCGTGCTCCTTCTCTCGGTATTGGTCTTGCAAATTGATGTCTTCGTATTTGTTCTAAATATTACCCCTCTAGAGACATCATTTTAGGTGAATTATTGACTTATTAGCTACACTTTTATGCATATTTAGTCATATTGCACTTTCTCCCCTTGAAATTAGACTATTTGTATTTTTAGTGCTTTTGTGCGTTAATTTGATTGTTTTTAGTGCAAAGTTAGTATGTTCTTAAATTTCAATGCAAGGAGGAGAAGTTAGAATTAGAGTCTTAGCTTATTTTTAGTGTGTTAGGAAGTTTTTTATTCGATTTTCTACTTCTAGAGTGAACTTTCCTATTTCTAGGCTTGAATTATTGATTTATTATTTTTAAAGCATATGCGGTTTAATTATTTATTTAATGAGAATCTTTAAAAGATATATGGTAATTAATTAGAGACCAAGTCAAGTTTAAGAAGTAAAGGAAAGATATTTACATGGAAATAAGAAGATTAAGGAAGGATATATGCAAAGAAGGAAAAGATAAAGCTGCCATATGAATCTGAAATTCCAGCCACGTTTCCAAGATAAGTCCATAACTTAAGATTGGCTAGGAATTTGGGAGAATGGTCTGCACCAATAGAAATATCTTTTCGAGACAAGCGGTTTCGACTATTGGAACGCGTCAAACGGATAAGTAATGAAAGCGATATGACCAAAACAAATCAGTAGCAGAATCTTACCTTTCCTAGATTTTAGGGCTGCGAATTAAAGAGTTATTGACTTGTCGTCCACTCCAAGTAAATTCGACATAGGGTTTCATAACACCTATAAATACACCCCTTAGCCTCCTCTTTTACAAACACTTCATATAATTATTCAAGAGGCTTAAGGATTAAAGGCAGAGCAAGCAGGAAGGAAGAAAGCTAAAAGTTAGAGCAGTCATCTTCTCCAATTCGCAGCCAAACCCAACCTCTTCATTAGGTTTATTTTATTTTCTTTTTGTAAAAATTATGTCTTTTAATTTATTTGTTTTAGGTTTATTTTCCACTATGAGCTAAACTTCTTAAGTGATTGAGAATCGCTATATGGGTTGAACCTTAGTTTATTTAATTGATGTTTTTTGATTTGGGATTTTTAATTTAATTCGAATTCAGTAATTTAGTATTGTTTATTATCGTAAGTTAAATTCACTATCAATGAATTAGCTAATCGGAGATAGGTTTGAGTAATTAAGCTATTCACTAGTGGCGGTGATCATCTTGACAGGGGGTGTAATTACAGATATAGGTAATAAACGTAAGATAGAAATTATTGATCTTGACGAACTTAGTTAATATTATAGCCAATTGGGTAGAGAACCTGACATTCGAAGGTGGATTATGATGGCCCTGGCGGGGTTTGTAACACCTAAGAATAGCTTCTAAGTCCACCCCAACGGGGGTTAGGAGAATCTAGAATCCTGACTATTACTAGTTACTAATTTGTCCCTTAGAAGAAGCATTGATTAAGTTTATTTTGGTGAAACCCTAGCGTGACTCAAGTACTACTTATTCATCCTTCCGTCTCTTCATATTTTATTTTCTTGCATTAGTCTTAATTTAGTTTAATATTAACTTTATTTGCACTTTAGTTCTTAAACAAAAATCAAACAAAAATCTATTTCTTTTACTTTTAATTGTCATTCAAGCAAATATTTCCATCTATTGCATAACAGTTTAGTCATACCTAATCTGTCCCTGAGATCGAATTCCCGTATACGGATATTACTTGGACGACTCGTACACTTGCGGTACGTGTCTTGCCTTCTTAGGTGTGTTTATTTAGAACACACTAGGAGACACCAAGTTTTTAGCGTCGCTGCCGGGGATGGTAGCTTATGACCACGGTGTTAGCCGTAAGTGTTTTAGTTGCTAGTTTTTAGTTTAGTTTTATTTTTATTTTTAAGTTTACGCTTTGGGTTGTTCTTTCTTTCTCAGATTTACAGGTTTTGGTATATGCTTGGAGATCTGATCATCCTTGATAATCCCGAAAGCCTAGTTCGAGAAGCAAACAAAAGAAGAAGAGAATCTCAAGCAAAGGAAAGGAAAGAAGCAATGGAAGAATTAAATGCTCACGATCCCACGATTCAGTTGGATTAAAACGGTCTCCCAATAGTTCCACCAGTATTACCAATTCCACCGGTAGGAGTCATAATACCAATTCCTCTCGAAGGTCAACAACAAATCAATAATAATGGTGGAGTACTTCAAGATAATGGGCCGCAAATCTTCCAACCAAATAACCATAGACCTTTTCGTATACCACCACTAGGACACGTCCTCCCGCAGTTCAAGGAATTCGATTCAGACCAGTCGCGGGTATGATAGTTTACAACTATTGAACGATATAGTGGTGCAGCTCGTGAAGATCCTATTCGCGCTATGTACAAGTTTATGCAAATCTGTGATATATATGTCACCCCTAGAGTAACCCAAGAGCAAATGTACTTTCATATGTTTCCATTCTTCCTCACCGGAGGAGGTAGTGAGTGGTATGATCAACAACCACACAACGCGATCTTGACTTGGGATCAACTTCAAACAACCTTTTCCGACAGGTACTATCCTCAAAGTGTTCGACTTAGTGGGCAATTTGATATTGTTAGTTTTCGCCAAGAGCCAGGAGAAACTGTAGGTGTTGCATGGACTCGTTTTCAATCTATATTATGCAAATGCCCATTACATGGGTACTCTCTTGAACTACAGCTCGGGATATTTTATCTAAGTTTAGGTGAAGGAGCGAAAGACAAGATTGATATTATGTGTCAAGGAGGTCTCATGATGGTCACGACTGATCAAGATCTGATCATAATGGACAGGATTTTGAAGAATGAAATGAGTTGGCAATCTTCGAAATCATCGGTTAGAGCTTCTGAAAGAGAATTATGCCATAGTTGTGGAGGAGATGATCATAGCTGGGAAGAATGTGCCAACAAAACAGAATCCGTTTATTTCGTTAATCAACAAGGTAATTATTCAGGTGGTCAAGGGTATGGAAATCAAACCATAACTCATTCAAGCTTTCAGTATTCAAATCCACATGGGGCAGCCAATCCAGTAACCTATCAACAAAGGCCTCAGGGGAACAATTACTAGTTTAAATCGCAAAATCAATACGAATGGATCCAACCTAGAGCCGATCACGACACCTATACCGACACGTTAGCTCAAAAGGCGCTTCCTTCTCGACCTCAAGAAGGTGCAATTACCGCAAGTGAGGTAGCACTTACTGTGACGCAATACATATCCGATATGGAGAGGAGGTCATAGAAAATTGAAAACCAACTATCTCGATTCATGGAGGACACCTACACGAGAGAAAACAAGATGGAAGAAATATTAAACTCACATTCCGCTTCATTGAAAGTCTTAGAGAGTCAAATATCAAAGATCGCCAATAGCTTGAATGTTCGAGGTCAAGGCCAACTTCCAAGTGATACGGAGGTTCTTAAGCAATAGGAAAGTTGTAACGCAATCACACTCAGAAGTGGGAAGAAGCTTCCACCACCATCTTTCCCGGTTATGAAAGAAAATGAAGTTACTAGAAAAGAAAAACCGTTAGAGGAGGTGGAAGAAAAAGATGAAGAACCTGAAGTGGTAGAAGTGGAGAAGATTCTGGAAAAGCCAAAGAAGAAAGATATTGTAGAAACCCGTCCTCCTCCACCGTTCCCTTCTAGAGTTCAGAAGAACGGAGATACGACTGAATATGAAAGATTCATGAATATGGTGAGTAAGCTCAATATTAATATACCTTTCTTAGAGGCTATCAAGGGAGTACCAATGTATTTGAAATTCCTGAAAAGAGCTCTCACAAATAAACGTCGGTATCTTGAGAATGAAATGATAGGCTTGCCAAAAGAATGCAGTGCGATATGCTATATTAAGTTACCACCTAAGTTAATTGATCCTGGGAGGTTTACTATTCTATTTCCATTGGTAATGAGTGGCAAGCGAAAGCGTTATGCAATTTGGAGCGAGTAATAATCCTATGCCCAAATAAATTTTTGAAAAGTTCAAGATAGGAGACGCGAGACAAGCCTCTATGGTCTAGCAAATGGCTAACAGATCCCTCTTGCATCCGGAGGGAAGAATAGAAAATGTCCTCGCAAGGCAGGTACTTTAAGTTTTCCAGTTGATTTTGTTATACTTGACTATGACGCGGATAGGAATGTCCTTATTATTTTGGGAAGACCATTCCTAGCCACGGGGCGTACTTTAATTGATGTAGAGAATGGAGAATTGACTATGCGAATCCAAGACAAAGAGGTGAAGTTCAACGTGTTCCAACCAACGAAGTTTACGGACTCTAAAGAGGAGTGCTTCCGGATAGATGTGATTGAACAAGAAGAAAAAGAGCAAACTAAGGATGTAGAAACCTTAGGAAAGGAGGAAAGAGAGCTTAGAAAGAAACCACCTAATAAATATCCTCCATTTCCTAAGACAAATCCACACCTTGACCATGCTAAAAAGAAAGAAAAGCTGCGTGCTACGAAGGTTCCCAATGAACCTAAGAAAAGAAAGAAGAAGGAGTTCAGTGTTGGCGAAGAAGTCGCGATAAAAAAATATGATCCTCCTCAGAAAATACGCAAAACCAATAGTTCTTGGCTAGGACCTTTCAAGGTCACAAGGGTTATCTCAGATCAATTGTTGGTAATAAAAGCTAAGGGATGCAAGTTCCGTGTAGCAACATTGATAACCTCACTCACTGCTGGGGCGGTTATGTGAAAAAGTGATGTGAGAGGTAACCCATCGAGCTTAACGACATTAAACAAAAGCCATTTTGCTTGTATATTAGTTTATTGCTTTATGTTTTTCAATTCCTAGTGTATAATTCTAAGTTAGTGTCGAGTCTTAGTGTCTACTTTTAAAAGAAATGAGAAAGGTTGTGTGTTAATGGCGCAGGAATTGAGTTTGGGATGCTGAGGAACAAAGGAGGAAAAAAAATCTGCTGAACTGGACGGCTAGCCGGCCCTATCACCGGCATGCCGGTGGAGTAGAAACACGTGCCCATGGGTCCATGGCCCGGGTTGTTTGCCGAGAGGGAAAGAAAAACTGAACAGACGCACCGGTATGCCGGCCAGAATTCCGGTATGCGGGCTAGAAGGAAAACACGTGCCCACGGGTTGCTCGACACGGGTATTTTGACAGAGCGCGGATTTGCGAAGAACAGCGCACCGGCATGCCGGTGAACACCGCCAGTATGCCGGTGCCCAAAAAACATGTGGCCTCGGGTAGTGGACTCGAGTTCAAGGCAGAAAGTTATAAAAAGAAAGACGTCCAGCACCGGTATGCTGGCGATTCCGCCGGTATGCCGGCCAATATGTCGGTTTTGAAGAGTTTGTTGCCTTATACACTTCTTACCTTATCAAGTGCAAACCCTAGCCTCTCCCTTACGAATTTTCCAGCTCCCAACCTTATAAATATACCTTGAAGCTTGATTAAAACCTTCACAACAAACACAATAACATCAACAATTCCCTCCTCCATCTTCCATAAACACAAATTCTTCATCAAATTCATCACAAAACACCATAAATCACCATCAAGATCATCAAGCTATCAAGAATTCTTCCAAGATTCATCAAGAAATCTTCTTCTTTCATCAAATCCAAGCAAGAAACTCAAGCTACACCAATATTTCTTAACTTTATTCCATCATTGGTGTAACTTGAGTTTGGGGTCAAATCAAACATGAAAAACAGAACATATGCCATGGACTATAAGAGAAAGTGTTATATCCTAGGGAAGAAAAAAAATTTGCCTGGATCCACAATTGAAACGGCCATCGATCTTGATGATCTTATTGAACAGAAACAACAGGAAGAGGCACCTGCACAACCACTACCCACGAATTTCACAGCTAGGATGAAGGTACCATCAAAGCCTAAAGAAAAGACACAAATTCAAGATCAAGGTTATTCTTCTTCCTCTCAAAATAATTCTTGCACACCCACATGGGCTATCAAATTGCAACATGAAGTTGATCTTTTAAGAGAAGAAAACAAAGCACTTTGGGTGGAAATTACACATATTAGTTCACAATTGGAAGAGGTAACTACGACCATGGATATTGATAATTATTCTTCGAAGGAGGAGGAGGACATGATGGATCTTTATGGCCAGGTACCCTGTTCTAATTCTTCTTCTTAACTGATGGTAGGCACAAGGTAGTTTAGTTTTTTTATTGAGTCTTTTTCGAGTCGTGGGGACACGACTCACTTTTGAGTGTGGGGTGGGGTTCGTTGCCTCATCCCAATTTTTTGTGTTTTACATGCTTTCAGAAAGAAAGAAAAATATTTTTAGGGTTGCGTTTGACTGTAGAATATTTTAAATGACCCCATCAAGCATGCTTTTTCATGAATTTATGATAGAAAATAGTTGACTTTAGGAGTTTGTATAAAACGCACTTTGATTGCATGCAAATATGATATAATTGATAGGAAGAATTAATGAACAATAAAGAAGAAGTAAAGTTGTGCTCAAGGATAATGAGTGGTTGTGTAGAACATAAGATCTGAATGAGTAGAGAAGCCACTTAGGTATGAACTAGAGGCAAGCTATGTAGATAGGAAAATGATAAATGCAGTTCTTTGATAGCCCTTTGAGTCCTTTTTGGCCTTCTATACCTGAATTAATTATATCCTTCTTAGCCAAATTTTCAGCCTTAAAGTCTTTCTTTTGTCGCCACATTAAAAGCCAATATCCCTTTAGATTGTAAGGCATGACCACATGACTCGCACTTGAATCACGATCCTGAGACTTCCTGTCTTGAGCTTGAGTTTGGGGTGGTGGGTCCACTATTATGGGAATTTATCATTGGGTTGAGATTTTTGAGCTATCAGTTGTGCTCGGTTTTATATTTTGAGGATGATTCACATGTTTATTATATTGTAACCCTTTTCCGGGGTAATAGTGAATGAAAAAGAATCTACGAGCTAGAAAGGAAAAAATATATATATGAAAGAAAAAAAAAGAATAGCGTGATATCTCGAACATCAAAAAAGAGAGTCATAGCTACACAAAAGAAAAGAAAAAATGATTTGAAAAGAATATATATTCAGACCGGCAAAGAGAAATTTTAAGGTGAATCATATTTAGTGCTTATTGGGTTAATTTGGGGACGCTACATTAGCGCGTCAAATGGGTTGAGTGAGAACATTATTCGAGTGTAAACTCAAGCTCTTGGACAGTTTGTTGATGGTAAGTGAGGAGAGAGCCACTTCAAATTTACCAAATATACATACCATACCGTCCTTCAGCCTACGCTAAAACCGTAAAGACCTCGTGATTCCTAGATGCACAGTGAGTTAATAGGGAATATTCTAAGTAGAGCTTTCAAAGCAAGTAAAGATCGAGGAACGCCATATAACTACTATCTTGAGATAAGTGCAAGCGTAACATTCTAGCATTGTGAAATTAATTTTGGATGGATATTATTTTGTGTTTGATTTTGCATGATAAGTGTATGTGTATATTAATTCTTAGATGATTCTATATGAGATTTGTTTCAAATTGTGCTTTGGGAATATTTCTAGATTCTACCTTCTGCGTTCACCTAAAAGGGGTCTTGTTTTTATTATACTTTGTGGGGACTACAAAGGTTTGAGTTGTGGGTCTTGATGTCTCCATATTTGTTCTAAATATTAGCCCTCTGGAGACATCATTTTAGGTGAATTGTTGACTTATTAGCTAGACTTTTATGCATATTTTGTCATATTTCACTTTCTCCCCTTGAAATAAAACTATTTGCATTTTTAGAGATTTTGTGCATTAATTTGATTGTTTTTAGTGCAAAGTTCGTATGTTTTTAAATTTCAATGCAAGGAGGAGAAGTGAGAATTATATTCTTAGCTTATTTTTAGTGTGTTAGGAAGTATTTTATTCGAGTTTCTACTTCTAGAGTGCACTTTCCTATTTCTAGTCTTGATTTATTGATTTATTATTTTCAAAGCATATGCGGTTTAATTATTTATTTAATTTGCGTAAAGGAACGAGACCACGTCAAGTCTAAGAAGTAAAGTAGAGAGAGTTACATGGAAATAAGAAGATTAAGGAAGGCTATATGCAAAGAAGGAAAAGATAAAGCTGCCATATCAATATGAAATTCCAGCCACGTTTTAAAGACAAGTCCATAACTTAAGATTGGCTAGGAATTTGGGAGAATGGTCTAGACCAATAAAAAGATCTTTCCGAGACAAGAGGTTTCGACTATTGGAACGTGTCAAACGGATAAGTATTGAAAGAGATATGACCAAAACAAATCAGCAGCAGAATCTTACCTTTCCTATATTTTAGGGCTACGAATTAAAGAATTATTGACTTGTCTTCCACTCCAAGTAAATTCGACCTAGGGCTTCCTAACACCTATAAACGCACCCCTTAGCCTCGTCTATTACAAAAACTTCATATAATTATTCAAGAGGCTTAAGGATTCAAGTCAAAGCAAGCAGGAAGGAAGAAAGCTAAGAGTTGGAGCAGTCATCTTCTCCAATTCGCAGCCAAACCCAACCTCTTCATTAGGTTTTATTTATTTTCTTTCTGTAAACATTATGTCTTTTAATTTATTTGTTTTAGTTTTATTTTCCATTATGAGCTAAACTTCTTAAGTGCTTGAGAATCGCTATATGGGTTGAACCTTAGTTTATTTAATTGATGTTTTTTGATTTGGGATTTTTTATTTAATTCGAAGATTAATACTTGCACCCAAATCAGATAGTGATTTACCTCGCCACTCCTCACCAATCGATATCAGAATTGTAAAACTCCTAGGGTCAAGCAACTTAGGTGGCAACTTACTTTGGCAGATAGCGCTGCACTCCGGGAAAACCAATCATCTCATTATCACAATACGGCCTTTTATTGGTTAGGGCTCTCTTCAAAAAACTTCACGTATTATTGTATATCTTTAATAGCTTCAAGTAACGGAATATTTATGTTTATACCCCTTACCCTATTGATGAATCTCTGATTATCAGTCATATCTCCTTTTTTCTGAACTCTCGAAGGAAAAGGCGGAGGAGGACGGTTCTCCACAATCTCTTTCTTTTTCTAAACATCTGGAATTTTCGCCACCTCTATTACTTCAGGTTCATTTTCTTTTTCTACCTCCTCCCCTACTGGTTTTTCTTTATTTATCACTTCTTTTTCTTTCATGACTTGAAATGGGGGTGGAGGAAGTTTCTTACCACTTCTCAATGCTATGGCATTACAATCTTCGGTTTGTTTTGGGACTTCTGTATCACTAGGGAGTCTTCCTTGTGGACGCTGATTTAATTGTTTCGAAATTTGATCCACTTGATTCCCCAACAATTTTAGTGCAGCTTCATAGGTTTGTTGACTCTGAATGGATTGTGCCTGAAGTGCCATTAATTTGTCTACTATTAGTTGAAGATCTTCAGTTCCTTCTTGAGGTTGAGAAGGTAAGGCTTTTGATACTTTGTATCATTGTAACTATTTCGAGGAGGTTGCCTTTGAGCGTGATTTCCATAATTTTATCCTCCTTGATAGTTATTTTGTGGTCTAGGTTGATAAGTGTTACCTTGGGGACGCGGTTGATACGCGTAAGTAGGATTAGCTGCCCCATTAGGATTTGAGTATTGGAAACCCGGATGGTTTCTGTTGGGCATATATCCATTACCATTCGAATTAAAATTTCCTCTGTTGGAAACAAACATCACAGACTCTTGATTATTCTGAAAATTCTCCCATACGTGATCATTCATACCACAATACTCACATCCGTACACTTCTTGTGCAGCGTTCACTTCAACCCTTTTATTCAAAAAACCCTCTTTCACGGCTAACGTAAGTTGCTTCAAATTTTGTTATAATGTGGTTTGTATTTTGTTCTCTAGGGAGGTGAACTTCTCTTCAATGTTGACGTTATTAACTCCCCCTTTAACTGGTGTTCTCACAATATTCCACCCATTTCATTGTTGACCGTCCTATCCAAAATAATTCTTAAAACACCACCACATAATAAATCTAAATCTTTTCGTGATCCACCATCAAGACCGTTATATAAAATTTTCAATTGTTGTTGATCTGAAAGGTCATGATTGGGGACTCTTCGTAAGCAATTCTGAAATCTCGACCAACTTCTTCCCTACGTTTCATCATATTCTTGTCAGAAATGTGTTAACTCGAGTTGTGCATCTACCTCATGTTGGACGGATAATATCTATCGAAAAACGCAGCCTGTAACTGTTCCTAATTGGTAATCTTTCCCGTCTCTTGTGAATCATGCCAATTATTCGCTCTATCTGTCAAGAAAAATCTGAATGTAGCAAAATACATTTGCTCTTTTGTTACTCCTTTAGTGATGTACGAATCGCAGATTTACATCGATTTTTGTACTGCGCGATCTTCTCCGGGCTTGCCACGAAAATTTCCGAAATTCTAAAACTGAGCTTACATACCCGAATCTGGACGGAATCTCGAAACGTCAATACTAGCTGGGCCAATCCCAAGGGGAGGAGCAAGAAATGGTTCTTGTGCTGGACCGGTAAGGAACCATGGATCGGCTACTTGGATTTGAACCGGAGGATTAGGGACAATTGGTGGCACTGGAGGGTTAGGAATTGGTGGCGCTATTGGCTGACCATTCCTGTCTAGCTGAACTCCTAGTCCATTGTTGTTATGGAGTTAATATTGTCCATTTCGTTAGCTAGTCTTTCTACTTCTTGTGCCTCTTGTCCTTTCCTTCTCCTGTTAGCAAGTCTGACTAATGATTCAGGATTATCAAGGATCAGAGTTAATGTCTCAAGATCCTTAAAAAGTCTCCTTCGCATACACCAGACCTAAAAACCTGAAAAAGATGAACAAACAAAGCGTAAAACTGAAAAATAAAAATGCAACTAACACTAAAGGATAAGCACTGGGGTCACACGCTACCGTCCCCGGCAGCGGCGCCAAAAAATTGGTAGTCCTTTGTGTGTTCTAAAATAAATGCAATAACAAAAGAGAACACCACAACTGCAAGTGTACGGTTGTCCCAAGTAATAATAGTATAAACAGATTTGTTCAGGGACGGATTGGTTGACTCTAATGCTTATCTGATAGTGATTAATTGCACGTAAAGCAAGTAAATGATTTTAAGATTTTTTGTTTGTTTTTCTAATAACTAAGACAAATAATGAAAAGACTAAATTAATGAAAATATAAAGCTAGACGCAAGTAAAAATAGGTGGACGCAAGATATGAGAGGTAGTACTCGAGTAACGCTAGGGTTTCACCTAAATCTAAGTATTCCATGTATTGTTTAAGGGAAGAATTTGGTAAACAATATTGGTCGGGATTCAATTATCTCCTTACCCCCGTCAGGGTGGACTAAGGAGCTCTTCTCAGGTGCTACAAACCCCGTCAGGGTGAATATAATCCACATTCGAATGATTATAGTCTCACTACCCAATTGGCCGTAGGATTAATTAAGCCTGTCAAGGTCAAATAATTTCTATCCTACATTCGTTAATTAGTTCCGTACCTAGACCCCCGTCAAGGTGATCCAATTGCCAGTAATTGGAATAGCCTAAGTACGAATTCCTAAAATTGATTGATGACTTTAATAACAGTCAATAGGTGTAAATTAAAGAAAAAAAATTAAATCCCTAATTCGATTTCAATTAAATTAATCCGAAATTCAAAAACATAGAATGAAATAGATTGGGGTTCAATCAATTACGCGTTCTCAAGTACCAAATGAAATTAGCTCATAATCGTAAAAACTAAGAAAATTAATTGAAAGAAATTCATAATTGTTTTACAGAAATAGAAATATGAAACCTAATTAGGAAGATGATTCAGCTGCAAAGTGGAGATATAGACAGTCTCCAGTTCCAAGCTTCTTCTTTTCCTTGTTTCTGCTTCTTTTCTCCTTGTCTGAATTTGTGAATAATGAATTCTAAGAAAATAGAAGTCAAAAGCCTTATTTATACTCCAAATATCGGACTTGGACCTTAGGCTAATCTTTAAATGAAATAATAAAGGCCCAAATCCATTATCTTAGCCCGAAATTCCGTAACTGCTGCACCACCTCTACTAAAACAGCTCTAACCGGCTCGTTTCAACTTGAATTGACCTCATTCCAGTTGCGAAAGTTCTGTAACTCAATGGGGCATGTTTTCTCTTCACAAGTTAGAGGCTAAATATACTCCTAAGTGGCACGAAATCAGCAATCTTTGGCAACTTTCCAGATTCGCAACTTTAAAATATCAATTTTTTTCGGGATTTGTCTTCATTCTTTGACTCCATATCATGATCTTTGACTTTATTCTCGGATTCCTCTCCTAGCTAGTATTCAAGACCTACAAACTTTTCACTAAAATACACCATATTACGCGTAAAAGCTTTATAAATCAAAAATACTGAAATCAAATAACAGAAAATGAAATATTGCATATTATTACTAAAAGTTTATCGAAATAGCCAGATAATTACCTAATTTGATGTCTCCTAAGCATATAAATATAGAACAAAAGAGGAGACATCACTCCATTCCTCGAATCTTTCCATCCTCCTCGAGACACCCGAAACACCCCGTTTTTTGTGAACTTCTAGCCCTACTTGACTGAAATCACCAACTACAAGCCACGGTGTCTGTTGGTTATGGAATTCATGATGGAGCGAATCCCATAAATACTCCCTTTCTTTGTAATCCGGGCTAGCGTAAATTGCTAAAAAAATCCAGGATATGCACCCTTTCTGACTTATTTCTACATTTACTACTTGACGACTAGCTGAAAGGACTCTAACATTTATGTTTGAATCATTACAAAGGAGCCATATACCGCCTCTATAGCATTCCGAGTCGACCCAAAAAGAATTATCTTTTTCTAACGAGTTGATTATATTGTTTGCATGCATACCACTTACACGAGGTTCAACAACTACTATAAGCCATACGTTATTATTGACCATCATATCTCGAATTACCTGCCGAAATCTAGGATGTGGGGCGCCATAACAGTTCCAAATTAATATATTAAGGTGATGATTTGGCTTCCCAAATCCATTGTTGAAACATCTGTAAAATTAATTAAATAATAATAATTGTAAATTGACAAGAGACACCTGTTGGCACATTAGGCGCGAGACACTATGGTGACGTCATCCTCCGTAGCTCTCTCCTGCAGCTGCTCGGACCCGCCCTGAACCTGCTCCACCTCGGCGGTACCAACAATTTGGCTCTCCAGCCACATCACTGCTTCAATGCGTCATCCTCATTGGAATGATTAATTTGGATCACATCAGCCAACTTATTTGTATCAATATCAGTAGCTATACAACTTCCTTTAATTGCATTTAAGTCCCTCCCCATCTGCTCAATTTCTAAGACCTGTACATCAACCAATTTACCATTCGCCCTCACCTTTTCCATACCATCTACCACCAAATTCTTTGTACCCGATCCACAACCCACTTCCAAGCCCTTAGTACTACTGATCAGCCTTGCCCCTCCTATTTTTGACCCCTTGGAACCTCTTTTTTCACCCGTAGAGCCCTCACCTTTATCTGATTCTTCCACGGAGAAGTCTAATACCTCCACTGTATCTTCCAATATCCTCCGTTGCTCAAAGTTTGGTGAGGCAATAATATTATGCCCCTTGGCACCACCACCTTTTTTATTGTTCGTGTTAGACCAAGAGACATTCTTTCCTTTATTGTTATACGTTTTTGTTCCCGAAGTTTGGCCTTTGCTTTGTATATCATACCCAGCTTGTCTCGATTCAATCATGCTTTCCTCCATTCTAAGTGCCTCGAAGCGAGTACCAAAGCCCCCAAGAGAGGGTTCCCTTGTGGAGCTAAAAACTAGACCCCTTCTCGTTCCCTCTATTCCATCGTCGCACCATCGTCCATTAACCATACTTTTCTGTATGAACAGGGGCTTCAGAACTATTTTCGGTAACTTTCTCTTTACCCCTATTAGTGCTCATATCCTTCTCCATTCTAGTTGTTATATTTGGAGGGAAAATTTCCTTTCTATGTCCGGACTTTCCACATTTAAAGCATATAAGGTGGAGACCTTTGTTTTCTACCTTACATATATCCGACCAATTATAACTTCCGATTCTAGTGGTTTGTTCAAGTCAAGTTCAATGGAGAGGCGTGCGTAGTTACCTCTTATCCTTCCCTTAGTAATTGGGTCTATTTTGACGGTTTGACCAAACTTGTCTTCAATTTTTCTCACGATACGTGCCGTGTAGTTATGCATACCAACGTTAAGTATTCTTACCCAAGTTTTTGTTGTCATTATCGAATTAGATATAACATTGAAGTTCAGAATCCATTCTCTTAGTATAAGGTAGTTGGTGGTCCTTTGTGTGTTCTAAAATAAATGCAAAAGCAATTGAACCACAACCGCAAGTGTATCGTTGTCCCAAGTAGTAATAATGATTCTAGGATCGTTCGCAGGGACGGTTGGTTAACTACAATGCTTATCAAATAATGAATGGTTGCACTTATGAAAGCAAGTAAAAGATATAATGTTTAATTGTTGGTTTGTTTTAATTCTAGGTAATGAAAGACTATAAAGAAAATTCAAATAAATACTAAGACGCAAATAAATGAAGGTAAGACGCAAATATGAGAAGGCAGCACTTGAGAACGCAAGGGATCCTCCTAATTCTATTTCATAACATATGCTGTTTAAGGGTTAAATCGGTTAATTACTATGTTCGGGATTCTAAGTTCCTTATACCCCCATCATGGTGGACTATAAGGCTATCCTAGAGTGTCACTAGTCCCTTCAGGGTAAATATGATCCACCTTCAGATGATTAAGTAATTTTACCACATTGGCCCTAAATTTAACTAAGCTCGTCAGAGTCAATAGCTTCTAATTTAGATTGAGTAATTAAGTCCGTACCTAAACCCTCCGTCAGGATGATCCACACGCCACATATGTGGAATAGCCTAGATACTAATACCTGTTCTTAGTTCATGACTCCAACAACAAAAAATAATCTCAAATTACCGAAAAGAGTAAAAGACCCAATTTAATTTAATTTAACAGAAACCCAAATCCAGACATAAGAAATTCAATAGAATCGGGATTCACCCATTAAGCATTCTCAAGAAATATGAAGAAATTAGCTCATACTAATTAAAAAGAAATGGAATTCATAATGTTTTACAGAATTAAAAATAAGAAAGACCTAATTTCCGGAATTAGATTTGGCTGAGAATGGAGATATAGACTCTCTCCAGCTCTACATCTTCTTCTTCTTCCTTCTGCTTCTTCTCTCTTGATGTTTTATTTTGTAAAAAGTGAATTGTATGAAAAATAGAAGTCAAAGCTCCTTTTATAAGGTCAAATTCGGATTAGGCCTTGGACCTAAGATTAAATCACTAATTAAAAGTCCAAGCCCATTTTCTAAGCCCAAAATCTCGTAACTGTTGCACCACCTCCACTAAAACGGCTCTAGCCGATTCGTTATAACTCTGATTGACCTGAAACCACTTGCTAAAGTTCCGTAACTCGATAATGAACATATTCTCTTCAAAGGTCAGCGGCTATATCAACTCTTAAGTGCCTCGAAATCAACAATCTTTGGCATGTTTTCCAGATTTGCAGCTCCAAAATATAATTCTTTCGGGATTTGTCTTCACGCTTTGACTCCATATCACGATCTTTGACTCTCTCTTCTCCGATTCCTTTACTAGCTAATATTTAAAACCTACAAACTTTTCACTAAAATACACACGATTACACGTAAAAATTTAATAAATAAAAAATACTAGAAATAAAATAGGAATTCCGGATTATTGCATTTTTAACTCAAAAGTCTATCAAAATATTCAATTAAACATCAAAAATTATGTCTCCCAAAGGTAGAAAATAAGAACAATTAGGGAGACATCAAGACCCCCAACTCAAACCTTTGTCGTCCCGGCAAAGTAAAACAAAACAAAGGGGTAGAAGTAAACGTAAGAACAAGTAGAAGCTAGCAAATACACCTAAAGCAAGTCTTAAGATAAATCTCATATAGCAAACTCTAGAAACTAATATACACATACATCTATAATGCAGAATCAAACACAAATAATCTCAATCATAAAATTAAAGTCTCAATGCTTGAAGACTACACTTGTACTCATCTCTGTATGATGGCTATAGGGTGTTCCTCAATCCCAAATCTCTTTGAACGCTCCACCTAGTATATTTCCTATTAACAGAATCATAAATTCACTATGTACTTAAGAATCACGAGGTCTTTTTGGTTTTAATAATGGCTTAAGGACGATGTGGATGTATATTTGGTAAATTTGAAGTGAGCTTTTGTCCTCGAACTTGAGTTTACGCTCAAAAAATGTTCTCACTCACCCATTTACGCAACAATTTAGCGTCTCATGTCTAACCACTATAAATAAGATGATTTTCAGAAAAATTCTACTTTGCCAGATGTTTTATTCATTCATATGTTTCTTTTCTTTTCTTTTCTCTTTTTTTTTTCTTTTTTTTTGTACAGTTGCAAACCGGGTTCTCGGTTTTGGCGAAACCGGGTTCCCGGTTTCTACTGTATGATTTTCGAAATTTTTCATTTTTTTCTTTCTTTTTCATTTTTCTTTATTCCAGACAAAGGGTTACAATTATATATCATCTGCAATTGTGCCATAATACAAATCACATCAATCCCAACCCATTAAATTCCCCATAAGTGGACCCACCACCCCAAACTCAAGCTCGAGACATGTCTTAAGATTTTGATTCAAGTGCGGGTCATATGGTCATGCCTAATAATGTAAGGGATAATGGCTTATATCGTGGCTACAAAGAAAAGGCTAAAGGCTCAAAGTGGGCTGAGACGGATAATAATTAATACAAGGGATAGAAGGCTAAAAAGGTCACAAATGGCTAACAAAGAACTGCCCCTATCATTTTCTAAATACATAGCTCGTCTTTAGTTCATATCTAGGTGGATTCTCTACTAATTAGGATTTCACGTTCTACACACCAAACATATTCCTTAAGTACAAGCTTACTTCATTTGCATTGTTCATTAATTTTTCCTATCAATTAACTATGTTTGCATGCAATTCTAAATGCGTTTTATATCAATCCCTAAAGTCCACTATTTACTATCATAGATTCATCAAAAGTATGCTTAAAGGGATATTTAAAATTTTCTACAGTCAAAGGCAACTCCGAAAATTCTTTTATTGAAAGCAAATAAAACAAATAGCACACAAAAAAATCTGGGATGAGGCAACGAACCCCACCCCAAACTCAAAAATGAGCCGTGTCCCGACGACTCGAAAATACTCGATAAAGAAATTAAACTAATCTACACTAAAAGGAAAGATAAGAAAACGTATCTTAACCAGCGCGTGGCTGGTTACCGGTGGTGCGTTCTAGACCTTTATCTCGCGTAACAGCATCATAAATCACGTTTTGAAAGTGTGTTTACGCCTAAGATCAAAGTTCTAAGAAGGTCTAATTCTCTTGTAACGTTTCCTAAGGTAGCAATCATCTTCTCTTGATTCTCTTCCAACACCCTTATTTTTGATTCAACCTCAGGAGCATTCTTCGCTTTCTTTGGTGGAGGAGCTCTAGGAGTCTTCGTAGCTCGTGTTGCTTCATCATGGATATTCTGAATTGTAGTCAATGCCATGCTTACTTCAACTGTCACACCATCATCCTCTGCGTTCCTACATGGAATCTTTGCGTCTAGGCACAACTTAGTAATAGTACAAGGGAACTTGAGATTCTGCTGTTTCATCGGAGCTCTCGCGAATTCCATGATGGTGTCATAAATAATCTTAACAACATTCATCTGTTTCTCCTCAATAATACACTTAATAAAAATTATATGCTCCTTCTTCAACTCGGATGTGTGTTTAATTCCAAAGAAAGTAGGTATTATGAAATGAGACCAAACCTTCGCACTAGGTGTCAAATTACTGCTGTAAAACTGTCCTAGATATCATTCTCCTTCAGGAATTGGGCTAGACCCATTAACAAGCACATTACCCCAAAGGGATTCATAATCGAAAGAAGGATCATTAATAGTTTCTTAGAACGGACATAAGCCAGTAAAGTTGGGTAATTTCAAATATTTCCGAATAAGTTCAATAGAGAAAGGAACTACCTTTTTGCGAATTTCAATTGCCTCACAGGAAAGGGTTAATCCTTCATAAAGTTCTCGCACAAAAGTAGGAATAAACTCAAGCTTCCGTTCTCTTAATTCTCTCCAACCAAACTTGTCACAAACAATAACATATTCTCTATGAGCACTACTCATAATATTCTTAGGAAAGTCCATCTCTTCACCAAACTTCAAAAATTCAATTCTTTCACGAACCTGTTCATTCCATGAAGTATAAACCCTCTTAGGCTTTTGGGCCCACATCTTTCTTCGCGGGGGTTTCTGTTGAACTGGTATTTCTGGAAATTCTTGTTCAGTTTCATCCTCAAGGTCTTTCTCAATCTCATCTTCATGTTCATCCTCAGTTTCTGGCTCATCAATTAATCTTCTCTTTTGACCTGTGATTTCTTTTCTCTTGGGAGCAAGCTTAACTTCATCAATTTTTCTTTTAGGACGCGAATCAGGAATCTCAATAGCTTGTTCTTGAGTACCACCAATGGTGGTTTTCTTTCTAGGAGCAGTTCTTCGTAAATCACCGTTTCTATTAGTCATCTCTTTCCACCCCAAACTCAAAACTTCAAATAGTGAGAAACTAGATAAAAGTTTAGAACTTTGATGTTTTGAGGCTTAGGAATTGAAGAACAAGGTGGAATATGAGATGGGTATTGTGTAATTTGTGTGGGAGAAGAAAGAATTGGGTTTAATTTAAGGATTTGGGTGAAAAAAAAATCTTGGGGAAAAACTAAGGATTTGATGTTATTTTGGAGAAGAGGTGAGTTGATTTTGTGTTTTTGTGGTGAAAGAGGGTAGGATTTGATGATATATATATAAGTGTTAATGATTATTTTTGGAGGTGGGGAGGCTATTGGTGCGTTTTAGGTAAAAACTTGCAGAAGAGGCTAAAAAAAACTAGGTTAAAAAACACAAAACCGCCTCTCACAGATGCAAACCGGGTTCCCGGTTTCGAAAATCCGAGTACCCGGTTTCGCGTCGCTGTGTCGGCGCGAAACAGATACTTAATAATTTTTTTTTTCCAAACCTCAAAACGCCAATAAAGGCTGGACCCCAAAACGCTGGGTCAGAGAGTTACCCTTTAAAACCGGGTTCCCGGTTTTGGCGAATCCGGGTACCCGGTTGCCACGCTGATGTGGGTTGACACGCAGATGGTGACGCAGCAAACGGCGGGACCCAGGACGCTGGTTCAGAATGGTCGAATATGTACAGCACCAAAACCGGGTTCCCGGTTTTGCGAAATCCGATTACCCAGTTTCCGTCGAGGTCGCGAGTGAAGACGCACCCAATGGCTGCTTTCCAAGACGCTGGGTCAGAACCTCCAAAAATCACAGCTCACGAAACCGGGTTCCCGGTTTTGAGAAATCCGGGTACCCGGTTCCGATGCTGTGTCGTGAACCAAAACACGCCTTCTTGCGTGTGGGAGGTTGGTACCAGCTCCAAAACCGGGTTCCCGGTTTTTGCGAAACCGGGTACCCGGTTTCTCCTGGACAACCAACCTATTTTTCCTCTATTTTTGTCCTTTCGACCCCAAACTCTTGACGTTTTTACCCCTGAAATCATCAAAAAAAAACTACCCTTCCTCATTTCTTAATAATACACACTAAAATTATGAAAATCAAACTATTCTACATTGCGAAAATTTAAAAACTCAACTAATATACAAAGAATTGGCTTTTGTTTAACGTCGTTAAGCTCGACGGGTTACCTCACGCTTCAAAGGAGTCTCGAGGAGATACATGACCTCCCCGGGATGTGGATCTTCCAATCGGTTGGTATATTCACCTCCATGGTATATCTTTAATCTATGACCGTTTACCATGAAGGTACGGTTTTCTAGCAGATTTTCTATTTCTATCGCCCCATGAGGTGTAACTTTGGTCACAATGTATGGACCTGACCACTTAGACCTTAACTTACCCGGATAATTGCTGAACTTTGAATTATACTTCAATACTTTTTGTCCCACTTCAAAGTTCTTTACATGAATCTGTTTGTCATGCCATTTTTTCGTGTTTCTTTATAAAGTTTAGCATTTTCATAGGCATTCAATCGGAATTCGTCAAGTTCGTTAAGCTTCATCATACGATTCTCTCCGGCTAAGGTAGGATCTAAGTTCAACTGCGCAATCGCCCAATAGGCACCCATTTCTAACTCAAGAGGTAAGTGACAAGCCTTACCATACACCATACGATATGGAGATGCACCAACCGGAGTCTTAAACGCAGTACGATAGGCCCACAACGCATTATCTAACTTCATTGACCATTCTTTTCTTGTAGGACTAACGATCTTCTCTAGGATTGATTTTACTTCACGATTTAATACTTCAGCTTGACCATTGGATTGTGGATGATATGCAGTTGATACACGGTGTCTTACTCCATACTTCTCCAGAACAGCCTTCAAATACTTATTAACAAAACGAGATCCTCCATCGCTAATAATAACTCTAGGTGTACCATCGACAGCTAATAAGATGTAGAGGTTACCATTTGAAGGAATGAAAGGACCCATAAAGTCTATACCCCAAACATCGAATATTTCAACTTCTAACACATTATTACGTGGCATCTCATCCCTCTTGGATATGTTTCGGGTAAACTGGCATCTCGTACATTTCTTAACGTTTTTATGACAATATTTAACAAGAGTAGGCCAATAAAAACCTGATTGGAATAACTTAGCAGCAGTTCTATCACCCTTGAAATGTCCTCCGTATAGAGAATCATGACATCCAGCTATAAGGGCTTCAGTTTCTTACTTGGCTACACATCTTCGTATCATTTGGTCAGCACAAACTTTGTAGAGGAAAGGATCCTCCCAAAAGAATTGTCTCGCACGATGAGCTAACCTTTTTCTTTCTTGATAAGTGGATCCTTTAGGAAAAGAACCACTCACCACTAAATTCGCAATATCTGCATACCAAGGAGCTTTATAATCACGAACAACAAATAAACTCTCGTCAGGAAACTCTTCTCTAACTGCTTCAGTACCACTATTCATATCTGAACCTTCAAGACGCAATAGATGATCTGCAACCTAATTCTCACAACCCTTTCTATCCTTGATCTCTAAAGAGAATTCTTAAAGCAATAAAACCCGTCTGATTAACCTCGGTTTAGCATCCTTCTTTTCCATAAGATATCTAATCGCTGAATGATCTGTATAAATAATGACTTTTGCTCCAAGAAGATAAGAGCGAAATTTATCGAATTAATACACAACTGCTAGTAACTCTTTTTCTGTACTTGTACAATTAACTTGAGCAGCATTAAAAGTTTTACTAGCATAGTAAATCGACTGAAAAATCTTCTCTTTTCTCTGTCCCAATACAACTCCCATACATAAATCACTCGAATCACACATAACCTCAAACGGTGAACTCCAATATGGAGGTAATACTATAGGAGCAGAAATAAGCTTTTCTTTGATTGTTTGAAAGACCGCTAAACAAGCTTCATCAAAAAGGAATTTGGAATCATTTTCGAGTGAGTTTCATAACGGTTTAGCAATCTTAGAAAAGTCTTTAATAAAACGCCTATAAAAGCCAGCATGGCCTAGAAAACTTTTGACCCCTTTAACAGAAACAGGAGGGGGAAGAGTTTTAATTACCTCTATCTTCGCTCTATCGACCTCTAATCCAGCACTCGAAACCTCGCGAACCATAAAATGACATTTCTCCCAGTTTAAGACCAAATCTGTTTTCTTGCATCTAATTAACACTTTCTCCAAGTTCTCTAAACATCTATCGAAATCATCACCAAACACGGAGAAATCATCCATAACAACTTCAAGGAAATTATCGATCATATCCCAGAAGATGGCCATCATACATCTTTGAAAGGTAGCAGGTGCATTACACAACCCAAATGGCATTCTGCGATATGCAAAAGTACCAAAGGGGCATGTAAGTGTTGTTTTATCTTGATCTTCTGTGGCAACGTAAATCTGATTATACCCAGAATAACCATCTAAGAAACAGTAATATTCTCTTCCGGCTAATTTATCTAACATTTGATCGATGAAAGGAAGTAGAAAATGATCTTTTCTGGTGGCCTTGTTAAGTTTTCTGTAATCCATGCAAACTCTCCAACCAACTACCATTCTTGAAGGAATCGCTTCATTTTTATCATTAAGAATTGTTGTCATTCCTCCTTTTTTCAGTACACACTGAACTGGGATCACCCATTCACTACTCGAGATGGGATAAATAATCCCCACGTCTAAAAGCTTGATAACTTCCTTCTTCACTACATCCTTCATAACGGGCATTAATCTCCTTTGACCTTCAACTGAGCGTGCGTTATCATCTTCAAGTATGATTTTGTGTTGACAATAGGATGAACTAATGCTTTTGATGTCAGCAATTGTCCACCCTATTGCCTCTTTATTGGCTCTTAACATATGCAACAATTTATCTTCTTGAGGACCTATTAAATTCGCTGAAACAATAACAGGTAGAGTTTCATTATTACCTAAATACACATACCTCAAGTGTGCTGGTAATGGCTTTTCTTCCAATTCCGGAGGAGATTCAATTGAAGGCTTCTTTTTAGGAATGATCACCCCCGGTTCTCTCACAGGTTCATAGGCAAGACGCCTATACTTCGGATTCTCAGAATTGAGAGCTACCACTATTTCGGCAAGCTCTTCCATCATCTCAGGTAAGTCTAATGTCAAAGCGGCCTGCAAAATATCATCATAATTAAAACAATCAAATACCTCTTGCGATTCCTGCTCAACTACATCCATTCGGAAGCAATCTTCTTGAGAATCCGGAAACTTCATAGCTCGGAACACATTAAATTTGACTTCCTCGTCTTGGATCCTCATCGTTAATTTTCTTTTTTCTACATCAATCAATGTACGCCCCGTGGCTAGGAATGGTCTTCCTAAAATAATGGGGACATTCCTATCCGCGTCGTATTCAAGTATAACGAAATCAACAGGAAATATTAACGTACCTGCCTTAACAAGAACATCTTCAATTCGGCCTTCTGGATGTGCAAGAGATCTATCCGCCATTTGCAAGACTATAGAAGTAGGTCTTGCTTCTCTAATTTTCAGCTTATCAAAGATCGATTTGGGCATCAGATTGATGCTCGCACCCAAATCGCATAGTGCTTTACCTTTCCATTCTTCTCCAATCGATATCGGAATTGTGAAACTCCCAGGATCAACTAATTTTGGAGGTAATTTACTTTGACAAATAGCACTACATTCTTCAGGAAGACCAATCATCTCATTATCACAGTATGGCCTTTTGTTAGTGAGGGCTCTCTTCAAAAACTTTGTATACTTGGGAATATCTCGAATGGCTTCCAACAACGGAATATTAATACTAAGGCCTCTCACTCTATTCAAGAACTTTTTAAAATCAGCCAAATCACCTTTTTTCTGAACTCGAGATGGAAACGGTGGAGGAGGGCGATTACTCATAACATCGTCTTTCTTCTTTGGAATCTCACTCGGCCTCTCTATTTCTTCAACCTCAACATCTTTCTCTTTCTCACCCACATCCTTTTCTCTTCTTGGAACTTCTTTCTCTTTCATAACAGGAAAAGGAGGTGGAGGGAGGCTCTTACCACTTCTGAGAGTAACAGCTTTACAATCTTCATGTTGTCTCGGATTTTATGTGTCACTAGGGAGTTGCCCTTGTGGACGTTGATGCAGCTGTTTTGCAAATTGATCCATTTGGTTCTGTAGTATTTTGATGCTTGCGTCAGACGCTTGTTGATTTTGCATAGCTTGCGTCTGGAGAGCAATAAGGTTTTCAACGGTTTTCTGAAGGGTAACTACTGCTTCTTGTGGATGGGCAGGTAAGGCTTTTTGGTTCATAGTTTCGTTATAACTATCTTGAGGAGCTTGTCTTTGAACATAATTCCCTTGATTCTGTCCTCCTTGATAATTATTTTGTGGTCTTGGATTGAAGTTGTTACCTTGGGGACGCGGCTGATATGCGTATGTAGGATTGGCTGCCCCATTAGGATTTGAGTATTGAAACCCAGGATGGTTTCTGTTAGGCTGATATCCATTACCACTCGAATTAAAGTTCCCTCTATTGGAGACAAACATCACAGACTCTTGATTATTATGACAATTCTCCCAACTATGATCATTCACACTACAATACTCACATCCATAAATTTCTTGCGCAACCTTTACCTCACCTCTTTTATTCGAAAAACCCTCTTTCACGGCTAAAGTAAGTTGTCTCAGTTGTTGTTCTAGTGTGGCTTGAATCTTGGTCTCTAAGGAATTGAACTTTTCTTCAATATTGACATTATTAACTCCTCCTTTCACTGGTGTTCTTACGGTATTCCACCAACTTCATTATCAATTGTTCTTTCCAAAATAATTCTTGCATACGCAGGTTGAACTCATAAAAACGCGCCACCACACAACAAATCTAAATCTTTCCTTGAGCTCCCCTCAAGACCATTATAAAAAATCTTCATTTGTTGTTGTTCAGTAAGGTCATGATTCGGGACTCTCCGTAAACATTTCTGAAATCTCGACCAACTTCTACCTAATGCTTCATCATATTCTTGCTTGAAATGTGTTAACTCAAGTTCAGCATCTAACCTCATGTTAGATGGATAATATCTGTCGAAAAATGCAGCCTGTAACTGATTCCAATTCGTAATCTTCCCTGGTTCTTGTGAATAATGCCAATCACTCGCTCCATATATTAAGAAAAATCTGAATGTAGCATAATCCATTTTATCTCTCGTCACCCCTTGCGTAATGTATGAGTCGCAGATCTGCATAAACTTTTGCACTGCGCGTAGTGCATCTTCTCCGGGCTTGCCAAGAAAGTTTCCGAAATTCTGAAATTGAGCTAACATACCCGAATCTGGACGAAATCTCAGAACGTTGATATCGGCTAGGCCAATCCCACGAGGAGGGGCAAGGAATGGTTCTTCTACTGGACCGGTAAGAAAACATGGGTCGGTAACTTGGCCTTGAGCTGGAGGATTAGGATTGACTGGTGGAACCTGAGGATTAATAACTTGTGGCGCTATGGGCTGGCCATTCGCGTCTAGCTGAACTTGTCCGTTATTGTTTTGTTGGTTCTGAAGATTAATGTTTTCCATTCTGTTTACTAACTCTTCTACCTCTCTAGCTTCTTGTTCTTTCCTTCTCTTGTTAGCAAGTCTGATTAATGATTCTGGATTATTAAGGATCGGAGGTGATGGCTCTAGATCCTTAAAGAGTCTCCTTCGCATACACCAAACGTTAAAACCTAAAAAAGATGAACAAACAAAAAGCGTAAAACTGATAATAATAAAATAAATGCAACTATCACTAAAGGATAAACACCGTGGTCACATGCTACCGTCCCCGCCAGCGGCACCAAAAACTTGGTGGTCCTTTGTGTGTTCTAAAATAAATGCAAAAGCAATTGAACCACAACCACAAGTGTACGGTTGTCCCAAGTAGTAATAATGAGTCTAGGATTGTTCGCAGGGACGGTTGGTTAACTACAATGCTTATCAAATAATGAATTGTTGCACTTATGAAAGCAAGTAAAAGATATAATGTTTGATTGTTGGTTTGTTTTAATTCTAGGTAATGAAAGACTATAAAGAAAATGCAAATAAATACTAAGACGCAAATAAATGAAGGTAAGACGCAAATATGAGAAGGCAACACTTGAGAATGCAAGGGATCCTCCTAATTATATTTCATAACATATGTTGTTTAAGGGTTATTCGGTCAATTACAATGGTCGGGATTCTAAGTTCCTTATATCCCCGTCAGGGTGGACTATAAGGCTATCCTAGAGTGTCACTAGTCCCGTCAGGGTAAATATGATCCACCTTCGGATGATTAAGTAATTTTACCACATTGGCCCTAAATTTAACTAAGCTCGCTAGAGTCAATAGCTTCTAATTTAGATTGAGTAATTAAGTCCGTACCTAAACCCTCTGTCAGGATGATCCACACGCCACATATGTGGAATAACCTAGATACTAATACATGTTCTTAGTTCGTGACTCCAACAACAGTAAATAATCTCAAATTACAGAAAAGAGTAAAAGACTCAATTTAATTTAATTTAACAGAAACCCAAATCCAGACATAAGAAATTCAATAGAATCGGGATCACCCATTAAGCATTCTCAAGTCCTATGAAGAAATTAGCTCATACTAATTAAAAAGAAAACTAAATTAAAAAATATGGAATTCATAATGTTTTACAGAATTAAAAATAAAAAAGACCTAATTTCCAGAATTGGATTTGGCTGAGAATGGAGATATAGACTCTCTCCAGCTCTACAGCTTCTTCTTCTTCCTTCTGCTTCTTCTCTCTTGATGTTTTATTTTGTAAAAAGTTAATTGTATGAAAAATAGAAGTCAAGAGCTCCTTTTATAAGCTCAAATCCGGATTAGGCCTTGGACCTAAGATTAAATCACTAATTAAAAGTCCAAGCCCATTTTTTTAGCCCAAAATCTCGTAACTGCTGCACCACCTCATCTAAATCGGCTCTATCCGATTCGTTATAACTCCGATTGACGTGACACAACTTGCTAAAATTCCGTAACTCGATAAGGAACATATTCTCTTCAAAGGTCAGCGGCTAAATCAACACTTAAGTGCCTCGAAATCAGCAATCTTTGGCCTGTTTTCCACATTTGCAGCTCCAAAATATAATTCTTTCGGGTTTTGTCTTTACGCTTTGACTCCATATCACGATCTTTGACTCTCTTCTCGGATTCCTTTCCTAGCTAATATTTAAAACCTACAAACTTTCGACTAAAATACACAAGATTACGCGCAAAAGTTTAATAAATCAAAAATACTAGAAATAAAATAGGAATTCCGGATTATTACATTTTTAACTCAAAAGTCTATCAAAATATTCAATTAAACATCAAAAATGATGTCTCCCAAGGGTAAAAAATAAGAACAATTAGGGAGACATCAGTAGTGATCAACCATTATTTCCAAAATTGCTTACTGATCTTTGATTACCAATTAGCTCTTGTTGCGCCCTTGTTGTTGCAGAGGCAATAGGAAAGCTCTTAATGGTGGCACACTATCTTTTACCGCCCATCTTTGTTCGCAACAGCCAACTCGGGAAATTCCTCCATGGCATAATCAGAGGCCTGTTCTTCAATGATTATTCTGCGTTGTTGCGGCGGCAGAGAAGACATTCGAAGGGTAACAAAGTTTGTTTTTTTGTTTCTGTATTTGCGGAGCGTTTGAAAGGTTCAAAAATAGTGGACAAATTCACTGCTTTTACAAACTATGTAACTTTCATTAAAAGTAAACATTACTTCTATTTGTTGTTTGTTACGATGATGATTGTAAAAGTGTAAATGTATTATATGAATTGGTGGTTATTAGGAAATGGATTGTGAGGGATAGATTATTGATTAAAACGTCGAATTTTAATTTTATTGGACGAAAACTGTGAGAGCCCAATACTTACTTATTCAAGTAAAACAATGTGGTTAATTTAGAATTGTGATTATTATTATGTCAAATTGTGATCTTATTGGACTAAGTTGGCCTGATTTTTCGCCCAAGTAAAATGTAAATAGTAAAAGGGAAGCCTACACAATATTATTATGACACTTCTGCTTGAATATTGTCGATCTTTATTCTATTTGTACAAATTTAAAACTTAATTGGTCCATTTTACAGTATTATAACGTGTTTATTTGAGAATTGTTGATTTTATTATATTTGTACCGTTCAGATTGAAAACCTAATTGGTTCCATATATAAGACTTCCTTACATTTTCTTGGATTATTTATCTCATTCTCTCTTCTTTATCTCACACACTTTCTTTTAAATCAGTAGGCTTCTATTCCTTCATATACTTGATAACTTCCTTCTTATCCCGATGGTTATGTGTCTGAACTGTAAACTTTATACTTTATAGATTTATGAAATAAAGTATACTTAGCCGATTGTAGCAGTTATTTAAATAGAGAAGGTGAGTCAATTCGGTAACAGGTATTTTGATGTAACCCTTTTATATATACATAATAGATGCGTGATTTTCTTTCACTTATATTAGGTGTTAATTAGTTTTAAAAAAGACCACAATTACTTTTAATTTTCACCAATTTTTACGATCTCATGTAATAACTCTAGATTATAATTATGGATCAGTAAATTATTCATCTTTATCAACACATACCATTTTTATTGACAAAAAACTTATTACACCTTATAAAAATTGCACCATTAGTTGTTGTGATTTGTGATATAGACATGTAGTGTGTTTCAAAATGATTATTTATAGTAAATTAAAAATTCCTATAACTAGAGGAATAACATATAAATTTTATGCAGTTATTTTTTCCTTTGGATCTTGAATATTGACACAATACATGGAGTTTTGGAACAGTATCTACTCATCTGACTTTACATAATATTTCAATTAAAAGACACGCAGCACATTGAAAGGTAAGCTAACTCTCTCTACCTCTCTCTCTCTCTCTCTCTCTCTCTCTCTCTCTCTCTCTCTCTCTCTCTCTCTCTCTCTCTCTCTCTCTCTCTCTCTCATAGTTCGACGTTAAAATCTATGTGCATTATTTCATTGTCTTTTGGATGTTTTCTTGTAAAAAATTTGTCTGACTTGGAAAATGGTTGGATTTGAACAGGATGCTTGGAATTAGTAGACATATATATACCATAAAACAAAATTATTTCAGAGTAACTTCAACAAGAATAAAGTAAAACATAAAAACTTTAGAATACCCCTTCATTGAAACAATCTCACCATACAGGAACTAAATCTCTTAAAAAACCATTGCTACGATCGACCCCTTATCACCTTGAATATTCATATTTTTAATTTCATGAGTTTCAAGGGAACATGAGAGTAATTCTCCTTCAATATTTCTAAGAAGGATATTTTCATTCTTCCAAACCATCAGAGGACGCGGTTAATTCCAGATACAAGTCCAACTCTAACCTGTTTACTCCAAGATTCCACCTCTCCGTATTTTCGCATTGCCCATATCTCAACGAACTGTTCCGAAGGTCAATTGTACTTTTTGTATGCAAACAAAGCTAGAGCATCATTTAACACTGTAAGGGACTTGCACATTGAAAGTTAAGCTAACTCTCTCTCTCTTAGTTCGACGTTAAAATCTATTTGCATTATCTCATTGTCTTTTGGATGTTTTCTTGTAAAAAAATTGTCTGACTTGAAAAATGGTTGGATTTGAACAAGGTGCTTGGAATTAGTAGACACAAAGATACCATCAAACAAAATTAGAAACCTCCCAAAAGAAAACATCAAACAAAATCCGAAACCTCCTCCATATCAACTGTGTACAGAACATTCAAGGCAAATGGATGGAGTAGAAGGTCTCGTTGGCCATGATATTTCAGTTAGGATCTCCATGAAAAAATGTTTTCATGTTGTTGATTGATTATTTGAACACTGATGTCTCCCAATTTTTTCTAATTATTAGCCCCTTGGAGACATCCTTTTAGGTGAATAAATAACTTATTTGATAGACTTTTAGGCTTAATTGATCATATTGCACTTCCTCCCCTTGGAAATTAACTATTTGCAGAATCTGAGCTTTTGTGCATAAATTTTACTATTTTTAATGCAAAGTTATTCAGTTCTTGAATTTCATGAAAGACCAATCCAAGGAGGAGAAGTGAGAGTTAAAGTCTTAGTGTATTTTAGAGTGTTAGGAAATGATTTTGAGTCGAGTTTCTATTTTTAGAGTACACTTTCCTATTTCGATTTCTTGTTTTATTGATTTATTCTTTTTAAGCATATGCGGTTTAATTATTTATTTAATGTGAAGCTTTAAAAGATAAATGGTAATTACTTAGAGACCAAGTCAAGATGAAGATGAAAGGAAAGAAGATTTACATGGAAATAAGAAGATTTAGGAAAGATTTATTCAAAGGAGGAAAAGATAAAGCTGCCTTGTGAATCTGAAAATTCTGCCACGTTTTAGAGATTAAATCATAATTAAAGATTGGCATGGATTCTGGACGAATGGTCTGCACCAATAGAAAGAGCTTTCCAAGACAAGCAGTTTCATATATTGGAACTTCTCAAACGGATAAGTATTGAAAAAGATATGACCAAATCAAATCAGCAGCAAATCTTACCTTTTCTAGAATTTAGGGCTACGAAGTTGAGAGTCTTTGACTTGTCTTCCACTCCAAGAAAATTCGACCTAGGGTCTTCCAACACCTATAAATACACCCCTTAGACCTCATAATTCAGTACCTCTCATTAATCTTTCAATTCTTAACATCCTTAGAGAGAGAGAGAGAGAGAGTCATAATAACCTCTCATATTTTACACAATTCATAACATCCTTAGAGAGAGAGTCAACCACTTTAGAGCAAGAAGGCAAGGAGAAGCTAGTGCTGGAGGAATCCTGTTCTTCCATCAACAGTCATCTAATCCTTAGGTTATATATTTCTTTTCTGTAATTAAATATGATGTCTTTCTATCTAGTTTCAGTCTTTAATTTCATTATGAGTTAAATTTCTTTATACTTGAGAATCGCATAAAAGGGATGAACCTTAATTAATTGTTTTCTATGTTTTGAATTTGGGATTGTTTAGATTTAAACTGAATTGAGTTTAATATATTGGATATTACTTTGTTTTCATTACTAATTATTTTAGGAACAACTAGAATTAGCTTTTAGTATTTGGGCTATTCACTTTAGTGGCGAAGTGATCATCCGACAGGGGGGTTTGAATACAGATCTAGGTAATACCCGTGTAATGTCCGTTATTGACCGACAGGCTTAACTAGTTACATAGCCAAAGTGGTAAAATCATATCATCCGAAGAGCCATATTCGACCATACAGGTGTTTATGATACTTTAGGATAGCTTCTAGGTCTACCCGACAGGGGGCTAGGAGATATTAGAGTCCCGACTAATATTATAATTCCAATTCTACCCTTAAACATAGCATAGATTATATTGATTAAGTGGATTCCTTTGCGAGGATCAAGTATTTCTCTTATCTGAAGTTAGTCGTTATTTGCTTTATTTCTAATCTGTTAAGTTAATTTAGTTTTATTTTAATTGCATCTTTTAATTTCCAAAAACCAACCAAAAATTATTATCTTTTATTTTCTGCTTAGCAATTATCTCTACTATCTGATTAATATTTGGGTTGAACCTAATCCGTCCCTGAGAACGAACTTGATTATCATATATTACTTGGGACAACCGTACACTTGCGGTTAAGTGGTTCCTCTATTTTGCACTCAATTTTATAACACCCCAGGACCCACCAAACACCAACAAAAAATCATTGATTCATTGTGTACTTCTTATTCAAGAATTTATCATCTTTAGGTTTTTACTTGTTTTAACCTAGCTTTAATTAATGTAACTGGTCATCATTGATATCCTTTATTTGGGTCAGTAATTATTTAATTAAGTGAAGCATTGATGTTGTCATTTCCAAGATTTTAAAGTTATAACCTAGGTAGATTACATGCTTGTTCACAATCAAATAAATAATTAAATTTAAGATCATCTTTTATTGGAGACTTTCTTTCTTTGTTCCACATTTTCCTCATTTTTCTTGTGCTATATGATATACCTTATGATAGATCTATATTATAGAAGTAGTTAAAGAAGTTGAGTTCATTAAGAATAATTACTCTGTCTAGCATCTTTTAAAAAACTCAAGTTCCCATTTATGAAGCATACGATCTAAGTAGTGATTACTTAGGTCGTTGGTAGGAAGACCACGATCGCCCATCCTCGACCTCGACCTACCTTTTTTGCAAGTAGTTTGTAGATGCGTAATCTCCATCCCCTTCATGTCAGCCTTCAGTTACCAATATGTTGCTCAAATAGTTCTACATGAAGCCAATGTGGCATCTGTTATAACCTATATAACACGGTTCGAGATAAGTGGTATATTATCCCTGTCAGGCGTATCACGCAGAATTGGAAGCAATATTGTTTGGGCTTCAAAAGATGTCAATATGGCGTTTATTGAGATTAATTTGTGAAGATACACACGTTAGTGAAGGGAAATGGAATCTATGAAAGACGTCTTGATACGACCCTTAAGGCATGCAAGGAGTGCTAGTAAACCATTTGAACTTTGGGTTAATTTACATCTATTATGAGTAAAATATTTGTGTCGATTAGATAGGAAAATGGTGTTCGTGATAAAAATTTCCCAGGTATAAAGCTACACTTATTTAAATATGATACAAACAAAGAGAAGGTATAGTCTTCCATGAAAATTTGATGTTTTGTTATGATGCATTCTTTAAACTTAAATTGAAATAGCTTGATGGTAAAACTTTTTTTTTTAAAGGGTGAATTAAAATAGATTATTATAATGACACGGTCATGAGGGATTCTCAATGATACACTGTCTGAATATTTATGTTTAAAATAGTCACACAAGTATTAGTGCAAGAGATTTGACTTCATTGTGATAAGTCTGGGTTTGTTAGTGTCGTATATGATAGATGTTTATATCGTTCTTTTTTGTATAAGTGTGTTGTGTATATCCTTTAGCATGTTGATGATATTAAATTAATAAGTAGCTCTATTAATTAAATCAACAAAGAAAAACATGATTTGCTTTTTGGATTTGACATGAATGATATAGGTAGTGCTAAAAGGATATTGACTTAAAGCAAAACTTACTACTAATATTGTGTATGATGGCTTAGAATTGCAGCGACACTAAGGGTTATATGGAATAGGCAAAACAAATTTATATTTAATCAAACTATTCGGTCTCCTCGGATTTATGGGCAAAGAAAGGACACAATGCGATTGGCTATGGATTTTGCATTAGCATGGGAAGGAGCGTGACAGTGCAGTTGTTGTTTCTGTAAAAAGTTATTTAATTCGATGAGTAAAATCATATGGTCACCTAAAGCTTAATGTGGATGGTAGTTGGTGCTTAGTTGAGAGAAAAAATGGGATAGGTAGTCTACTTAGAGATGGGGATGGATCATTTGTAGCTTGGTTTTTCGGGCCTTCTGAGGTAAAATCTCCTCTTAACTAAAAAAGTTTATCACTTCATTATGGACAGAGATGGGCAGTGAAGCGGTGAATTAAAGATTTTCGCAGTGAGACTGACTCGAGGAAACTTCACGCGTTAGTGAAGGGTGGTGCTAGCTCAAAGAATTGGACTTACACTATAAGTCTTAGTTGCACTAAGATTCTTATAGAACACCCAAATTTTAAGATGAATTATATGTATCGTGATGAAAATGATTGTGCAGACGTGTTGTCGAGAAAAAAGAGAAGGCATGCAAATCCTAAGTTCATTTTATACTCTACTTGAATGTATTCGTTAGTTTTTTATTAACTAACAGCTTTCAAAGCTTCTCATGTATGAAAAATATATTAGTTCTGACTATTGAAAAAGATAGAAAGACCTCGAAACGATCTTCGGCGTCGATTCGGGCCATGGTTTTCGATAACGGTAAGAGGAAAGAGACCATTTAATGCTAAAACTTTATTAAAGACAATATCTTTGAAAAAATTGCTAATTAGCAAAATGTTAACAGTAATTAATCAATTGTATTCGAGTTTACATTAGGTAAGAACCGTATATCTTAGAAGTCTTAATTATAGTCTGTTATTGCACTTTCTACTACTTAGTAATAATAATAAGGAACTACTCAAACCATATGATGAGTATATTGATATAACCGTTCATTTAAGAAAATTATCTCGTTATATGGGTTATTAAAAGAGGATGGAATTTTTATTTTCCGTCCTACTATATTTATAATAGACCGTCTGATATTTATCTTAGCAAGAATTGTGTTACTTGTGTATATCATGAAAAAACAAAATGCATTGATAATAAAAAAAATTATTTTATAAGGAGTTTGGTAGAGAATGGTAAGATTAAAGTTGTTAAGATTTCACTAAGGAGATGGTATCTAATATGGAATTATGTAACTTTTTTTTTGAATACATATGAGAGCCACTTTGGACTCGGAATCATTTTGACTCCAGTAAAATTCGATCCCAGGACTATGTAACTTTCATTAAAAGTAAACATTACTTCTATTTGTTGTTTGTTGAGATGATGATTGTAAAAGTGTAAATGTATTATAGTATGATTTGGCGGTTATTAGGAAATGGTTGTAACGGAAAGATTATTGATTAAAATGCCGAATTGTGATTTTATATGACCAAAACCGTGTTAGGCTAATTTATGTTTAAGTAAACTGTAAATAGAAAAAACAGAGATCCCAGCACTTACTTAATCAAACCAAACATTGTGGCTAGTTTAGCATTGTGATTATTATTATGTCAAATTGTGATCTTATTGGACTAAGTTGGTCCGATTTTTGTCCCAAGTAAAATGTAAATACAAAAAGGTAAGCCTACACTACATTATTATGACACTTCTGCTTGAGAATTGTCGATCTTTATTCTATTTGTACAAATTAAAATCTTAATTGGCCCATTTTACTAGATTATAACGTGTCTATTTGAGAATTGTTGATTTTTATTTTTTTTGTACGGTTCAGATCGAAAACCTAATTGGTTCATATATAAGACTTTCTTATGTTTGGTTGGATCATTTATCTCATTCTCTCATTTTCATCTGACACACTTTCTCTTAAATTAGTAGGCTTCTATTCCTTCATATATTTGACAAATTCCTTCAAATTAACGTGATCAACACTGGTTATATGTCTGTGTGTACCTTATCCATACTATATCTATAAACTTTATGCTTTATGGGTTTGTGAAATACACTAGTGTACTTAACCAATTGTAACAGTTATTTAAATGGAGAAGGTGATTCAATTCGGTAACAGGTATTTTGATGTAACCCTTTTATATATATACAATAGATTCGTGATTTTCTTTAACTTAAATTAGGTGTTAATTAGATTTAAAAAAGACCACAATTACTTTTTATTTTCACCCATTTTTACATCTTATGTAATAAGTCTACATTATAATTATGGATCAGTAAATTATTTATATTTATCAACACATACCATTTTTATTGACAAACAACTTATTACACCTTATAAAAATTGCACCATTAGTTGTTGTGATTTGTGATATAGATATGTAGTGTGTTTCAAAATGATTATTTACAGTAAATTAAACATTCCTATAACTAGAGGAATAACATATGAATTTTGTGTAATTATTTTTTCTCTTTTACTTGATACCTTTGGATCTTGAATATTGACACAATACATGGGTTTTTGGAACAGTATCTACTCATCATACTTTATTGGCGATGAAAAACTTGGTTATAATATATATATATATATATATATATATATATATATATATATTGTTTGATCGTTGACCATAATATTTCAATTAAAAGACACGCAGCACATTGAAAGGTAAACTAACTCTCTCTCTGTCTCTCTCTCTCTCTCTTTCTCTCTTAGTTGGACGTTAAAATCTAGGTGCATTATTTCATTGTCTTTTGGATGTTTTGTTGTAAAATTTTTGTCTGACTTGGAAAATGGTTGGATTTGAACAGAGTGCTTGGAATTAGTAGACATATATATACCATAAAACAAAATTATTACAGAGTAACTTCAACAAGAATAAAGTAAAACATAAAAACTTTAGAATACCCCTTCATTGAAACAATCTCACCATACAGGAACTAAAACCTCTTGACAAACCATTGCTACCATCGACCCCTTATCACCTTGAATATTCATATTTTTAATTTCATGAGTTTCAAGGGAACATGATAGTAATTCTCCTTCAATACTTTCAAGAAGGATATTTTCATTCTTCCAAACCATCAGAGGACGCGGTTAATTCCAGACACAAGTCCAACTCTAACCTGTTTACTCCAAGATTCCACCTCTCCGTATTTTCGCATTGCCCATATCTCAACAAACTGTTCCGAAGGTCGATTGTACTTTGTGTATGCAAACAAAGCTAGAGTATCATTTAACACTGTAAGGGACTTGCACATTGAAAGGTAAGCTAACTCTTTCTCTCTCTTAGTTCGACGTTAAAATCTATTTGCATTATCTCATTGTCTTTTGGATGTTTTCTTGTAAAAAGATTGTCTGACTTGGAAAATGGTTGGATTTGAACAGGGTGCTTGGAATTAATAGACACAGAGATACCATCAAACAAAATTAGAAACCTCCCAAAGGAAAACATCAAACAAAATCCGAATCCTCCTCCATATCAACTGTGTACGTAACATTCAAGACAAATGGCTGGAGTAGAAGGTCTCGTTGGCCATGATATTTCAGTTAGGATCTCCATGAAATTTTTTTTCATGTTGTTGATTGATTATTTGAACACCAACAAAAAATCATTGATTCATTGTGTACTTCTTATTCAAGAATTTATCATCTTTAGGCTTTTACTTGTTTTAACCAAGCTTTAATTAATGTAACTGGTCATCATTGATATCCTTTATTAGGGTTAGTAATTATTTAATTAAGTGAAGCATTGATGTTGTCATTTCCAATATTTTAAAGTTATAACCTAGGTAGATTACATGCTTGTTCACAATTAAATAAATAATTAAATTTAAGATCATCTTTTATTGGAGACTTTCTTTCTTTGTTCCACATTTTCCTCATTTTTCTTGTGCTATATGATATACCTTATGATAGATCTATATTATAGAAGTAGTTAAAGAAGTTGAGTTCATTAAGAATAATTAATCTGTCTAGCATCTTTTAAAAAACTCAAGTTCCCATTTATGAAGCATATGTTCTAAGTAGTGATTACTTAGGTCGTTGGTAGGAAGACCACGATCGCCCATCTTCGACCTCGACCTACCTTTTATACAAGTAGTTTCTAGATGCGTAATCTCCATCCCCTTCATGTCAGCCTTCAGTTACCAATATGTTGCTCAAATAGTTCTACATGAAGCCAATGTGGCATCTGTTAAAACCTATATAACACAATTCGAGATAAGTTGTATATTATCCCTGTCAGGCGTATCACGCAGAATTGGAAGCAATATTGTTTGGGTTTCACTAGATGTCAAAATGGTGTTTATTGAGATTAATTTGTGAAGATACATACGTTAGGGAAGGGAAATGGAATCTATGAAAGACGTCTTGATACGACACTTAAGGCGTGCAAGGAGTGCTAGTAAACCATTTGAACTTTGGGTTAATTTACATCTATTATGAGTAAAATATGTGTATCGATTAGATGTGAAAATGGTGTTCGTGATGAAAATTTCCCAGGTATAAATCTACACTTATTTACACATGATACAAACAAAGAGAAGGTATAGTCTTCCATGAAAATTTGATGTTTTGTTATGATGCATTCTTTAAACTTAAATTGAAATAGCTTGATGTTAAAACTGTTTTTCTTTTACATGGTGAATTAAAATAGATTATTATAATGACACGGCCATGAGGGATTCTCAATGATACACTGTCTGAATATTTGTGTTTAAAATAGTCACACAAGTATTAGTGCAAGAGATTTGACTTCATTGTGATAAGTCTAGGTTTGTTAGTATCGAATATGATAGATGTTTATATTGTACTTTTTTGTATAAGTGTGTTGTGTATATCCTTTAGCATGTTGATGATATTAAATTAATAAGTAGCTCTATTAATTAAATCAACAAAGAAAAACATGATTTGCTTTTTGGATTTGACATGAATGATATAGGTAGTTCTAAAAGGATATTGACTTAAAGCAAAACTTACTACTAATATTGTGTATGATGGCTTGGAATTGCAGCGACACTAAGGGTTATATGGAATAGGCAAAACAAATTTATATTTAATCAAACTATTCGATCTCCTCGGATTTATGGGCTAAGAAAGGACACAATGCGATTGGCTATGGATTTCGCATTAGCATGGGAAAGAGCGTAACATTGTAGTTTTTGTTTCCGTAAAAAGTTATTTAATTCGATGAGTAAAATCATATTGTCGCCTAAAGCTTATTGTGGATGGTAGTTGCGGTTTAGTTGAGAGAAAAAATGGGATAGGTAGTCTACTTAGAGATGGGGATGGATCATTTGTAGCTTGGTTTTTCGGGCCTTGTGAGGTAAAATCTCCTCTTAACTAAAAAAGTTTATCGGTGAGACTGACTCGAGGAAACTTCACGCGTTAGTGAAGGGTGGTGCTAGCTCAAAGAATTGAACTTACACTATAAGTCTTAGTTGCACTAAGATTCTCATAGATCACCCAAATATTAAGATGAATTATATGTATCGTAATGAAAATGATTGTGCAGACGTGTTGTCGAGAAAAAAGAGAAGGCATGCAAATCCTAAGTTCATTTTATACTCTACTTGAATGTATTCGTTAGTTTTTTATTAACTAACAGTTTTCAAAGCTTCTCATGTATGAAAAAAATATTAGTTCTGACTATTGAAAAAGATAGAAAGAAAATTTTATGCTAAAACTTTATTAAAGACCATATCTTTGAAAAAATTGCTAATTAGCGAAATGTTAACGGTAATTAATCAATTGTATTCGAGTTTACATTAGGTAAGAACCGTATATCTTAGATGTCTTAATTATAGTCTGTTATTGCACTTTATACTACTTAGTATTAATAATAAGGAACTACTCAAACCATATGATGAGTATATTGATATAACCGTTCATTTAAGAAAATTATCTCGTTATATGGGTTATTAAAAGAGGATGGACTTTTTCTTTTCCTTCCTACTATATTTATGATAGATAGTCTGATATTTATCTTAGCAAGAATTGTGTTACTTGTGTATATCATGGAAAAACAAAATGCATTGATAATAAAAAAAATTATTTTATAAGGAGTTTGGTAGAGAATGGTAAGATTAAAGTTGTTAAGATTTTACTAAGGAGATGGTATCTAATATGGAATTATGTAACTTTTTTTTAAATACATATGAGAGCCACTTTGGACTCGGAATCATTTAGACTCCTGTAAAATTCGATCCCGGGACTATGTAACTTTTATTAAAAGTAAACATTACTTCTATTTGTTGTTTGTTAAGATGATGATTGTAAAAGTGTAAATGTATTATAGTATGATTTGGCGGTTATTAGGAGATGGTTGTAACAGAAAGATTATTGATTAAAATGCCGAATTGTGATTTTATTGGACCAAAACCGTGTTAGGCTAATTTATGGTTAAGTAAACTGTAAATAGAAAAAGCAGAGATCCCAGGACTTACTTAATCAAACCAAACATTGTGGCTAGTTTAGCATTGTGATTATTATTATGTCAAATTATGATCTTATTGGACTAAGTTGGCTCTATTTTTGGCCCATGTAAAATGTAAATAGAAAAAGGTAAGCGTACACTATATTATTATGACACTTCTTCTTTAGAATTGTCGATCTTTATTCTATTTGTACTAATTAAAATCTTAATTGGCCCATTTTACATGATTATAACGTGTATTTTTTAGAATTGTTGATTTTTATTTATTTTGTACGGTTTAGATCGAAAACCTAATTGGTTCATATATAAGACTTTCTTATGTTTGGTTGGATCATTTATCTCATTCTCTCATTTTTATCTGACACACTTTCTCTTAAATTAGTAGGCTTCTATTCCTTCATATATTTGACAAATTCCTTCTAATTAACGTGATCACCACTGGTTATATGTTTGTGTGTACCTTATTCATTCCAGATCTATAAACTTTATGCTTTATGGGTTTGTGAAATACACAAGTATACTTAACCAATTGTAACAGTTATTTAAATGGAGAAGGTGATTCAATTAGGTAACAGGTATTTCGATGTAACCCTTTTATATATATAATATATTCGTGATTTTCTTTCACTTAAATTAGGTGTCAATTAGTTTTAAAAAAGACCACAATTACTTTTTATTTTCACCGATTTTTACGATCTTATGTAATAAGTCTACATTATAATTATGGATCAGTAAATTATTTATCTTTATTAACACATACCATTTTTATTGACAAACAACTTATTAAAATGATTATTTACAGTAAATTAAAAATTCCTATAACTAGAGGAATAACATATAAATTTTATGCAATTATTTTTCCCTTTTACTTGTTACCTTTGGATCTTGAATATTGACACAATACATGGGTTTTTGGAACAGTATCTACTCATCTGGCGATGTAGAAAAATTAGGTTATATAATATATATATATATATATATATATATATATATATATATATTGTTTGATTGTTGATCATAATATTTCAATTAAAAGACACGCAACACATTAAAAGGTAAGCTAACTCTCTCTCTCTCTCTCTCTCTTAGTTCGATGTTAAAATCTATATGCATTATCTCATTGTCTTTTGGATGTTTTCTTGTAAAAAATTTGTCTGACTTGGAAAATGGTTGGATTTGAACAGGGTGCTTGGAATAATTAGACATAGATATACCATAAAACAAAATTATTTCAGAGTAACTTCAACAAGAATAAAGTAAAACATAAAAACTTTAGAATACCCCTTCATTGAAACAATCTCACCATACAGGAACTAAACTCTCTTGAAAAACCATTGCTACCATCGACCCCTTATGACCTTGAATATTTATATTTTTAATTTCATGAGTTTCAAGGGAACATGAGAGTAATTCTCCTTCAATACTTTCAAGAAGGATATTTTCATTCTTCCAAACCATCAGAGGACGCGGTTAATTCCAGATACAAGTCCAACTCTAACCTGTTTACTCCAAGATTCCACCTCTCCGTATTTTCGCATTGCCCATATCTCAACAAACTGTTCCGAAGGTCGATTGTACTTTGTGTATGCAAACAAAGCTAGAGTATTATTTAACACTGTAAGGGGCTTGCACATTGAAAGGTAAGCTAACTCTCTCTCTCTTAGTTCGACGTTAAAATCTATTTGCATTATCTCATTGTCTTTTGGATGTTTTCTTGTAAAAAAATTGTCTGACTTGGAAAATGGTTGGATTTGAACAGGTTGCTTGGAATTAGTAGACACGGAGATACCATCAAACAAAATTAGAAACCTCCAAAAAGAAAACATCAAACAAAATCCGAAACCTCCTCCATATCAACTGTGTACGGAACATTCAAGGCAAATGGCTGCAGTAGAAGGTCTCCTTGGCCATGATATTTCAGTTAGGATCTCCATGAAATTTTTTTTTCATGTTGTTGATTGATTATTTGAACACCAACAAAAAATCATTGATTCATTCTGTACTTCTTATTCAAGAATTTATCATCTTTAGGCTTTTACTTGTTTTAACCTAGCTTTAATTAATGTAACTGGTCAACATTGATATCCTTTATTTGGGTAAGTAATTATTTAATTAAGTGAAGCATTGATGTTGTCATTTCCAATATTATAAAGTTATAACCTAGGTATATTACATGCTTGTTCACAATCAAATAAATAATTAAATTTAAGATCATCTTTTATTGGAGACTTTCTTTCTTTGTTCCACATTTTCCTCATTTTTCTTGTGATATATGATATACCTTATGATAGATCTAGATTATAGAAGTAGTTAAAGAAGTTGAGTTCATTAAGAATAATCTATCTGTCTAGCATCTTTTAAAAAACTCAAGTTCCCATTTATGAAGCATACGATCTAAGTAGTGATTCCTTAGGTCGTTGGTAGGAAGAACACGATCGCCCATCCTCGACCTCGACCTACCTTTTATACAAGTAGTTTCTAGATGCATAATCTCCATCCCCTTCATGTCAGCCTTCAGTTACCAATATGTTTCTCAAATAGGTCTACATGAAGCCAATGTGGCATCTATTATAACCTATATAACACGGTTCGAGATAAGTGGTATATTATCCCTGTCAGGCGTATCACGCAGAATTGGAAGCAATATTGTTTGGGCTTCAAAAGATGTCAATATGATGTTTATTGAGATTAATTTGTGAAGATACATACGTTAGTGAAGGGAAATGGAATCTATGAAAGACGTCTTGATACGACACTTAAGGCGTGCAAGGAGTGCTAGTAAACCATTTGAACTTTGGGTTAATTTACATCTATTATGAGTAAAATATGTGTGTCGATTAGATGGGAAAATGGTGTCCGTGATAAAAATTTCCCAGGTATAAAGCTACACTTATTTACATATGATACAAACAAAGAGAAGGTATAGTCTTCCATGAAAATTTGATGTTTTGTTATGATGCATTCTTTAAACTTAAATTGAAATAGCTTGATGGTAAAACTTTTTTTCTTTTACAAGGTGAATTAAAATATATTATTATAATGACACGGCCATGAGGGATTCTCAATGATACACTGTCTGAATATTTGTGTTTAAAATAGTCACACAAGTATTAGTGCAAGAGATTTGACTTCATTGTGATAAGTCTGGGTTTGTTAGTATCGAATATGATAGATGTTTATATCGTTCTTTTTTGTATAAGTGTGTTGTGTATATCCTTTAGCATGTTGATGATATTAAATTAATAAGTAGCTCTATTAATTAAATCAACAAAGAAAAACATGATTTGCTTTTTGGATTTGACATGAATGATATAGGTAGTGCTAAAAGGATATTGACTTAAAGCAAAACTTACTACTAATATTGTGTATGATGGCTTGGAATTGCAGCGACACTAAGGGTTATATGGAATAGGCAAAACAAATTTATATTTAATCAAACTATTCGATCTCCTCGGATTTATGGGCTAAGAAAGGACACAATGCGATTGGCTATGGTTTTTGCATTAGCATGGGGAAGGAGCGTAACAGTGTAGTTTTTGTTTCCGTAAAAAGTTATTTAATTCGATGAGTAAAATCATATGGTCGCCTAAAGCTTATTGTGGATGGTAGTTGCGGTTTAGTGGAGAAAAAAATAGGATAGGTAGTCTACTTAGAGATGGGGATGGATCATTTGTAGCTTGGTTTTTCGGGCCTTGTGAGGTAAAATCTCCTTTTAACTAAAAAAGTTTATCACTTCATTATGTACAGAGATGGGCGGTGAAGCGGTGAATTAAGGATTTTATCAGTGAGACTGACTCGAGGAAACTTCACGCGTTAGTGAAGGGCGGTGCTAGCTCAAATAATTGGACTTACACTATAAGGCTTAGTTGCAATAAGATTCTCATAGAACACCCAAATATTAAGATGAATTATATGTATCGTACGGGCAAATGATTGTGCAGACGTGTTGTCGAGAAAAAAGAGAAGGCATGCAAATCCTAAGTTCATTTTATACTCTACTTGAATGTATTCGTTAGTTTTTTATTAACTAACAACTTTCAAAGCATCTCATGTATGAAAAAAATATATTAGTTCTGACTATTGAAAAAGATAGAAAGACCTCAAAACGATCTTCGGGGTCGATTCGGGCCATGGTTTTGGATAACGGTAAGAGGAAAGAGACCATTTAATGCTAAAACTTTATTAAAGACAATATCTTTGAAAAAATTGCTAATTAGCGAAATGTTAACAGTAATTAATCAATTGTATTCGAGTTTACATTAGGTAAGAACCGTATATCTTAGAAGTCTTAATTATAGTCTGTTATTGCACTTTCTACTACTTAGTAATAATAATAAGGAACTACTCAAACCATATGATGAGTATATTGATATAACCGTTCATTTAAGAAAATTATTTCTTTATATGGGTTATTAAAAGAGGATGGAATTTTTATTTTCCATCCTACTATATTTATAATAGACATTCTGATATTTATCTTAGCAAGAATTGTGTTACTTGTGTATATCATGAAAAAACAAAATGCATTGATAATAAAAAAAATTATTTTATAAGGAGCTTGGTAGAGAATGGTAAGATTAAAGTTGTTAAGATTTTACTATGGAGATGGTATTTAATATGGTATTATGTAACCTTTTTTTCGAATACATATGAGAGCCACTTTGGACTCGGAATCATTTTGACTCCAGTAAAATTCGATCCCAGGACTATGTAACTTTCATTAAAAGTAAACATTACTTCTATTTGTTGTTTGTGAAGATGATGATTGTAAAAGTGTAAATGTATTATAGTATGATTTGGCGGTTATTAGGAAATGGTTGTAACGGAAAGATTATTGATTAAAATGCCGAATTGTGATTTTATATGACCAAAACCGTGTTAGGCTAATTTATGTTTAAGTAAACTGTAAATAGTAAAAGCAGAGATCCCAGGACTTACTTAATCAATCCAAACATTGTGGCTAGTTTAGCATTGTGATTATTATTATGTCAAATTGTGATCTTATTGGACTAAGTTGGTCCGATTTTTGGCCCAAGTAAAATGTAAATAGAAAAAGGTAAGTCTACACTATATTATTATGACACTTCTGCTTGAGAATTGTCGATCTTTATTCTATTTGTACAAATTAAAATCTTAATTGGCCCATTTTACAAGATTATAACGTGTCTATTTGAGAATTGTTGATTTTTATTTTTTTTGTACGGTTCAGATCGAAAACCAAATTGGTTCATATATAAGACTTTCTTATGTTTGGTTGGATCATTTATCTCATTCTCTCATTTTCATCTGACACACTTTCTCTTAAATTAGTAGGCTTCTATTCCTTCATATATTTGACAAATTCCTTCTAATTAACGTGATCACCACTGGTTATATGTCTGTGTGTACCTTATCCATACTATATCTATAAACTTTATGCTTTATGAGTTTGTGAAATACACCAGTATACTTAACCAATTGTAACAGTTATTTAAATGGAGAAGGTGATTCAATTCGGTAACAGGTATTTTGATGTAACCCTTTTATATATATATATATATATATATATATATATATATATATATATATATATAATAGATTCGTGATTTTCTTTCACTTAAATTAGGTGTTAATTAGATTTAAAAAAGACCACAATAAATTATTTATCTTTATCAACACATACCATTTTTATTGATAAACAACTTATTACACGTTATAAAACTTGCACCATTAGTTGTTGTGATTTGTGATATAGACATGTAGTGTGTTTCAAAATGATTATTTACAGTAAATTAAAAATTCCTATAACTAGAGGAATTTTTTTTTTGTCAGACGAATACACATACAAACATGTCTACTTATAACTATTACATAATTTAATAAGAAAATTGTTCGAGTTATTCAAAGAGAAATCAACCCATCCAGAAAACTCGATATTCCTTCGCGTACATTTAGGCAAAGCATCCGACGTTGAATTAAACTTTCTACTAAGGTAGGCAATTTTCCATAATTTGGAAAGACCTAACCATTTTCTTATCTCAGCCAGAATTCGTTTAAGACTCCAATGAAGTCCGGCCGTGCCTTCAATTCCTTGAACAAGTTCAAGGTTGTCCGTGTAAAAAGACACGGATTTATCCAATAAATCAACGCTTGACCTCATGGCCGTTGCAACAGCCCAAACTTCTCCTTCAATCGCATAATTGATTTCACATTTTTCATCGATTTTTCGAACAATAATACCATCTTTATTAACTCCAACGCCCGCAATTTCCGCTTGTTCTTTATTTGAAACGAAAGAAGGATCACAATAACATATGAATTTTATGCAATTATTTTTTCTCTTTTACTTGATACCTTTGGATCTTGAATATTGACACAATACATGGGTTTTTGGAACCGTATCTACTCATCTGACTTTATTGGCGATGTAGAAAAACTTTGTTATAATATATATATATATATATATATATATATATATATATATATATATATATATATATATATATATATATATATATATATATATATCAATATATATCTATATTATATTTCGAAGTTTTTCCTACGGTCCTGATTTACCCACTTAAGTGGTGGCCAGGATCGATTCTAGGAAAAACATAAGTGGTGGCTAGGATCGATTCTGACAAAACATAAGTGGTGGCCAAGATCGATTCTGGCCCACTTATTAATTTTTTTAATACAAAAGAAAAACTAAAAAAACCTCACCCCTCAACCCTCATTCAGTCTCTCCAAGCCGCTCGAATACCATTCTCCATCACCGCCGCTCTCTACCTCCTCCTTTCAGCGTCGATCGAGTACCAAGCCGCACTCCACCACCAAGCCGCTCTCCTGCGCCTAATCAAACCTCTCCACCATCTTCACATTCCAAACTCCTTTGCCGATCGAACTTCTGAGCGCCGCCGCTTATGTGGCCATTCTCCACAATCACCTGGCTTCGCGAACCTACCCCCGCCGCCGCTTGGTGGCCATTCTATACAATCGTGAGTATTTATCTTTCTTTTAATATACATTTATTTGTAAAAAAATGGAAAGCTTTCATTTTTCCTCATCAATGGCAGGAATTAATGGATTCCTTCAAACATCTAAACAACATAATCACGATCTCAATTCTCCCTTCGCTGCTCTTGATCCCAAATCATATCTCGAATCACAATTCTCCAACTTTGATCGCTTACAAACAGAGGTTTATTACTTCGAAAGAGGACCACGATTAAGATCCAAAATCATGAAAACCCCGGAAGAGGATCCGATTTTAACTGTTCATCAGGTAAAAGCTTCACTTCCTTTATTTTTCTATATTTTTTAAGAGCTTCGTGAAAATTACCCGAATTAAAATAAAGAGATAAAAGTATATTATACGTTTTAATATCGGGTAAAATTCCTCGGTTTTCCATTTCGTGTAGTAAAGACTCGGATTCAGATATATGTCCGTGGGTCCCACATATATGAATCATAGTATTGAAAGTAATTGTATCTAATTTCACTCCATTTTTTCATCATTTCTGAAAAAATATTTGCAGATTCGTTTAAATTTCCCATTTTTCCGTATAAATCGATGAGACTTCCATATTCTCCACGGTTAGAGAATGAATCACCTTTAACTGATCTAATCTCAAGGTATACTAAACATAAATTAACTTTAATATTATATTTTTTTTGTTTTAACTTTTAATTCTTACAAATTTATTGTCTCAGTGGATTAGTAAATGATTTGGGACACTTAACTGAACCACAAGCTAATGTAGATGAAGTTCGAGCTCCATTACCTGTTCGAAGGGAGGTTCTCTATGATCATGGGTATGTTATTTTTACATTTTCTAAATAGTTAAAGGACTAAATATAAACTTTTTGTTTACATTAGTGGTCCAAGAATGGGAAATTTAGGACATGAAGCACATTCAGTTGTACCTTTTCGTAATTTTGCAAAGAAACACCCTGATGTTTGGGAAGGTGCACAAAGCAGCTCTACACCTGTAACAGATAAACTTGCTTCTTTATATCGTCCACCTTTCGCTTTAATGTACCAAGGCCCCTTTGAAAAGGTACAAATAAATATTTATTTTTTCCTACAAAATATTCATTTTTTTCTTTTATACACAGGCTAAAGATTTCGCAAAGAATCAGAATAAGTGGCTTTTGGTTAACATACAATCCACTAGAGAATTTAGCTCTCATATGGTAATTAATATTTTTTGTTTTTATTATGTTTTCTTCAATTATGTATATTAACTTTTATCTGATGTTTATGTAAAAAGCTTAATCGTGATACATGGGCTAATGAAGCGGTTGTACAAACTATAAAAACCAATTTCATCTTCTGGCAGGTATATTATGTTATATTTATATAATATATATATATATATATATATATATATATATTTATTACATTATTACTTTTTTGTTAACAATTTGTTGAATATATGATCTGTGAATATATGAATTTAAGAAGACAGAAGTAGCAGTTTCAGCAAATCTCACTCTCCTACACAATCAACAAATCATGCCCTATAACTATACTTTTAAATATAAAAAAAGAAATAAATCGATATGTAATAAACCATTTTCAATTCTTTTTTGCCTCAGGAACAATCCATCCATCAGTTCCAGGTTATGCAGTCATGACACCTGTATGTGCTTCCACTTTCATCATTTTTATAATTTTCTAGAATTATCTGATTGAAGTATATATCTCAGATGCCAAAGGCCATTAATATGACCGTAAGAAGTGATGCACAGCCTTTTTCTATTAGAGTAAGTAATTTGGTCTTATTCTGCATATTTTGATTTGTTTTGTAGTAAATTTGCTTGGTCTTATATATTTATTATATATATTGGTCCCTATATTTCCAAACTAGGAAGTATACATTGTGTTGAAGATTAACATTGCAAATCTACCCTTTTGGGATTCACGTATATTTGGTTGTTTTACATAATGCAGGAATCAATGGTGCTATTTGGCTATGTATATATATGTTGTGCAGCATGAAATGATACTGGAGGAAACTGAACTTCTGCAGAAGAGGGTAGAAATATTACTATTTTCTTTCTTAAAATATGTAAAAACTTTAGTAATGACATGATTTTAGGTGCCTTTTTTATGTTTCTATCTGGTTTGATCTCTAATATAAATTTCACACAATTGTGTGAATGGTTTGAACTAATTAGTATTTACTTATTCTTTGGGAAACAGGATTATTTACTTGAGAAGATGAGACTGTAACTGTTGCTGAAGAAGTTGTTTCCGCTAAGATCGGTGAGACACCTGTTGTTGAGAGAGTGAAATCGCTGACAAAGATAGCACCGGTGAAGCTCCTCCAGCCAGTGAAACTGAGACTGCCACCAGTCAGAGCACTGAACCAGAATCTGCAGATGATGAAACACTTGAGATTAATTGCACTATTGGTCCCTTTGTTGATTTGGTCTAATACTGCATATTTTGAATTGTATTGCAGGGACAAAAAACAAAATGAAATCTCTTCACAGGCTATAAGTGATCTGTTAATTGACAGATTTTATCGTCTCTAAATCGAATTAATGATGTCAAAGCATGACTACTGTCTTAAACCGAGTATGTACTCTTCTTTTGCCTTTCAAATTAACAGTTGCTAACAAAATAATTGCCCTAGCCTTTTTTTCCTGCTATGTATTTGTACATATCTCACATAATTACAATCTCTTGATTAACAGATTTTTTATATCAAGTCACGCGAAAATGCTATGGGATATTAATTTTTTAAATATTGTCATAGTAGTTCCATGGGGAAGCTCAGATTCGATGAGCTTGGTGTTTCATATTACATAAAATCATCTTTGATTAATTTTATATTTGTATTACGTGATTTACGTTGGATTTGATGAGTTCAGGGGAAGTGATGATTTTGGAATAGAGTGGAGTTGTTTGCTTATATTGAACGTACTCATTTGCATTGATTGAGATGTAAATCCATATGCTGCTAATAATAATAGAGTGAACTGTTAATGTGCAAATAAAGAAAATATGATTCAAATGAAGTGAATTAGAAACTTTTGTATCTGTGCTTAATAATTTGTAAAGAAAGTCAAGACCCTATTTGAATTTGGGCTTATTTATTTAATGAATTGGATGAGTACTGAGCACATGGTTTGTTCAAAAGTTAAAGAAGAGGTTGATTGAATGTCTAGAAGTCAGATAAAAGAAAAGTCTGCTACCTGCATAACCGAATCCCATTTCTATCAGGTTAATGTTTACCATCTGAGCCGTTGACTAATTAATAATATGTAGTACTCTGTATTGAAGCTTCAAGTTGACAACTAATCTTATAGACGATTTTTATTTTTTTATAAGTCTGTATCGTATTGGATTGAAGTAATCATTTAAAGATCAGGAATGTGATGGAACAAGTTATCTAAAAAATGTTTTTTTTTTTGTATTTTACGGAATCTAAAAAAATGTCAAACCGTTAAAAGGAAATAGAGCTAATTTCAAAAATAAGAAATTTAAATCCCGGAATTGATTATTTTAAAGGTATAAGTGTTTTCAATTAAAATTGAAATAATTGAAAACAATGTTAAAAACGATTTTGACATTGAAATCTTTAAGTGATTATTTTAAGGGGTTATTGTTGAAAACATCCTCCTTAAACTCTCTAATTGTTTTTTTATGCCTACAATAATCTTATTTATAAAAAAATGCCTAATAAAATAATTATTTATAGAAAACATCCCCTTTATATTTTCTATACCTTTATTAATTCCATCACATGCGCGCGTCCGTGAAATTTTTTTAAAATCTTCATAACTAATTCAAAAAAAATCAGAAAATTAAAAAAAAAATATTTTTGAATAAATCTAATTAATATTTACGTCTATGAATTTTTTTGATTTTTTTTGAATTTTTTTAGTTTTTTCGAATTTTTTTAATTTTTTTTTCGCAGACACGGAATTCCATGTTTTAAACATGGAATTCCATGTTTTAAACCGTGAAATAAACATGAAATTCCATGTTTCAAACATGAAATTCCATGTTTTAAACATGGAATTTCGTGTCTGCGAAAAAAAAAATTAAAAAAATAAAAAAAAATCAAAAAAATCAAAAAATTCAGAAAATTCCGAAAAAAATCATAGACGTAAATATTAATTTGATTTATCCAAATATAATTTTTTTTGATTTTTTTGATTTTTTTTGAATTAGTTATGACGATTTTAAAAAAATTTCACGGACGCGCGTGCGTGTTTATTAGTTTTTTTCTTATTTTTTAATTGTTAATTATAAGGGGGCTGTTTTCAATAAATATTTTTTTCTAGGCACCTTTTTCTAAATAAGTTTTTTAATAGGCATCAATCAACAATTGGCTCTTATTTTAATAAACACATATCTAGGGTTTACGTTGAATTTGATTATTTCATAAGCTTGGTGGAAGTGATGATTTAATCTTAGAGTGTGAGTCTTCTCTAAAATCAATCAAGTCCAAAGCTCAAACAAGAAATGTTAGACAAAGCAATAATGCCGACTCTTCTTATTTTGACTAAATATATGACAGGAGAAAAATTGAGCAAACTTGAGCAGTATTTGGTATTCTAATGTGTAATACTATCGTAATTTCAGCCGATATTAATTAATCAGTTTGTAAAAATGTACACCTGTTTGTTTAATCTAATTTTCCTTCTGCATATTTGTTGTTTATTTGAATTTGCTTTTGATTTCATTATTTTTTTAGATCTCCTTTGTTTAATCTCTTATGTTTTGTTATATTTTAGGGTAGAAAAAATTAAAAAGAATAAGGTGGTCTTTTTTCCCATATTGATAAGGTCATAAACAAATATTTTTTTAAATATTTATAAGACTAAATAAGTTATTATGTTACTTTGAATGAAAGTATATATATAACAAAAAAAAAGTATACGAGGGTAAGTAAGGCCTTTTTAGAAGTGTTTATTTTTTTAGAAGTGTCTATTTTATAGTAAAAAAACGTTATTAGAATAAAATAAAAATTTAAAAAAATTATTAAAAATAATTTTATAATCTAGAATCACTTTAGGTGTTCTTTTTTTTTCTTCCTAATATTGCCTTTTAGAGTCAAAACACTTTTAAACGTCTAGAAGCGCTTTTAAGTGACGAAATGCATCCTATTTTTTGTGGTAGGAAAAATATTTTTCAGTTTATTTTAGTCAGATTGAACCAAACTTAAACAAAAAATGAGCTATACAACTAACAAATGAACGAGGTATATTATTTGTTATTAAGGGAGTTTGAGACACTTATTATTGAATATACGGTCTTTATGCAATTTTATTATATCTTACCTTCTCAACAAGGCAACTCAAAGTAATTAAAATTAACGATGAATTGGATTTTTTTTTTCGAAGTGACTTCAGGCACGGGCAATACCTAGTATATATATATATTGATATATATATATATTTTGTTTGATCGTTGACCATAATATTTCAATTAAAAGACATGCAGCACATTGAAAGGTAAACTAACTCTCTCTCTCTCTCTGTCTCTCTCTCTCTCTCTTAGTTGACCATAATATTGACTTGAAGCAAAACTTACTACTAATATTGTGTACGATGGCTTGGAATTGCAGCGACACTAAGGGTTATATGGAATAGGCAAAACAAATTTATTTTTAATCAAACTATTCGATCTCCTCAAATTTATTGTCTAAGAAAGGACACAAGGTGATTGGCTATGGATTTTGCATTAGCATGGGGAAGGAGCGTGACAGTGCAGTTGTTGTTTCCGTAAAAAGTTATTTAATTCGATGAGTAAAATCATATGGTCGCCTATAGCTTAATGTGGATGGTAGTTGCGGCTTAGTTGAGAGAAAAAATGGGATAGGTAGTCTACTTAGAGATGGGGATGGATCATTTGTAGCTTGGTTTTTCGGGCCTTGTGAGGTAAAATCTCCTTTTAACTAAAAAAGCTTATCACTTCATTATGGACAGAGATGGGCGGTAAAGCGGTGAATTAAGGATTTTCGCAGTGATCCTCCTAATTCTCTAAACATCTGCTAATTCTATTTCATAACATATGCTGTTTAAGGGTTAAATCGGTCAATTACTATGGTCGGGATTCTAAGTTCCTTATACCCCCATCATGGTGGACTATAAGGCTATCCTAGAGTGTCACTAGTCCCTTCAGGGTAAATATGATCCACCTTCAGATGATTAAGTAATTTTACCACATTGGCCCTAAATTTAACTAAGCTCGTCAGAGTCAATAGCTTCTAATTTAGATTGAGTAATTAAGTCCGTACCTAAACCCTCCGTCAGGATGATCCACACGCCACATATGTGGAATAGCCTAGATACTAATACCTGTTCTTAGTTCATGACTCCAACAACAGTAAATAATCTCCAATTACCGAAAAGAGTAAAAGACCCAATTTAATTTAATTTAACAGAAACCCAAATCCACACATAAGAAATTCAATAGAATCGGGATTCACCCATTAAGCATTCTCAAGTAATATGAAGAAATTAGCTCATACTAATTAAAAAGAAAACTAAATTAAAAGAAATGGAATTCATAATGTTTTACAGAATTTAAAATAAGAAAGACCTAATTTCTGGAATTGGATTTGGCTGAGAATGGAGATATAGACTCTCTCCAGCTCTACATCTTCTTCTTCTTCCTTCTGCTTCTTCTCTCTTGATGTTTTATTTTGTAAAAAGTGAATTGTATGAAAAATAGAAGTCAAAGCTCCTTTTATAAGCTCAAATTCGGATTAGGCCTTGGACCTAAGATTAAATCACTAATTAAAAGTCCAAGCCCATTTTCTAAGCCCAAAATCTCGTAACTGCTGCACCACCTCCACTAAAACGGCTCTAGCCGATTCGTTATAACTCTGATTGACCTGAAACCACTTGCTAGAGTTCCGTAACTTGATAATGAACATATTCTCTTCAAAGGTCAGCGGCTAAATCAACTCTTAAGTGCCTCGAAATCAGCAATCTTTGGCATGTTTTCCAGATTTGCAGCTCCAAAATATAATTCTTTCGGGATTTGTCTTCACGCTTTGACTCCATACCACGATCTTTGACTCTCTCTTCTCCGATTCCTTTACTAGCTAATATTTAAAACCTACAAACTTTTCACTAAAATACACACGATTACGCGTAAAAATTTAATAAATAAAAAATACTAGAAATAAAATAGGAATTCCGGATTATTGCATTTTTAACTCAAAAGTCTATCAAAATATTCAATTAAACATCAAAAATGATGTCTCCCAAAGGTAGAAAATAAGAACAATTAGGGAGACATCAAGACCCCCAACTCAAACCTTTGTCGTCCCGGCAAAGTAAAACAAAACAAAGGGGTAGAAGTAAACGTAAGAACAAGTAGAAGCTAGCAAATACACCTAAAGCAAGTCTTAAGATAAATCTCATATAGCAAACTCTAGAAACTAATATACACATACATCTATAATGCAGAATCAAACACAAATAATCTCAATCATAAAATTAAAGTCTCAATGCTTGAAGACTACACTTGTACTCATCTCTGTATGATGGCTATAGGGTGTTCCTCAATCCCAAATCTCTTTGAACGCTCCACCTAGTATATTTCCTATTAACAGAATCATAAATTCACTATGTACTTAAGAATCACGAGGTCTTTTTGGTTTTAATAATGGCTTAAGGACGATGTGGATGTATATTTGGTAAATTTGAAGTGAGCTTTTGTCCTCGAACTTGAGTTTACGCTCAAAAAATGTTCTCACTCACCCATTTACCCAACAATTTAGCGTCTCATGTCTAACCACTATAAATAAGATGATTTTCAGAAAAATTCTACTTTGCCAGATGTTTTATTCATTCATATGTTTCTTTTCTTTTCTTTTCTCTTTTTTTTTTCTTTTTTTGTACAGTTGCAAACCGGGTTCCCGGTTTTGGCGAAACCGGGTTCCCGGTTTCTACTGTATGATTTTCGAAATTTTTCATTTTTTTCTTTTTTTTTCATTTTTCTTTATTTCAGGCAAAGGGTTACAATTATATATCATCTGCAATTGTGCCATAATACAAATCACATCAATCCCAACCCATTAAATTCCCCATAAGTGGACCCACCACCCCAAACTCAAGCTCGAGACATGTCTTAAGATTTTGATTCAAGTGCGGGTCATATGGTCATGCCTAATAATGTAAGGGATAATGGCTTATATCGTGGCTACAAAGAAAAGGCTAAAGGCTCAAAGTGGGCTGAGACGGATAATAATTAATACAAGGGATAGAAGGCTAAAAAGGTCACAAATGGCTAACAAAGAACTGCCCCTATCATTTTCTAAATACATAGCTCGTCTTTAGTTCATATCTAGGTGGATTCTCTACTAATTAGGATTTCACGTTCTACACACCAAACATATTCCTTAAGTACAAGCTTACTTCATTTGCATTGTTCATTAATTTTTCCTATCAATTACCTATGTTTGCATGCAATTCTAAATGCGTTTTATATCAATCCCTAAAGTCCACTATTTACTATCATAGATTCATCAAAAGTATGCTTAAAGGGATATTTAAAATTTTCTACAATCAAACGCAACTCCGAAAATTCTTTTATTGAAAGCAAATAAAACAAATAGCACACAAAAAAATCTGGGATGAGGCAACGAACCCCACCCCAAACTCAAAAATGAGCCGTGTCCCCACGACTCGAAAAGACTCAATAAAGAAATTAAACTAATCTACACTAAAAGGAAGGATAAGAAAACGTATCTTAACCAGCGCGTGGCTGGTTACCGGTGGTGTGTTCTAGACCTTTATCTCGCGTAACAGCATCATAAATCACGTTTTGAAGTGTGTTTACGCCTAAGATCAAAGTTCGAAGAAGGTCTAATTCTCTTGTAACGTTTCCTAAGGTAGCAATCATCTTCTCTTGATTCTCTTCCAACACCCTTATTTTTGATTCAACCTCAGGAGCATTCTTCGCTTTCTTTGGTGGAGGAGCTCTAGGAGTCTTCGTAGCTCGTGTTGCTTCATCATGGATATTCTGAATTGTAGTCAATGCCATGCTTACTCCAACTGTCACACCATCATCCTCTGCGTTCCTACATGGAATCTTTGCGTCTAGGCACAACTTAGTAATAGTACAAGGGAACTTGAGATTCTGCTGTTTCATCGGAGCTCTCGCGAATTCCATGATGGTGTCATAAATAATCTTAACAACATTCATCTGTTTCTCCTCAATAATACACTTAATAAAAATTATATGCTCCTTCATCAACTCGGATGTGTGTTTAATTCCGAAGAAAGTAGGTATTATGAAATGAGACCAAACCTTCGCACTAGGTGTCAAATTACTGCTGTAAAACTGTCCAGGATATCTTTCTCCTTCAGGAATTGGGCTAGACCCATTAACAAGCACATTACCCCAAAGGGATTCATAATCGAAAGAATAGTCATTAATAGTTTCTTAGAACGGACATAAGCCAGTAAAGTTGGGTAATTTCAAATATTTCCGAATAAGTTCAATAGAAAAAAGGAACTACCTTTTTGCGAATTTCAATTGCCTCACAGGAAAGGGCTAATCCTTCATAAAGTTCTCGCACAAAAGTAGGAATAAACTCAAGCTTCCGTTCTCTTAATTCTCTCCAACAAACTTGTCACAAACAATAACATATTCTCTATGAGCACTACTCATAATATTCTTAGGAAAGTCCATCTCTTCACCAAACTTCAAAAATTCAATTCTTTCACGAACCTGTTCATTCCATGAAGTATAAACCCTCTTAGGCTTTTGGGCCCACATCTTTCTTCGCGGGGGTTTCTGTTGAACTGGTATTTCTGGAAATTCTTGTTCAGTTTCATCCTCAAGGTCTTTCTCAATCTCATCTTCATGTTCATCCTCAGTTTCTGGCTCATCAATTAATCTTCTCTTTTGACCTGTGATTTCTTTTCTCTTGGGAGCAAGCTTAACTTCATCAATTTTTCTTTTAGGACGCGAATCAGGAATCTCAATAGCTTGTTCTTGAGTACCACCAATGGTGGTTTTCTTTCTAGGAGCAGTTCTTCGTAAATCACCGTTTCTATTAGTCATCTCTTTCCACCCCAAACTCAAAACTTCAAATAGTGAGAAACTAGATAAAAGTTTAGAACTTTGATGTTTTGAGGCTTAGGAATTGAAGAACAAGGTGGAATATGAGATGGGTATTGTGTAATTTGTGTGGGAGAAGAAAGAATTGGGTTTAATTTAAGGATTTGGGTGAAAAAAAATCTTGGGGAAAAACTAAGGATTTGATGTTATTTTGGAGAAGAGGTGAGTTGATTCTGTGTTTTTGTGGTGAAAGAGGGTAGGATTTGATGATATATATATATATAAGTGTTAATGATTATTTTTCGAGGTGGGGAGGCTATTGATGCGTTTTAGGTAAAAACTTGCAGAAGAGGCTAAAAAAAACTAGGTTAAAAAACACAAAACCGCCTCTCACAGATGCAAACCGGGTTCCCGGTTTCGAAAATCCGAGTACCCGGTTTCGCGTCGCTGTGTCGGCGCAAAACAGATACTTAATAATTTTTTTTTTCCAAACCTCAAAACGCCAACAAAGGCTGGACCCCAAAACGCTGGGTCAGAGAGTTACCCTTTAAAACCGGGTTCCCGGTTTTGGCGAATCCGGGTACCCGGTTTGCCACGCTGATGTGGGTTGACACGCAGATGGTGACGCAGCAAACGGCGGGACCCAGGACGCTGGTTCAGAATGGTCGAATATGTACAGCACCAAAACCGGGTTCCCGGTTTTGCGAAATCCGATTACCCGGTTTCCGTCGAGGTCGCGAGTGAAGACGCACCCAATGGTTGCTTTCCAAGACGGTGGGTCAGAACCTCCAAAAATCATAGCTCACGAAACCGGGTTCCCGGTTTTGAGAAATCCGGGTACCCGGTTCCGATGCTGTGTCGTGAACCAAAACACGCCTTCTTGCGTGTGGGAGGTTGGTACCAGCTCCAAAACCGGGTTCCCGGTTTTTGCGAAACCGGGTACCCGGTTTCTCCTGGACAACCAACCTATTTTTCCTCTATTTTTGTCCTTTCGACCCCAAACTCTTGACGTTTTTACCCCTGAAATCCTCAAAAACAACTACCCTTCCTCATTTCTTAATAATACACACTAAAATTATGAAAATCAAACTATTCTACATTGCGAAAATTTAAAAACTCAACTAATATACAAAGAATTGGCTTTTGTTTAACGTCGTTAAGCTCGAAGGGTTACCTCACGCTTCTAAGGAGTCTCGAGGAGATACATGACCTCCCCGGGATGTGGATCTTCCAAGAGGTTGGTATCTTCACCTCCATGGTATATCTTTAATCTATGACCGTTTACCATGAAGGTACGGTTTTCTAGCAGATGTTCTATTTCTATCGCCCCATGAGGTGTAACTTTGGTCACAATGTATGGACCTGACCACTTAGACCTTAACTTACCCGGATAATTGCTGAACTTTGAATTATACTTCAATACTTTTTGTCCCACTTCAAAGTTCTTTACATGAATCTGTTTGTCATGCCATTTTTTCGTGTTTCTTTATAAAGTTTAGCATTTTCATAGGCATTCAATCGGAATTCGTCAAGTTCGTTAAGCTTCATCATACGATTCTCTCCGGCTAAGGTAGGATCTAAGTTCAACTGCGCAATCGCCCAATAGGCACCCATTTCTAACTCAAGAGGTAAGTGACATACCTTACCATACACCATACGATATGGAGATGCACCAACCGGAGTCTTAAACGCAGTACGATAGGCCCACAACGCGTTATCTAACTTCATTGACCAATCTTTTCTTGTAGGACTAACGATCTTCTCTAGGATTGATTTTACTTCACGATTTAATACTTCAGCTTGACCATTGGATTGTGGATGATATGCAGTTGATACACGGTGTCTTACTCCATACTTCTCTAGAACAGCCTTCAAATACTTATTAACAAAACGAGATCCTCCATCGCTAATAATAACTCTAGGTGTACCATCGACAGCTAATAAGATGTAGAGGTTACCATTTGAAGGAATGAAAGGACCCATAAAGTCTATACCCCAAACATCGAATATTTCAACTTCTAACACATTATTACGTGGCATCTCATCCCTCTTGGATATGTTTCGGGTAAACTGGCATCTCGTACATTTCTTAACGTTTTTATGACAATATTTAACAAGAGTAGGCCAATAAAAACCTGATTGGAATAACTTAGCAGCAGTTCTATCACCCTTGAAATGTCCTCCGTATAGAGAATCATGACATCCAGCTATAATGGCTTCAGTTTCTTACTTGGCTACACATCTTCGTATCATTTGGTCAGCACAAACTTTGTAGAGGAAAGGATCCTCCCAAAAGAATTGTCTCGCACGATGAGCTAACCTTTTTCTTTCTTGATAAGTGGATCCTTTAGGAAAAGAACCATTCACCACTAAATTCGCAATATCTGCATACCAAGGAGCTTTATAATCACGAACAACAAATAAACTCTCGTCAGGAAACTCTTCTCTAACTGCTTCAGTACCACTATTCATATCTGAACCTTCAAGACGCAATAGATGATCTGCAGCCTAATTCTCACAACCCTTTCTATCCTTGATCTCTAAAGAGAATTCTTAAAGCAATAAAACCCGTCTGATTAACCTCGGTTTAGCATCCTTCTTTTCCATAAGATATCTAATCGCTGAATGATCTGTATAAATAATGACTTTTGCTCCAAGAAGATAAGAGCGAAATTTATCGAATGAATACACAACTGCTAGTAACTCTTTTTCTGTACTTGTACAATTAACTTGAGCAGCATTAAAAGTTTTACTAGCATAGTAAATCGACTGAAAAATCTCCTCTTTTCTCTGTCCCAATACAACTCCCATACATAAATCACTCGCATCACACATAACCTCAAACGGTGAACTCCAATATGGAGGTAATACTATAGGAGCAGAAATAAGCTTTTCTTTGATTGTTTGAAAGGCCGCTAAACAAGCTTCATCAAAAAGGAATTTGGAATCATTTTCGAGTGAGTTTCATAACGGTTTAGCAATCTTAGAAAAGTCTTTAATAAAACGCCTATAAAAGCCAGCATGGCCTAGAAAACTTTTGACCCCTTTAACAGAAACAGGAGGGGGAAGAGTTTTAATTACCTCTATCTTCTCTCTATCGACCTCTAATCCAGCACTCGAAACCTCGCGAACCATAAAATGACATTTCTCCCAGTTTAAGACCAAATCTGTTTTCTTGCATCTAATTAACACTTTCTCCAAGTTCTCTAAACATCTATCGAAATCATCACCAAACACGGAGAAATCATCCATAACAACTTCAAGGAAATTATCGATCATATCCCAGAAGATGGCCATCATACATCTTTGAAAGGTAGCAGGTGCATTACACAACCCAAATGGCATTCTGCGATATGCAAAAGTACAAAAGGGGCATGTAAGTGTTGTTTTATCTTGATCTTCTGTGGCAACGTAAATCTGATTATACCCAGAATAACCATCTAAGAAACAGTAATATTCTCTTCCGGCTAATTTATCTAACATTTGATCGATGAAAGGAAGTAGAAAATGATCTTTTCTGGTGGCCTTGTTAAGTATTCTGTAATCCATGCAAACTCTCCAACCAACTACCATTCTTGAAGGAATCGCTTCATTTTTATCATTAAGAATTGTTGTCATTCCTCCTTTTTTCAGTACACACTGAACTGGGATCACCCATTCACTACTCGAGATGGGATAAATAATCCCCACGTCTAAAAGCTTGATAACTTCCTTCTTCACTACATCCTTCATAACGGGCATTAATCTCCTTTGACCTTCAACTGAGCGTGCGTTATCATCTTCAAGTATGATTTTGTGTTGACAATAGGATGAACTAATGCCTTTGATGTCAGCAATTGTCCACCCTATTGCCTCTTTATTGGCTCTTAACACATGCAACAATTTATCTTCTTGAGGACCTATTAAATTCGCTGAAACAATAACAGGTAGAGTTTCTTTATTACCTAAATACACATACCTCAAGTGTGCTGGTAATGGCTTTTCTTCCAATTCCGGACGAGATTGAATTGAAGGCTTCTTTTTAGGAATGATCACCCCCGGTTCTCTCACAGGTTCATAGGCAAGACGCCTATACTTCGGATTCTCAGAATTGAGAGCTGCCACTATTTCGGTAAGCTCTTCCATCATCTCAGGTAAGTATAATGTCAAAGCGGCCTGCAAAATATCATCATAATTAAAACAATCAAATACCTCTTGCGATTCCTGCTCAACTACATCCATTCGGAAGCAATCTTCTTGAGAATCCGGAAACTTCATAGCTCGGAACACATTAAATTTGACTTCCTCGTCTTGGATCCTCATCGTTAATTTTCTGTTTTCTACATCAATCAATGTACGCCCCGTGGCTAGGAATGGTCTTCGTAAAATAATGGGGACATTCCTATCCGCGTCGTATTCAAGTATAACGAAATCAACAGGAAATATTAACGTACCTGCCTTAACAAGAACATCTTCAATTCGGTCTTCTGGATGTGCAAGAGATCTATCCGCCATTTGCAAGACTATAGAAGTAGGTCTTGCTTCTCCAATTTTCAGCTTATCAAAGATCGATTTGGGCATCAGATTGATGCTCACACGCAAATCGCATAGTGCTTTACCTTTCCATTCTTCTCCAATCGATATCGGAATTGTGAAACTCCCAGGATCAACTAATTTTGGAGGTAATTTACTTTGACAAATAGCACTACATTCTTCAGGAAGACCAATCATCTCATTATCACAGTATGGCCTTTTGTTAGTGAGGGCTCTCTTCAAAAACTTTGTATACTTGGGAATATCTCGAATTGCTTCCAACAACGGAATATTAATACTAAGGCCTCTCACTCTATTCAAGAACTTTTTAAAATCAGCCAAATCACCCTTTTTCTGAACTCGAGATGGAAACGGTGGAGGAGGGCGATTACTCATAACATCGTCTTTCTTCTTTGGAATCTCACTCGGCCTCTCTATTTCTTCAACCTCAACATCTTTCTCTTTCTCACCCACATCCTTTTCTCTTCTTGGAACTTCTTTCTCTTTCATAACAGGAAAAGGAGGTGGAGGGAGGCTCTTACCACTTCTGAGAGTAACAGCTTTACAATCTTCATGTTGTCTCGGATTTTATGTGTCACTAGGGAGTTGCCCTTGTGGACGTTGATGCAGCTGTTTTGCAAATTGATACATTTGGTTCTGTAGTATTTTGATGCTTGCGTCAGACGCTTGTTGATTTTGCATACCTTGCGTCTGGAGAGCAATAAGGTTTTCAACGGTTTTCTGAAGGGTAACTACTGCTTCTTGTGGATGGGCAGGTAAGGCTTTTTGGTTCATAGTTTCGTTATAACTATCTTGAGGAGCTTGTCTTTGAACATAATTCCCTTGTTTCTGTCCTGCTTGATAATTATTTTGTGGTCTTGGATTGAAGTTGTTACCTTGGGGACGCGTCTGATATGCGTATGTAGGATTGGCTGCCCCATTAGGATTTGAGTATTGAAACCCAGGATGGTTTCTGTTAGGCTGATATCCATTACCACTCGAATTAAAGTTCCCTCTATTGGAGACAAACATCACGGACTCTTGATTATTATGACAATTCTCCCAACTATGATCATTCACACTACAATACTCACATCCATAAATTTCTTGCGCAACCTTTACCTCACCTCTTTTATTCGAAAAACCCTCTTTCACGGCTAAAGTAAGTTGTCTCAGTTGTTGTTCTAGTGTGGCTTGAATCTTGGTCTCTAAGGAATTGAACTTTTCTTCAATATTGACATTATTAACTCCTCCTTTCACTGGTGTTCTTACGGTATTCCACCCAACTTCATTATCAACTGTTCTTTCCAAAATAATTCTTGCATACGCAGGTTGAACTCATAAAAACGCGCCACCACACAACAAATCTAAATCTTTCCTTGAGCTCCCCTCAAGACCATTATAAAAAATCTTCATTTGTTGTTGTTCAGTAAGGTCATGATTCGGGACTCTCCGTAAACATTTCTGAAATCTCGACCAACTTCTACCTAATGCTTCATCATATTCTTGCTTGAAATGTGTTAACTCAAGTTCAGCATCTAACCTCATGTTAGATGGATAATATCTGTCGAAAAATGCAGCCTGTAACTGATTCCAATTCGTAATCTTCCCTGGTTCTTGTGAATCATGCCAATCACTCGCTCCATATATTAAGAAAAATCTGAATGTAGCATAATACATTTTATCTCTCGTCACCCCTTGCGTAATGTATGAGTCGCAGATCTGCATAAACTTTTGCACTGCGCATAGTGCATCTTCTCCGGGCTTGCTAAGAAAGTTTCCGAAATTCTGAAATTGAGCTAACATACCCGAATCTGGACGAAATCTCAGAACGTTGATATCGGCTAGGCCAATCCCAAGAGGAGGGGCAAGGAATGGTTCTTCTACTGGACCGGTAAGAAACCATGGGTCGGTTACTTGGCCTTGAGCTGGAGGATTAGGATTGACTGGTGGAACCTGAGGATTAATAACTTGTGGCGCTATGGGCTGGCCATTTGCGTCTAGCTGAACTTGTCCGTTATTGTTTTGTTGGTTCTGAAGATTAATGTTTTCCATTCTGTTTACTAACTCTTCTACCTCTCTAGCTTCTTGTTCTTTCCTTCTCTTGTTAGCAAGTCTGATTAATGATTCTGGATTATTAAGGATCGGAGGTGATGGCTCTAGATCCTTAAAGAGTCTCCTTCGCATACACCAAACGTAAAAACCTAAAAAAGATGAACAAACAAAAAGCGTAAAACTGATAATAATAAAATAAATGCAACTATCACTAAAAGATAAACACCGTGGTCACATGCTACCGTCCCCGCCAGCGGCACCAAAAACTTGGTGGTCCTTTGTGTGTTCTAAAATAAATGCAAAAGCAATTGAACCACAACCACAAGTGTACGGTTGTCCCAAGTAGTAATAATGAGTCTAGGATTGTTCGCAGGGACGGTTGGTTAACTACAATGCTTATCAAATAATGAATTGTTGCACTTATGAAAGCAAGTAAAAGATATAATGTTTGATTGTTGGTTTGTTTTAATTCTAGGTAATGAAAGACTGTAAAGAAAATGCAAATAAATACTAAGACGCAAATAAATGAAGGTAAGACGCAAATATGAGAAGGCAACACTTGAGAATGCAAGGGATCCTCCTAATTATATTTCATAACATATGCTGTTTAAGGGTTATTCGGTCAATTACAATGGTCGGGATTCTAAGTTCCTTATATCCCCGTCAGGGTGGACTATAAGGCTATCCTAGAGTGTCACTAGTCCCGTCAGGGTAAATATGATCCACCTTCGGATGATTAAGTAATTTTACCACATTGGCCCTAAATTTAACTAAGCTCGCTAGAGTCAATAGCTTCTAATTTATATTGAGTAATTAAGTCCGTACCTAAACCCTCTGTCAGGATGATCCACACCCCACATATGTGGAATAACCTAGATACTAATACATGTTCTTAGTTCGTGACTCCAACAACAGTAAATAATCTCAAATTACAGAAAAGAGTAAAAGACTCAATTTAATTTAATTTAACAGAAAACCCAAATCCAGACATAAGAAATTCAATAGAATCGGGATTCACCCATTAAGCATTCTCAAGTCCTATGAAGAAATTAGCTCATACTAATTAAAAAGAAAACTAAATTAAAAAAAATGGAATTCATAATGTTTTACAGAATTAAAAATAAAAAAGACCTAATTTCCGGAATTGGATTTGGCTGAGAATGGAGATATAGACTCTCTCCAGCTCTACAGCTTCTTCTTCTTCCTTCTGCTTCTTCTCTCTTGATGTTTTATTTTGTAAAAAGTGAATTGTATGAAAAATAGAAGTCAAGAGCTCCTTTTATAAGCTCAAATCCGGATTAGGCCTTGGACCTAAGATTAAATCACTAATTAAAAGTCCAAACCCATTTTCTAAGCCCAAAATCTCGTAACTGCTGCACCACCTCCACTAAACCAGCTCTATCCGATTCGTTATAACTCCGATTGACGTGACACAACTTGCTAAAATTCCGTAACTCGATAAGGAACATATTCTCTTCAAAGGTCAGCGGCTAAATCAACACTTAAGTGCCTCGAAATCAGCAATCTTTGGCCTGTTTTCCACATTGGCAGCTCCAAAATATAATTCTTTCGGGTTTTGTCTTTACGCTTTGACTCCATATCACGATCTTTGACTCTCTTCTCGGATTCCTTTCCTAGCTAATATTTAAAACCTACAAACTTTCGACTAAAATACACAAGATTACGCGCAAAAGTTTAATAAATCAAAAATACTAGAAATAAAATAGGAATTCCGGATTATTACATTTTTAACTCAAAAGTCTATCAAAATATTCAATTAAACATCAAAAATGATGTCTCCCAAGGGTAAAAAATAAGAACAATTAGGGAGACATCAGTAGAGATCAACCATTATTTCCAAAATTGCTTACTGATCTTTGATTACCAATTAGCTCTTGTTGCGCCCTTGTTGTTGCATAGGCAATAGGAAAGCTCTTAATGGTGGCACACTATCTTTTACCGCCCATCTTTGTTCGCAAAAGCCAACTCGGGAAATTCCTCCATGGCATAATCAGAGGCCTGTTCTTCAATGATTATTCTGCGTTGTTGCGGCGGCAGAGAAGACATTCGAAGGGTAACAAAGTTTGTTTTTTTGTTTCTGTATTTGCGGAGCGTTTGAAAGGTTCAAAAATAGTGGACAAATTCACTGCTTTTACAAATTATGTAACTTTCATTAAAAGTAAACATTACTTCTATTTGTTGTTTGTTACGATGATGATTGTAAAAGTGTAAATGTATTATATGAATTGGTGGTTATTAGGAAATGGATTGTGAGGGATAGATTATTGATTAAAACGTCGAATTTTAATTTTATTGGACGAAAACTGTGAGAGCCCAATACTTACTTATTCAAATAAAACAATGTGGTTAATTTAGAATTGTGATTATTATTATGTCAAATTGTGATCTTATTGGACTAAGTTGGCCTGATTTTTTGCCCAAGTAAAATGTAAATAGTAAAAGGGAAGCCTACACAATATTATTATGACACTTCTGCTTGAATATTGTCGATCTTTATTCTATTTGTACAAATTTAAAACTTAATTGGTCCATTTTACAGTATTATAACGTGTTTATTTGAGAATTGTTGATTTTATTATATTTGTACCATTCAGATTGAAAACCTAATTGGTTCCATATATAAGACTTCCTTACATATTCTTGGATTATTTATCTCATTCTCTCTTCTTTATCTCACACACTTTCTTTTAAACCAGTAGGCTTCTATTCCTTCATATACTTGATAACTTCCTTCTTTTCCCGATGGTTATGTGTCTGAACTGTAAACTTTATACTTTATAGATTTATGAAATAAAGTATACTTAGCCGATTGTAGCAGTTATTTAAATAGAGAAGGTGAGTCAATTCGGTAACAGGTATTTTGATGTAACTCTTTTATATATATAATAGATGCGTGATTTTCTTTCACTTAAATTAGGTGTTAATTAGTTTTCAAAAAGACCACAATTACTTTTTATTTTCACCAATTTTTACGATCTTATGTAATAACTCTAGATTATAATCATGGATCAGTAAATTATTCATCTTTATCAACACATACCATTTTTATTGACAAAAAACTTATTACACCTTATAAAAATTGCACCATTAGTTGTTGTGATTTGTGATATAGACATGTAGTGTGTTTCAAAATGATTATTTATAGTAAATTAAAAATTCCTATAACTAGAGGAATAACATATAAATTTTATGCAGTTATTTTTTCCTTTGGATCTTGAATATTGACACAATACATGGAGTTTTGGAACAGTATCTACTCATCTGACTTTACATAATATTTCAATTAAAAGACACGCAGCATATTGAAAGGTAAGCTAACTCTCTCTACGCCTCTCTCTCTCTCTCTCTCTCTCTCTCTCTCTCTCTCTCTCTCTCTCTCTCTCTCTCTCTCTCTCTCTCTCTCTCTCTCTCTCTCTCTCTCTCTCTCTCTCTCTCTCTCTCTCTCTCTCTTAGTTCGACGTTAAAATCTATGTGCATTATTTCATTGTCTTTTGGATGTTTTCTTGTAAAAAATTTGTCTGACTTGGAAAATGGTTGGATTTGAACAGGATGCTTGGAATTAGTAGACATATATATACCATAAAACAAAATTATTTCAGAGTAACTTCAACAAGAATAAAGTAAAACATAAAAACTTTAGAATACCCCTTCATTGAAACAATCTCACCATACAGGAACTAAATCTCTTAAAAAACCATTGCTACGATCGACCCCTTATCACCTTGAATATTCATATTTTTAATTTCATGAGTTTCAAGGGAACATGAGAGTAATTCTCCTTCAATATTTCCAAGAAGGATATTTTCATTCTTCCAAACCATCAGAGGACGCGGTTAATTCCAGATACAAGTCCAACTCTAACCTGTTTACTCCAAGATTCCACCTCTCCGTATTTTCGCATTGCCCATATCTCAACGAACTGTTCCGAAGGTCAATTGTACTTTGTGTATGCAAACAAAGCTAGAGCATCATTTAACACTGTAAGGGACTTGCACATTGAAAGTTAAGCTAACTCTCTCTCTCTTAGTTCGACGTTAAAATCTATTTGCATTATCTCATTGTCTTTTGGATGTTTTCTTGTAAAAAATTGTCTGACTTGAAAAATGGTTGGATTTGAACAAGGTGCTTGGAATTAGTAGACACAAAGATACCATCAAACAAAAGTAGAAACCTCCCAAAAGAAAACATCAAACAAAATCCGAAACCTCCTCCATATCAATTGTGTACAAAACATTCAAGGCAAATGGATGGAGTAGAAGGTCTCGTTGGCCATGATATTTCAGTTAGGATCTCCATGAAAAAATGTTTTCATGTTGTTGATTGATTATTTGAACACTGATGTCTCCCAATTTTTTCTAATTATTAGCCCCTTGGAGACATCCTTTTAGGTGAATAAATAACTTATTTGATAGACTTTTAGGCTTAATTGATCATATTGCACTTCCTCCCCTTGGAAATTAACTATTTGCAGAATCTGAGCTTTTGTGCATAAATTTAACTATTTTTAATGCAAAGTTATTCAGTTCTTGAATTTCATGAAAGACCAATCCAAGGAGGAGAAGTGAGATTTAAAGTCTTAGTGTATTTTAGAGTGTTAGGAAATGATTTTTAGTCGAGTTTCTATTTTTAGAGTACACTTTCCTATTTCGATTTCTTGATTTATTTATTTATTCTTTTTAAGCATATGCGGTTTAATTATTTATTTAATGTGAAACTTTAAAAGATAAATGGTAATTACTTAGAGACCAAGTCAAGATGAAGATGAAAGGAAAGAAGATTTACATGGAAATAAGAAGATTTAGGAAAGATTTATTCAAAGGAGAAAAAGATAAATCTGCCTTGTGAATCTGAAAATTCTGCCACGTTTTAGAGATTAAATCATAATTAAAGATTGGCATGGATTCTGGACGAATGGTCTGCACCAATAGAAAGAGCTTTCCAAGACAAGCAGTTTCATATATTGGAACTTCTCAAACGGATAAGTATTGAAAAAGATATGACCAAATCAAATCAGCAGCAAATCTTACCTTTTCTAGAATTTAGGGCTACGAAGTTGAGAGTCTTTGACTTGTCTTCCACTCCAAGCAAATTCGACCTAGGGTCTTCCAACACCTATAAATACACCCCTTAGACCTCATAATTCAGTACCTCTCATTAATCTTTCAATTCTTAACATCCTTAGAGAGAGAGTCATAATAACCTCTCATATTTTACACAATTCATAACATCCTTAGAGAGAGAGTCAACCACTTTAGAGCAAGAAGGGAAGGAGAAGCTAGTGCTGGAGGAATCCTGTTCTTCCATCAACAGTCATCTAATCCTTAGGTTATATATTTCTTTTCTGTAATTAAATATGATGTCTTTCTATCAAGTTTCAGTCTTTAATTTCATTATGAGCTAAATTTCTTTATACTTGAGAATCGCATAAAAGGGATGAACCTTAATTAATTGTTTTCTATGTTTTGAATTTGGGATTGTTTAGATTTAAACTGAATTGAGTTTAATATATTGGATATTACTTTGTTTTCATTACTAATTATTTTAGGAACAACTAAAATTAGCTTTTAGTATTTGGGCTATTCACTTTAGTGGCGAAGTGATCATCCGACAGGGGGGTTTGAATACAGATCTAGGTAATACCCGTGTAATGTCTGTTATTGACCGACAGGATTAACTAGTTACATAGCCAAAGAGGTAAAATCATATCATCCAAAGAGCCATATTCGACCATACAGGTGTTTATGATACTTTAGGATAGCTTCTAGGTCCACCCGAGAGGGGGGTAGGAGATATTAGAGTCCCGACTAATATTATAATGCCAATTCTACCCTTAAACATAACATAGATTATATTGATTAAGTGGATTCCTTTGCGAGGATCAAGTATTTCTCTTATATGAAGTTAGTCGTTATTTGCTTTATTTCTAATCTGTTAAGTTAATTTAGTTTTATTTTAATTGCATCTTTTAATTTCCAAAAACCAACCAAAAATTATTATCTTTTATTTTCTGCTTAGCAATTATCTCTACTATCTGATTAATATTTGGGTTGAACCTAATCCGTCCCTGAGAACGAACTTGATTATCATATATTACTTGGGACAACCGTACACTTGCGGTTAAGTGGTTCCTCTATTTTGCACTCAATTTTATAACACCCCAGGACCCACCAAACACCAACAAAAAATCATTGATTCATTGTGTACTTCTTATTCAAGAATTTATCATCTTTAGGCTTTTACTTGTTTTAACCTAGCTTTAATTAATGTAACTGGTCATCATTGATATCCTTTATTTGGGTCAGTAATTATTTAATTAAGTGAAGCATTGATGTTGTCATTTCCAAGATTTTAAAGTTATAACCTAGGTAGATTACATGCTTGTTCACAATCAAATAAATAATTAAATTTAAGATCATCTTTTATTGGAGACTTTCTTTCTTTGTTCCACATTTTCCTCATTTTTCTTGTGCTATATGATATACCTTATGATAGATCTATATTATAGAAGTAGTTAAAGAAGTTGAGTTCATTAAGAATAATTACTCTGTCTAGCATCTTTTAAAAAACTCAAGTTCCCATTTATGAAGCATACGATCTAAGTAGTGATTACTTAGGTCGTTGGTAGGAAGACCACGATCGCCCATCCTCGACCTCGACCTACCTTTTATGCAAGTAGTTTGTAGATGCGTAATCTCCATCCCCTTCATGTCAGCCTTCAGTTACCAATATGTTGCTCAAATAGTTCTACATGAAGCCAATGTGGCATCTGTTATAACCTATATAACACGGTTCGAGATAAGTGGTATATTATCCCTGTCAGGCGTATCACGCAGAATTGGAAGCAATATTGTTTGGGCTTCAAAAGATGTCAATATGGTGTTTATTGAGATTAATTTGTGAAGATACACACGTTAGTGAAGGGAAATGGAATCTATGAAAGACGTCTTGATACGACCCTTAAGGCATGCAAGGAGTGCTAGTAAAACATTTGAACTTTGGGTTCATTTACATCTATTATGAGTAAAATATGTGTGTCGATTAGATAGGAAAATGGTGTTCGTGTTAAAAATTTCCCAGGTATAAAGCTACACTTATTTAAATATGATACAAACAAAGAGAAGGTATAGTCTTCCATGAAAATTTGATGTTTTGTTATGATGCATTCTTTAAACTTAAATTGAAATAGCTTGATAGTAAAACTTTTTTTTTACAGGGTGAATTAAAATAGATTATTATAATGACACGGTCATGAGGGATTCTCAATGATACACTGTCTGAATATTTGTGTTTAAAATAGTCACACAAGTATTAGTGCAAGAGATTTGACTTCATTGTGATAAGTCTGGGTTTGTTAGTGTCGTATATGATAGATGTTTATATCGTTCTTTTTTGTATAAGTGTGTTGTGTATATCCTTTAGCATGTGGATGATATTAAATTAATAAGTAGCTCTATTAATTAAATCAACAAAGAAAAACATGATTTGCTTTTTGGATTTGACATGAATGATATAGGTAGTGCTAAAAGGATATTGACTTAAAGCAAAACTTACTACTAATATTGTGTATGATGGCTTAGAATTGCAGCGACACTAAGGGTTATATGGAATAGGCAAAACAAATTTATATTTAATCAAACTATTCGATCTCCTCGGATTTATGGGCAAAGAAAGGACACAATGCGATTGGCTATGGATTTTGCATTAGCATGGGAAGGAGCGTGACAGTGTAGTTGTTGTTTCTGTAAAAAGTTATTTAATTCGATGAGTAAAATCATATGGTCACCTAAAGCTTAATGTGGATGGTAGTTGGTGCTTAGTTGAGAGAAAAAATGGGATAGGTAGTCTACTTAGAGATGGGGATGGATCATTTGTAGCTTGGTTTTTCGGGCCTTCTGAGGTAAAATCTCCTCTTAGCTTGGTTTATCACTTCATTATGGACAGAGATGGGCAGTGAAGCGGTGAATTAAGGATTTTCGCAGTGAGACTGACTCGAGGAAACTTCACGCGTTAGTGAAGGGTGGTGATAGCTCAAAGAATTGGACTTACACTATAAGTCTTAGTTGCACTAAGATTCTTATAGAACACCCAAATTTTAAGATGAATTATATGTATCGTGATGAAAATGATTGTGCAGACGTGTTGTCGAGAAAAAAGAGAAGGCATGCAAATCCTAAGTTCATTTTATACTCTACTTGAATGTATTCGTTAGTTTTTTATTAACTAACAGCTTTCAAAGCTTCTCATGTATGAAAAATATATTAGTTCTGACTATTGAAAAAGATAGAAAGACCTCGAAACGATCTTTGGCGTCGATTCGGGCCATGGTTTTGGATAACGGTAAGAGGAAAGAGACCATTTAATGCTAAAACTTTATTAAAGACAATATCTTTGAAAAAATTGCTAATTAGCAAAATGTTAACAGTAATTAATCAATTGTATTCGAGTTTACATTAGGTAAGAACCGTATATCTTAGAAGTCTTAATTATAGTCTGTTATTGCACTTTCTACTACTTAGTAATAATAATAAGGAACTACTCAAACCATATGATGAGTATATTGATATAACCGTTCATTTAAGAAAATTATCTCGTTATATGGGTTATTAAAAGATGATGGAATTTTTATTTTCTGTCCTACTATATTTATAATAGACCGTCTGATATTTATCTTAGCAAGAATTGTGTTACTTGTGTATATCATGAAAAAACAAAATGCATTGATAATAAAAAAAATTATTTTATAAGGAGTTTGGTAGAGAATGGTAAGATTAAAGTTGTTAAGATTTCACTAAGGAGATGGTATCTAATATGGAATTATGTAACTTTTTTTTTGAATACATATGAGAGCCACTTTGGACTCGGAATCATTTTGACTCCAGTAAAATTCGATCCCAGGACTATGTAACTTTCATTAAAAGTAAACATTACTTCTATTTGTTGTTTGTTAAGATGATGACTGTAAAAGTGTAAATGTATTATAGTATGATTTGGCGGTTATTAGGAAATGGTTGTAACGGAAAGATTATTGATTAAAATGCCGAATTGTGATTTTATATGACCAAAACCGTGTTAGGCTAATTTATGTTTAAGTAAACTGTAAATAGAAAAAGCAGAGATCCCAGCACTTACTTAATCAAACCAAACATTGTGGCTAGTTTAGCATTGTGATTATTATTATGTCAAATTGTGATCTTATTGGACTAAGTTGGTCCGATTTTTGGCCCAAGTAAAATGTACATAGAAAAAGGTAAGCCTACACTACATTATTATGACACTTCTGCTTGAGAATTGTCGATCTTTATTCTATTTGTACAAATTAAAATCTTAATTGGCCCATTTTACAAGATTATAACTTGTCTATTTGAGAATTGTTGATTTTTATTTTTTTTGTATGGTTCAGATCGAAAACCTAATTGGTTCATATATAAGACTTTCTTATGTTTGGTTGGATCATTTATCTCATTCTCTCATTTTCATCTAACACATTTTCTCTTAAATTAGTAGGCTTCTATTCCTTCATATATTTGACAAATTCCTTCAAATTAACGTGATCATTACTGGTTATATGTCTGTGTGTACCTTATCCATACTATATCTATAAACTTTATGCTTTATGGGTTTGTGAAATACACTAGTGTACTTAACCAATTGTAACAGTTATTTAAATGGAGAAGGTGATTCAATTCGGTAACAGGTATTTTGATGTAACCCTTTTATATATATATATATATATATATATATATATAATAGATTCGTGATTTTCTTTAACTTAAATTAGGTGTTAATTAGATTTAAAAAAGACCACAATTACTTTTTATTTTCACCCATTTTTACGATCTTATGTAATAAGTCTACATTATAATTATGGATCAGTAAATTATTTATGTTTATCAACACATACCATTTTTATTGACAAACAACTTATTACACCTTATAAAAATTGCACCATTAGTTGTTGTGCTTTGTGATATAGATATGTAGTGTGTTTCAAAATGATTATTTACAGTAAATTAAACATTCCTATAACTAGAGGAATAACATATGAATTTTGTGTAATTATTTTTTCTCTTTTACTTGATACCTTTGGATCTTGAATATTGACACAATACATGGGATTTTGGAACCGTATCTACTCATCTGACTTTATTGGCTATGTAGAAAAACTTGGTTATAATATATATATATATATATTGTTTGATCGTTGACCATAATATTTTAATTAAAAGACACGCAGCACATTGAAAGGTAAACTAACTCTCTCTCTCTCTCTCTCTTAGTTGGACGTTAAAATCTATGTGCATTATTTCATTGTCTTTTGGATGTTTTGTTGTAAAATTTTTGTCTGACTTGGAAAATGGTTGGATTTGAACAGAGTGCTTGGAATTAGTAGACATATATATACCATAAAACAAAATTATTACAGAGTAACTTCAACAAGAATAAAGTAAAACATAAAAACTTTAGAATACCCCTTCATTGAAACAATCTCACCATACAGGAACTAAAACCTCTTGAAAAACCATTGCTACCATCGAGACCCCTTATCACCTTGAATATTCATATTTTTAATTTCATGAGTTTCAAGGGAACATGATAGTAATTCTCCTTCAATACTTTCAAGAAGGATATTTTCATTCTTCCAAACCATCAGAGGACGCGGTTAATTCCAGACACAAGTCCAACTCTAACCTGTTTACTCCAAGATTCCACCTCTCCGTATTTTCGCATTGCCCATATCTCAACAAACTGTTCCGAAGGTCGATTGTACTTTGTGTATGCAAACAAAGCTAGAGTATCATTTAACACTGTAAGGGACTTGCACATTGAAAGGTAAGCTAACTCTTTCTCTCTCTTAGTTCGACGTTAAAATCTATTTGCATTATCTCATTGTCTTTTGGATGTTTTCTTGTAAAAAGATTGTCTGACTTGGAAAATGGTTGGATTTGAACAGGGTGCTTGGAATTAATAGACACAGAGATACCATCAAACAAAATTAGAAACCTCCCAAAGGAAAACATCAAACAAAATCCGAAACCTCCTCCATATCAACTGTGTACGTAACATTCAAGACAAATGGCTGGAGTAGAAGGTCTCGTTGGCCATGATATTTCAGTTAGGATCTCCATGAAATTTTTTTTCATGTTGTTGATTGATTATTTGAACACCAACAAAAAATCATTGATTCATTGTGTACTTCTTATTCAAGAATTTATCATCTTTAGGCTTTTACTTGTTTTAACCTAGCTTTAATTAATGTAACTGGTCATCATTGATATCCTTTATTAGGGTTAGTAATTATTTAATTAAGTGAAGCATTGATGTTGTCATTTCCAATATTTTAAAGTTATAACCTAGGTAGATTACATGCTTGTTCACAATTAAATAAATAATTAAATTTAAGATCATCTTTTATTGGAGACTTTCTTTCTTTGTTCCACATTTTCCTCATTTTTCTTGTGCTATATGATATACCTTATGATAGATCTATATTATAGAAGTAGTTAAAGAAGTTGAGTTCATTAAGAATAATTAATCTGTCTAGCATCTTTTAAAAAACTCAAGTTCCCATTTATGAAGCATATGTTCTAAGTAGTGATTACTTAGGTCGTTGGTAGGAAGACCACGATCGCCCATCTTCGACCTCGATCTACCTTTTATACAAGTAGTTTCTAGATGCGTAATCTCCATCCCCTTCATGTCAGCCTTCAGTTACCAATATGTTGCTCAAATAGTTCTACATGAAGCCAATGTGGCATCTGTTAAAACCTATATAACAGAATTCGAGATAAGTTATATATTATCCCTGTCAGGCGTATCACGCAGAATTGGAAGCAATATTGTTTGGGCTTCACTAGATGTCAAAATGGTGTTTATTGAGATTAATTTGTGAAGATACATACGTTAGGGAAGGGAAATGGAATCTATGAAAGACGTCTTGGTACGACACTTAAGGCGTGCAAGGAGTGCTAGTAAACCATTTGAACTTTGGGTTAATTTACATCTATTATGAGTAAAATATGTGTATCGATTAGATGTGAAAATTGTGTTCGTGATGAAAATTTCCCAGGTATAAATCTACACTTATTTACACATGATACAAACAAAGAGAAGGTATAGTCTTCCATGAAAATTTGATGTTTTGTTATGATGCATTCTTTAAACTTAAATTGAAATAGCTTGATGTTAAAACTGTTTTTCTTTTACATGGTGAATTAAAATAGATGATTATAATGACACGGCCAAGAGGGATTCTCAATGATACACTGTCTGAATATTTGTGTTTAAAATAGTCACACAAGTATTAGTGCAAGAGATTTGACTTCATTGTGATAAGTCTAGGTTTGTTAGTATCGAATATGATAGATGTTTATATTGTACTTTTTTGTATAAGTGTGTTGTGTATATCCTTTAGCATGTTGATGATATTAAATTAATAAGTAGCTCTATTAATTAAATCAACAAAGAAAAACATGATTTGCTTTTTGGATTTGACATGAATGATATAGGTAGTGCTAAAAGGATATTGACTTAAAGCAAAACTTACTACTAATATTGTGTATGATGGCTTGGAATTGCAGCGACACTAAGGGTTATATGGAATAGGCAAAACAAATTTATATTTAATCAAACTATTCGATCTCCTCGGATTTATGGGCTAAGAAAGGACACAATGCGATTGGCTATGGATTTTGCATTAGCATGGGAAAGAGCGTAACATTGTAGTTTTTGTTTCCGTAAAAAGTTATTTAATTCGATGAGTAAAATCATATGGTCGCCTAAAGCTTATTGTGGATGGTAGTTGCGGTTTAGTTGAGAGAAAAAATGGGATAGGTAGTCTACTTAGAGATGGGGATGGATCATTTGTACCTTGGTTTTTCGGGCCTTGTGAGGTAAAATCTCCTCTTAACTAAAAAAGTTTATCGGTGAGACGGACTCGAGGAAACTTCACGCGTTAGTGAAGGGTGGTGCTAGCTCAAAGAATTGGACTTAAACTATAAGTCTTAGTTGCACTAAGATTCTCATTGAACACCCAAATATTAAGATGAATTATATGTATCGTAATGAAAATGATTGTGCAGACGTGTTGTCGAGAAAAAAGAGAAGGCATGCAAATCCTAAGTTCATTTTATACTCTACTTGAATGTATTCGTTAGTTTTTTATTAACTAACAGTTTTCAAAGCTTCTCAGGTTTGGAAAAAATATTAGTTCTGACTATTGAAAAAGATAGAAAGAAAATTTTATGCTAAAACTTTATTAAAGACCATATCTTTGAAAAAATTGCTAATTAGCGAAATGTTAACGGTAATTAATCAATTGTATTCGAGTTTACATTAGGTAAGAACCGTATATCTTAGATGTCTTAATTATAGTCTGTTATTGCACTTTCTACTACTTAGTATTAATAATAAGGAACTACTCAAACCATATGATGAGTATATTGATATAACCGTTCATTTAAGAAAATTATCTCGTTATATGGGTTATTAAAAGAGGATGGACTTTTTCTTTTCCTTCCTACTATATTTATGATAGATAGTCTGATATTTATCTTAGCAAGAATTGTGTTACTTGTGTATATCATGGAAAAACAAAATGCATTGATAATAAAAAAAATTATTTTATAAGGAGTTTGGTAGAGAATGGTAAGATTAAAGTTGTTAAGATTTTACTAAGGAGATGGTATCTAATATGGAATTAAGTAACTTTTTTTTAAATACATATGAGAGCCACTTTGGACTCGGAATCATTTAGACTCCTGTAAAATTCGATCCCAGGACTATGTAACTTTTATTAAAAGTAAACATTACTTCTATTTGTTGTTTGTTAAGATGATGATTGTAAAAGTGTAAATGTATTATAGTATGATTTGGCGGTTATTAGGAGATGGTTGTAACAGAAAGATTATTGATTAAAATGCCGAATTGTGATTTTATTGGACCAAAACCGTGTTAGGCTAATTTATGGTTAAGTAAACTGTAAATAGAAAAAGCAGAGATCCCAGGACTTACTTAATCAAACCAAACATTGTGGCTAGTTTAGCATTGTGATTATTATTATGTCAAATTATGATCTTATTGGACTAAGTTGGCTCTATTTTTGGCCCATGTAAAATGTAAATAGAAAAAGGTAAGCGTACACTATATTATTATGACTCTTCTTCTTTAGAATTGTCGATCTTTATTCTATTTGTACTAATTAAAATCTTAATTGGCCCATTTTACATGATTATAACGTGTATTTTTTAGAATTGTTGATTTTTATTTATTTTGTATGGTTTAGATCGAAAACCTAATTGGTTCATATATAAGACTTTCTTATGTTTGGTTGGATCATTTATCTCATTCTCTCATTTTTATCTGACACACTTCCTCTTAAATTAGTAGGCTTCTATTCCTTCATATATTTGACAAATTCCTTCTAATTAACGTGATCACCACTGGTTATATGTTTGTGTGTACCTTATTCATACCAGATCTATAAACTTTATGCTTTATGGGTTTGTGAAATACACCAGTATACTTAACCAATTGTAACAGTTATTTAAATGGAGAAGGTGATTCAATTCGGTAACAGGTATTTTGATGTAACCTTTATATATATATATATATATATATATATATATATATATATATATATAATAGATTCGTGATTTTCTTTCACTTAAATTAGGTGTTAATTATATTTAAAAAAGACCACAATAAATTATTTATCTTTATCAACACATACCATTTTTATTGATAAACAACTTATTACACCTTATAAAAATTGCACCATTAGTTGTTGTGATTTGTGATATAGACATGCAGTGTGTTTCAAAATGATTATTTACAGTAAATTAAACATTCCTATAACTAGAGGAATTTTTTTTTTGTCAGACGAATACACATACAAACATGTCTACTTCTAACTATTACATAATTTAATAAGAAAATTGTTCGAGTTATTCAAAGAGAAATCAACCCATCCAGAAAACTCGATATTTCTTCGCGTACATTTAGCCAAAGCATCCGACGTTGAATTAAACTTTCTACTAAGGTAGGCAATTTTCCATAATTTGGAAAGACCTAACCATTTTCTGATCTCAGCCAGAATTGGTTTAAGACTCCAATGAAGTCCGGTCGTGCCTTCAATTCCTTGAACAAGTTCAAGGTTGTCCGTGTAAAAAGACACGAATTTATCCAATAAATCAACGCTTGACATCATGGCCGTTGCAACAGCCCAAGCTTCTCCTTCAATCACAGAATTAATTTCACATTTTTCATCGATTTTTCGAACAATAATACCATCTTTATTAACTCCAACGCCCGCAATTGCCGCTTGTTCTTTATTTGAAACGAAAGAAGGATCACAATAACATATGAAGTTTATGCAATTATTTTTTCTCTTTTACTTGATACCTTTGGATCTTGAATATTGACACAATACATGGGTTTTTGGAACAGTATCTACTCATCTGACTTTATTGGCGATGTAGAAAAACTTGGTTATAATATATATATATATATATATATATATATATATATATATATATATATATATATATATATATATATATATATATTGTTTGATCGTTGACCATAATATTTCAATTAAAAGACATGCAGCACATTGAAAGGTAAACTAACTCTCTCTCTCTCTCTGTCTCTCTCTCTCTCTTAGTTGGACGTTAAAATCTATGTGCATTATTTCATTGTCTCTTGGATGTTTTCTTGTAAAATTTTTGTCTGACTTGGAAAATGGTTGGATTTGAACAGGGTGCTTGGAATTAGTAGACATATATACCATAAAACAAAATTATTACAGAGTAACTTCAACAAGAATAAAGTAAAACATAAAAACTTTAGAATACCCCTTCATTTAAACAATCTCACCATACAGGAACTAAACCCTCTTGAAAAACCATTGCTACCATCGACCCCTTATCACCTTGAATATTCATATTTTTAATTTCATGAGTTTCAAGGGAACATGATAGTAATTCTCCTTCAATACTTTCAAGAAGGATATTTTCATTCTTCCAAACCATCAGAGGACGCGGTTAATTCCAGACACAAGTCCAACTCTAACCTGTTTACTCCAAGATTCCACCTCTCCGTATTTTCGCATTGCCCATATCTCAACAAACTGTTCCGAAGGTCGATTGTACTTTGTGTATGCAAACAAAGCTAGAGTATCATTTAACACTGTAAGGGACTTGCACATTGAAAGGTAAGCTAACTCTTTCTCTCTCTTAGTTCGACGTTAAAATCTATTTGCATTATCTCATTGTCTTTTGGATGTTTTCTTGTAAAAAGATTGTCTGACTTGGAAAATGGTTGGATTTGAACAGGGTGCTTGGAATTAATAGACACAGAGATACCATCAAACAAAATTAGAAACCTCCCAAAGGAAAACATCAAACAAAATCCGAAACCTCCTCCATATCAACTGTGTACGTAACATTCAAGACAAATGGCTGGAGTAGAAGGTCTCGTTGGCCATGATATTTCAGTTAGGATCTCCATGAAAAAATGTTTTCATGTTGTTGATTGATTATTTGAACACCAACAAAAAATCATTGATTCATTGTGTACTTCTTATTCAAGAATTTATCATATTTAGGCTTTTACTTGTTTTAACCTAGCTTTAATTAATGTAACTGGTCATCATTGATATCCTTTATTTGGGTCAGTTATTTAATTAAGTGAAGCATTGATGTTGTCATTTCCGATATTTTAAAGTTATAACCTGGGTAGATTACATGCTTGTTCACAATCAAATAAATAATTAAATTTAAGATCATCTTTTATTGGAGACTTTCTTTCTTTGTTCCACATTTTCCTTATTTTTCTTGTGCTATATGATATACCTTATGATAGATCTATATTATAGAAATAGCTAAAGAAGTTGAGTTCATTAAGAATAATTAATCTGTCTAGCATCTTTTAAAAAACTCAAGTTCCCATTTATGAAGCATATGTTCTAAGTAGTGATTACTTAGGTCGTTGGTAGGAAGACCACGATCGCCTATCCTCGACCTCGACCTACCTTTTATACAAGTAGTTTCTAGATGCGTAATCTCCATCCCCTTCATGTCAGCCTTCAGTTACCAATATGTTGCTCAAATAGTTCTACATGAAGCCAATGTGGCATCTGTTAAAACCTATATAACACAATTCGAGATAAGTTGTATATTATCCCTGTCAGGCGTATCACGCAGAATTGGAAGCAATATTGTTTGGGCTTCACTAGATGTCAAAATGGTGTTTATTGAGATTAATTTGTGAAGATACATACGTTAGGGAAGGGAAATGGAATCTATGAAAGACGTCTTGATACGACACTTAAGGCGTGCAAGGAGTGCTAGTAAACCATTTGAACTTTGGGTTAATTTACATCTATTATGAGTAAAATATGTGTGTCGATTAGATCTGAAAATGGTGTTCGTGATGAAAATTTCCCAGGTATAAATCTACACTTATTTACACATGATACAAACAAACAGAAGGTATAGTCTTCCATGAAAATTTGATGTTTTGTTATGATGCATTCTTTAAACTTAAATTGAAATAGCTTGATGTTAAAACTGTTTTTCTTTTACATGGTGAATTAAAATAGATTATTATAATGACACGGCCATGAGGGATTCTCAATGATACACTGTCTGAATATTTGTGTTTAAAATAGTCACACAAGTATTAGCGCAAGAGATTTGACTTCATTGTGATATGTCTAGGTTTGTTAGTATCGAATATGATAGATGTTTATATTGTACTTTTTTGTATAAGTGTTTTGTTTATATCCTTTAGCATGTTGATGATATTAAATTAATAAGTAGGTTTATTAATTAAATCAACAAAGAAAAACGTGATTTGCCTTTAGGATTTGACATGAATGATATAGGTAGTGCTAAAAGGATATTGACTTGAAGCAAAACTTACTACTAATATGGTGTACGATGGCTTGGAATTGCAGCGACACTAAGGGTTATATGGAATAGGCAAAACAAATTTATTTTTAATCAAACTATTCGATCTCCTCAAATTTATTGTCTAAGAAAGGACACAAGGTGATTGGCTATGGATTTTGCATTAGCATGGGGAAGGAGCGTGACAGTGCAGTTGTTGTTTCCGTAAAAAGTTATTTAATTCGATGAGTAAAATCATATGGTCGCCTATAGCTTAATGTGGATGGTAGTTGCGGCTTAGTTGAGAGAAAAAATGGGATAGGTAGTCTACTTAGAGATGGGGATGGATCATTTGTAGCTTGGTTTTTCGGGCCTTGTGAGGTAAAATCTCCTTTTAACTAAAAAAGCTTATCACTTCATTATGGACAGAGATGGGCGGTAAAGCGGTGAATTAAGGATTTTCGCAGTGAGACTGACTCGAGGAAACTTCACGCGTTAGTGAAGGGTGGTGCTAGCTCAAAAAATTGGACTTACACTATAAGGCTTAGTTGCACTAAGATTCTCATAGAACACCCAAATTTTAAGATGACTTATATGTATCAGAGGCAAATGATTGTGCAGACGTGTTGTCGAGAAAAAAGAGAAGGCATGCAAATCCTAAGTTCATTTTATACTCTACTTGAATGTATTCGTTAGTTTTTTAATTAACTAACAGCTTTCAAAGCTTCTCATGTATGAAAAAAAATATTTGTTCTGACTATTGAAAAAGATAGAAAGAAAATTTTATGCTAAAACTTTATTAAAAACCATATCTTTGAAAAAATTGCTAATTAACGAAATGTTAACGGTAATTAATCAATTGTATTCGATTTTACATTAGGTAAGAACCGTATATCTTAGACGTCTTAATCATAGTCTGTTATTGCACTTTCTACTACTTAGTAATAATAATAAGGAACTACTCAAACCACATGATGAGTATATTGATATAACCGTTCATTTAAGAAAATTATCTCGTTATATGGGTTATTAAAAGAGGATGGACTTTTTCTTTTCCTTCCTACTATATTTATGATAGACAGTCTGATATTTATCTTAGCAAGAATTGTGTTACTTGTGTATATCATGAAAAAACAAAATGCATTGATAATAAAAACAAATATTTTATAAGTTGTTTGGTAGAGAATGGTAAGATTAAAGTTGTTAAGATTTTACTAAGGAGATGGTATCTAATATGGAATTATGTAACTTTTTTTTTAATACATATGAGAGCCACTTTGGACTCGGAATTTGGACTCGGAATCATTTTGACTCCAGTAAAATTCGATCCCTGGACTAAGTAACTTTCATTAAAAGTAAATATTACTTCTATTTGTTGTTTGTTAAGATGATGATTGTAAAAGTGTAAATGTATTATAGTATGATTTTGCGGTTATTAGGAGATGGTTGTAACGGAAAGATTATTGATTAAAATGCCTAATTGTGATTTTATTGGGCCAAAACCGTGTTAGGCTAATATATGGTTACGTAAACTGTAAATAGAAAAAGCAGAGATCCCAGGACTTACTTAATCAAACCAAACATTGTGGCTAGTTTAGCATTTTGATTATTATTATGTCAAATTGTGATCTTATTGGACTAAGTTGGCCTAATTTTTGGCCCAAGTAAAATGTAAATAGAAAAAAGGAAGCCTACACTATATTATTATGACACTTCTGCTTGAGAATTGTGATCTTTATTCCATTTGTACAAATTAAAATCTTAATTGACCCATTTTACAAGATTATAAACGTGTCTATTTGAGAATTGTTGATTTTTATTAATTTTTTACGGTTCATATCTCTTTCTTATGTTTAGTTGGATCATTTATCTCATTCTCTCATTTTTATCTGACACACTTTCTCTTAAATTAGTAGCCTTCTATTCCTTCATATATTTGACAAATTCCTTCTAATTAACGTGATCACCACTGTTATATGTCTGTGTGTACCTTATTCATACTAGATCTATAAAATTTATGCTTTATGGGTTTGTGAAATACATAGTGTACTTAACCAATTGTAACAATTATTTAAATGGAGAAGGTGATTCAATTCGGTAACAGGTATTTCGATGCAACCCTTATATATATATATAATAGATTTGTTATTTTCATTCACTTAAATTAGGTGTTAATTAGAATTAAAAAAGACCACAATTACTTTATATTTTCACAGATTTTTACGATCTTATGTAATAATTCTACATTATAATTATGGATCAGTAAATTATTTATCTTTATCAACACATACCATTTTTTATGACAAGCAACATATTACACCTTATAAAAATTGCACCATTAGTTGTTGTGATTTATGATATAGACATGTAGTGTGTTTCAAAATGATTATTTACAGTAAATTAAAAATTCCTATAACTAGAGGAATAACATATAAATTTTATGCAATTATTTTTTCCCTTTTACTTGTTAACTTTGGATCTTGAATATTGACACAATACATGGGTTTTTGGAACAGTATCTACTCATCTGACTTTATTTGCGATGTAGAAAAACTTGGTTATATATATATATATATATATATATATATATATTTCTTTTGTTTGATCGTTGACCATAATATTTCAATTAAAAGACACGCAGCACGTTGAAAGGTAAGCTAACTCTCTCTCTCTCTCTCTCTCTCTCTCTCTCTCTCTCTCTCTCTCTCTCTTAGTTCAGGTAAGCTAACTCTCTCTCTCTCTCTTTCTCTCTTAGTTTGACTTTAAAATCTATGTGCATTATCTCATTGTCTTTTGAATGTTTTCTTGTAAAAATTTTGTCTGACTTGGAAAATGGTTGGATTTGAACAGGGTGCTTGGAATTAGTAGACATAGATATACCATAAAACAAAATTATTTCAGAGTAACTTCAACAAGAATAAAGTAAAACATAAAAACTTTAGAATACCCCTTCATTGAAACAATCTCACCATACAGGAACTAAACTCTCTTGAAAATCCATTGCTACCATCGACCCCTTATCACCTTGAATATTCATATTTTTAATTTCATGAGTTTCAAGGGAACATAAGAGTAATTCTCCTTCAATACTTTCGAGAAGGATATTTTCGTTCTTCCAAACCATCAGAGGACGCGGTTAATTCCAGATATAAGTCCAACTCTAACCTGTTTACTCCAAGATTCCACCTCTCTGTATTTTCGCATTGCCCATATCTCAACGAACTGTTACGAAGGTCGATTGTACTTTGTGTATGCAAACAAAGCTAGAGTATCATTTAACACTGTACGGGACTTGCACATTGAAAGGTAAGATAACTCTCTCTCTCTCTCTTAGTTCGACGCTAAAATCTATTTGCATTATCTCATTGTCTTTTGGATATTTTCTTGTAAAAAAATTGTCTGACTTGGATAATTGTTGGATTTGAACAGGGTGCTTGGAATTAGTAGACACAGAGATACCATCAAACAAAATTAGAAACTTCCCAAAAGAAAAACATCAAACAAAATCCGTAACCTCCTCCATATCAACTGTGTACGGAACATTCAAGGTAAATGACTGGAGTAGAAGGTCTCGTTGGCCATGATATTTCAGTTAGGATCTCCATGAAAAAATGTTTTCATGTTGTCGATTGATTATTTGAACAAAAAATCATTGATTCATTGTGTACTTCTCATTCAAGAATTTATCATCTTTAGGCTTTTACTTGTTTTAACCTAGCTTAATTAATGTAACTGGTCATCATTGATATCTTTTATTTGGGTCAGTAATTATTTAATTAAGTGAAGCATCGATGTTGTCATTTCCAAGATTTTAAAGTTATAACCTGGGTATATTACATGCTTGTTCACAATCAAATAAATAATTAAATTTAAGATCATCTTTTATTAAAGACTTTCTTTCTTTGTTCCACATTTTCCTCATTTTTCTTATGCTATATGATATACCTTATGATAGATCTATATTATAGAAGTAGTTAAAGAAGTTGAGTTCATTAAGAATAATTAATCTGTCTAGCATATTTTAAAAAACTCAAGTTCCCATTCATGAAGCATACGTTCTAAGTAGTGATTACTTAGGTCGTTGGTAGGAAGACCACGATCGCCCATCCTCGACCTCGACCTACCTTTTATACAAGTAGTTTCTAGATGCGTAATCTCCATCCCCTTCATGTCAGCCTTCAGTTACCAATATGTTGCTCAAATAGTTCTACATGAATCCAATGTAGCATCTGATATAACCTATGTAACACGATTCGAGATAAGTGGTATATTATCCCTGTCACGCGTATCACGGAGAATTGGAAGCAATATTGTTTGGGCTTCAAAAGATGTCAATATGGTGTTTATTGAGATTAATTTGTGAAGATACACACGTTAGTGAAGGGAAATGGAATCTATGAAAGACGTCTTGTTACGACACTTAAGGCATGCAAGGACTGCTAGTAAACCATTTGAACTTTGGGTTAATTTACATCTATTATGAGTAAAATATGTGTGTCGATTAGATGGGAAAATGGTGTTCGCTATAAAAATTTCCCAAGTATAAAGCTAGACTTATTTACATATGATACAAACAAAGAGAAGGTATAGCCTTCCATGAAAATTTGATGTTTTGTTATGAGGCATTCTTTAAACTTAAATTGAAATAGCTTGATGTTAAAACAGTTTTTCTTTTACAAGGTGAATTAAAATAGATTATTATATGACACGGCCATGAGGGATTCTCAATGATACACTGTCTGAACATTTGTGTTTAAAATAGTCACACAAGTATTAGTGCATGAGATTCGACTTCATTGTGATAAGTCTGGGTTTGTTAGTATCGAATATGATAGATGTTTATATTGTACTTTTTTTGTATAAGTGTGTTGTGTATATCCTTTAGCATGTTGATGATATTAAATTAATAAGTAGCTCTATTAATTAAATCAACAAAGAAAAACATGATTTGATTTTTGGATTTGACATGAATGATATAGGTAGTGCTAAAAGGATATTGACTTGAAGCAAAACTTACTACTAATATTGTGTACGATGGCTTGGAATTGCAGCGACACTAAGGGTTATATATATGGAATAGGCAAAACAAATTTACTTTTAATCAAACTATTCGATCTCCTCGGATTTATGGGCTAAGAAAGGACACAATGCGATTGGCTATGGATTTTGCATTAGCATGGGGAAGGAGCGTGACAATGCAGTTGTTGTTTCCGTAAAAAGTTATTTAATTCGATGAGTAAAATCATATGGTCGCCTAAAGCTTAATGTGGATGGTAGTTGCGGCTTAGTTGAGAGAAAAAATTGGATAGGTAGTCTACTTAGAGATGGGGATGGATCATTTGTAGCTTGTTTTTTCGGGCCATGTGAGGTAAAATCTCCTCTTAACTTAAAAAGTTTATCACTTCATTATGGACAGAGATGGGAGGTGAAGCGGTGAATTAAGGATTTTCGCAGTGAGACTGACTCGAGGAAACTTCACGCGTTAGTGAAGGGCGGTGCTAGCTCAAAGAATTGGACTTACACTATAAGGCTTAGTTGCACTAAGATTCTCACAGAACACCCAAATTTTAAGATGAATTATATGTATCGTGAGGCAAATTATTGTGCAGACGTGTTGTCGAGAAAAAAGAGAAGGCATGCAAATCCTAAGTTCATTTTCTACTCTACTTGAATGTATTCGTTAGTTTTTTATTAACTAACAGCTTTCAAAGCTTCTCAAGTATGAAAAAAATATTAGTTCTGACTATTGAAAAAGATAGAAAGAAAATTTTATGCTAAAACTTTATTAAAGACCATATCTTTGAAAAAATTGCTAATTAGCGAAATGTTAACGGTAATTAATCAATTGTATTTTATTTTACATTAGGTAAGAACCGTATATCTTAGAAGTCTTAATTATAGTCTGTTATTGCACTTTCTACTACTTAGTAATAATAATAAGGAACTACTCAAATCATATGATGAGTATATTGATATAACCGTTCATTTAAGAAAATTATCTCGTTATATGGGTAATTAAAAGAGGATGGACTTTTTCTTTTCCTTCCTACTATATTTATGATAGACAGTCTGATATTTATCTTAGCAAGAATTGTGTTAGTTGTGTATATCAAGAAAAAACAAAATGCATTGATAATAAAACAAAAATTATTTTATAAGTTGTTCGGTAGAGAATGGTAAGATTAAAGTTGTTAAGATTTTACTAAGGAGATGGTATTTAATATGGAATTATGTAACTTTTTTTTTAATACATATAAGAGCCACTTTGGACTCGGAATCATTTTGACTCCAGTAAAATTCGATCCCAGGACTATGTAACTTTCATTAAAAGTAAACATTACTTCTATTTGTTGTTTGTTAAGATGATGATTGTAAAAGTGTAAATGTATTATAGTATGATTTGGCGGTTATTAGGAGATGGTTGTAACGGAAAGATTATTGATTAAAATGCCAAATTGTGATTTTATTGGACCAAAACCGTGTTAGGCTAATTATGGTTAAGTAAACTGTAAATAGAAAAAAGATTATTGATTAAAATGCCGAATTGTGATTTTAATGGACCAAAACCGTGTTAGGCTAATTTATGGTTAAGTAAACTGTAAATAATAAAAGCAGAGATCCCAGGACTTACTTAATCAAACCAAACATTGTGGCTTGTTTAGGATTGTGATTATTATTATGTCAAATTGTGATCTTATTGGACTAAGTTGGCCCAAGTAAAATGTAAATAGAAAAAGGGTGTTATAAACTAGGGTAATATAAGCTAAACTAGATGGAGAATTATAGAGAGAGAAATATCATTATAAACTAAAGAAGAAGATAAAGATGGAGATAATTTGTTTCATGTATTCACAAGATCACAAGTCTCATTACAAAAGACAAAGCCTTATATTTATAGGATAACAAATGACTATCACTTGCCACATATGTAAGAAATAAATAGTAAGACCTTTGGCCTTTGGACATCCACTTTAATAACTTATTCATAACACTCCCCCTTGGATGTCCATCCATTATGAAATATGCCTCGTTAAAACCTTGCCAAGAAAACCCTGTGGGATAAAAACTTGGTCGAAGGGAAAAGAGCACATATAGATAGAACTAATCATCTTGAAACGCTGCCTCGTTAAAACCTTGCCAAGAAAACCCTGTGGGACAAAACTTGGACGAAGGAAAAAGAGTACAGTCTTGTTTATGCTCCCCCTGATGTTGGCAAGAGGTCTCTGAGTTGCCGTATATCAATATTGTGGACCTACTTCTTGAATATTGTGGTTGACAATGATTTCATCAGGAAAATCTACAAAATTATTGCGTGATTGTATCTGTCGAGTGTCAATATCCACATTCTTATGTAGGTCGTTTGTGTAAAAGACTTTGGTGAAATATGTTTTGTTTTGTCTCCTTGATGTAGCCATTCTAATTATGTGTAATACAAGCAATAATATCCTCATACAATACCATCAATATATTTATGTTGAAGATATACCACAATTCTTTTAAGTATGTTGAATAATCCACTTAAATAAATATTGGTTACCTCTCCCCCTTGGATATTCAGTGAAAGATATGCCTCATTAAAATCTTATCAAGAAAATCCATTGGGAAAAACTTGATGAAGGAAAAAGAGTACATTAATCCGTAAGGGCTATGACACGTATTCAGTCTGTCTTGTTAAAACCTTACCAGGAAAACCCAATGGGAAAAACCGTGGTGAAGGAAAAAACATGCAGAATTCAATATTCTCCTCCTCATTACGACATTACATATTTTTAAATGTATTTGTACCTTGATGTCGTCGTTAATGAATCTTTAATTAGTAAATCTTCTGGATTTTTACTTGAGGGTATTTAGTGATAGTAATATCATTTTCTTGATCAATAAAAGAGTTTATACTTCCTATGACAAAGAATATTTGCATGCCTCGTTAAAACCTTACTAGGAAAAACCCAGTGGGAAAAAACCTTAGTGAAGGAAAAAGAGTACAATACGCAAATATCACATCATTCTCATTATGACAATAATTACCGAGTATCCTTTTATAATTCATACACTTTTCTCTTGTGCTTTAAATAAATTACGTTCTTCAAGAATTTTTATACTCTAGGAAATTTTATATCTCAGGAACTTCTCAATCTTCGATAATTTCATATTTAAACGCTCTAAGTACTTCAAGTACCTACCTTGCCTCAGGCACTTGTTGTGCTTTCAAACACCTTTCTTGTTTGGGCACATGTTATGCTTCTAGCACCTATTTTGTTTATTAAAAACTTTAATATCCATCTAATAATCACTACACTGTATCGATAACATAAGAATGAGGACGTCTCCCCATAGTTAATTCTAGGTTTCTGCAGGAACCTTCGTGATTCAAGTAGTGTTTTAGATTTCAAAATTCACTATTACACTTTCTATTGTAGTCGACATATTTCACCACTTTTTGGTTTAGGATCCTTATTATTTATTTCAAGAGCTATATTAAATGAAAATATATTAATCCCATAAACTATTCTAACAATTTTAAATATTTTCAGTAGACTAATAATAACTTTTCTCTTATTTAGGTACCTAGGTCCTTTCATGACCATTACTTTCTGTAAGAGAAATTCATGTGCCAACATTAGTTGGCTTAATAATTCCTGTCGTATCATGTGGAGTGCACATTCCACAATATTTACCATTTAATCATTTACTCATGAGATTTTCTTCTTTGGGGCATGGTATACTTTAAAACGGCAGGCTTACCACACTTCATGTGTTGGTTATATGTATTACAAATCTACCAAACTTCACGTGTTGGTTAGATACATTACATGTTCACCACGCTTCATGCGTTGGTTTGATACATTCGCTGGAATATTTTTTATGTGTCTATATGAGACAATAACCTATGTTGGAGCGTTTGACAACATATTATGGGATCTTGAAATATTCTACATACTTGCGAATGTAGTAGTTATATTATTTGCAATACTCTGCAAATGGATACTCCTTTAAACTTCAAGTTCCTATTCTGTAGTTTGTGTATAGAAATGATAAAATAAATTTTATTCCACGATACGTCACACAACTTCAGGTTGCCTTGTCTATACGTCACGCAACTTCAAGTTTCCTTGTCTCTCCCCCATAATAAGGGGTAGTCACTTGGTAAACTGAATCTTCTGGTTCGTTTAAGTAGTAACCAAATGAGTAATTTATTAGTCAAGACATCATTACTATCACTACGTGACCAAATCAGTCATTTAAAAATACAAAGTTCTTTGGATTATGACATCTTTTCTTTTGCACAATGAGTGTTTCAACTGCTCGAATCTGTATATTATATAACCCCAAAGAAATAGCATATTTTATTTTCCTACGCACTTCTGATGAGACTTTTAGTAAATAATGCAAAAGATATACATTGTTACGGACACTTGTGGCTTATACAAATACTAATATTGGATATTATCCTTTAAATTTAGTAAATTTCTTCGGGATTTACTTTCAACATAATTTACCAATTTTGTACCACAAGGTAACATAACTTTTGGGCATCCAAAGACTTTTAATTAGATCAACTACATGTGATAGTATTCCACGAGTACACGAACACTATATAATTCAACTTTATCGATAATATTCATGCTTATCATTTCGTGATGGCTTATTTACCGTGACCTTTTACTTTCAAGATATTCCTTATTATTCCACTTCTGGTGGTAATGATTATTTTTCTTACCTTAACCTCGTCTGGAGTTTGGGTCACCAAGATGTCAATTTCAGACACATTGAAAGACATCGCATTTTCTTCCAGAAACGCACTTCTATTCACTTTAAGGAATGGTTTTTAGCTACGAAAAACAGTATTTAAGTCATTCCAGGTCAGTTTTTGTAGAAGTTGGAAATAATGAATTTGCTTAAGAGAATTTGATTCTATATCTTCAGGGGAATAATTTCCAATCAGGGAATACAACATTAATTCACTTGTTTTGTCATCTACACATCTATTTATTTAGATAATTAAAATAGGTACATTCACTTTAAAGAGTGTATCTCCATTCACTTCGAGGAATGAAACGTTATAGTTTACAAGAATATAGAATGTTAAACCCTAATATTGGGATAAAACTCTACTTACGATATTACTACTTCAGGAGTACTTTCATGACATGAAATCTGTAAGAGGTCTTAACATATCTTTTTTTCAAAATACTTTTAACTACAATAATATCTATTTCAATAGAATAATTATGTAACCTTGAAGTTTGGAAGTATAGCAAAGATATTCCATTTTTCCTTTGTATTCTCATGATTCAATTAGCCTCCTCTTTTTTTCTCTTAGCTTTGCTTCTAATTTTTTTCACGGTAAATATTGTTCATCGCCTTATTAGTAAAAACAATCATATATGTCTACATAAAAATCGTATATACTTTACAAAACATACCAACAAAGCAAACTCTGAAACACTATCATGATTTTCAACTCGGATGGAGTTATGATCCCCACCACGCTGATTCCAATACACATTAGAAGACCTAGCACTTTCTTCAGGAAATACAGTTTTATTCACTATAATGAATAATTTTTAGCCAAAGAATACAATATTAATCATATTTAACCCTACCAGTTTGTTTACATATCCATTTTCAAAGAGATTGGATAATTTAACAATCGTTACAAGGAATGAAATTCCATCCACTACATGATATAGTTTTGAGCCAGAGAATGTGATTTTATTCTATCAAATTTTGTCACCACAATGTTTATTTTGATACGCATTTGAAAGTTATTGCATTCGTTTAGGGAATGTAATTTTAACCACTTCAGGGAATAGTATTATGTAATGGAACACGAATTATGATTATATCAATAATTCATTACTTTGCTTGCTTACGAGACAAACAATCTCATAGTACTTTGTAAAACCTTTATTCACGTTATAGCTACTTCAGGAGTATATGCGTGATTTGATACAATGAGACGTATATTTGTTCTACCCGGTAATATTACATTTTCCCATTTGAAATTCTCACTTAATTTAATAGTACCTAAAACTGTACTAACATTTCTTTTTGTCCAATTGACTAACAAATTACTAGATTGTCCAAATGGTAAGACTATAAACATATACAAGGGAGGGTGTAGGTTCAAACCCCTTATCATGCAAACTTTGCACTTCATAAAAATTCAACTTATCTCCCCCTAATTTTATGTCATTTTCATGAATAAAATCATTTTGTTAATGAACTTCCGGTTCATAATATTGCTTCAGGAATTATATATGAACAAATCTCTAGTTCATAAAAGTATCTTTATTAATGTGTAATCAACGAAATCCGGTTCATAAAACATAGAATAATTTCATCGTCAAGTCTTTTAAAAGATAGTCTATATTCCTTTTATTTGGAAAAGAAAAAAAAACCATTCTTAAATATTCATGAAACCCATATGAGTTATTCATCATAATTATTATTTGCTTCAGACCTACTTTTTTTTTTTTAATTCTCGATCCATTAAATAGAATTCTGGTCTATTGAGATTTGTTATAACTTTCATGTAAAATACTCAATTTATGCTTCCGGCATAAATATTTTCATTTAAGATTTGGACCTAAATAGTAATATTATGCTTCGGGCATTTTTTTTCTTTAGTCATCGGGTCTATAACAATTAAGGCTTCAGGCCAATAGGATTAATTTTATACTTATAGGATATGAGATTTTGTTTTTAGGCTTCGAGCTTATAAAATTTGTTTTATGCTTCTAGCATATAAAGTTTATTGTAACCTTTTCTTGAAAGAGATAATTTCGTTCGTACATACAATTTCATTGCACCCTTCATGGATGTCTAGTTTATTTCTCGATTTAATTCTTTCATGATTTTTTAATATTAAGGAAATTCATGAAAAATAGTCATTTAAATTTAAATTAGCAATTACACTTTATTCCTTAATTCTTTTGTGTAATTCTTTTTTTTTCTAACAAAAATTGATATAGGCTTCTAGCCTTTAAAGTTTATCTAGGTTTCAAACCTTTAGATAATTTGCTTATATGCTTAAGCATATAAATTTATTTTTAGACTTCGAGCCTATGAGTTGATTTATCCAAATCAAAAATTTTATGTCGGACAACATCATAGTCTTACAATTTATCTTGTTTTCATAGTAGAGCCGTATACAAAAAAAAACAATAATAATCTTTATTGTTACACTTTGGATAAGGCATATGACTAGCCACTATTAAAATTCAGTATTTCATTGAAAAGCACACCTATGTTACTCTATATGATATAATTTCCGGTCTTTAAGTTTTCGATTTTATGCTTCGGGCATATATTTTATTTCCTAGGCTTCGGGCCTATAACATAAAATTTAGGCTTCAGGCCTATACGATTATTTTTCCATGCTTATACGGTTATTTTTCCATGCTAAGGACATTGTAGGCTTCAAGCCTAGAAAAATATCTCGTTTCATTTTTAAGCCATTCAAAATTATATTTACATATAGGCTTCTGGCCTCAATTTTTTTTCTAAAGTGATAACCGATTTATCTACTTGAATAGTATTAGAGTATTGTATAGGATGCAATGGAAGTCCATCGAATATTTATCGGTTGCCCTCTCTTATTTTCTATGTGAAAAGAAATATATATAAATTAGAACAATATAAATCATACCTGGAAATATTCTTCCTTGATTCGATCGGCAGAGACTCGTGCTGATAACGTGTTATAAACTAGAGTAATATAAGCTAAACTAGATGGAGAATTATAGAGAGAGAAATATCATTATAAACTAAAGAAGAAGATAAAGATGGAGATAATTTGTTTCATGTATTCACAAGATCACTAGTCTCATTACAAAAGACAAAGCCTTATATTTATAGGATAACAAATGACTATTCACTTGCCACATATGTAAGAAATAAATAGTAAGACCTTTGGCCTTTGGACATCCACTTTAATAACTTATTCATAACAAAGGGAAGCCTACACTATAATATTATGACACTTCTGCTTGAGAATTGTCGATCTTTATTCTATTTGTACAAATTAAAATATTAATTGGCCCATTTTACAAGATTATAACGTGTCTATTTGAGATTTGTTGATTTTTATTTATTTTGTACGGTTCAGATCGAAAATCTAATTGGTTCATATATAAGACTTTCTTATGTTTGGTTGGATCATTTATATCATTCTCTCATTTTTATCTGACACACTTTCTCATAAATTACTAGGCTTCTATTCCTTCATCTATTTGACAAATTTCTTCTAATACCACTGGTTATATGTCTTTGTGTACCTTATTCATACTAGATCTATAAACTTTATGCTTTATGGGTTTGTGAAATACACCAGTGTACTTAACCAATAGTAACCGTTATTTAAATGGAGAAGGTGATTCAATTCGGTAACAGGTATTTCGATGTAACCCTTATATATATATAATAAATTCGTGATTTTCTTTCACTTAACTTAGGTGTTAATTAGTTTTAAAAAAGACCACAATTACTTTTCATTTTCACCTATTTTTACGATCTTATGTAATAAGTCTACATTATAATTATGGATCAGTAAATTATTTATCTTTATCAACACATACCATTTTTATTGACAAACAACTTATTACACCTTATAAAAATTGCACCATTAGTTGTTGTGATTTGTGATATAGACATGTAGTGTGTTTCAAAATGATTATTTACAGTAAATTAAAAAATCCTCTAACTAGAGGAATACAATATAAATTTTATGCAATTATTTTTTCCCTTTTACTTGTTACATTTGAATCTTGAATATTGACACAATACATGGGTTTTTGGGACAGTATCTACCCATCTGACTTTATTGGGATATATATATATATATATATATATATATATATATATATATATATATATATATATATTTCTTTTGTTTGATCGTTGACCATAATATATCAATTAAAAGACACATTGAAAGGTAAGCTAACTCTCTCTCTCTCTCTCTCTCTCTCATTGTAAAAATTTGTCTGACTTGGAAAATGGTTGGATTTGAACGGAGTGCTTGGAATTAATAGACATAGATATACCATAAAACAAAATTATTTCAGAGTAACTTCAACAAGAATAAAGAAGTACAACATAAAATTTTTAGAATACCCCTTCATTGAGACAATCTCACCATACATGAACTAATCTCTCTAGAAAAACCATTGCTACCATCGAACCTTTATCACCTTGAATATTCCTATTTTTAATTTCATGAGTTTCAAGGGAACATAAGAGTAATTCTCCTTCAATACTTTCGAGAAGGATATTTTCGTTCTTCCAAACCATCAGAGGACGCGGTTAATTCCAGATACAAGTCCAACTCTAACCTGTTTACTCCAAGATTCCACCTCTCTGTATTTTCGCATTGCCCATATCTCAACGAACTGTTACGAAGGTCGATTGTACTTTGTGTACGCAAACAAAGCTAGAGTATCATTTAACACTGTAAGAGACTTTCACATTGAAAGGTGAGCTATCTCTCTCTCTTAGTTCGACGTTAAAATCTATTTGCATTATCTCATTGCCTTTTGGATGTTTTCTTGTAAAAAAATTGTCTGACTTGGAAAATGGTTGGATTTGAACAGGGTGCTTTGAATTAGTAGACACAGAGATACCATCAAACAAAATTAGAAACCTCCAAAAAGAAAACATCAAACAAAATCTGAAACCTCCTCCATATCAACTGTGTACGGAACATTCAAGGCAAATGGCTGGAGTAGAAGGTCTCGTTGGCCATGATATTTCAGTTAGGATCTCCATGAAAAAATGTTTTCATTTTGTTGATTGATTATTTGAACACCAACAAAAAATCATTGATTCATTGTGCACTTCTTATTCAAGAATTTATCATCTTTAGGCCTTTACTTGTTTTAACCTAGCTTTAATTAATGTAACTGGTCATCATTTATATCCTTTATTTGGGTCAGTAATTATATAATTAAGTGAAGCATTGATGTTGTCATTTCCAAGATTTTAAAGTTATAACCTAGATTACATGCTTTTTCACAATCAAATAAATAATTAAATTTAAGATCATCTTTTATTGGAGACTTTCTTTCTTTGTTCCACATTTTCCTCATTTTTCTTGTGCTATATGATATACCGTATGATAGATATATATTATAGAAGTAGTTAAAGAAGTTGAATTCATTAAGAATAATTAATCTGTCCAACATCTTTTAAAAAACTCAAGTTCCCATTTATGAAGCATACGTTCTAAGTAGTGATTACTTAGGTCGTTGGTAGGAAGACCACGATCGCCCATCCTCGACCTCGACCTACCTTTTATACAAGTAGTTTCTAGATGCGTAATCTCCATCCCCTTCTTGTCAGCCTTCAGTTACCAATATGTTGCTCAAATAGTTCTACATGAAGCCAATGTGGCATCTTTTATAACCTATATAACACGATTCGAGATAAGTGGTATATTATCCTTGTCAGGCGTATCACGCAGAATTGGAAGCAATATTGTTTGGGCTTCAAAAGATGTCAATATGGTGTTTATTGAGATTAATTTGTGAAGATACATACGTTAGTGAAGGGAAATGGAATCTAGGAAAGACGTCTTGATACGACACTTAAGGCGTGCAAGGAGTGCTAGTAAACCATTTGAACTTTGGGTTAATTTACATCTACTGTGAGTAAAATATGTGTGCCGATTAGATGGGAAAATGGTGTTCGTGATAAAAATTTCCCAGGTATAAAGCTACACTTATTTACATATGATACAAACAAAGAGAAGGTATAGTCTTCCATGAGAATTTGATGTTTTGTTATGATGCATTCTTTAAACTTAAATTGAAATAGCTTGATTTTAAAACTGTTTTCATTTTACAAGGTGAATTAAAATAGATTATTATAATGACACGGCCATGAGGGATTCTCAATGATACACTGTATGAACATTTGTGTTTAAAATAGTAACACAAGTATTGGTGCAAGAGATTTGACTTCATTGTGATAAGTCTGGGTTTGTTAGTATCGAATATGATAGATGTTTATATTGTACTTTTTTGTATAAGTGTGTTGTGTATATCCTTTAGCATGTTGATGATATTAAATTAATAAGTAGCTCTATTAATTAAATCAACAAAGAAAAACATGATTTGCTTTTTGGATTTGACATGAATGATATAGGTAATGCTAAAAGGATATTGACTTGAAGCAAAACGTACTACTAATATTTTGTACGATGGCTTGGAATTGCAGCGACACTAAGGGTTATATGGAATAGGCAAAACAAATTTATATTTAATCAAACTATTCGATCTCCTCGGATTTATGGACTAAGAAAGGACACAATGCGATTGGCTATGGATTTTGCATTAGCATGGGGAAGGAGCGTGACAGTGCAGTTGTTGTTTCCGTAAAAAGTTATTTAATTCGATGAGTAAAATCATATGGTCGCCTAAAGCTTAATGTGGATTGTAGTTGCGGCTTAGTTGAGAGAAAAAATGGGATAGGTAGTCTACTTAGAGATGGGGATGGATCATTTGTAGCTTGGATTTTCGTTCCTTGTGAGGTAAAATCTCCTCTTAACTAAAAAAGTTTATCACTTCATTATGGACAGAGATGGGCGGTGAAGCGGTGAATTAAGGATTTTCGCAATGAGACTGACTCGAGGAAACTTCACGCGTTAGTGAAGGGCGGTGCTAGCTCAAAGAATTGGACTTACACTATAAGGCTTAGTTGCACTAAGATTCTCATAGAACACCCAAATTTTAAGATGAATTATATGTATCGTGAGGCAAATGATTGTGCAGACGTGTTGTAGAGAAAAAAGAGAAGGCATGCAAATCCTAAGTTCATTTTATACTCTACTTGAATGTATTCGTTAGTTTTTTATTATCTAACAGCTTTCAAAGCTTCTCATGTATGAAAAAAAATATTAGTTCTGACTATTGAAAAAGATAGAAAGAAAATTTTATGCTAAAACTTTATTAAAGACCATATCTTTGAAAAAATTGCTAATTAGCGAAATGTTAACGGTAATTAATCAATTGTATTCGAGTTTACATTAGGTAAGTACCGTATATCTTAGAATTCTTAATTATAGTCTGTTATTGCACTTTCTACTACTTAGTAATAATAATAAGGAACTACTTAAACCATATGATGAGTATATTGATATAACCGTTCATTTAAGAAAATTATCTCGTTATATGAGTTATTAAAAGAGGATGGACTTTTTATTTTCCTTCCTACTATATTTATGATAGACAGTCTGATATTTATCTTAGTAAGAATTGTGTTACTTGTGTATATCATGAAAAAACAAAATGCATTGATAATAAAAAAAAATTATTTTATAAGTTGTTTGGTAGAGAATGGTAAGATTAAAGTTGTTAAGATTTTACTAAGGAGATGGTATTTAATATGGAATTATGTAACTTTTTTTAATACATATGAGAGCCACTTTGGACTTGGAATCATTTTGGCTCCAGTAAAATTCGATCCCATGACTATGTAACTTTCATTAAAAGTAAACATTACTTCTATTTGTTGTTTGTTAAGATGATGATTGTAAAAGTGTAAATGTATTATAGTATGATTTGGCGGTTATTAGGAGATGGTTGTAACGGAAAGATTATTGATTAAAATTCCGAATTGTGATTTTATTGGACCAAAACCGTGTTAGGCTAATTATGGTTAAGTAAACTGTAAATAGAAAAAAAATTATTGATTAAAATGCCGAATTGTGATTTTATTGGACCAAAACCGTGTTAGGCTAATTTATGGTTAAGTAAACTGTAAATAGAAAAAGCAGAGATCCCAGGACTTACATAATCAAACCAAACATTGTGGCTAGTTTAGCATTGTGATTATTATTATGTCAAATTGTGATCTTATTGGACTAAGTTGGTCTGATTTTTTGCCCAAGTAAAATGTAAATAGAAAAAGGGAAGCCTACACTATAATATTATGACACTTCAGCTTGAGAATTGTCGTTCTTTATTCTATTTGTACAAATTAAAATCTTAATTGGCCCATTTTACAAGATTATAACGTGTCTATTTGAGATTTGTTGATTTTTATTTATTTCGTACGGTTCAGATCGAAAACCTAATTGGTTCATATATAAGACTTTCTTATGTTTGGTTGGATCATTTATATCATTCTCTCATTTTTATCTGACACACTTTCTCTTAAATTAGTAGGCTTCTATTCCTTCATATATTTGACAAATTCCTTCTAATACCACTGGTTATATGTCGTTGTGTACCTTATTCATACTAGATCTATAAACTTTATGCTTTATGGGTTTGTGAAATACACCAGTGTACTTAACCAATTGTAACCGTTATTTAAATGGAGAAGGTGATTCAATTCAGTAACAGGTATTTCGATATAACCCTTATATATATATATATATATATATATATATATATATATATATATATATATATATATAAAATAGATTAGTGATTTTATTTCACTTAAATTAGGTGTTAATTAGTTTGAAAAAAGACCACAATTACTTTATATTTTCACCGATTTTTATGATCTTATGTAATAAATCTACATTATAATTATGGATCAGTAAATTATTTATCTTTATCAACACATACCATTTTTATTGACAAACAACTTATTACACCTTATAAAAATTGCCCCATTAGTTGTTGTGATTTGTGATATAGACATGTAGTGTGTTTCAAAATGATTATTTACAGTAAATTAAAAATTCCTATAACTAGAGGAATAACATATAAATTTTATGCAATTATTTTTTCCCTTTTACTTGTTAACTTTGAATCTTGAATATTGACACAATACATGGGTTTTTGGAACAGTATCTACTCATCTGACTTTATTGGGATATATATATATATTTCTTTTGTTTGATCGTTGACCATAATATTTCAATTAAAAGACACGCAGCACATTGAAAGGTAAGCTAACTCTCTCTCTCTCTCTCTCATTATCTAATTGTAAAAAATTTGTCTGACTTGGAAAATGGTTGGATTTGAACAGGGTGCTTGGAATTAGTAGACACAGAGATACCATCAAACAAAATTAGAAACCTCCCAAAAGAAAACATCAAGAACATTCAAGGCAAATGGCTGGAGTAGAAGGTCTCGTTGGCCATGATATTTCAGTTAGGATCTCCATGAAAATATGTTTTCATGTTGTTGATTATTTGAACACCAACAAAAAATCATTGATTCATTGTGTACTTCTTATTGAAGAATTTATCATCTTTAGGCTTTTACTTGTTTTAACCAAGCTTTAATTAATGTAACTGGTCATCATTGATATCCTTTATTTGGGTCAGTAATTATTTAATTAAGTGAAGCATTGATGTTGTCATTTCCAAGATGTTAAAGTTATAACTTGCGTAGATTACATGCTTGTTCACAATCAAATAAATAATTAAATTTAAGACCATCTTTTATTGGAGACTTTCTTTCTTTGTTCCACATTTTCCTCATTTTTCTTGTGTTATATGATAGATCTATATTATAGAAGTAGTTAAAGAAGTTGAGTTCATTAAGAATAATTAATCTATCTAGCATCTTTTAAAAAACTCAAGTTCCCATTTATGAAGCATACGTTCTAAGTAGTGATTACTTAGGTCGTTGGTAGGAAGACCACAATCGCCCATCCTCGACCTCGACCTACCTTTTATACAAGTAGTTTCTAGATGCCTAATCTCCATCCCCTTCATGTCAGCCTTCAGTTACAAATATGTTGCTCAAATAGTTCTACATGAAGTCAATGTGGCATCTGTTATAACCTATATAACACGATTCGAGATAAGTGGTATATTAGTATCACGCAGAATTCGAAGCAATATTGTTTGGGCTTCAAAAGATGTCAATATGGTGTTTATTGAGATTAATTTGTGGAGATACATACGTTAGTGAAGGAAAATGGAATCTATGAAAGACGTCTTGATACGACACTTAAGGTGTGCAAGGAGTGCTAGTAAACCATTTGAACTTTGGGTTAATTTATCTCTATTATGAGTAAAATATGTGTGTCGATTAGATGGGAAAATGGTGTTCGTGATAAAAATTTCCCAGGTATAAACCTACACTTATTTACATATGATACAAACAAAGATAAGGTATAGTCTTCCATGAAAATTTGATGTTTTGATATGATGCATTCTTTAAACTTAAATTGAAATAGCTTGATGTTAAAACTGTTTTTCTTTTACAAGGTGAATTAAAATATTTTATTATAATGACACGGCCATGAGGGATTCTCAATGATACACTGTCTGAACATTTGTGTTTAAAATAGTCACACAAGTATTGGTGCAAGAGATTTGACTTCATTGTGATAAGTCTGGGTTTGTTAGTTTCGAATATGATAGATGTTTATATTGTACTTTTTTGTATAAGTGTGTTGTGTATATCCTTTAGCATGTTGATGATATTAAATTGATAAGTAGCTCTATTAATTAAATCAACAAAGAAAAACATGATTTGCTTTTTGGATTTGACATGAATGATATAGGTAGTGCTAAAAGGATATTGACTTGAAGCAAAACTTACTATTAATATTGTGTACGATGGCTTGGAATTGCAGCGACACTAAGGGTTATATGGAATAGGCAAAACAAATTTATATTTAATCAAACTATTCGATCTCCTCGGATTTATGGGCTAAGAAAGGACACAATGCGATTGGCTATGGATTTTGCATTAGCATGGGGAAGGAGCGTGACAGTGCAGTTGTTGTTTCCGTAAAAAGTTATTTAATTCGATGAGTAAAATCATATGGTCGCCTAAAGCTGAATGTGGATGGTAGTTGCGGCTTAGTTGAGAGAAAAAATGGGATAAGTAGTCTACTTAGAGATGGGGATGGATCATTTGTAGCTTGGTTTTTGGGCCTTGTGAGGTAAAATCTCCTCTTAACTAAAAAAGTTTATCACTTCATTATGGATAGAGATGGGCGGTAAAGCGGTGAATTAAGGTTTTTTGCAGTGAGACTGACTCGAGGAAACTTCACGCGTTAGTGAAGGGCGGTGCTAGCTCAAAGAATTGGTGGTACGACCTAGGGTGTGATAAAAATGTGATATAAATAAAGTACAGATAGATACCCTAGGCTAGCACGGTTCTGCAAGTATACAGATCGTATGCAAGTTTTAGTAAATAAGTAAGATTCGTTCCGCAGAGACTACGAAGGTTAGGGGACTCTTATGCAATAATCAAGTGCAAATAATTAAAGCTAGAACAAATAAAACGCAATAAAAGTAAAGACAAGTAGATATTTATTTGGATTTTTTATTTAAACTAAATTAAACTAGAATTTAAAGACATAAAATTAAATATGAAAGAAGGAGAAGTATGAGAATATTGCTTGAGTCAATAGTATGTAATCCCCACTAGTTTTGCCGTTCTAAACATGTAAGGGTGAATTATATAATATTTCAATAATCGGTTCCAATTACGCTAGGTAGTTTTAAATAGGATTTACCTGTGTCAAAAAGGGGTCCTAAGCAAACTGTTCCTGTAATTGGTAAATAGTAATATATACTAAACCATAGTGATTATCAAGTTAGGTTGATTTTTCAGATCTAAACCGAATACTAGACGTTATGTGCTAAACATGTAATTAAACACTGTTGTCAATGGTGACCTAATTACTAGATGGTAATTCTATATGACCTAGGTTCCACAAGAACACAGAATATAAATCCAAACACATAAACAGAGAATAAAAACAATTATTCAATTTAAAACATAAAGATCCCAAATTAGATAGAGGTCAACCAAAACTATGGTTCATACATATATGCTAAAACTCAAGTTAAAGAAATTTAGTTCATACTAATGCAAGAAAAGAAAGAAATTACAAATTCAGAGGTAAAAGAAGACATCTTGATGAATAGCTCCTTCCAGACTTCTTTTCTTGTGTTGTAAGCTTCCTATTGGTTTAAAGTTTCACCAAGGATTATTTAAGAGTGTTAAGAGGTTGTATTTATAGTGTATAGGATGACCTAATTCGTTTTCTTGATGGAAAAGGTAACTATGGGCTCCAAGCCCAACTCAAATTCGTAGCCAAAAACATGCAATCAGCCCCGTTTTTCTTTTGGTCCTAACAGTTTCAATATTTCTCTGATTGATACATATGAGTATACCAAATTCATCGTCTCGGAAATATCTTCAACTTTTCTCTTGACCGTTTCTCCAGATTTCTCACCGATTTTAAGATATAATCTGATTTGTGGTCGTAGGTGCAGAAATTCAGGATTTAGGCAGCTTTTCCTTTTCCATGTTTTTAGCTTTTATTTCCTTTATCTTCAATTTCCATGTTTATCTTCTTTCCTTCAGTTCTCTTTACCAACTTGGACTCTAATTAATTACCATATATCTCTAAAGCTTCACACTAAATAAATAATTAAACCCAATATGCTCTAAAAATAATAATTAATTAATTCAAGACCCAAAATAGTAAAGTGTACTAAATCAAGCTAAAATCGACCTATAAACTAATAAATACGCCTAAAATGATGTCTCAGAAGTATATTTTATTATCACAAATGAGGAGACATCAAGACCCCCAACTCAAAGTTGTATCGTCCCGATACAATAAAAGTAAAGAACAGGAGGGTAGTCAAATAAACAAGAAGAAGAAGTCGGAGGAGAATAAGAACTAACATAATGAATAATCCTAGAGCATAAATATCTAAAAAGTCTCATGTAGTAATGCTTAAGAAATAATGCACAAGTATGCTTAATATACAAATAATCAACAATCCATAAATTCAAGTCAAGATTAATTTCGCAATACCAGAAGGAGAGGATGTTAACTTAGTTCAGGTTAATGGCTATAGGTTGTTCATAGGTCCTAATATAGTATCCAATGGTCCACACACCTATTACCTAATAGCTCAATTGTTTCTCCACCAAGTAGTTAGAAATCCTAAGGTCTTTGGTTATAACTTGGCTTAGGGACGGTGTGGTATATTTGGATGATGAAAAGTGAGCTTTTGGCTCTCTCCTCACTAGCCATCAACGAATCGCCCTAGATTTTGAGTTTTCACTCGAAGATGTTCTCACTCAACCCAATTTATTGATTCTTTTGATGTGCATCCCCAATCAATCCCAATTAAAACCTTTAGTGATGATATACAAATTCCACTTTGCCGGTCTAAATATATATTTTCTTTTCAAATCAATTTTTTTTCTTTTGTATAGCTATGATTCTCTTTTTGGTGTTGAGATATCACACTATTTTTTCATATATATATTCTATATTTTTATGCCCTTGTCGGCAAATTTAGCTCGTAGCTTCTTTTTCATTCACTATTACCCCGGCAAAGGTTTACAATAATAACTTTCATCATCAATAAAATCACAAATATAATTCCCAAATCCCTAATGATGAAACCCACCACCCCAAACTCAAGCTCTAAAACGAGTTGTCTCAGGTTTTGCGATTCGAGTGCGGGTCATATAGATAAGTCTACAAATTAAGGGTATGGATTATAACGTGGTTCAATAAACGGATTTAGAAAGGCTCAGAGGGGTTAAGACGGATAAATAATAACAATATCAAACAAAGGGTGAGAAGGTATAAAAGGCTTCAAGTGTTTTAATCATGAAAGAACTGCCTTATTCATTTTTCTAACTACCAGATTTCGTTACTTTTTCACTAATAGTTCATAGATAAGCGGATTTTCAACCAATTTCAAACCTCACGTTCTACACACCAAATAACTCTCCCTAAGTTTCAACGTGACTTCATAGCATTGCTCATTACCCTTCTATCATTTATTTCCTGTTTTCATACATGCATGCTAAACAAATTTATGACATCTTTCAAAAAGATACTACTTACTATCATTGACCTAATTAAATCATGCTCAATAGGTACATTCAAAATATTATATGCCTTAATTCAACATAAAAAATTTAAATTTTGTGCAAAAACGAAAAGAAGATGAGGACAACGAATCCCCACCCCCAACTCAAAAGTGAGCAGTGTCCCCACGACGCGAAAAAGACGCAAGAAAGAAATAAAATTTAAAATTAAAACTAACTAAACTACATAATGCATACAAGCTATTAAGAAAGAGAATTAGAATGGCTTACCTGGCTTGCCATAGAGATCCATTTTGTCCTCCTCCTCTTCCGAAGCAGATGGATCAGAATAATTATCAATATCCCTTCCCAAGGTTATATCTTCCAGCTGTGATAGCATCTGTATGACTTCCACCCAAAGTTCTCTGTTATCTTCTTGTAATCTTTCAACTTCATGTTGTAATTTAAGAGCCCATGGGGGAAGATCATGATCAATTTTAGAGGAAGAAGTAGAAGAACCTTGGTCATGAATCTTTATCTTCTTCAAAGGCCTTGATGGTATAGACATTCTAGCAGTTAAATTCTTTGGTAGTGGTTGTGCTGGTGCCTTTTCTTTTGATTCTTCAGTAGCCTCATCAATGGTGATAGGTTTTTTAATGGTGGCTCCAGGAAATTTCTTATTCTTCCCAAGGATGGAGCACTTTCTCTCGTATTCCATAGCATCAGATCTATTAGTCATGTTTGATTTACCCACAACTCAAGTTAAACCAAGTATGAATTAAAAGTTTAAGAGAAATTGGTTTAGCTTGAGGTTGTTGCTTGGAATTGATGAAAGAGAAAGGTTTCTTGATGAATCTTGGAAGAATTCTTGAAAGCTTGATGAATTTGATGGTGTTTAATGGTGTAGTGTGATGAATTTGATGAAGAATTTGTGATTATGGAGGATGGAGGAGAGAATTTGTGTTGTTGTTGTGTTAATTGTGAAGGTTTGTACAAGATTTAAAGTGTATATATAGTGTTTGGGTCTGAAAATTTCGTGTGGGAGGGGCTAGGGTTAAGTTTTATAAGGTAAGAATTTGATTAGGATTAAAACTCCTTCAAACCGCCATACCGCGGTATACTGGACCCATCAGCTATCCGAAGTTTTCTTCTCGTCAAAAAACCCGAGTCTCCCTAACCGTGTCAGGGGATTTTGCTGCTGCGGTAAACCGGGCATATCCTCCGGTATACCGGACCTGTCATGTTCCAAAAAATTTTCTCTTGGCAATAAACCCGAGTCAGCATACCCGTGTCACAGGTTTTTCCAGGCGCGGTGTACCGGGTGTGAGGCGCGGTATACCGGACCTGCCTGCGAATTTTTCCGAAAGTTTTCTTTTGACCCCAAACTCATTTCCTGCACACTAACACAGTACCTTTCTCTCCTATTAGCTTGTAAACACAATTAAAAATATACACTAACTTAAAATTATACACTACAAAGCAATAAACTAATCTAAAAAAGCAATTAAAACAAGGGGTGTCTCGCAAGAGCACTTTTGTCTAACGTCTTTGAGTTAGACGTGCACCTCATGCTAAGCGCTTTCTACGAGATGGATGGTTTCCTCTCGCCCAAAGTCCTCACTGTCATGGTATCTCTTCAAACGCTGGTCATTCACCATGAATGTCCGTTGCTCGGTTGGATGTTCAATTTCAATCACTCCATGAGGTGTGACTTTCGTAACAATGTAAGGTCCTCCCCAACGGATTTAAGCTTTCCTGGGTAGTTCAAAAATCGAGAGTTGTATAATAACACTTTTTGTCCTCTCTCGAAATGCTTTTGACGGAGCCGTTAATCATGCCATCGCTTTGTTTTCTCCTTGTAGAGGCGTGAATTTTCATAGGCAAGATAACGAAACTCCTCCTACTCGTTCAACTGCATCAACCTTTGTTTCCCGGCCAGTTCTGGGTCTAGATTTAGAGTTTTAATAGCCCAGAAGGCTCGAGCTTCCAGTTCAATAGGAAGATGACATGCTTTACCGTAGACCATGCGATATGGAGATGCCCCAACTGGTGTTTTAAATGATGTTATGTAAGCCCATAGAGCATCATCTAGCTTTAAAGACCAATCTTTCCTCGTTTTATTCATGGTCTTCTCAAGGATAGATTTGATTTCCCGGTTTGAAACTTCAGCTTGACCATTAGTTTGTGGGTGATAACCAGTTGAAATACGGTGTATCACTCCAAACTTACGAAGATAGTTTCTCAGTGGAGCATTAATAAAATGGGTACCTTTATCACTGATGAGGACACGTGGCATACCATGTCTTGAAAAGATGTTTGTTTTTAAGAATATAATTACTGTTTGAGCATCTTTCTTTGGTGTTGCCACTGCTTCTACCCATTTTGATACATAATCTACCGCACGCAAAATATAAAGATTCCCATGGGAAGTGGTGAAAGGTCCCATTAAATCTATTCCCCATACATCAAAGATTTCAACTTCTAGGATATTGTTAAGCGGCATCACGTCCCTTTTTGATATATTACCAGTGAACTGGCATCTTTGACATGACTGGACAAAATGATGACAATCTTTGTGTAGGGTAGGCCAATAGAACCTGGATTAAGAATTTTAGCTGCAGTTCTATCGCCTTTAAAGTGACCTCCATAAGGTGAACTATGACAACTTGCTATGATTTTGTCAACTTCGCCTTCATGAACACATCGTCTAACATATTGGTCATTACAAATATTTCAGAGGTACGGTTCATCCCAATAATACTGTTTGGCCTGGTGAGATAATCTTTGTCTTTGTTGTGGGTGGATATCCTTGGGGAATACACCACTCACAATGAGGTTGACTAGATCTGCATACCATGGCACAAACGCGTTTTTAATAGCAAAAAGTTGTTCATCAGGGAATACCTCTTTAACCAATAATGGTTCCTTATTCGCATCAGATCCTTCGAGCCTTGATAAATGATCATCAACTTGATTCTTGCATCCCTTTCGGTCTCGAATGTCTATGTCAAATTCTTGAAGCAACAGTACCCATCTAATAAGACGCGGCTTAGCGTCCTTTTTCTCCATAAGGTACCTGATAGCTGAATGGTCCGTGTATACAACAGTTTTTTTCCCAATCAGATAGGAACGAAATTTATCAAAAGCATATACCACGGCCAACATCTCTTTCTCCGTTACTATATAATTCATCTGGGCAGCGTTGAAAGTCTTACTTGCATAATAAAACGTGTGGAAGATCTTGTCTTTCCTCTGTCCCAACACAACACCCATAGCGTGATCACTAGCATCGCACATAAGTTCAAACGGATCTTTCTAATCAGGAGGTATAACAATATGTGTAGAGATTAGTTTCTCCTCAATTGTAAAAAACGCTTGAAGACATTCGTCGGTAAAGTTAAAAAGAGTATCCTTTTCAAGTAAAGAACAAAGCGGTCTGGCGATTTTGGAGAAATCTTTAATAAATCTTCGATAAAAGCCTGCGTGACCCAAGAAACTTCTCACTCCTTTAACAGAAACTGGAGGTGGTAATGTTTTGATTCCTTCAATTTTAGCACGATCAACCTTCATCCCTGCCTTCGAAACTTTATGTCCCAACACAATTCCCTCTTGAACCATGAAGTGGCATTTTTCCCAGTTAAGCACAAGATCTTTTTCTCTACATCTCACAAGGACTTTCTCAAGATTATTCAAACAATCATTAAAACTATCTCCAAACACTGAAAAATCATCCATAAAAACCTCCAAGTATTTATCAATCATGTCCCAAAATATTGCCATCATGCACCTCTGGAACGTGGCAAGTGCATTACATAAATCAAACGGCATTCTTCTATAAGAAAAAGTACAAAATGGAAAAGTAAAAGTTGTTTTGTGTTCATCAAGGGGATCCACACAAATCTGATTATAACCCAAATATCCGTCAAGGAAACAATAATACTCTCTCCCTGCAAGTTTGTCTAGCATCTGATCAATGAATGGTAGCGGGAAGTGATCTTTCTTTGTAGCTTTGTTGAGTCTTCGGTAATCCATGCATACTCGCCACCCCACAACTGTTCTTGATGGTATGACTTCACCTTGATCATTAAGGATGGTAGTGATACCTCCTTTCATTGGAACACATTGCACTGGACTGACCCAATCACTGCTAGCAATCGGATAGATAATTCCTGCGTCTAACAACTTGATTACCTCCTTCCTCACCACTTTCTCATAGCTGGCATGAGTCTTCTTTGTCCCTCTATAGATCGCCCACCTTCGTTCTCAAGAATGATTTTGTGTTTGCAAACGGATGGACTAATTCCCTTGATGTCGGCAATAGTCCATCCGATTGCTTCTTTGTTAGCACGAAGTACTTGAAGTAGCTTCTCCTCTTGAGGACCTGAAAGGTTAGCAGAAATAATAACAGGCAAAGTTTTGTTCGTACCAAGATATGCATAGCGTAGATGATCTAGAAGCGGTTTTTCTTCGAGAACAGGTGGACATATTATAGATGGTTGTTTCATTGGTTCAATGTCACCTGATTCTCGAAGTAGCTCTCGTACATTTGATCCTAATGCAGCAACATCTTCAGGGGGAATCTCGAGTTCCTCTGGTGATTCAAGTGTCAAGGCTTCTTCAAGATCATCATCTAGGCTTGCTTCATTGAAGATTTCTTGTGCAATTTTTCCGATGACATCTATTCTAAAACATTCATATTTCGAATTTGGTAACTTCATAGCCTTAAACACATTGAATCGTATTTGTTCGTCTTGTACCCTTATGATCAACTCACCATTCTCAACATCAATTAGTGTACGCCCCGTGGACAAGAATGGTCTACCCAAGATGATGAGGACATTCTTATACGCGTCGTAGTCAAGAATAATAAAATCACAAGGAAAAATAAAAGAGCCAGCTTTAACTAAAACATCTTCAATTTTACCTATTGGTCATGAAAGGGAGCGATCCGCCATTTGTAATACCACAGATGTCGGTACTACCTCTCCTATATTAAGCTTCTCGAACAGGGATCTTGGCATGAGATTGATACTCGCGCCTAGATCACATAATGCTTTCCGGGTCCAATTATCTCCAATGACGATGGGAATTGTAAAACTTCCGGGATCTTCTAGCTTCGGTGGTAACTTGTTTTGACATATAGCACTACACTCCACAAGCAATCCAATTGTTTCCCCAGTTTCTATACTTTGTTTGTTGGAAAGAATGTCCTTCATGAATTTCAGATATTTCGGCATTCTCTTGAGAGCTTCAACAAACGGCATATTAATCTCTAACTTGCTCAACATGTCAACGAACTTCTTGAATTCCAGGTCATTGTCCTTCTTTCTGACACGTGAAGGGTATGGTGGTGGAGGGCGTGTATTAAGTTCCACTGGTTTTCTCGTTTTTTTCAGGTGTCTCGGCTTGGATACTCTTTGGTTTAACTACCTCCTCTAATGTATCCTTGGTTGTTTCTTCTCCCCCCTTTTCTGGAATAGGGATTTGTTCTGTTTCTGGTCTTAGTGGAGGTAGTTGTTTTCCACTTCTCAATTCAACTGCATGACAAGAATCATCTCTAGGAGCGATAGTAATACTTGGAAGTTGCCCTTTCGGCCTATTTTGTAATGTACTTGCCATATGAGATAAGGTATGCTCTAGTTTCTTGATTACCTTCTGTTGGGCTTGAATTTTCCGTTGGCTACGACTCATATTGTTTTCAATTGCTTGCATCAATTTAGCCATACTCGAATTCAAGCTTGGGATTTGTTCTTTCCTTGCCAGTTGCATTGATTGTTTCGGTGGATCTTTCTTTGTTTCTTGACAAGCTTTTTCAGTAATGGGCATCTTTTGCTGAATAGGTGGTGGTGGATAATAGGATTGAGGTTGGGGTTGATAATAAGTCTCTTGATCTCTGACCCAACTTCTTTGTTGTGGAGGTTGTTGATAATTAGCGTAGCTTTCTTGAGTATAAGTATAACCATTAGAATAATAGTTATCTTGAGGATATGTAACGGAAGCTAATGCTGGATTATTCATACACCTTTCCCACACATGATTTCTTGATCCACAACCAGGACACGAAGGAATTGCACGTACTACATTCACCTGAGCTATTGTTCAAGCTTGTTCTTTTAGTTCTTCGAGTTGTTAGGCCAATTCTTTAAGCTTCAGAGATTCTGAAGTGTCTTCTTTTTCTGGTTTCTTGGGCCAACTTCTCTCATTCTCAAGAATTTTTTCCATCCCCGACTCAGCTTCTTCAGGATCTAGTAACACAAAACCTGCGTTTCCTAACGAATCTGCTTTTTCCTTTGACTTGTCATCAAGTCCTCCATAAAACAAGGTTAAATAATATTTTGGTGATGATTTATGGTATGGACATCTCACCTTCTTTTCTGTAAATCGTAACCATGCTTCACCCAAACTCTCTCCGTCTTCCTGTATAAATTGCTCAAGCTCCAACATATCTTTTAAACGTCTACTAACCTGATAGAACTTGTCTAGGAATCTTGCTTGAAGCTTATCCAAATCTGGAATAACACGAGGGTATTGGGTATCATACCAATTGCTTGCACCTCCGATCAAGAAGAACTGGAACATCACGTAATACACTTGTTCCCTAGTAACTCTTCTTACAATATAAGCATCACTGATTTGCATGAATTTCTGAATATATCGGATCGGATCTTGATGTGCAGTACCGCTGAATGGTCCATGAGTTGCAAACTGCGTTAACATCCCTGGATCAGACTTAAATTTAGCGGCTTGGATTTCTAGAGCGCGAATTCCTCTTGGTTGCACTCTGAATTCGATGGGTAGCTCAAGTCTCCTTGGGTTCTCCATCTGTAACTATCTATAAAACAAAAACTACAAGACAAAAGCGTAAAATAGAACTAACTGAAATAAAAGCACAAGATATATGCACAAGGACTAACGATGTAGTCCCCGGCAGCAGCGCCAAAAACTTGATACGGCCTAGGGTGTGATAAAATGTGATATAAATAAAGTGTAGATAAACACCCTAGGCTAGCACGATTCTGCAAGTATGCAGATCGTATGCAAGTTTTAGTAAATAAGTAAGATTCGTTCCGCAGAAACTACGAAGGTTAGAGGAATCTTATGCAATAATCAAGTGAAAATAATTAAAGATAGAACAAATAAAACGCAATAAAAGTAAAGACAAGTAGATATTTATTTGGATTTTTTATTTAAACTTAATTAAACTAGAATTTAAAGACATAAAATTAAATATGAATGAAGAAGAAGTATGAGAATATAGCTTGAGTCAATAGCATGTAATCCCCACTAGTTTTGCCGTTCTAAACATGTAACGGTGAATTATATAATATTTCAATAATCGGTTCCAATTACGCTAGGTAGTTTTAAATAGGATTTACCTGTGTCAATAAGGGGTCTTAAGCAAACTGTTCCTGTAATTGGTAAATAGTAATATATACTAAACCATAGTGATTATCTAGTTAGGTTGATTTGTCAGATCTAAACCGAATACTAGACGTTATGTGCTAAATATGTAATTAAACACCGTTGTCAATGGTGACCTAATTACTAGATGGTAATTCTATATGGCCTAGGTTCCACAAGAACACAGAATATAAATCCAAACACATAAACAGAGAATAAAAACAATAATTTAATTTAAAACATAAAGATCCCAAATTAGATAGATGTCAACCAAAATTAGGGTTCATACATATATTCTAAAACTCAAGCTAAAGAAATTTAGTTCATACTAATGCAAGAAAAGAAAGAAATTACAAATTTAGAGGTAGAAGAAGACATCTTGATGAACAGCTCCTTCCAGACTTCTTTTCTTGTGTTGTAAGTTTCCTCTTGGTTTAAGCTTTCACCAAGGATGATTTAAGAGTGTTAAGAGGCTGTATTTATAGTGTATAGGTTGACCTAATTCGTTTTATTGAAGGAAAAGGTAACTATGGGCTCCAAGCCCAACTCAATTTCGTAGCCCTAAAACATGCAATCAGTCCCGTTTTTCTTTTGGTCCTAACAGTTTCAATATTTCTCTGATTGATATGTATGAGTATACCAAATTCATCGGATCGGAAAGATCTTCAACTTTGCTCTTGACTGTTTCTCCAAATTCCTCATCAATTTTAAGATATAAGCTGATTTGTGGTCGTAGGTGCATAAATTCAGGATTTAGGCAGTTTTTCCTTTTCCATGTTTTTAGCTATTCTTTCTTTTATCTTCAATTTCCATGTTTATCTTCTTTCCTTTAGTTCTCTTTACCAACTTGGACTCTAATTAATTACCATATAACTCTCAAGCTTCACACTAAATAAATAATTAAATCCAATATGCTCTAAAAATAATAATTAATTAATTCAAGACCCAAAATAGGAAAGTGTACTAAATCAAGCTAAAATCGACCTATAAACTAATAAATACGCCTAAAATGATGTCTCAGAAGTATATTTTATTATCACAAATGAGGAGACATCAATTGGACTTACACTATAAGGCTTAGTTGCACTAAGATTCTCATAGAACACCCAAATTTTAAGATGAATTATATGTACCGTGAGGCAAATGATTGTGCAGACGTGTTGTCGAGAAAAAAGAGAAGAAGTGCAAATCCTAAGTTTATTTTATACTCTACTTGAATGTATTCGTTAGTTTTTTTATTAACTAACAACTTTCAAAGCTTCTCATGTATGAAAAAAAAATATTAGTTTTGACAATTGAAAAAGATAGAAAGAAAATTTTATGCTAAAACTTTATTAAAGACCATATCTTTGAAAAAATTGCTAATTAGCGAAATGTTAACGGTAATTAATCAATTGTATTCGATTTTACGTTAGGTAAGAACCGTATATCTTAGAAGTCTTAATTATAGTCTGTTATTGCACATTCTACTACTTAGTAATAATAATAAGGATCTACTCAGACCATATGATGAGTATATTGATATAACCGTTCTTTTAAGAAAATTATCTCGTTATATGGGTTATTAAAAGAGGATGGACTTTTTCTTTTCCTTCCTACTATATTTATGATAGACAGTCTGATATTTATCTTAGCAAGAATTGTGTTACTTGTGTATATCATGAAAAAACAAAATCCATTTATAATAAAAAAAAATTATTTTATAAGGAGTTTGGTAGAGAATGGTAAGATTAATGTTGTTAAGATTTTACTAGGGAGATGGTATCGAATATGGAATTATGTAACTTTTTTTGAATACATATGAGAGCCACTTTGGACTTGGAATCATTTTGACTCCAATAAAATTCGATCCCAGGACTGTGTAACTTTCATTAAAAGTAAATATTACTTCTATTTGTTGTTTGTTAAGATGATGATTGTAAAAGTGTAAATGTATTATAGTATGATTTGGCGGTCATTAGGAGATGGTTGTAACAGAAAGATTATTGATTAAAATGCCGAATTGTGATTTTATTGGACCAAAACCGTGTTAGACTAATTTATGGTTAAGTAAACTGTAAACAGAAAAAGCAGAGATCCCAGGACTTACTTAATCAAACCAAACATTGTGCCTAGTTTAGCATTGTGATTATTATTATGTCAAATTGTGATCTTATTGGACTAAGTTGGCCTGATTTTTGGCCCAAGTAAAATGTAAATAGAAAAAGGGAAGCCTACACTATATTATTATGACACTTCTTTAGAATTGTCGATCTTTATTCTATTTGTACAAATTAAAATCTTAATCGGCCAATTTTACAAGATTATAATGTGTCTATTTGAGAATTGTTGATTTTTATTTATTTTGTACGGTTCAGATCGAAAACCTAATTGGTTCATATATAAGACTTTTTTATGTTTGGTTGGATCATTTATCTCATTCTTTCATTTTTATCTGACCCACTTTATCTTAAATTAGTAGGCTTCTATTACTTCATATATTTAAAAAATTCCTTCTAATTAACGTGATCACCACTGGTTATATGTCTGTGTGTACCTTAGTCATACTAGATCTATAAACTTTATGCTGTATGGGTTTGTGAAATACACCAGTGTACTTAACCAATTGTAACAGTTATATAAATGGAGAAGGTGATTCAATTCGGTAACAAGTATTTCTATGTAACCCTTTTATATATATATAATTGATTCGTGATTTTCTTTCACTTAAATTAGGTGTTAATTAGTTTTAAAAAAGACCACAATTATTTTTTATTTTCACCGATTTTTACGATCTTATGTAATAAGTCTACATTATAATTATGGATCAGTAAATTATTTATCTTTATCAACACATACCATTTTTATTGACAAACAACTTATTACACCTTATAAAAATTGCACCATTAGTTGTTGTGATTTGTGATATAGACATGTAGTGTGTTTCAAAATGATTATTTACGTTAAATTAAAGATTCCTATAACTAGAGGAATAACATATAAATTTTATGCAATTATTTTTTCCCTTTTACTTGATACCTTTGGATCTTGAATATTGACACAATACATGGGTTTTTGGAACAGTATCTACTCATCTGACTTTATTGGCTATATGGAAAAACTTGGTTATAATATATATATATATATATTTCGTTTGTTTAATCGTTGACCATAATATTTCAATTAAAAGACACGCAGCACATTGAAAGGTAAGCTAACTCTCTCTCTCTCTCTCTCTCTCTCTCTCTCTCTTAGTTCGACGTTAAAATCTATGTGCATAATCTCATTGTCTTTTGGATGTTTTCTTGTAAAAAATTTGTCTGACTTGTAAAATGGTTGGATTTGAACAGGGTGCTTGGAAATAGTAGACATAGATATACCATAAAACAAAATTATTTCAGAGTAACTTCAACAAGAATAAAGTAAAACATAAAAACTTTAGAATACCCCTTCATTGAAACAATCTCACCATAGAGGAACTAAACTCTCTTGAAAAACCACTGCTACCATCTACCCCTTATCACCATGAATATTCATATTTTTAATTTCATGAGTTTCAAGGGAACCTGAGAGTAATTCTCCTTCAATACTTTCAAGAAGGATATTTTCATTCTTCCAAACCATCAGCGGTTAATTCCAGATACAAGTCCAACTCTAACCTATTTACTCCAAGATTCCACCTCTCCGTATTTTCGCATTTCCCATATCTCAACGCACTGTTCTGAAGGTCGATTGTACTTTGTGTATGCAAACAAAGTTAGAGTATCATTTAACATTGTAAGGGACTTGCACATTGAAAGGTAAGCTAACTCTCTCTCTCTTAGTTCGACGTTACAATCTATTTGCATTATCTTATTGTCTTTTGGATGTTTTCTTGTAAAAAAATTGTCTGACTTGGAAAATGGTTGGATTTAAACAGGGTGCTTGGAATTAGTATACATAGAGATACCATCAAACAAAATTAGAAACCTCCCAAAATAAAACATCAAACAAAATCCGAAATCTCCTCCATATCAACTGTGTACGGAACATTCAAGGCAAATGGCCGGAGTAGAAGGTCTCGTTGGCCATGATATTTCAGTTAGGATCTCCATGAAAAAATGTTTTCATGTTGTTGATTGATGATTTGAACACCAACAAAAAATCATTGATTCATTGTGTACTTCTTATTCAAGAATTTATCATCTTTAGGCTTTTACTTGTTTTAACCTAGCTTTAATTAATGTAACTGGTCATCATTGATATCCTTTATTTGGGTCAGTAATTATTTAATTAAGTGAAGCATTGATGTTGTCATTTCCAAGATTTTAAAGTTATAACCTGGGTAGATTACATGCTTGTTCACAATCAAATAAATAATTAAATTTAAGATCATCTTTTATTGGAGACTTTCTTTCTTTGTTCCACATTTTCCTCATTTTTCTTGTGCTATATGATATACCTTATGATAGATCTATATTATAGAAGTAGTTAAAGAAGTTGAGTTCATTTAGAATAATTAATCTGTCTAGCATCTTTTAAAAAACTCAAGTTCCCATTTATGAAGCAATAAGAAGTATCACTTAACAATTTAATCTTTCCAATAATATTCTTTCACCTCTTTGCAGATATCACACTGTGCTGTCAAATGTAAATCAGTAAATCAGTTGGATGAAATATGATTTCACCAGACAAAACCAATGTGATATGATAAGATCCCATACTATAAATCATGTGTAAGAAGAAGCTTTCGAGGAAAGATTGTCCGAGTAGTAGTTCTTTGTGATTCAAAATTAATTCATTGCGAATCTGTGAATAGTTTTCTAAAGTAAATTAATATAAAAACTGAAAAGAAGCAAATTTGGGGTTCTGGTTTTTCAAAGACTAAGAGTGAAGCTAAGTTTCATTGCGTTGGTTCTCCACTCCTCTGTGAGTGTTAAGATGTGTATCTTTTTTGTATATGAAAAGTTTTACTATGTCCCACAATGTAATACCATTTTGTGTTGTATACAAAGTTTGAAACTGGAAGCCTAATGCTTCATTGACAAAAAGGTAAAACAAAAGTGTTGTTAGGCTTGATCAATTTGATCATTCTAATGAAGTTAAACTCCATTATTGCATTAAGGATCCGAGGAATTGATGAAAGAAAAGAAGTTTACACCATTATCATGCATGTACAATGAAATATATATATATATAAGGGAGAAAGGTATTTTAGCTCTTCAATATTATACGAAAGTCCGTATGTCATCCACGTGATTCAAAAGATAGCAAATATACCCCTCCATTGTGTTATACAATTATATTCAAAATCTACCACAAAGGTATAAATATTATTTCTCGGAATAACACCGATACTTTGATACTTTGTAAACATATATATATTTGGTTATTTTGCATAACACAGAGACCTATGGTGCAATTAATCCAAAAGAAAACAATAAACGCGTGTCATGTCAAATATCATACGTGTAGTGCTGTCATAGATGATAAATAGAATTGAATTTTTGAGTGAAAAATAGATTCTATGAACTTATATAAATAAATAAACTCCAAGAAAAATAATTAGCGAAATTAAATTAAATTAAACTAACTTAATATTTTCTTAAACCTCGATTGTTTTGTTTGTGTAAGGAAAATTTAGCCTTAACTTCATCAACTGGAGTCAAGTGAAGTATCAAATGATAGAAACTACCCAAAATCTCTATCGTAATATATAACGGCCTCGGAAGTCAAATTATACATCTTCATAGCTCATACCAACTTCGGTTGAGGATCAAGTGAAAGCAAAATATTTGTTGCGTATAAAGGCTGACCTTGTTGGGTTTATAATATATCTCATGCAACCCAAGTGGAGTTAGAGGGAGTAGTACCTGAGAATGAAGAAGGGGTGGCTTCGAAGCTGACGGAGAAAATGAAGGTTAATTACCATGCTATGGCTTCAATTGAGTAGAAAGCTGAGGGACTTTTAGGTGGTGGTCCAAGTTTTGATAGTTGTGAAAAAGGATTGTAAGACAGACGGTATATAGAGAAAAAAAGTTGTTAACACTAATTTGGTATAATGAAATGGAGCGCCATGTTTTTTTTTTTTTGGTTACATGGGTGATCCGGGCTAGCATGCGTGCACCCAACTAATCCCATGGAGATATACATGTCTCCCCATATATATTCTCATGGTAAATCAGAATTAGGTTACCCATGTTCTTTTTTTTTTTTGGTTACATGGGTGATCCGTGCTAGCATGCGCGCACCCAACTAATCCCATGGAGATATACATGTCTCCCGATATATATTCTCATGGTAAATCAGAACTAGGTTACCCATGTTCAGGGAGAAGTTTGGGCCTTGTACCTCTCACTTTTCTTTTTAGTTGAATAAGTAATTTCATAGGAGAAATGGTATAATGTACAATTAAGCTACATAGATTTAAAAGTTTTTTTAGGACGTGTAAAGAAGAGAAAAAAAATTAGCCAATTCCTATCCTATTAAAATTATCCAATGTGGAAGATGCTGGATAATATCTAAGCGATGAAATGGCTCTATGATCGGCCCAAACTCACATGCCATCTGGTTGATATTTCGGATGATCAGTTAGATTATCTAGTTTGTTGCTGACAGCTGCCTAATACCTTGAATGAGTTTAAACTTATCTGATAAAATTGTTTTGTCTTTCCTTGAAAAATCAACGCATTTTCCGTATCTTTCAAAATTAATAGGGCCTCCCCTTCCAAGAATGAGTTGCAGAATATAGTATTTTTATAGTTGATTCTACAACCCGAATTTTGTGAAATTAAACAATCCATATTTTCGTAGTTTCATAAGGTTTACTGAAGGACGCGTCACATGAGAAAATAATATTAGACTCGTTGATGGAAGATTCTGTATTTTGGTTTTATCTGTCTTGAAAGATTTTATTAGAAGAGGGATTAGTGTTTCTCTATTCTGAACCGTGTAATACTCTCATTAGTTTAAATCACTAGTTTATTCTCAAAAATTTAAGTTAGTAATTATCTATTCACTAGTCTGTTCTTATCGAGAAACATACAAGAATCATTAATTATTCTTGAAGGCATGATAGGTGTACAAAATAAATAAGATAGAAAAATGCATAAGTTAATCTCCTTTAACGTTTTATTATTGGAGAGGATTTCACCGCTCATAATAAGATTATTTTGCACCCACCATATATTGACATATCGTAGCGGCAATGCAATTTTTTAATACTTTTCGCCTTAAATTATTTTCGAGTTTTAAATTTGTTTGAGCCAATTCAGGACACTCAAAAAGGTGTTTATCTCTTTTTCAATACCAAACCATTTTCTCATATATTCTAAAGAAAAGGTATTTGTTAGACTCAAAATCTTTGCCACACATTTCACAAAATGGATCCAATTTCATATAAACTATCATATCCTATGTGCGAAATCTCTCTTATTATCAACCATACAAGAATATCATGCTTACAAATAACATAAGAGTTTCACATAATATTGGCCCAATTTTTTAAAAAAGATTGGTGACGAAAAACATTATAAGGAGATTTATATAAACAAAGAAACCCACTACTTCTTGGCTTAAAGCAACTGCTTGATCATTTAGGATGGAGAACCAATGATGCAACACTTTTATTCCTCCTTCATACCCAACCAAAATATCTATTTTATCTTCTAGTACCCATAATTTTCTAAATAAGGAGAGTCTAATTTTTTCACATGCCATAACCAAATTCATTAATTTTCATATATTCTCTATGAACCCATTTTATCCATAATGAGACTTCTTTCGTCACTATTTTCACAACATCTTCATGAGCAAAACTTTTTTTTAAACTCCTAGATCTTTAAAACCAAGGCCTCCTTCATTTTTTGGTAAGGCTATATTCTTCAGTTTGATTTGCATAGAATTTCCACCCCCTGTAAAATCTCCGCCAAATACTCACGATTCAATCACAGACAGAAATAAGTATCGAAATATAGATGGCCAAAATCAAACTATTCTGAAGAACCGATCTAATAAGTTGAAGGCGACCCACGTATGAAAGAGAAGAATTATTTCCAATACCGCACATAACTCTTCAGCTTACCAATGAGAGGTCTGTAGTCTCTCGAGAATAAAAATTGAAGTTCTAAGAGATGCACCCAAATATCAAAACGACATATCCTTTTTTTCAAGTTGAGTAATTTTCATAATATCATCAACAACCTCACTCTTGATACTCACATATTAAATATTTGATTTTGTATATTTAAATGAAAACTCGAATACTTACTAAACTCCTCCAAACAATCCATAAGTATTTTTGCCGAATTATGGTCTCCTTTAGCTAAAAGCATGATATCATCGACAAAAGCAATGTGGGTGATCTTATTTTTCCTGCATTTTGGATGGTGCTTGAACCAAACATTTGTATTCTTTTTCAATAACCTCGACAAATAATCAAGACACGGAATGGAAAGGTAAGTAGATATATGATAACCTTTTCTTAAGACTTTTTCCCTTTTGAAGAAGCCATGAATTTCCCCATTAAGCGCAACGGAATATGAATATTTTGTACATTCCATAACTCAGTTAACAACCAAACCGGAAGATTTAACCCTTTGAGTACCTCCCTAAGGCAATCCCATGATACCAAATCATACGCTTTTTACAAACCAATCGTGATAGTACATCTAGGTGAGCTACTATTATTGTTATATCCTCTGAAGATATCTTGCATTAAATGAATATTCTCGGCTATCTATCTTCCGAAAATAAAAGCATTTTGTGATTGATCAATGATCTCTTCAGAAACCGGATTCATGTGATCCGCAATAAGTATTGTGATTGTTTTATAAATTACATTACCACACTATATGGTCTATAATCCTCAACAATTACTGAATTTTCTTCTTGCGAATGAGAGCAATAATAGTAGCATTTAATTATTTAAGTAAAAAACCGGTAGTGAAGAATTATGTACTTCTTGCATTACTTTGTCTCCAACTAGCTCCCAATATCTCTTGAAAAATAGTGAAGAAAACCCATCATGGCAGGGTGCTTTATCATCGGTTATACGAAAAATGGCCTATTTTATCTCAACACCAGAAACCTCTTTACACAAACCCAAGCCTTTTTATTGTGTCAACATATTACCCCAACCAAAAACATCACAATCCACATGTTCCATATCAATTTTTGTACCCAACAAAATATTATAATAATCATAGAACACAACTTTTACTTAAGCACTACAAGTAGTATCTTCCCCATTAGAAAGTTTGACCTTTTTGATAAACTTTTTGCGTTGCTTACTCTTCATGAGCCGATGGAAAAGTGGTCATTCCTAAAGTGTAATAAAAATCAACACTAAATAGGAGAAGCAACTAACCGCTAGTGTACGAGGCGTTCCAAGTAATAGATAAATAATAAGGGATTTCGTATCAGGGACTGTGAGGTATGATGAATGTGTTTAATAGGTAGAGAGAATTAATTGCAATACAAAATAAATAAAAGATAAAAGATATTTGTTTAGGTGTTTGAATGTAAAGAGACTAAACGCAACAAAGTAAATTAACTAGATTGATATAAAGTAAAGAGTAAAGATTAGTCGCAGTATGAGAGCTATACTTGAGTCTCGCTAAGGATCCACCTAAGTTCTTACATTTAGTGTTTTTGTTTAAGGGACAAGTTGGTGATTCTATATTAGTCGGGACTCTACAATCTCATAACTCAAGTCATGGTAGACTTAGAAGCTGTCCTACAGTATTACAAACCCCGTCACGGCGATTATAAGCTACGTTGAGATGATTAATACTTTTACCCAATTGGCTACGCCGATAGTCAAGCCTGTTAGGATCAATGACGAACAACATGTGTTTATTAATTAGTTCAGCAATTTAAACCCTCGTCAAGATGATCACCACCACTAGTGAATAGCCTAATCACTATAAATTAGCTAATTCTGATTCCTGACTCAATTAAAATTAGTAAATACGCATGAACTAATAAACAATATGGAAAACCTAACTTGAATTAAATTAAGACAATCTCAAATCCGAAAATACTAAAATAAATAAACTAGGGTTTAACTCATTAATCGATTATAAAAGATTATTATGTTTAGCTCATACTGAAATTAAACAAAGAAGGGAAATTTATAGAATACATTTTCCTAAAAACATAAATAAAACCTAGAGAGAGGAATTGATTTTAGTTGATGTTAGAGAAAGGAGTTTCTCAAGTTTCTACTCTTCTCTCTGCCTCTTTGCTACCTTCAGAAAGTTAACTTAAATACTAAGTAAAATCGGATTGAGCCCTAATCTTATTTAAGTGAATGATTACGGGCCCAAGTCCAATCAGTAATTCCCGTATCTGTTGTACACATTTCAGTAAAACAGTCGTAAGTCCAAATCGCCTTTTTCAACTTCTCAATTCGAGCGAACTCAGAGGCCCACCTTTTTCATTTGAACCACCAATACTGGATCAACACCGTTTGGGCTCGAAAATATATGGAAGTGAGGAATTTCTAGTTTCTTATGCTCCTCTTCATCTTTTTGAGTGGTACTTTTTGCTATTTTGACTCCTCCTTTTGATCTAAGACTTTATAATCCACTTCCCTTCCTCATATCGATGCTTCCTAAAATCCATGTACCTAATAAATTCATACTAAAATACACAAATTAATGCACAAAAACTCTAAAAATGCAATTATCATAATTCTGATGTGAGAAAGTGCAATATGACAAAATAAGCTCAAAAATCAATATAATAAGTCCAAATTCTACCTGAAATGATTTCTCCTAAGGGCATATATTTATCACACAATGGTAGACATCAAGACCCCCAACTCAAACCTTTGTCGTCCTGACAAAGTAAGACAAAAATAGAGGTCTTAGGTGAGACGCAAAATGCAGAGTCTAGTGAATGATACCAAAATCACAACTTAAAGTAAATCTCATATAGTATAACCTATGAATTTACGCACACATACATCTATCATGAAAAATCAAACATAAATAACATCAATCTAAAATTAAATTTACAGTTCTAGAAGATTACATTTCATACTTAGCTCGCGATGGTGGCTATAGGGTTTTCATCGATCCTTACTTGTTTTGAATGCTCCACTTAGCTTACTCCCTATTAGCTTAATTGTTAATTAACTATGTACCTAAGAATCACGAGGTCTTTACGGTTTTAGTATAGACTTAGGGACGGAGTGGTATGTATATTTGGTATATTTGAAGTGAGTTTTTTGTCTCTCTCCTCACTTACCATCAACTAACAGTCCAAGAGCTTAAGTTTACACTCGAATACGTTCTCATTCAACCCACTTGACGCACTAATTTAGAGACCTTAAATCAACCCAATTAGCACTAACGATGATTTCCATAACTTCCACTTTGCCGGTCACTTTTTTTTGTAAGATATCCCTAACCATCATTTTGATGTGAATGATCATCTCTCTCATAAATTTGTTCTTTTTCTATTTTTTTAAAGACCTCGGAAAAAGGTTAAAATTAATATATCATCAAAATTGTGTATTAAATACAAACACATAAAAAATTCCTCCCAATGTGATTTCCCATAACGAAACCCACCACCCCAAACTCAAGCTCAAGATAGGAAGTCTTAGGATTTTGATTTAAGTGCGGGTCGTATGGAAAGTCCTATAAACTTCTTTTTGCCAATAATCGGCGCCTAGGCGAACTAAGCACCTCTTCCACGACGACTAAAGCGCTAGGATAAATCGCCTAGCATTTTTACCAGGCATAGGCGGGTGAGAGGCGAGATGACGCTTAGGGTCTCCTAGGCGGTGATTTCGACAGCTTAGACTTCAAGCCAATTTCACAATACTTAATGATTTTTTGTAATACTCGCTGATTTTGGATAATACTCCGTGATTTATATTAATACGTAGTGCTTTTATGTAATAATTAGTGTTTTGATATTAATATGTAGTGATTTTATGTTAAACTTAGTTATTTCACATAATATTCAATGATTTTTTGTTATACTCAATGATACTCAATAATTTTGCATTAATACTCAGTTAATTTATGTTAATATTAGATGATTTTCAAATAATAATCAGTGATTTCAAATAATACTCAACGATTTCAAAAAATACCCAGTGCTTTCAAACAATACTCAACAAAATCACTACATAGTGAATTTAACACAAGTATTACTACTTAGAAATACACTAGTAAAAAATTACTCAAATAATCAACCCGCAAAATCACTACTCAGAGAATTCGTCAGCAATATCACTTAGTACTCAACAAAAATATCTAAGTACTCAGCGAATTTGTGAGTTATTTTGCATGATAATATAATATATGTGTTAGTATACTTGGAAAAAAATCTCTAATTAGTTAGTGAGTTCTCTACTCAACAAATTTGTGAGTTATTTTGCATTATCATATACTTTGTGTGTTAATATACTCGACAAAAATCTAAGATTTCTCAGCAAATTCTCTAAGTAAGAATTAACATAAGACTAAAGGAAAAATGGCTCAAAAAATGGCAGACTAAAACCATTCAATATAATCGCATAATTGAAAAAAATAAAATCCAAAATTAAGGAAATATATAACAAAATTACATTTATTAATAAAATTGAAAATCAATACGAAAAAGCAAAAGAAAAGAAAACATCGAGGATCTACTGTTGCTGCCATGTAAGTCGAAGCCATGCCTGCTACCAGAAACAAACACCTCACCAGAAAAGATGGAGTTGTGCAAACACCTTGAAGATAACTCTAATTTGTATTGCTAACTCTTATCTACTACTCCAACTTCAATCTATTGTTGGTAACTCCGTTTTGTTGCAAGTCATAATGCACACAAAATTCTTGCTGAACGAAAAAAAAATCACAAAACTTAATATAAGTTTTATATTGAAATTTATTGAAGGTAAAGAATATGGATATACGTACCACAATTTTTTTTTAATGTTCTTATAAGAAGAATAAGTGAGCAAAGTTTGGAAAATTTTAGGAGTGGGCGAGAGAGAGAGAAGGGGGATGCAAAATTAAGGTTTAATGGTATGTTTTTTATGTTTGGGTTGTTATATTTAATATATATCAGTAAAAAATAAAAACAATTAGTAAGAAAAGTAGATAGATAAACTGTAGTTGGGTTTTAAAGAAGAGGTCTTTAAAACCTGTTGTGTAAAAAACTCTTATTTTAACTTAATATGAGCACACCAATTTTTGGTAATGTGATTCGTCTGGTTTCATTTTCCACCTTGAGCTCCACCCTCTTCTAAATATATTTCTCTATTGGTGGTTTTCACAGAAAATGTTACGACTTTCGATTAAACATTGTTGTTTTGTCCATTACAAACTTTCGTTTGCCTCTCATGAGAAGGACAAGAGAATGGGCTTTGTTAACCATGGGTAATGGCTCAAGGAGAATTGTGATTATGCATTATGTGTCAAAGGCTACGGATTCGAGGATTAGTAGAGCCATCGTGGAAGGTATTGCTGTAGTTAGACGGGGATCTCGATGGCTCTTGGTCAATGGGTTGGAGGTGAGTTTTTGGTTAGATGTTTGGTTGGGGGACCACCCCTAATTGATTGTGCTATTGGGAATGTGGGGTTGGAAGAACGTAAGACTTAAGTTAAAGATTATGTCGACGAAGATGGTTCTTGGGATTGGGGTAAATTCTGATCCTTTTTCCCATCTTCAAAACTCTTGGAAATTACGGAAATTTTGGTGAATAATTGTACTGAGAGTAGAGATAGGTTATCTTTTACAAGGGAACTACATGGAATATATACGTCTAAATCGGCATCGTGTGATTCGGAGATTGCAAATTTGCACCTGGGTATTAAGTGGGATAGAGTTTGGAAATTAAAGTGTCCTTAGCGTATTAGAGTTCTAATCTGCGGAGCTATTCATGAAAGATTGACAATGTGTGGAAATTTGAGTCGGAGAGGGGTTATTGAGACAGCTCAACGGAGGAAAACATTATGCATATTTTCAGAAAGTGCGTCAAGATTCGAGAAATTTGGCAACGGATTCGAGTATAGGTTAATAGTTTGAATTAGGAGCTTGGATTTTTAGCTACCGAGGAGAGTTGGGGACTTAACTGTCTTAGGTTAATTTTTGGTTAAATAAACTTTAAATAGAAAAAGCAGAGCCCAGTACTTACTTAATCAAACCAAACATGATGGCTAAATTAGAATTGTGAATATTATTATGTCAAATTGTGATCTTATTGGACTATGTTGGCCTATTTTTTACCCAAGTAAAATGTAAATAGAAAAAGAGAAGCCTACACTATCTTTTATACGATCTTATGCAATAAGTCTATATTAATTATGGATTAGTAAATTATTTATCTTATCAATCGTATTTTGCTTTATTGTTTGTTGTCTGAACACATACCGTTTTTTATTGACAAACAACTTATTACACCTTATAAAAATAACAATAATGTTGAGGGAAAACTGCACCATTAGTTGTTGTGATTTGTGATATAGATATGTAGAGTGTTTCAAAATGATTATTTACAACAAAATTAAAATAAGTGGGTTTATCTACTATTTTGCATAAGACGGGGACTAATGGTAATAAAAATTCTTATGACTAGATGAATAACATATAAATTTTATATGCAATCTTTTTCCCTTTTACTTGTTACCTTTGGATCTTGAATATTGACACAATACATGGGTTCTTGGAATAGTGTTTACTCATGTGACTGGGCGATGTGGAAAAACTTGGTATATATATTATATATATATTTGTATGATTCGTTGACCATGATATTTCAATTAAAAGAAACGCAACACATTGAAAGGTAAGCTAACTCTCTCTCTCTCTCTCTCTTTCTTTTAATTTGACGTTAAATCTTTTTGCATTATCTCATTGTCTTTTGATGTTTTTTTGTAAAAAATTCGCCTGACTTAGAAAATGTTGGATTTGACAGGATGTTTATTATATTTGCAACTTTGTGAGTATATTAATAGACTATTTTGCATAATGCATGGACAAATTTATGATTTCAAACAGAAAAAAAGTTTAATTATAAGAGTACTCACATATGAGCTGTGTTCTTGAAATTCTCCTCATTACAAAACTGTATAATGAGAAAAATAATGTCCGACGAAGATAGATTCTTTGCAGACATAATTATAACCTGAGACATAAATTTCACAAAACATGAGAAAAAGAATTAAGAGCTTTACCAAAAAGAACAACAATTACCACAAAGAAATGCAATGGTTGGATTTGAACAGAATGTTCCGCCTGCTGCAAATTACTCCACTTGGAATTAGTGATATGCGCTCCTCCATCACTAACACCACCACAACCTGCACCTCATCCTCGGCTGCTCATAATGAGCTCCTCAACTGAGCTTCAAGGCAAATGGCTGGAGTAGAAGGTCTTGTTGGCCATGACATTTCAGTTAGGATCTCCTGTCCATCAAAAAATGTTTCATTTTGTTGATTGATTATTTGAACAAAAAACACATTGATTCATTATGTACTTCTAATTCAAAATTTTATCATCTTTCGGCTTTTACTTGTTTTAACCTAGCTTTAATTAATGTAACTGGTTATTATTGAAATCCTTTATTTGGGTCGGAAATTATTTAATTTAGTGAAGAATTGATGTTGTCATTTCCAAGATTTTGTTAAAACCTTGGTAGATTACCTACTTGTTCACAGTCAAATAAATAATTAAATTTAAGATCATCTTTTATTGGAGACTTTCTTTCTTTGTTCCTCATTTTCCCCATTCCTTGTTAAGCTATATTTTTTTTAGTCGAAAGAAGTACTTATATAAAAACTTCAAGAATTCCAAAATACATCAGCCTATCCCTAAAGGATCAAAATCCGCTCTAAGAAGCCTTGCTAATTGAGGAGGTGGAATAAATTCCAAAGGCTAAACAAGGCACTTTTAAGCTCTTGTTTAGCCACCCAATCAGCAACATAGTTTTTAGATCTCCTAACAAAGGAGATTTTAATCCTATTCTTAACTTTACACTTGAGAATGAAGTTAGCTAAGTTATGGATATTACAAAACAATTTCCTACCAAAAACTACTTGATTTACAAGGACTAAGTTATCACATTCAATTTCTACAGAACCAGGTGGGTAAGCTGCTGCCATTTCACAAGCTTGAGCCAACCCTCTAGCTTCTGCTTCAAGACTTGAATTTGCATCCATCTTCCTCGCAAAACCATCCACCATGCACCCTGTTGAGTCACGAGTAATACAAGCATATGAGGCCTTGTTATTATTCTTTAAAAAAGATGCATCTGAATTAATTTTTATAAAACCAAATGGAGGAGGTTTCCATTTCTCATTTCTGTCTTCTCCAAAGGTTAGACATTGAGTTACAGAATTAGAGTTACAGTTGTTATTTGTCACATTAGTATCTGAAGCATCTTTCATGAAATGATTCAAATTAAGTTTAGCCTCAGATTTAATCCTATTCAAGGTGTTATTCTCATCATAGGCATTCAAAGCTTCCTGCAAAACAAGTAAAGGGTCTGGTGTAGTGCCTCTAAAAATACTTTGATTTCTCCCTTTCCAGATGTACCAAACCAGATAAAAAGCCAATTCTCCTGAGTAATAATCCTTATTATTAGATTCCAGACCACAATTTCTCACAAAAGCCACCCATTTCATAAAGTTAAAAGTAGGCTCAGTCATTGCATCAAAGTTTAAAGGACTTGCCTTCCACATAGCTCTTGCCCAAGAGCAGTGGAAAACATGATGTTCTACATTTTCAGTCTCCATCTCACAAATGTTGCAAACATCTGATTTACAAGATTTTCTCTTTTTTCTATTCTCATTAGTGGCAAGGCCATTAACACAACATTTCCAAATAAAATTTTTAACCTTTGGGTGAATTTTCATTCTCCAAATGTAATTCCACTCTTCCGATTCGAGTTTAAAGGAAGAGGAACTTAAGTTTTTATCCTTGATCTTCTCAACTGCCAATTGTGCCCTCCATAGCTCACTATACATATCCTTCACTGTGACACACCCATTCATAGACAAAGGACAGAAAGGCATATCAACACAATCAAAAGGAGGGATATATATAGTTGCAATGGTTGCAGCTATGTCAGTAGAGAAGTAAAGATCAAGTAAGTCAAGTCTCCATTCAAAAGTAATAGGATTAATAATATCAGAAACCAATTTTAAGTCACAATTTTGGGGTTTCATAATTAGGCCTTGAGAAGGGACCCAAAGATCCTCCCAGAGTCTAATGGAACTCCCATTGCCAACATTCCATCTTAAAGAGTTTAAAAAACAATTTTTGCCTTCTACAAGGCTTTTCCAACCCCAAGAGCAGTTGGAACTAAGAGTTGAGTTTAAAAAATCATCTTTAGGAAAATATTTACCTTTGAACAGTTTGAAAACCAAAGATTCTTTTTTTAAATAAAATTTCCAAGCATTTGAAGATAGGAGAGCTAAATTTTGCAAGTGAAAATCTTTAAAACCTAGCCCTCCATCTTCTTTAGAATTCATAATAGTTTTCCATTTAACCGAATGGCATCTGTCCTCACCTTGATTATTCCAGTAAAAATTAGCAATAAGTGAAGTCAAGTGAGAGGTTACCTTTTTAGGAATTAGAAAAACAGACATAATAAAATTTGGGATAACACCAACCACTACTTTGATCAGTACCTCTTTCCCACTTTTAGAAAGCATCTTAGTGTCCCATCTTTCCATCATTTCCATTATCATTTCCACTAGCCATTCTAAAGATTTTACCTTTGATTTACCCCATGAGGAGGGAATTCCAAGGTATTTTCCCAAATGCTCCAGTTTATTCATCCTGAGATTAGAGGCAAAATGATTTCTCAGTTCAGTGGGAGTGTTTTTGCTAAACATTACCCCACTTTTATTCAAATTCACTTTTTGACCTGTTGCAAGAGTATACCAATTAATTACATTATTGAAAATATCAATATTATAATCTGAAGCTTCTAAGAAAAAGAGACTGTCATCAGCAAATAACACATGAGTGACAAGAGGGGCTGTTCTTGCAATTTTAATGCCGTTTAAAAGGCCTTGTTCTACAAAATAGTCAATAAGGTGAGTCAATGCTTGTGTAACCAAACAGAACAGGTAAGGGGATAGAGGATCCCCCTGCCTAAGTCCTTTTTGAGGTTTTTTCAAGTCATAAAGTTGACCATTAACTTGAATTTTATAAGTAACTGAAGTAACACAATTTTCAATCCATTTTATCCATTTTGGGTGAAAACCCATTTTAGACAGTAGATCAATAAGAAAATCCCATTCAATATTCTCATAGGCTTTACTCATATCAGCTTTTATAGCTAGTGAGTAATTTTTTGAGTACCTCTTATTATTAAGGTAATGTGTTAACTCCTGGGCAATCAAAATGTTCTCAAAAATAGACGTATTAGGAATAAAGGCATTTTGAGTCTCAGAGACCAAATCACCAATCCATTCCTGGAGCCTAGATGTTAAGATTTTAGATATTACTTTATAAATAAAGTTTACACAGCTAATAGGCCTGTAGGAGGCCACTACATCTGGGTTATTACACTTTGGGATAAGTGCAATAATAGTACAATTAATTGTATCAAGAGGTGTATTATTTAGTATAAAGTCAGACACCATCTCAGTCAGATCATCTTTGAGAGTATCCCAAAATTTCTTAAAGAAAAACCCTCCATATCCATCTGGTCCTGGAGATTTATTTCCTCCAAGAGACCAAATTGCATTTCTAACCTCTTCACAAGTGACAGGTTTGATAAGTGAGATATTCATCTCTTCAGTAACCACCTTTTTAATTTTGCTTAACACTGGATCATAATTTCTTTTCCCACAGGATTTGAAAATTTGATTATAATATGAAGTTATTATCTCAGGTATAATGTTTGAATCTGAAACCCATTGGCCACTTGGGTCTTTGATCTTACCAATTCTATTTTTAGCTCTCCTGACTTTAGTTGAGGCATGAAAAAATTTTGAATTTCTATCCCCAAGTTTAAGCCAGTTGTTCTTTGACCTCAAAGACCAATATAATTCCTCTTTTTTCCAAATTTCTTCCAGTTCCTGACTCAGAGTTTTGAATTTAACTTTAAACTCATCATTGTGAGGTTCATTAAACAGTTTTCCAAGATCTTTAATCTTATTTTGGATGAGAATTCTATTATTTAAAATTCTCTTCCTAGCCCAGTTAGATGTAATTTTTTGGACCTGTGATAATTTGTACCTCAGTTTTGAGATACCTCTCAAATCCATGATTACACCTGATTTCCATTTCTCTACAATCTTTTTACAAAGTTGTTTATCAAAAATCCAACCTTTTTCCAATATAAACCTTTTTTTTATGTTTTTAGTAAAAAGACCCAACTTAAGAAGTATTGGAGAGTGGTCAGACCCCAAAGGGGGTAAATAATCAGTACAAGAATTTGGAAAAGAGTCAATCCATTCCTGATTTACCAATATCCTATCTAGCTTTTGCTTGATCAGCTGGTTGCCATTTCTCTTCTCTTGTTAGACCAAGAGAAATTACATCCCTTAGCTTGAAGATCAATCAGAAGGTTTGACTGGATAAAGGCATTAAAAAGCAACATGTTTTTCTTATGCACTGAATTAAGATTGCCCCCTAATTTAAGGGGTATCTTATCATATTAAAGTCTCCCATAATACACCATTTTTCCTCCACATGAATCAAGTCATTCAGTTTTCTAAGGAAAGAACTTTTGTCCTCATCATCTAGAGGGCCATAAACAAAGATAATCTCAATAATCCCACTAGTGTTACTTAGATAAGAACATTGAATAATGTTTTTATCTGAGTTGAAAAGTTTAAATTTCATTTCATCCTTCACAAAAATTGCAAGACCTCCACTTAAGCCCACAGGGTCAATTTGAGCAACAAGAGTCAAATGAAATTTTGTACATAAAGAAAAAACAAAATCAAACTTTTGCTTAGTTTCAGATAGAAAAAGTACCTCTACTTGATGAGTCTTGATCATCTCAATCAAGCTCAGCTCTGTCAAGACTGTGCCTAAGCCTTGACAATTCCATGCTTGTATCATTGAAGGTCTAGGGGTTGATTTGGGTCAACCCCGCAAACCTCTTCAGCTTCCATCCCTTCATTTAATCCTTCCTCATACCATTGTTCTATTCCTTCATTTGTCACTACTTTTTCTATTTCAACATGTTCAGCCATCTCATCATCTTCCTCAAAGAGGTTGACAAGAGTTGCTGAGTTTTGATCACTTTTTTCCTCTTCTAGGGGTAGGCCTAGATCTTTCCTAACTTGTTCTGTTCTATTCTTGTTTTTCTCAAGAGAACCAAACCGAATATTATCACTCGAGTTTTGAGTGATTGAAGGGTCAATGATCACTTTTTCTTCCAATAAAGGGATTGGACTAAGCTTTGGGTTTTCCTCATTTGCACCACATAACTTAAGAACCTCAGATGAAGCAGTGGTCTTATTTCAGTTTTAAAAGCAACACCTTCTAAGACTTTATTACCAATCTTGACAGTTGGTAACATTAGAGAATTTTGAACATAATTCAGTGTTTTACTCTCATTAGAACCTGTAAAACCTTTTGAAGTTTCAATTTCCCCTTCTTCAAGGGTTAAATGTTTTTTGATATTCTTTTTCTTCAAAGTTTTTTTTTGTTTTTGAAACTTGATTACCCTCTTTCATTGCTTTAAAAACAAAATTCTTATCCCTTTTTTCAAAATCAGTAGCCTTAATCCAGTTCCCCAGCCTTACAGCAAGATAATTTGGATTATCACAATGTCTTTCCTCATGAGAAATCAACCCACATTTAAAACAAAAATCAAATAGTTTTTCATATTTAAACGAAATCCAGAGGGATTGATTTTTTGAGATTTTGAAATTAAACTCAGCTGAAAGTGGTATCAAGACAAAAACATTGTCTCTAGCTTTAATACAAGACTTTTCTTTGAATTTTAGAGGATCTGGAAGAACAACCTCTGTGACTGTACCAATCTTTGAAGCAATTTTGAAAACATTTGATTCCTTAATAAACAAAGGTGGAATGTCTTCCAATCTTACCCAGAAAGAAGTTTCCTCCAATAAAGAAGGGTTTAAAATCGTATCATCATATTTGTGAACCAAAACATGAAAACCAAACACATGATATGGTCTATTTGCCCACACAGTTTCTAGATCCTTTTCCTTATCAAATTGAATCGTACACAAATTATCACCTTTTTTTTCAATATTGATTCTACCTGAAATGCCCCAATATTGTATCACTATTTTTTTGAGATAGTTAAGATTCACGATACCTGAAGCCAGAATCCGAACCAACAGTTTTGGTTCTTCAAATTTAGAGTATATAGCTTCTCGATCTGGTGATAGGCAAAAGTCATCTTCCGATTCTTCCACCTTATCCCCATGACCTTCTAATGTTGCCATTTTAAAATATAAGAGTGATTGAGAACTCTATAAAACACCTTACAGTGATTTTAAGATAATGAATCGATGCTAAAGAGAAGTAGAAGATGTTAAATTTCATAGATCCCAAAAGGATCTTAAATCGAAACTTAAGCTGGTGTGTTAGGTTGTGGTAAGATCGAGAGGGAGGAGAGTAAGTGGAAGAGGTTAGGGTTTGAGATCTGAGTTCAGGGAGAGAGAGGTGGAAAATGGTGGTTGAAGGGAGGGTTAGGGTTTCAGAGACGGAGGAGGGTTTTATCGGGTTTCGTGCGTGAGAGCGTTTCCATTTTTAAAGATTAAATTAGCCTTAATTCTTGTTAAGCTATATGATATACCTTAATTAATAGACGATAGATCTATATTATGGCAGTAGTTAAAGAAGTCGAGTTCATTAAGAATAATTAATATGTCTAGCATCTTTTAAAACACTCAAGTTCACATTTCTGAAGCAATAAGAAGTATCACTTAACAATTTAATCTTTCCAGTAATATTCTTTCACCTCTTTGGAGATATCTCACCGTGCCATCAAATGTAAATTAGAAAATAAGTTGGATGAAATCTGATTTCACTAGACAAAACCAATGTAACATATAACGTATAGGCATTGTAGGCCAGAATACTGTTACAAAAAATTGTATCATAAGTATAACTTTATATACAATTAAACAGGTGAGAGATTATGGCGAGAGTGGACAAGCAAGACCCTGGATAATTGATCATGTGCCGTAAGAAAATGAAGATAAGTTTATCACCCAAAAGAGAAGAGTTTGTGCATGATGACTTAATTTTTGAGATCTTGACATTTTTTCCTGTAAATTCTGTGCTAAGATTTAAATGCGTGTGCAAGTCATGGAATATCACGATTCAGGAAGATAGGTTTATTTAGAAACATAAGTGCCGGAGTAAATTGCAGATTTTTAATGAAGAAATAAATGAATCAAATGGCAGTGAGGAAACATTTCAACTGATACATAGCAATAATTGCTTAGTGCTGGAGACAACTTATCAATATGGTATTAAAATGTTAAATGTTGGAACTGATTTTACTTGGAGACCCCTTCAGATTACTCTCACTAGTGATAATGGAAGAACAATATATTGGCAATTTATCAAAGAGGACATTTACATTATACAATTCTGTAAAGATCACGTGGAAAAAAGTGAGATAATTAGAATAAAGGTAAAAGACGATAGTTTCGTTAAAATAAGCTTCCTCGGGGTTTTCAAACAGGCGGATATAGGTTCACAAGGTTTATTTGGGATCAGAAAATGTCACTCGGGTTTATAATCGAAGAAAAGCTCCACGTGTAGGTAGTGGAGAATTTGGATAAACAGATATGGTCAGATAAGAAGACTATCCTATTGGATTTTATCAAGGATTATCCAAATTCTAATATGATTTTTTATGTGCATCGCGGATCAAAGAGCCTAATGTATGTTTTTTACGATAATAATGAGACACTAGCATATGATATTATCTCCAAGAGACAACAACCTTTAAAAGAACTTCCAGGGAAAAAGATATACAGTCTGGTTCCTAGTCCAATATCCTTAAAAGGAATGGTTTCTATCGCTGCTATAGAGCCAAACATGGTATAACTGATAAGTGTTTCTTATGTTATAAGCCTGTGTAAAAGAGGCCATAGCTTTTATTGTTTGACAACTATTAAATGTTTCCTTATAATTTAAGTATCCAACTAAAGTACTGAACTTACATAAATTTTGTTTATGTTTGAACTTGCTCTAATATTTTTATATTTTTTTCTGACACTTCAAAACCGACACTATTGGACAAGACCCTGCAAATTAAGACGATATTGAACCCTCCTATTCTCGATTCTTAAACCAAATTTTTTTTATGTTAATATTTTTGGTTTAAATAAGTTTAGAAAATATAATTTATCTTTTAAACTGCATAGAATAAAATTGCCTAAAATCTCTGACATTCAGAGGAACCTTATCACTCAGCTAACACCTAATACCTTTTTTAGAACATTAGGAAAAGTTGATAAGTGATTTGTTTTGATTAACTATAAAGTATAAGGGGTTTGTTTGCAAGATTTATTACTACATGTCTTTTCCGCACGTTTACAAAACGAGGGGTATGCCTTTTACTCAACAAAAAATGGTGTATCCGACTCTACGAAATGACTAAAATACCATCGTCCACAAAATTTATTTACTAGGGTTTATACACTAAGATATTTATGGAAATTGTTCAATTTGGCCTCCTTATTTGTAGCAATTTTGGTTCTGTTTTTTCAAGATTGTGCAGTAGGTATGCTTTTGACCTATTTTTATATTTGTTGAAGTTTTTTACAAGATATCATTCAATTGGTCTACCAATTAGCTATAATGTTGAATAAGGATTTACAAGTGTAAGCTCATGGTTGTAATGATTAGAGTTGAAAATATGTTATTATTTCTATGGGGTGAATAGTTGTGTATCTTGATAGAATATAGGATCACCTCGATTTTTGAGTTTGATGCTAAGATTCCTTAGCTGGACGGCGAAAGACTTTTATTTTCTACAATACGTCATTAAACTCAGACTTCAGGGTGATTGGCATGGAGAATGAATAAATCTCCCACTTTTCTGTTTCACGAAATATTATTACCTTCATCAACCATGAATCCGAAGGGATCTTTTCATATCTTTTCTTGAAAAACACAGTTCCATCTTAGAGCTTCAAATCAATTTCACTGCAAAATAGGGGAGAAAATTATGATAACTTTGGTGACTCTAGATACTCAATTATAAGTGTGGCTTATAGTTGACAAGTGCACCATTATATGGACAATCATACCTCCTCAGCTCCTCTCCCTATTTCAAGAGATTCTTTAGTACCTTTTTGTCTTCGACTTAGGAATAATTTTCTAAGAAACTAGTTCAAAAAAAAGGTAGTTCACCTTCATCACCCACAAGAAGCTTTCTATTATATCCAAATGCATCTATGCAAAAAAAAATCGTAACTCGGTAATCAAAACTCCAACAAAAAGAAATCATTCGAGAACTTGCATAGTGGTTTCACTGTCAAGAGAAGCTTTTCACCCTTCTTTCATTGTCTTAACAACTCTCACATTAGAAGGGCAAAAATATTTACTTCTTTTCGATACCATTCAAATACATACCATCTCTCACAGTGAACTCCACTCCACTGGATTTCAAAACAAGCGTCCCATCTTCTAAGCAAGCCTCGTATTTTACTACAATAAAGAATATACGATTAATTTTACTGAACCCTTAGTATTATTTGAAATATGAGTCCATTAATCCCTACGTAAAAAATTACCACAAAAAATTATGGGCACTAGAGGTCCAATGATGTGAAATGACTAAAAAAACCTCTGAACTGTTTGAGCACCTGATAGAAAGACGCGAAATGACTAAAAAAATTCTAAATTAGTTTAAGTGACAAAGAACACATACAAAAGACTTCTTCAAGAGTTTTAGGATTTAACTACTCAGAACTAGAGAATGGTGTTTGGTGTTATTGTTGGAGGAGTTCCAGTTTCTCCGTATTCATGTTCAGGAGGTATTGAGAAAAGTGACTTAGTTTAAGAAATGCTCCCACATGCTTACAAACATCAAATTAATATTAATATTCTTAGTCTTGAAAAGGTATTAGATTTCCTTGACTCTCGTTTAAATTTCTTCATCATTGCTTGGATTCTCTGAACCTTCAACTTCCTTAAGTAGCTTCTTAGTGTCAGTCAAGTTCAAGAGACACAAAAATTGTTGATTCTGACTAGGTGAGATATATTATTTCGCTTCATATGACACCTTTCATATCCAGCCATAATATGGGAAACATGATCTTTACCTCGTACATACCACATTATTAGATCTTAGGTGGTGATTGAGATTCCTATTTCACGTGTCATGTTTTATGTATACGTGTATGCTAGATTTTGTAAAGTATAAAAACCTGTTCTTCCTTCTTTTTAATTATATCTTCCTGGATTTTCAGAGGAAAACTTATTTGTTGACTCCTTCCTACTCCTACTTTAAAAAGTAACTCTCTGATAGGTTTTACAGTCATTTTCTTTATGTAATATACTAAAATTCTAATTGTGGTGAAAGAAATTATATTGGGATGTTGGTTTTCATCTTTTATATTATTTAAAATTTTAGAAGGTTATTTTTGTAATTTTGAAATAATGATAATATAAGGTTTTTAACCTTCCAATTAGGGGGGAACATTATTTATCATTTTGGATGATTTTTTAGAGGGAGAAAGGAAAAAAAGAAAGGGGAAAAAAAGAACGGGAAAAGAAAACAGAGGGGACCAGATCATCTTCTAGGGAAACCCTAATAAAACTTGGTGGCCTTCATCAAAGCACGGGGTGGGATAATAGGAAATCTGGATTCAGAACGAGACAAAGATCATTAATTTGAGGTTTTAAGAGAGTTGTTCTTGAACAATATCACTTCTCATATTTCAAAATGTGTCATTTGTAAGTACTAATTATCTATTCTCTTATTCTAGATATGTCTTTCTTTAGGAATTATTTCTCGATGTTCATTAATATTTTTGTAGTCTTGTTCTTCATTCACTTACATCAGAAATAAACTCTAATATAAATAAAATGTTATCTATGGACATTATAATTGTAGTATGTTATTGCATATGTTATGAGAGAGGTGCACATATTACTCAGCTTTTGACCGCTGCTACACGGGTTAAATATAGTTTTTGACTTTGACCGATGCACGGGTTAAATGCAGTTTTTGATAGTCATTGTACTGATAATTGCAGTCTTGACAAAAGGTCACAATTTTTGTAAGATAACATGGTACTGGGTTAATGATACATTTGTTTCCATCAGTATCATTATTTCTTTTTGTGTTTTTCATCTGCAAATCCTTAGAGTCGGATACATTATCGATATACCAATCACTCTTTGCAAATCAGACTTTGACCCCCAACGTGGGAAAATTAATACTTGGTTTTTTCTATCCAAGTAATTCAACATGATCAATATTAGTATATTGTACAAAAATATACAAGTTAGAACTGTTGTTTGGGTGGCTAATATAGAAACCCCTATTCATCAGCCTACCAATAGTAACTTTCACCTACTATTATCTAATGAAAGTCTAAGTCTTCTCAATAACGAAAAAAGAGCAGTTTGGAGAACTAATTTAACCTCGACAACCTCAAATGCCACGGAAGCAGTACTTCTTCGCAATGGAAATTTGTTGTGAGAGATGGTGGTGTACGGAATGTACTTTAATTCTGGGTTATATTGTTTTATATTTGTATTTTCCTTTTCCTTTGGAGATATTAAGATATCACGTTGCTCATTTTGTTATTCTAATTCTTTTTGTAAAGTGTGGGAAAGTAAGATCTCAGGTATAGAAATCTCATGAAAGATTCATTGGTTTTAGAAGCTCTAGGTTTGGAGTTCTTCGTTTGTACATAAATTTATTTATTTATTTTTTTTGATAATTCTTGTATATTAATATAAAAGTTTTCAAATAATATGGAAAGTTATGAACAAGTATTAGCCTTTTGTTTTACTCAATAATCTCTTTCCAGGGTTGAATCAAGGTTTAATTAATGAGGTGATACTAAACATATAACCTTTTAATTTACTCTAAAACCCCTTTGTAGGGTTGGGTCGACATTTATTTCATGAGGTGATCATAAAGATCTAACCTTTTGTATTACTCAAAACCCAATTTCAAGGTTTAATCGAGGTTTAATTTATGAGGTGGTCATAAAGATATAACTTTATATTTTACTGGACAAACCCCTTAAAGGTTTGGATCGAGTTCCATCCTATGAGGTGATCATATCTAACATTTTGTTTTACTCAAAAACCCCTTTGCAAGGTTGAATCGAGGTTTATTTTACGAGGTGATCATAAAGATCTAACATTTTAGTTACTCAACAACCCCTTTCCACGGTTGAATAGATGTTTATTTTGCGAGGTGATCATAAAGATCTAAACTTTTCTTACTCAACAACCCCTTTCCAGGGTTGGACCGAGGTTTATTTAATGAGATGATCATAAATAAATGCCTAACCTTTTGTTTTACTCGACAACCCTTTTGCAGGGTTGGATTAATGTTTACCTTATGAGATTATCATAAATACATAGCCTTTTGTTACTAGACAACCCATTTGCATGGTTGGATCGAGTTTTATTTAATGAGGGGATCATAAAGATCTAACCATTTGTTTTACTCGATAACCCTTTACAAGGTTGAATCGAGGTTTCTTTTAAGGGGTGATTATAAATATCTAACCCTTTGTTTTACTCAACAACCTATTTATAGGTTTATATCAAGGTTTATCAAAAGTATCTAACCTTTTTTTAACTCGATAACCTATTTGAAGTGTTGAATCGAGGTATATTTTTTTAAGGTGATCACTAGGATCTATGTTTGGTACTCGCCAATCTGTCCTAGAGACTGATTCGAGGTTTGGCAAGGGTGGATTTTCAATACTATGCTCTGAACTCGAAAACTTGTCTTAGAAACTTGAGTGAGGTTTTGACTAGGGTGTCTTTTCAAGCCTACGCTTTTGAATCAGCAACCCGTCTTAGAGATTGATTGAGGTTTAACTAGGTCGACTTCCCAATACTACACACTAGACTCAACAACTTGGCTTAGAGGTTGAGTCGATTTTTATCTAAGGGAACCCTTAGGCCTACACTTTGGACTCAACAACCTATCTTAGAGCTTGAGTCGAGGTTTGACCAAGGTGACCCTTAGGCCTACGCACTAGACTCGACAACTTGTATTAGCGATTAAGTTGAGGTTTTACCAAGGAGTCTTGGACTCAATAACCTATGTAAAGGGTTTAATTTAGGGCTTAACACTATGGGCCCTTAGACTTATAATCTGGACTCACTTGGGTAAATCGAGGCTTGACCAGGGCAACCATTTAAGTATCACTTTTCTTGACTTGACCCCATGCATGAGGGTTGATCCGATTTTTGTCAGTGTTGGCCTGTTATGTCTAGAGCTAAAAACAAGCATTTCATATCGACTTGTAATTTACTTAGCAAGCTCGAACAAGAATTTGCATACTCTGATACATTCATGGGTAGTTTTAGTTGATTAAATGCATTACTATATGTATATTAGCTAGTTTATTTCTATGGGTGAATAATTTTGTACGTTGACAATATAGAGGGTCACCTCTAATTTTGATTTTGATACTCTGGATTATTATCTACTAAGATTCCTAAGTTGGATGGCGAAAGACTTTTATTGTCTTCAAGACGCCGTAGAAATCGGACTTTAGGGAGATTATCCGCGTTACTAAGGCTTGGCTGGGAGAACGAATAAAGCTATCACTTTATTTTTAATCAAAAACTGTTTTTGGCTTTCTTTTTTCACACTATGTTATATCAATGGGTTGGGTAACCACGTATTTCCCACAGACGATGCCAATATGATTTGACAAATTTTACCAAACACAATTTGAAGTGAATTTTATGGAGTTTGTGGGGATATTTGTAAAAGTATATTACCGACGAAATAACATCCAAGGGATGAGAGTACACGTAAGGGGTAAGATATGTACACGTATCTTAAGAAATAACAGGTGATATATTGTTAAGAATAATAACACAAAAGAGTACATTGATCTTTATTCCATAAGTTGAGGTGTAAAAATACTAGATTACATTGGTTGTCTCCCTTCTTTGTTCTATATAAATATTCATCTATTTATAGGAATCCAATTAAGTTGGTGGTCTCTTCCGCTAGGACCGAAACATACGTTCTAAGTAGTGATTACTTACGTCGTTGCTAGGAAGACCTCGATCACCCATCCTCGACCTCGACCTTCCTTTTATACAAGTAGTTTTTAGATGCGTGATCTCCATCCCCTTCATGTCAGCCTTCAGTTACCAATATGTTGCTCAAATAGTTCTACATGAAGCCAATGTGGCATCTGTTATAACCTATATAACACGATTCGAGATAAGTGGTATATTATCCCTGTCAGGCGTATCACGCAGAATTGGAAGCAATATTGTTTGGGCTTCAAAAGATGTCAATATGGTGTTTATTGAGATTAATTTGTAAAGATACAGACGTTAGTGAAGGGAAATGGAATCTATGAAAGTCAAGTTGATACGACACGTAAGGCGTGCAAGGAGTGCTAGTAAACCATTTGAAATTTGGGTTAATTTACATATATTATGAGTAAAATATGTGTGTCGATTGGATGGGAAAATAGTGTTCGTGATAAAAATTTCCCAGGTATAAAGCTACACTTATTTATATATGATACAAACAAAGAGAAGGTATAGTCTTCCATGAAAATTTGATGTTTTGTTATGATGCATTCTTTAAACTTAAATTGAAATAGCTTGATGTTAAAACTATTTTTCTTTTACATGGTGAATTAAAATAGATTATTATAATGACACGACAATGAGGGATTCTAAATGATACACTATTTGAACATTTTTGTTTAAAATAGTCACACAAGTATTAGTGCAAGAGATTTGACTTCATTGTGATAAGTCTGGGTTTGTTAGTATCGAATATGATAGATGTTTATATTTTACTTTTTTGAATAAGTGTGTTGTGTATATCCTTTAGCATGTTGATGAAATTAAATTAATAAGTAGCTCTATTAATTAAATCATCAAAGAAAAACATGATTTGCCTTTTGGATTTGACATGAATGATATAGGTAGTGTTAAAAGGATATTGACTTGAAGCAAAACTTACTACTAATATTGTGTACGATGGCTTGGAATTGCAGCGACACTAAGGGTTATATGGAATAGGCAATACAAATTTATATTTAATCAAACTATTCGATCTCCTCGGATTTATGGGCTAAGAAAGGACACAATGCGATTGGCTATGGATTTTGCATTAGCATGGGGAAGGAGCGTGACAGTGCAGTTGTTGTTTCCGTAAAAAGTTATTTAATTCGATGAGTAAAATCATATGGTTGCCTAAAGCTTAATGTGGATGCTAGTTGCGGCTTGGTTGAGAGAAAAAATAGGATAGGTAGTCTACTTAGAGATGGGATAGATCATTTGTAGCTAGGTTTTTTGGGCCTTGTGAGGTAAAATCTCCTCTTAACTAAAAAAGTTTATCACTTCATTATGGACTGAGATGGGCAGTGAAGCGGTGAATTAAGGATTTTCGTAGTGAGACTGACTCGAGGAAACTTCACGCGTTAGTGAAGGCGGTGCTAGCTCAAAGAATTGGACTTACACTATAAGGCTTAGAAGTATTAATTATAGTCTGTTATTTCACTTTCTACTACTTAGTAATAATAATAAGGAACTACTCAAACCATATGATGAGTATATTGATATAACCGTTCATTTAAGAAAATTATCTTGTTATATGGGTTATTAAAAGAGGATGGACTTTTTCTTTTCCTTCCTACTATATTTATGATAAACAGTCTGATATTTATCTTAGCAAGAATTGTGTTACTTGTGTATATCATGAAAAAACAAAATGCATTGATAATAAAAAAAAATTATTTTATAAGGAGTTTGGTAGAGAATGGTAAGATTAAAGTTGTTAAGATTTTACTAAGGAGATGGTATCTAATATGGAATTATGTAACCTTTTTTTTGAATACATATGAGAGCCACTTTGGACTCGGAATCATTTTGACTCCAGTAAAATTTGATCCCGGGACTATGTAACTTTCATTAAAAGTAAACATTACTTCTATTTGTTGTTTGTTAAGATGATGATTGTAAAAGTGTAAATGTATTATAGTATGATTTGGCAGTTATTAGGAGATGGTTGTAACGGAAAGATTATTGATTAAAATGCCGAATTGTGATTTTATTGGACCAAAACCGTGTTAGGCTAATTTTTGGTTAAGTAAACTCTAAATAGAAAAAGCAGAGATCCCAGGACATACTTAATCAAACCAAACATTGTGGCTAGTTTAGCATTGTGATTATTATTATGTCAAATTGTGATCTTATTGGACTAAGTTGGCCTGATTTTTGGTAAGCGTACACTATATTATTATGACAATTCTGCTTGAGAATTGTCGATCTTTATTCTATCTGTACAAATTAAAATCTTAATTGGCCCATTTTACAAGATTATAACGTGTCTATTTGAGAATTGTTGATTTTTATTTATTTTGTACGGTTCAGATCGAAAACCTAATTGGTTCATATATAATAGGAAAATTCTTTCATCCAATATTGGATGATCCTACACCAATAATATTAATACACATAACCCATGTTTAAAACTTACAAAAGAAACTAACTTGTTAATCTAATGACATGTGTTTTATTATAATTATCAATGGCCATGAATTGAATATTGGACCATCCAATATTGGATGGAAGTCTTACCACCTTCTTATGTTTGGTTGGATCATTTATCTCTTTCTCTCATTTTTATATGACACACTTTCTCTTAAATCAGTAGGCTTCTATTCCTTCATATCACCACTTGTTATATGTCTGTGTGTACCTTATTCATACTAGATCTATAAACTTTATTCTTTATGGGTTTGTGAATTACATCAGTGTATTTAACCAATTGTAATAGTTATTTAAATAAAGAAGGTGATTCAACTCATATACAGGTATTTCGATAAAACCTTTTATATATATATTACAGATTTATGATTTACTTTCACTTAAATTAGGTGGTAATTTTTTAAAAGAAGACCACATTTACTTTTCAATTTTACCAAATTCTTTGTTACATCTTATGCAATAAGTCTACATTAATTATGGATTAGTAAATTATTTATCTTATCAATCGCATTTTGCTTTATTGTTTGTTGTCGGAACACATACCATTTTTTATTGACAAACAACATATTACACCTTATAAAATTAGCAGTAATATTGAGGAAAAATTGCACCATTAGTTGTTGTGATTTGTGATATAGAAATGTAGTGTGTTTCAAAATGATTATTTGCAACAAAAATAAAATAAATGGGGTTATCTATCTATATTGCATAATACTAGGACTAATGGTAATAAAAATTCTTATAACTAGATGAATAACATATAAATTTTATGCAAATTTTTTCTCTTTTACTTGTTACCTTTGGATCTTGAATATTGACACAATATATGGGTTTTAGGAAAAATATTTACTCATCTAACTGGCGATGTGGAAAAACTTGGTATATATATATTGTATGATCGTTGACCATGGTATTTCAATTAAAAGAAACGCAGTTGAAAGGTAAGCTAACTCTCTCTCTCTTAATTCGACGTTAAATCTTTTTTAATTATCTCATTGTCTTTTTCATTTTTATTGTAAAAAATTTGTCTGACTTGGATCAATAGTAAAAGATTCTGATAATTTTAAGTGTTCTGCAAGAGAAACTGTTCCTTGTTCCTGCTTTAAAAGATCATACTTCTATTGATAGGCTAAAGAACACTGAAATCATGAAGCATTCTGATAGAGAAATAGTAGGGGCTAATGTGTCTTTTGATGGGCTAAAGAATTCTGAAATCATGATTGTTTCTGCTAGAGAAATAGTATGGGCTAATACATCTTTTGATGAGGTGAATAATACTCCCAATTTGAAACGCTCTATTTAAGAAATGGGTTCTTCTATAGGGGTACAAGCGTCTATTGAAAATGATATGCGCTTTTCCACCACCAATACGACCACCACTTTCACCGACTCCTCCGCTGCTCATAATGAGCTCCTCAACTATTGCTTCAAGACAAATGGCTGGAATAGAAGGTCTTGTTGGGCATGACATTTCAGTTAGGATCTCCTGTCCATGAAAAAATGTTTTCATGTTGTTGATTGTATATTTGAATAAAAATAAAAATAAAATGATTGATTCATTGTGTACTTCTTATTCAAAAATTTATCATCTTTCGACTTTTACTTGTTGTTTTAACCTAACTTTAATTCAATGTAATTAGTTTCATTGAAATCCTATATTTGGCTAAGAGAAAATTTAAGTGAAGCATTGATTTTATCATTGACAAAATTTTGCTATAATATGTGTAGATTACGTGCTTTTTCAAAATCAAGTAAATGATTAAACTTAAGATCACCTTTAATATGAGACTTTCGTTCTTTGTTCATTATATTACTCCTTGTTAAGCTATATAGATATACCTTAATAGATGATGAATCTATATTGCAGTAGTTAAAGAATTTAAGTTCATTAGGAATAAATCAATCTGCCTAGCACTTTTTAAAACACTTAAGTAATTACCATATCTGATGCAATTAGAATGTTCACTTAATAGTTTAATCATTCCTGTAATATTCTTTCACATCTTTGAAGATATCTAATAGTGCTGTCAAATGTAAATTAGAAATCATTTAGATGAAATCTGATTGCATCAGACAAAACCAACATGATATCATAATTTATGTTTAAGAAGAAGCTTTCAAGGAAAGAGTGTCCGAGTAGTAGTTCTTGTGATTCAAAACTAATATATTGTGCTTCTGTGTATAGTTTTCTAAAGTAAATTAATATAAAAACTGAAAAGAAGCAAATTTGGGGTTCAGGTTTTTCAAAGATTAAGATTGAAGCTAAGTTTCATTGGGTTGGTTCTCAACTCCTTTGTGACTTTAGTATGTGTATCATTGTGTATATGAAACGTTTTACGAATGTCCCATAATGTAATACCATTTTGTGTTGTATACAAAGTTTGAAACTGGCAACCCCATGCTTCATTGACAAAAAGGTACAAACACATGAAAAAGTTTCCCTAGGATTATATATGCAATAGTGCTAATCATGGAATTTAATAGACAAAATAAACATAATATTTATTAACAATCGATGTCATATATCATTGATATTAATGGAATTGGAAAACTTCTTTATACAACTATGATGCATAGATTCTTCAAAACAGTGAAGATTCACAATTGGAAAAGAGAGCGATTTGTCTAGGATTTATTCCTATTCGTTTCCTTTGATTAATGGTTTTGGAAGCTTTAAATATATATAGAAACAACAGCGAAACGGTGAAATTCTTTTGCGAAGCGCCACCTAATATAGTTTTTTTTCGTTAGATACATATATTAATATATGATAATTAAGATACATAGTTTGATCAATATACGGCTATACAAATTTTTTATATACACTTTCTAACAATATACTATCATAACTTCAAATGAGAGCGTGAGATTCACTGATAGCTACTCCATAGTTTGAGTGCTTGCTTCACTAACATTGATCTGGGATGGAAGACTTCAATATAAGTTACATAGATTTATAGATTTTTTTAGCAAGTATATAAAACAATGTTTACAATATCTGAAGAATATTTAACTTTAACTATTATCGTGAATCGCAGTATATAAAACATTGTTTAATGTAAATAATGCTTAAAAATTATATAGATATATAATGCTTAAAATTATAGTTTTAAAATAAATTAAAAAATTTATATAATATCGCCACATCCGTCTCGGAGCTTTTTGGAGATGCCGAATCCTCGAATTGTGGTGCTCGAAATTTCGGTAGCTGAAACAAAGGACTGCAAAAAATGTTGCTATGAGATCAAAAGTGTTGTTAGGTTTGATCATTTTTATCGGATGAAGTTAAACACCATTATTGATGAAAAAGAAGAAGATTACAACATTGATATGCATGTACAATGAAAATTATATATAACGATGGATTTATATTAGATAGTCCAAGGGAGAAAGTGATTTTTAGTTAGTTTTCTCATTATACATTTCTTTTCTTGTATTTATCCAACTTTTTTTTCACCTCACAGTCCTTTTTGCCCTTTGGCTCGTCTATATAAGCTAAATCCAATAACAGTAAATTCTTGCCAAATAACTGTACTTAATTAACATTTTGCCAAATAATAGTACTTAATTAACATTTTTTTTGTAATACTTAATTGACATTGACATGATAATACACAGTATTTTGAATTTTTCAAATACTTATCTAAATAATATATTGTTAGATAACTGGATAATAGCTTTCAAGAAAATTTAAGGAAGAGTATCATAAGCTCCATTAGTACTACATAATTGGACATCACTTTTTTACTGTTAAAAGTTATATACTGATCCCAGATACACTTCTTTTCTTCTTCTGAGAGTGCATTCCTTTTCAAAAGCTGAATTAAACCTTTCACATCCTTTTAAAACATGATGGGATACAAAATAAATAAGATAGAAAAGTGTATAATTTATTTTTAACATTATATTTATGGAAGAGACTTAACCTCTCATAGCAAGATTATTTTGCGCCTGCCAAATAAAATATATATCGTAACGACAAATGCAATTCTTTATACTTTTTGTCTGTTAGTTCCAAGTTTTAAGCTTTTTTTACATTTCAGAATATTCAATCATCTCGATTTCAATACCCAACCATTTTTTTTATATTTTTGTAAATAGTTAAATAAACGGATACTCTAGAAAAATGTATTTGTTAGACTCAAAATATTTCTTACACAATTCACAAAGTGTGTCCAATTTTAATAAATCATCATATCCTAATAAGTGTAAAATATCTCTTGTATTGTCATCCATAGCACGTTTGGGAATAACACAGGAAATCCACACAATATTGGCCCAAATTTCAAAAAAGATCGGCAATAAAAAACATTATAAGGAGCTCTATATAAAGAAAGAAACACACTACTTCTTGGCTCGTTCATTACTTACTTTGGAGAGACATGGGGTCACTTTAGGATACAAAGTAGTAACAACACTTTGTTTTTCAATTAGAATTGTAATTTAGTCTCGATCATAAGTTGTGGTGAATATGAGTGCCTCGAGCTACGCTTCTCTCCATCCCTTCAAACTTTTAGGTTATTTTTCTTAGTTAATTTAGTCTTTTATTCTTAGCTTCGTAGTTAACCGTACTTTTAAACTTTTTAGTTGTCAACGAATCTCTAAGCTTGAAACTAAATTTCTCTATTAGCTTGTTAATTCCTGCAAAGACGAACTTGTTAATTCCTGAAAATTCCTAGACTTCCTGCACAGAAGAAAAAGACAGTGAAGGGAAACGAGTTTAAAGACCGAATGAGAGTTTTAGAGGATAAACAAGATGAGATGATAATGAATGTGGGTAAGGTAACAAATGAGTTGTTACTCATGAATACGATGCTAGAAAGGTTAAGCAATTTTCAAAATGGAGTCCAACCTGCACGCAACAATAGAAACCAACCTAGAGCTGGTTAAGATATGTTTTCCTATCATTTCTCATTTAGTAGTGTATAATAGATTATTTTCCTTACTGATTCTTTTCGAGTCGTGTGGACACGACACATTTTTGTGTTTGGGATGGGGTTCATTGCCTCATCCCAATTTTTTGTGTTAATTGTTTTACTGCTTTTAGTAAAATTAATTTCAGGGTTGCATTTGACTGTAGAGTATTTTAAATTGTCCCCATTAAGCATGTTTTTTATGAATTTATGATAGAAAATAGTATACCTTAGGAGTTAGTATAAAACACACTTTGATTGCATGCAAACATAGGTAATTGATAGGAAAAATTAATGATCAATGAAAAAGAAGTAAACTTGTACTTGAGAAAAATGTGTGGTGGATAGAACGTGAGATCTGAATAAGTAGAGAACCCACTTAGGCATGAACTAGAGGCAAGCTATGTAACTAGGAAAATGATAGAAGCAGTTCTTTGTTATCCGTTATAAACTTTTTGTCTTTCGATCCCGAAATTCAATATTATCCATCTTAACCCCATTTTTAGCCTTTAAGCCTTTCTTTTGTCTCCACGATATAGCCCACATCCTCATAGTTTACTAAGCATTTCCATATGACCCGCACTTGAATCACGATCCTGAGACTTCTTGTCTTGAGCTTGAGTTTGGGGTGGTCAGTTTCATTATTGGGAGATTACTTTGGGAGGGAATTTTTATGCGTTTGTATTTATGCGCATGTATTATTTGTAACCCTTTGCCAGGGTCTTTGAAAAAATTAAAAAAATACATGGCCATTCACATCAAAATGATGGTCAGGGACACCTATACCAAAAAAAAAGAAGAGAACCCAACTTGAATAATTATTGTTTTTCTGAATTGGGATTTTATAATTTAATTTGAATTAGTATTTTACGTTGGCTTTTACCTTGTGCTTTATTTATTTTCTTTAAAGTCATGAACTAAGGATATGTTTTAGTATCTTAGCTATTCCATATAGTGGCGTATGGAGCACCTTAACGGGGGGGTTTAGATATAGAACTAGGTATTTTCCGGTTGTATCCGCCAATGACCTTGACAGGCTTGACTAGCCAATAGGAAAAGTGGTAAGTTTTAATCATCCGAAAGAGGTTTTAATCACCCTAACAGAGTTTAGAAGACCGTAGGAGAGCTTTTAGGTCCACCCTGACGGGGGCTAAGAGATTTTAGAATCCCGACTAGCGTAATAAAATTAATTCAACCCTTTAAAGAAGACATTAATTAGGAAAGTTTGCGGTAAAACCCTAGCGTGACTCAAGTACTACTTTCTTCCCTTGTGTCTACCTCCTTTACTTGCATTATTTTTATTTCAGTTTAATTTATTTAGTATTTAAATTACTTTTTCACTTTAGTTGTTAATAAAAAACCCAAACCAAACTTCATATCATTTACTTTACGTGTTTGCAATTATTCCACTATTTGATAACATTAGAGTCAACGTATTCCGTCCCTGCGAATGAACTTGATTATCATATATTAGTTTGGGAAAACTGTACACTTACAGTTAGTGGTTCCTCTATTCTTAGCATCTATTTAATACCACACAAGGACCCACCAAGTTTTTGGCGCCGCTGCCGGGGACGGTAGTGTGTGACCCCGGTTTTTATCCTTTAGTGTTTAATTGCATTTTTATTTTCAGTTTTACGCTTTTCTTTGGTTTTGTTCTTTCTCAGGCTTTACAGGTTTAGTGTATGTACTTATACCCCGAATGTTTAGTTCGAGAAAGAAACAGAAAAGAGAGAGAAGCAAGAGAGCAAGCAAAGAGAGAAAGAGAAATGGAGGATTTGAATATTCATCACGATGAGGAACCTCGCATTCAGTTGGATGCAAATGGCCAACCATTAGTGCCACCAATCATTCCTAATCCATCAGGTCTCAACAATCAACAAAATCAACCACCTATGTAACAAGCTCAAACTCCTATGTATTATGATCCTTGGTTCGTACATGGTCCAGAGCAAGCTCCCTATCGCGGTCCTTCTCTCGGTATTGGTCCTGCAGATGTCTCCCTACTTGTTCTAAATATTACCCCTCTAGAGACATCATTTTAGGTGAATTATTGACTTATTAGCTATACTTTTATGCATATTTTGTCATATTGCACTTTCTCCCCTTGAAATTGGACTATTTGTATTTTTAGAGCTTTTGTGCGTTAATTTGATTGTTTTTAGTGCAAAGTTAGTATGTTCTCAAATTTCAGTGCAAGGATAAGAAGTTAGAATTAGAGTCTTAGCTTATTTTTAGTGTGTTAGGAAGTATTTTATTCGATTTTCTACTTCTAGAGTGCACTTTCCTATTTCTACTCTTGAATTATTGATTTATTATTTTTAAAGCATATGCGGTTTAATTATTTATTTAATGTGAATCTTTAAAAGATATATTATAATTAATTAGAGACCAATTCAAGTTTAAGAAGTAAAGGAAAGATATTTACATGGAAATAAGAAGATTAAGGAAGGATATATGCAAAGAAGGAAAAGATAAAGCTGTCATATGAATCTGAAATTTTAGCCACGTTTCAAAGATGAGTCCATAACTTAAGATTGTCTAGGAATTTAGGAGAATGGTCTTGACCAATGGAAAGAGCTTTCCAGGACAAGTGGTTTCGACTATTGGAATGTGTCAAACAGATAAGTATTGAAAGAGATATGACCAAAACAAATCAGTATCTTACCTTTCCTAGATTTTAGGGCTATGAATTAAAGAGTTCTTGACTTGTCGTCCACTCCAAGTAAATTCGACCTAGGGCTTCATAACACCTATTAATACACCCCTTAGCCTCCTATTTTACCAACACTTCATATAATTATTCAAGAGGCTTAAGGATTCAAGTCAGAGCAAGCCGGATGGAAGAAAGCTAAGAGCTGGAGCAGTCATCTTCTCCATTTCGCAGCCAAACCCAACCTCTTCATTAGGTTTTATTTATTTTCTTTCTGTAAAAATTATGTCTTTTAATTTATTTGTTTTAGTTTTATTTTCCACTACGAGCTAAACTTCTTAAGTGCTTGAGAATCGCTACATGGGTTGAACCTTAGTTTATTTAATTGATGTTTTCTGATTTGGGATTTTTAATTTAATTCGAATTCAGTAATTTAATATTGTTTATTATCGTAAGTTAATTTCACTATCAATGAATTAGCTAATCGGAGATAGGTTTGAGTAATTAAGCTATTCGCAAGTGCCGGTGATCATCTTGACGGGGGGTTTAATTACGGATATAGGTAATAAACGTGAGATAGAAATTATTGATCTTGACGGATTTAGTTAATGTTATAGCCAATTTGGTAGAGAACCTGACATTCGAAGGTGAATTATGATCTCCCTGGCGGGGTTTGTAACACCTAAGAATAGCTCCTAACTCCACCCCGACAGGGGTTAAGAGAATCTAGAATCCCGGCTATTACTAGTTACTAATTTGTCCCTTAGAAGAAGCATTGATTAAGTTTATTTTGGTGAAACCCTAGCGTGACTCAAGTACTACTTTCTCATCCTTGCGTCTCTTCATATTTTATTTTCTTGCATTAGTCTTAATTTAGTTTAATATTTACTTTATTTGCACTTTAGTTCTTAAACAAAAACCAAACAAAAATCTATTTCTTTTACTATTAATTGTCATTCAAGCAAATATTTCCATCTATTGCATAACACTTTAGTCATACCTAATCCGTCCCTGAGATCGAATTCCCGTATACTGGATATTACTTGGACGAATCGTACACTTGTGGTACGTGTCTTGCCTTTTTTTGGTGTGTTTATTTAGAACACACTAGGAGACACCAAGTTTTTGGCGCCGCTGCCGGGAATGGTAGCTTATGACCACAGTGTTAGCCGTAAGTGTTTTAGTTGCTAGTTTTTAGTTTAGTTTTATTTTCATTTTTAAGTTTTCGCTTTGGGTTGTTCTTTCTTTCTCAGATTTACAGGTTTTGGTATATGCTTGGAGATCTGATCATCCTTGATAATCCTGAAAGCCTAGTTCGAGGAGCAAACAAAAGAAGAAGAGAATCTCAAGCAAAGGAAAGGACAGAAGCAATGTCAAAATTAAATGCTCACGATCCCGCGATTCAGTTGGATGAAAACAGTTTCCCAATAGTTCCACTAGTATTACCAATTCCACCGGTAGGAGTCCAAATACCAATTCCTCCCGAAGGTCAACAACAAATCAATAATAATGGTGGAGTACTTCAAGATAATGGGCCGCAAATCTTCCAACCAAATAACCATAGACCTTTTCGTATACCACCACTAAGACACCGTCCTCCCGCAGTTCAAGGAATTCGATTAAGCCAGTCATGGGTATGATTAATTAGTTTAAAACTATTGGACAATATAGTGGTGCAGCTCGTGAAGATCCTATTCGTGCTATGTACAAGTTTATGCAAATGTGTGATGCATATGTCACCCCTGGAGTAACCCAAGAGCAAATGTACTTTCATATGTTTCCATTCTTCCTCACCGGAGGAGGTAGTGAGTGGTATGATCAACAACCACACAACGCGATCTTGACTTGGGATCAACTTCAAACAGCCTTTTCCGACAGGTACTATCCTCAAAGTGTTCGACTTAGTGGGCAATTAGATATTGTTAGTTTTCTCCAAGAGCCAGGAGAAACTGTAGGTGTTGCATGGATTCGTTTTCAATCTTTATTACGCAAATTCCCATAACATGGGTACTCTCTTGAACTACAGCTTGGGATATTTTATCGAAGTTTAGGTGAAGGCACGAAAGACAAGATCGATACTATATGTCAAGGAGGTCTCATGATGGTCACGACTGATCAAGCTCTGATCATAATGGACATGATTGTGAAGAATGAAATGAGTTGGCAATCTTCGAAATCATCGGTTAGAGCTTCTGAAAGAGAATTATGCCATAGTTGTGGAGGAGATGATCATAGCTGGGAAGAATGTGCCAACAACCCAGAATCCGTTTATTTCGTTAATCAGCGAGGTAATTATTCAGGTGGTCAAGGGTATGCAAATTAAAATAGAAATCATTCAGGCTTTTAGTATTCGAATCCACATGGGACAGCCAATCCAGTAACCTATCAACAAAGGCCTCAGGGGAACAATTACTAGTTTAAATCACAAAATCAATACGAATGGAATCAACCTAGAGCCGATCATGACACCTATGCTGACACGTTAGCTCAAAAGGTGCTTCCTTCTCGACCTCAAGAAGGTGCAATTACCGCAAGTGAGTTAGCACTTACTGTGACGCAATACATATCCGATGCGAAGAGGAGGTCAGAGATAATTGAAAACCAACTATCTCGATTCATGGAGGACACCCACACGAGAGAAAACAAGATGGAAGAAACATTAAACTCACATTCCGCTTCATTGAAAGTCTTAGAGAGTCAAATATCAAAGATCGCCAATAGCTTGAATGTTCAAGGTCAAGGCCAACTTCCAAGTGATACGGAGGTTCCTAAGCAATATAAAAGTTCTAACGCGATCACAGTCAGAAGTGGGAAGAAGCTTCCACCACCACCTTTCCCGTTTATGAAAGAAAAGGAAGTAACTAGAAAAGAAAAACCGTTAGAGGAGGTGGAAGAAAAAGATGAAGAACCTGAAGTGGTAGAAGTGGAGAAGATTCCGGAAAAGCCAAAGAAGAAAGATATTGTAGAAACCCGTCCTCCTCCACCGTTCCCTTCTAGAGTTCAGAAGAACGGAGATACGGCTGAATATGAAAGATTCATGAATATGGTGAGTAAGCTCAATATTAATATACCTTTCTTAGAGGCTATCAAAGGAGTACCATAGTATTTGAAATACCTGAAAAGAGCTCTCACAAATAAACGCCGGTATCTTGAGAATGAAATGATAGGCTTGATAGAAGAATGCAGTGCGATATGCTAGAGTAAGTTACCACCTAAGTTACTTGATCCTGGGAGGATTACTATTCCTATTTCTATTGGTAATGAGTAGCAAGCGAAAGCTTTATGCTATTTGGTAGCGAGCATTAATCTTATGCCCAAATAAATTTTTGAAAAGTTGAAGATGGGAGACGCAAGACAAACCTCTATGGTCTTGCAAATGGCTGACAGATCCCTCGTGCATCCGGAGGGAAGAATAGAAAATGTCCTCGTCAAGGAAGGTACTTTAAGTTTTCCAGTTGATTTTGTTATACTTGACTATGACGCGAATAGGAATGTCCCCATTATTTTGGGAAGACCATTCCTAGCCACGGGGTGTACTTTAATTGATGTAGAGAATGGAGAATTGACTATGCGAATCCAAGACAAAGAGGTGAAGTTCAACGTGTTCCGACCAATGAAGTTTCCGGACTCTAAAGAGGAGTGCTTCCGGATAGATGTGATTGAACAAGAAGAAAAAGAGCCAACTAAGGATGTGAAAACCTTAGGAAAGGAGGAAAGAGAGCTTAGAAAAAAACCACCTAATAAATATCCTCCATATCCTAGGAAAAATGCACACCTTGACCATGCTAAAAAGAAAGAAAACGTGCGTGCTACGAAGGTTCCCAAAGAACCTAAGAAAGGAAAGAAGAAGGAGTTCAGTGTTGGCGAAGAAGTCGCGATAAAAAAATCTGATCCTCCTCAGAAAGTACACAAAACCAATAGTTCTTGGCTAGGACCTTTCAAGTTCATAAGGGTTATCTCGGATTAATTGGTGGTAATAAAAGCTAAGGGATGCAAGTTCCGTGTAGCAAACGTTGATAACCTCACTCATTGCTGAGGAGGTTATGTGAAAAAGTGATGTCAGAGGTAACCCATCGAGTTTAACGACGTTAAACAAAAGCCATTTTGCTTGCATATTAGTTTATTGCTTTATGTTTTTCAATTCCTAGTGTATAATTCTAAGTTAGTGTCGAGTCTTAGTGTCTACTTTTAAAATAAATGAGAAGGGTAGTGTGTTAATGGCGCAGGAATTGAGTTTGGGGTGCTGAGGAACAAAGGAGGAAAAAAAATCTGCTGAACTAGACGGCTAGCCGGCCCTATCACTAGCATGCCGGTGGAGCAGAAACACGTGCCCACGGGTCCATGGCCCGGGTTGTTTGCCGAGATGGAAAGAAAAATTGAATAGACGCACCAGTATGCCGGCCAGAATTCCAGTATGCCGGCCAGAAGGAAAACACGTGCCCACGGGTTGCTCGACACGGGTATTTTGACAGAGCGCGGATTTGCGAAGAATAGCGCACCGGCATGCCGGTAAACACCGCCAGTATGCCGGCGCCCAAAAAACATGTGGCCTCGGGTAGTGAACTCGGGTTCAAGGCAGAAAGTTACAAAAAGAAAGACGTCCATCACCGGTATGCTGGCGATCCCGCCGGTATGCCGGCCAGTATGTCGGTTTTGAAGAGTTTGTTGCCTTATACACTTCTTACCTTATCAAGTGCAAACCCTAGCCTCTCCCATACGAATTTTCCAGCTCCCAACCTTATAAAAATACCTTGAAGCTTGATTAAAACCTTCACAACAAACACAATAACATCAATAATTCTCTCCTCGATCTTCCATAAACACAAATTCTTCATCAAATTCATCACAAAACACCATAAATCACCAACAAGATCATCAAGCTATCAAGAATTCTTCCAAGATTCATCAAGAAACCTTCTTCTTTCATCAAATCCGAGCAAGAAACTCAAGCTACACCAATCTTTCTTAACTTTATTCCATCATTGGTGTAACTTGAGTTTGGGGTCAAATTAAACATGACAAACAGAACAGACGCCATGGATTATTAGAGGAAGTGTTATATCCTAAGGAAGAACAAAAATTTGCCTGGATCCACAATTGAAACGGCCATCGATCTTCATGAGCCTATTGAAAAGAAACAACTGGAAGAGGCACCTGCACAAGCACTACCCAAGAAATTCACAGCTAGGATGAAGGTACCATCAAAGCCTAAAGAGAAGACACAAATTCAAGATCAAGGTTCTTCTTCTTCCTCTCAGAATAATTCTTGCACACCCCCATGGGCTATCAAATTGCAACATGAAGTTGATCTTTTAAAAGAAGAAAACAAAGCACTTTGGGAGGAAATTACACAGATTAGTTCACAAATGGAAGAGGTAACTACGACCATGGATATTGATAATTATTCTTCTTCGGAGGAGGAGGACATGATGGATCTTTATGGCCAGGTACCCCGTTCTAATTCTTCTTCTTAACTGATGGTAGGCACTAGGTAGTTTAGTTTTTTATTGAGTCTTTTTCGAGTCGTGGGGACACGACTCACTTTTGAGTGTGGGGTGGGGTTCGTTGCCTCATCCCAATTTTTTTGTGTTTTACATGCTTTCAGAAAGAAAAACAAAATCTTTTTAGGGTTGCGTTTGACTGTAGAATATTTTAAATGACACCATCAAGCATGCTTTTTTATGAATTTATGATACAAAATAGTTGACTTTAGGAGTTAGTATAAAACGCACTTTGATTGCATGCAAATATGAGATAATTGATAGGAAGAATTAATGAACAATTAAGAAGAAGTAAACTTGTGCTGAAGGATAATGAGTGGTTGTGTAGAACATGAGATCTGAATAAGTAGAGAACCCACTTAGGTATGAACTAGAGGCAAGCTATGTAGATAGGAAAATGATAGATGCAGTTCTGTGATAGCCCTTTAAGTCCTTTTTGGCCTTCTATCCCTGAATTAATTATATCATTCTTAGCCAAATTTTCAGCCTTAAAGCCTTTCTTTTGTCGCCACATTATAAGACAATATCCCTTTAGATTCTAAGGCATGACCATATGACTCGCACTTGAATCACGATCCTGAGACTTCCTGTCTTGAGCTTGAGTTTGGGTGGTGGGTCCACTATTATGTGAATTTATCATTGGGTTGGGATTTTTGAGCTATCAGTTGTGCTCGGTTTTATATTTCGAGGATGATTCACAGGTTTATTATATTGTAACCCTTTGCGGGGGTAATAGTGAATGAAAAAAAAGCTACGAGCTAGAAAGGAAAAAATATATATATAAAAGACAAAAAAAATAGCGTGATATCTCGAACATCAAAAAAGAGAGTCATAGCTACACAAAAGAAAAGAAAAAATGATTTGAAAAGAATATATATTCGGACCGGCAAAGAGAAATTTTAAGGTGAATCATCTTTAGTGCTTATTGGGTTAATTTGGGGACACTACATTAGCGCGTCAAACGGGTTGAGTGAGAACAATATTCGAGTGTAAACTAAAGCTCTTGGACAGTTTTTTGATGGTAAGTGAGGAGAGAGCTAAAAGCTCACTTCAAATTTACCAAATATACATACCATACCGTCCTTCAGCCTACGCAAAAACCGTAAAGACCTCGTTATTCGTAGATGCACAGTGAGTTAATAGGGAATATTCTAAGTAGAGTGTTCAAAGAAAGTAAAGATCGAGGAACACCCTATAGCTACCATCTTGAGATAAGTGTAAGCGTAACCTTCTAGCATTGTGAAATTAATTTTGGATTGATATTATTTTGTGTTTGATTTTGCATGATAAGTGTATGTTATATTAATTCTTAGATGATGCTATATGAGATTTGTTTCAAGTTGTTCTTTGGGAATATTTTCTAGATTTCACCTTCTATGTTCACCTAAAAGGGGCCTTGTTTTTATTTTACTTTGTCGGGACGACAAAGGTTCGAGTTTGGGGTCTTGATGTCTTCATATTTTTTCTAAATATTTGCCCTCTAGAGACATCATTTTAGGTGAATTATTGACTTATTAGCTAGAGTTTTATGCATATTTTGTCATATTGCACTTTCTTCCTTGAAATTAAACTATTTGCATTTTTAGAGCTTTTGTGCATCAATTTGATTATTTTTAGTGTAAAGTTAGTATGTTTTTAAATTTCAATGCAAGGAGGAGAAGTGAGAATTAGAGTCTTAGCTTATTTTTAGTGTGTTAGGAAGTATTTTATTCGAGGTTCTACTTCTAGAGTGCACTTTCCTATTTCTAGTCTTGAATTATTGATTTATTATTTTCAAAGCATATGCGGTTTAATTATTTATTTAATGTGCGTAAAGGAACGAGACCAAGTCATGTCTAAGAAGTAAAGTAAAGAGATTTACATGGAAATAAGAAGATTAAGGAAGGATATATGCAAAGAAGGAAAAGATAAAGCTGCCATATGAATGTGAAATTCCAGCCACGTTTCAAAGATGAGTCCATAACATAATATTAGCTAGGAATTTGGGAGAATGGTCTAGACCAATAAAAAGATCTTTTCGAGACAAGCGGTTTTGACTATTGGAACGTGTCAAATGGATAAGTATTGAAAGAGATATGACCAAAACATATCAGCAGCAAAATCTTACCTTTCTTAGATTTTAGGGCTACGAATTAAAGAATTGACTTGTCTTCCACTCCAAGTAAATTCGACCTAGGGCTTCCTAACACCTATAAATGCACCCCTTAGCCTCGTCTTTTACAAACACTTCATATAATTATTCAAGAGGCTTAAGGATTCAAGTCAGAGCAAGCAGGAAGGAAGAAAGCTAAGAGCTGGAGCAGACATCTTCTCCAATTCGCAGCCAAACCCAACCTTTTCATTAGGTTTTATTTATTTTCTTTCTGTAAACATTATGTCTTTTAATTTATTGGTTTTAGTTTTATTTTCCATTATGATCTAAACTTCTTAAGTGCTTGAGAATCGCTATATGGGTTGAACCTTAGTTTATTAAATTGATGTGTTCTGATTTGCGATTTTTAATTTAATTCGAAGATTAATACTTGCATCCAAATCACATAGTGCTTTACCTTGCCACTCCTCACCAATCGATATCAGAATTGTAAAACTCCTAGGGTCAATCAACTTAGGTGACAACTTACTTTGGCAGATAGCGCTGCACTCTTCGGGTAAACCAATCATCTCATTATCACAATACGGCCTTTTATTGGTTAGGGCTCTCTTCAAAAACTTCACGTATTTCGGTATATCTTTAATAGCTTCAAGTAACGGAATATTTATGTGCATACCCCTTACCCTATTGATGAATCTCTGATACTCAACCATATCTCCTTTTTTCTTAACTCTTGAAGGAAAAGGCGGAGGAGGACTTTTCTCCACAATCTCTTTCTTTTTCTGAACTTCTGGAATTTTCTCCACCTCTATTACTTCAGGTTCATTTTATTTTTCTACCTCCTCCACTACTGGTTTTTCTTTATTTATCACTTCTTTTTCTTTCATGACTGGAAATGGGGGTGGAGGAAGTTTCTTACCACTTCTCAACACTATGGCATTACAATCTTCGGTTTGTTTTGGGACTTCTGTATCACTAGGGAGTCTTCCTTGTGGACGCAAATTTAATTGTTTCGAAATTTGATCTACTTGATTCCCCAACAATTTTAGTGCAGCTTCATAGGTTTGTTGACTCTGAATGGATTGTGCCTGAAGTGCCATTAATTTGTCTACTGTTAGTCGAAGATCTTCAGTTCCTTCTTGAGGTTGAGAAGGTAAGGCTTTTTGATTCATTGTATCATTGTAACTATTTTGAGGAGGTTGCCTTTGAGCCTGATTTCCATAATTCTGTCCTCCTTGATAGTTATTTTGTGGTCTAGGTTGATAAGTGTTACCTTGGGGACGCGGTTGATATGCGTAAGTAGGATTAGCTGCCCCATTAGGATTTGAGTATTGGAAACCCAGATGGTTTCTGTTGGGCATATATCCATTACCATTCGAATTAAAATTTCCTCTGTTGGAAACAAACATCACGGACTCTTGATTATTCTGACAATTCTCCCATACATGATCATTCACACCACAATACTCACATCCATACACTTCTTGTGCAGCGTTCACTTCAACCCTTTTATTTTAAAAACCTTCGTTCACGACTAACGTAAGTTGCTTCAAATTTTGTTCTAATGTGGTTTGTATTTTGTTCTCTAGGGAGGTGAACTTCTCTTCGATGTTGACGTTATTAACTCCCCCTTTAACTGGTGTTCTCACAGTATTCCAGCCCACTTCATTGTCGACCGTCCTATCCAAAATAATTCTTGCGTGAACAGGTACTCGTAAAAACGCACCACCACATAATACATCTAAATCTTTTCGTGATCCACCATCAAGACCGTTATAGAAAATTTTCAATTGTTGTTGATCTGAAAGGTCATGATTGGGGATTCTTCGTAAGCAATTCCGAAATCACGACCAACTTCTACCCAACGTTTCATCATATTCTTGTCGGAAATGTGTTAACTCGAGTTGAGCATCTAACCTCATGTTGGACGGATAATATCTATCGAAAAACGCAGCCTGTAACTGTTCCTAATTAGTAATCTTTCCCGGCTCTTGTGAATCATGCCAATCACTCGCTCTATCTATCAAGAAAAATATGAATGTAGCAAAATCCATTTGCTCTTTTGTTACTCCTTGAGTGATGTACGAATCGCAGATCTGCATAAATTTTTGTACTGCGCGATCTTCTCCGGGCTTGCCACGAAAATTTTCGAAATTCTGAAACTGAGCTAACATACCCAAATCTGGACGGAATCTCGAAACGTCGATACTAGCTGGGCCAATCCCAAGGGGAGGAGCAAGAAATGGTTCTTGTGCTGGACTGGTAAGGAACCATGGATCGGCTACTTGAATTTGAACCGGAGGATTAGGGACAACTGGTGGCACTGGAGGGTTAGGAATTGGTGGCGATATTGGCTGACCATTCGCGTCTAGCTGTACTCCTTGTCCATTGTTGTTATGGAGGTTAAGATTGTCCATTTCGTTAGCTAGTCTTTCTACTTCTTGTGCCTCTTGTCCTTTCCTTCTCCTATTAGCAAGTCTGACTAATGATTCAGGATTATCAAGGATCGGAGGTAATGTCTCAAGATCCTTAAAAAGTCACCTTCGCATACACCAAACCTAAACATCGGAAAAAGATGAACAAACAAAGCGTAAAACTGAAAAATAAAAATGCAACTAACACAAAAGGATAAACACCGGGGTCACACGCTACCGTCCCCGGCAGCGGTGCCAAAAACTTGGTGGTCCTTTGTGTGTTCTAAAATAAATTCAATAAGAAAAGAGAACCACAACCGCAAGTGTACGGTTGTCCCAAGTAATAATAGTGATAAACAGATTCGTTCAGGGACGGAGTGGTTGACTCTAATGCTTATTAGATCGTGATTAATTGCACGTAAAGCAAGTAAATTATTTTAAGATTTGTTGTTTGTTTTTCTAATAACTAAGACAAATAATGACAAGACTAAATTAATGCAAATATAAAGCTAGATGCAATTAAAAATAGTTTGACGCAAGATATGAGGGGTAGTACTCGAGTAACGCTAGGGTTTCACCTAAATCTAAGCATTCCATGTATTGTTTAAGGGACGAATTCGGTAAACAATATTGGTCGGGATTCAATTATCTCCTTACCCCCGTCAGGGTGGACTAAGGAGCTCTTCTCAGGTGCTACAAACCGCGTCAGGGTGAATATAATCCACCTTCGAATGATTAAAGTCTAATTACCCAATTCGCTGTAGGATTAATTAAGCCTGTCAAGGTCAAATAATTTCTATCCTACATTCGTTAATTAGTTCTGTACCTAGACCCCCCGTCAAGGTGATCCAATTGCCACTAATTGGAATAGCCTAAGTACGAATTCCTAAAATTGATTCATAACTTCAATAATAGTCAATAGGTGTAAATTAAAGAAAAATATTAAATACCCAATTCGATTTCAATCAAATTAATCCCAAATTCAAAAACATAGAATGAAATAGATTGGGGTTCAACCCATTAAGCGTTCTCAAGTACCAAATGAAATTAGCTCATAATCGTAAAAACTAAGAAAATAAATTGAAAGGAATTCATAATTTTTTTACTGAAATAGAAATAAGAAACCTAATTAGGAAGATGATTCGGCTGCAAAGTGGAGTTATAGACAGTCTCCAGCTCCAAGCTTCTTCTTTTCCTTGGTTCTGCTTCTTTTCTCCTTGTCTGACTTTGTGAATAATGAATTCTATGAAAAAATAATTCAAAAGCTTTATTTATACTCCAAAAATCGGACTTGGACCTTAGGCTAATGTTTAAATGAAATAATAAAGGCCCAAGTCCATTATCTTAGCCCAAAATCCCGTAACTGTTGCATCACCTCCACTGAAACAACTCTAACCGGCTCGTTTCAACTCGGAGTCGCTAAAGTTCTGTAACTCAATGGGGCACGAAATCAGCAATCTTTGGCAACTTTCCAGATTTGCAGCTTTAAAATATCAATTCTTTCGGGATTTGTCTTCATGCTTTGACTCCATATCACGATCTTTGACTTTATTCTCGGATTTCTCTCCTAGCTAGTATTCAAAACCTACAAACTTTTCACTAAAATACACCATATTACGCGTAAAAGCTCAATAAATCAAAAATACTAAAATCAAAGGAGAGAAAATGAAATATTGCATATTATTACTAAAAGTCTATCGAAATAGCCAGATAATCACCTAATTTGATGTCTCCTAAGCTTATAAATATAGAACAAAAGAGGAGACATCACTCCATTCCTCGAATCTTTCCATCCTCCTCGAAACACCCCTTTTTTTGTGAACTTCTAGCCCTACTTGATTGAAATCACTAGCTACAAGCCATGGTGTCTGTAGGTTATGGAATGCATGATGGAGCGCATCCCATAAATACTCCCTTTCTTTGTAATCCGGGCTAGCACAAATTGCTAAAAAAATCCAGGATATGCACCCTTTCTGATTTATTTCTACATTTACTTCTTGACGACTAGCTGAAAGGACTCTAACATTTACGTTTGAATCATTACAAAGGAGCCAAATACCGTCTCTATAACATTACGAGTCGACCCGAAAAGAATAATCTTTTTCTAATGAGTTGATTATATTGTTCGCATGCATACCACTTACACGAGGTTCAACAACTACTGTAAGCCATATGTTATTATTGACCATCATATCTCGAATTACCTGCCGAAATCTAGGATGTGCGGCGCCATAACAGTTCCAGATTAATATATTAAGGGGATGATTTGGCTTCCCCCAATCCATTGTTGAAACATCTGTAAAATTAATTAAGTAATAATTGACAATTGACAAGAGACACTTGTTGGCACATTAGGCGCGAGACACCATGGTAACGTCACCCTCCGTAGCTCTCTCCTGCAGCTTCTTGGACCCGCCCTGAACCTGCTCCACCTCGGCGGTACCAACAATTTGGCTCTCCAGCCACATACCTGCTTCACTGCGTCATCCTCATTGGAATGATTAATTTGGATCACATCAGCCACCTTATTTGTATCAATATCAGTAGCTATACAACTTTCTTTAATTGCATTTAGGTCCCTCCCCATCTGCTCAATTTCTAAGACCTGTACATCAACCAATTCACCATTCGCCCTCACCTTTTCCATACCATCTACCACGAGATTCTTTGTACCCGATCCACAGCCCACTTCAAAGCCCTTAGTACTACTGATCAGCCTTGTCCCTCCTGTTTTTGACCCCTTGGAACCTCTTTTTATACCTGTAAAGCCCACACCTTTATCTAATTCTTCCGTGGAGAAGTCTAATACCTCCACTATATCTTCCAATATCCTCCGTTTCTCAAAGTTTGGTGAGGCAATAATATTATGCCCCTTGGCACCACCACCTTTTTTATTGTTTTTGTTAGACCAAGAGACATTCTTTCCTTTATTGTTATACGTTTTTGTTCACGAAGTTTGGCCTTTGCTTTGTATATCATACCCAGCTTGTCTCGATTCAATCATGCTTTCCGCCATTCTAAGTGCCTCGAAGCGAGTACCAAATCCCCCAAGAGAGGGTTCCCTTGCGGAGCTAAAACTAGACCCTTTTCCGTTCCCTCTATTCCATCGTCGCACCATCGTCCATTCCCCATACTTTTCTGTATGAACAGGGGCTTCAGAACTATTTTCGGTAACTTTCTCGTTACCCCTATTAGTGCTCATATCCTCCTCCATTCTAGTTGTTATATTTGGAGGGCAAATTTCCTTTCTATGTCTGGACTTTCCACATTTAAAGCATATAAGGTGGAGACCTTTGTATTCTACCTTACATATATCCGACCCAATTCTAACTTCCGGTTCTAGAGGTTTGTTCAAGTCAAGTTTAATGGAGAGGCGTGTGTAGTTTACCTCTTAACCTTCCCTTAGTAATTGGGTCTACTTTAACGGTTTGACCAAGCCTGTCCCTAATTTTTCTCAAGATGCGTGCCGTGTAGTTATGCATACCAACTTTAAGTATTCTTACCCAAGTTTTTGTTGTCATTATCGAATTAGATATAACATTGAAGTTCGGAGTCCATTCTCTTACTATAAGGTAGTGATCAAGGACCATACACGGTCCGCCAGATAGCGTAAAGTCGAAATCTTCCCTTTTCCTGAATTGCTACCCGAATTCCCATTATTTCCAAAATTGCTTACTGATCTTTGATTACCAATAAGCTCTTGTTGCGCCCTTGTTGTTGCAGAGGCAATAGGAAGGCTCTTAATGGTGGCACGCTGTCTTTAACTGGCCAATTCGGGAAATTCCTCCATGGCATAATCAGAGGCCTGTTCTTCAATGATTATTCTGCGTTGTTGAAGTATTGTCCACGGAGTCCGTTGCTTTCTCATACGGTTGCCCGGCGGTTGAGCGTTGCCAACCAGAGGTGGCCGCGGCGACGGAGAAGACATTCGCGGGGTAACAAAGTTTGTTTTTTTGTTTCTGTATTTGCGTAGCATTTCAAAGGTTCAAAAATAGCGGCCAAATTCACTGCTTTTACAAACTATGTAACTTTCATTAAAAGTAAACATTACTTCTATTTGTTGTTTGTTACGATGTTGATCGTAAAAGTGTAAATGTATTATATGAATTGGTAGATATTAGGAAATGGATTGTAAGGGAAAGATTATTGATTAAAACGTCGAATTTTAATTTATTGGACGAAAACTGTGAGAGCCCACTAATTACTTATTCAAACCAAACATTGTGGTTAATTTAGAATTGTGATTATTATTATGTCAAATTGTGATCTTATTGGACTAAGTTGGCCTGATTTTTGGCCCAAGTAAAATGTAAATAGTAAAAGAGAAGCCTACACAATATTATTATGACACTTCTACTTGAATATTGTCGATCTTTATTCTAGTTGTACAAATTTAAAACTTAATTGGTCCATTTTACAGTATTATAACGTGTTTATTGGAGAATTGTTGATTTTATTATATTTGTACGGTTCAGATTGAAAACCTAATTGGTTCTATATATAAGACTTCCTTAAATTTGCTTGGATTATTTATCTCATTCTCTCTTCTTTATCTCACACACTTTCTTTTAAATCAGTAGGCTTATATTCCTTCATATACGTGATAAATTCCTTCTTATCGTGATCCCAGATGGTTATGTGTCTGAACTGTAAACTTTATACTTTATAGATTTATGAAACAAAGTATACTTAGCCGATTTTAGCAGTTATTTAAATGGAGAAGGTGATTTAATTCTGTAACAGGTATTTTGATGTAAACCTTATATATATATATATATATATATATATATAATAGATTCGTGATTTTCTTTCACTTAAATTAGGTGTTAATTAGTTTTAAAAAAGACCACAATTACTTTTTATTTTCACCTATTTTTACAATCTTATGTAATAAGACTACATTATAATTATGGATCAGTAAATTATTTATCTTTATCAACACATACCATTTTTATTGACAAACAACTTATTACACCTTATAAAAATTGCACCATTAATTGTTGTGATTTGTGATATAGACATGTAGTGTGTTTCAAAATGATTATTTATAGTAAATTAAAAATTCCTATAACTAGAGGAATAACATATAAATTTTATGAAATTATTTTTTCCCTTTTACTTGTTACCGTTGGATCTTGAATATTGACACAATACATGGGTTTTTGGAACAGTATCTACTCATCTGACTTTATTGGCTATGTGGAAAAACTTGGTTATATATATATATTTCTTTTGTTTGATCGTTGACAATAATATTTCAATTAAAAGACACGCATCACATTGAAAGGTAAGCTAACTCTCTCTCTCTCTCTCTATCTCTCTCTCTCTCTCTCTCTATCTCTCTCTCTCTGTCTCTCTCTCTCTCTCTCTCTTATTTTGACATTAAAATCTAGTAGCATTATCTCCTTGTCTTTTGGATGTTTTCTTGTAAAAAATTTGTCTGACTTGGAAAATAATTGGATTTGAACAGGGTGCTTGGAATTAGTAGACATATACAATAAAACAAAATTAGAATTGTTTTTCAGAGTAACTTCAACAAGAATAAAGTAAAACATAACAATTTTAGAATACCCCTTAATTGAAACAATCTCACCATACATGAACTAAACTCTCTTGAAAAACCATTGCTACCATCGACCCCTTATCACCTTGAATATTCATATTTTTAATTTCATGAGTTTCAAGGGAACATGAGAGTAATTCTCCTTCAATACTTTCAAGAAGGATATTTTCATTCTTCCAAACCAATAAAGGACGCGGTTAATTCAGATACAAGTCCAACTCTAACCTGTTTACTCCAAGATTCCACCTCACATTGCCCATATCTCAACGAACTGTTCCGAAGGTCGATTGTACTTTGTGTATGCAAACAAAGCTAGAGTATCATTTAACACTGTAAGGGACTTGCACATTGAAAGGTAAGCTAACTCTCTCTCTCTTAGTTGGACGTTCAAATCTATTTGCATTATCTCATTGTCTTTTGGATGTTTTCTTGTAAAAAAATTCTCTGACTTGGAAAATTGTTGGATTTGAACAGGGTGCTTGGAATTAGTAGACATAGAGATACCATCAAACAAAATTAGAAACCTCCCAAAAGAAAACATCAAACAAAATCCGAAACCTCCTCTATATCAATTGTGTACGGAACATTCAAGGCAAATGGCTGGAGTAGAAGGTCTCTTTGGCCATGATATTTCAGTTAGGATCTCCATGAAAAAATGTTTTCATGTTGTTGATTGATTATTTGAACACCAACAAAAAATCATTAATTCATTGTGTACTTCTTATTCAAGAATTTATCATCTTTAGGCTTTTACTTGTTTTAACCTAACTTTAATTAATGTAACTGGTCATCATTGATATCCTTTATTTGGGTCAGTAATTATTTAATTAAGTGAAGCATTGATGTTGTCAATTCCAAGATTTTAATGTTATAACCTGGGTAGATTACATGCTTGTTCACAATCAAATAAATAATTAAATTTAAGATCATCTTTTATTGGAGACTTTCTTTCTTTGTTCCACATTTTCCTCATTTTTCTTGTGCTATATGGCATACCTTATGATAGATCTAGATTATAGAAGTAGTTAAAGAAGTTGAGTTCATTAAGAATAATTAATCTGTCTAGCATCTTTTAAAAAACTCAAGTTCCCATATATGAAGCAATAAGAAATATCACTTAACAATTTAATCTTTCCAGTAATATGATTTCACTAGACAAAACCAATGTGATATGATAAGATCCCATACTATAATTCATGTGTAAGAAGAAGCTTTCGAGGAAAGATTGTTCGAGTAGTAGTTCTTTGTGATTCAAAATTAATTTATTGCGAATCTGTGTATAGTTTTCTAAAGTAAATTAATATAAAAACTGAAAAGCAGCAAATTTGGGGTTTTGGTTTTTCAAAGACTAAGATTGAAGCTAAGTTTCATTGCGTTGGTTCTCCACTCCTCTGTGAGTGTTAAGCTGTGTATCTTTTTTGTATATGAAAAGTTTTACTATGTCCCACAATGTAATACCATTTTTTGTTGTATACAAAGTTTGAAACTGGCAGCCTAATGCTTCATTGACAAAAAGGTAAAACAAAAGTGTTATTAGGCTTGATCAATTTGATCGTTCTGATGAAGTTAAACACCATTATTGTATTAAGGAGCTGAGGAATTGATGAAAGAAAAGAAGTTTACACCATTGATATGCATGTACAATGAAATATATATATATATATATATATATATATATATATATATATATATATATATATAAGGGAGAAAGGTATTTTAGCTCTTCAATATTATACGAAAGTGCGTATGTCATCCACGTGATTCAAAATATAACAAATATTCCCCTCCATTGTGTTATACAATTATATTCAAAATGTACCACAAAGGTATAAATATTATTTCTCGGAATAACACCGATACTTTGATACTTTGTAAACATATATATTTGGTTATTTTGCATAACACAGAGACATATGGTGCAATTAATCCAAAAGAAAACAATTAACGCGTGTAATGTCGAATATCATACGTGTAGCGCTGTCATAGATGATAAATAGATTTGAATTTTTGAGTGAAACATAAATTCCAAGAACTTATATAAATAATTAAACTCCAAGAAAAATAATTAACGAAATTAAATTAAATTAAACTAACTTAATATTTTCTTAAACCTCGATTGTTTTGTTTGCGTAAGGAAAATTTGGCCTTAACTTCATCAACTGGAGTCAAATGAAGAATCAAATGATAGAAACTACCCAAAATCTCTATCGTAATATATAACGGCCTCGGAAGTCAGATTATACATCTTCATAGTTCATACCAACTTCAGGTGAGGATCAAGTGAAAGCAAAATATTTGTTGCCTATAAAGGCTGACCATGTTGGGTTTATATTATATCTCATGCAACCCAAGTGGAGTTTGAGGGAGTTGTACCTGAGACTGACGGAGAAAATGAAGGTTAATTACCATGCTATGGCTTCAATTGAGTAGAAAGAGGGACTTTTAGGTGGTGGTCCAAGTTTTGATAGTTGTGAAAAAGGATTGTTAGATAGACGGTATATAGAGAAAAAAAGCTGTTAACACTAATTTGGTATAATGAAATGGAGCGCCATGTTTTTTTTGGTTAAATGGGTGATCCGGGCTAGCATGCGCGCACCCGACTAATCCCATGGAGATATACATGTCTCCCCATATATATTCTCATGGTAAATCAAAACTAGGTTACCGATATTCATGGAGAAGTTCGAGCCTTGTACCTCTCACTTTTCTTTTTGGTTGGATAAGTAATTTCATAGGAGAAATGGTATAATGTACAATTAAGCTACATAGATTTAAAAGTTTTTTTTAGGACGTGTAAAGAAGAGAAAAAAAATTGTCCAATTCCTATCATATTAAAATTATCCAATGTGGAAGATGCAAAATAATATCTAAGGGATGAAATGGCTCTATGATCGGCCAAAACTCACATGCCATCTGGTTGATATTCTGGATGATCAGTGAGATTATCTAGTTTGTTGCTGACAACTCCCTAATACCTTGAATCAGTTTAAGCTTATCTGATAAAATTGTTTTGTCTTTCCTTGAAAAAGCAGCGCATTTTCCGTATCTTTCAAAATTGTTAGGGCCTGCCCTTCCAAGAATGAGTTGCAGAATAAAGTATTTTTATAGTTGATTCTACAACCCGAATTTTGTGAAATTAAACAATCCATATTTTAGTAGTTTCATAAGGTTTACTGAAGGACGCGTCACATAAGAAAATAGTATTAGACGCGTTGATGGAAGATTCTGTATTTTGGTTTTATCTGTCTTGAAAGATTTTTATTAGAAGAGGGATTAGTGTTTCTCTATTCTGAACCGTGTAATACTCTCATTAGTTTAAATCACTAGTTTATTCTCAAAAGTTTAAGTTAGTAATTATCTATTCACTAGTCTATTCTTATCGAGAAACATACAAGAATCATTAATTATTCTTGAAGGCATGATAGGTGTACAAAATAAATAAGATAGAAAAATGCATAAGTTAATCTCCTTTAACGTTCTATTATTGGAGAGGATTTCACCGCTCATAATAAGATTATTTTGCACCAGCCATATATTGACATATCGTAGCGGCAATGCAATTTTTCAATACTTTTCGCCTTGAATTTTTTTCGAGTTTTAAATTTGTTTGAGCCAATTCAGGACACTCCAAATGGTGTTTATCTCTTTTTCAATACCAAACCATTTTCTCATATATTCTAAAGAAAAGGTATTTGATAGACTCAAAATTTTTACCACACATTTCACAAAGTGGGTCCAATTTCATATAAACTATCATATCTTATGTGCGAAATCTCTCTTATTGTCATCCATACAAGAATATCATGTTTAGAAATAAACATAAGAGTTTCACATAATATTGGCGCAATTTTTTGAAAAACATTGGTGACGAAAAACATTATAAGGAGATTTATATAAACAAAGAAACCCACTACTTCTTGGCTTACAAGCAACTGCTTGATTATTTGGGATGGAGAACCAATGATGCAATACTTTTATTCCTCCTTCATACCCAACCAAAATATCTATTTTATCTTCTAGTACCCATAATTTTCTAAATAAGGAGAGTAATTTTTTCACATGCCATAACTAAATTCATTAATTTTCATATATTCTCTATGAACCCATTTCATCCATAATGAGACTTCTTTCGTCACTATTTTCACAACATCTTCATGAGCAAACCTTTGTTTTAAACTCCTAGATCTTTAAAACCAATGCCTCCTTCATTTTTTGGTATGGCTATATTCTTCAGTTTGATTTGCATAGAATTTCCATCCCCTGTAAAATCTCCTACAAATACTCACGATTCAATCACAAACAGAAATAAGTATCGAAATATAGATGGTCAAATCAAACTATTCTGAAGAACTGATCTATTAAGTTGAAGGCGACCCACGTATGAAAGAGAAGAATAATTTCCAATACCGCACATAACTCTTCAGCTTACCAATGAGAGGTTTGTAGTCTCTCGAGTATAAAAATTGAAGTTCCAAGAGATGCACCCAAATATCAAAACGACATATCCCTTTTTTCAAGTTGAGTAATTTTCCTAATATCATCAACAACCTCACTCTTGATTCTCACATATTAAATATTTGATTTTGTATATTTAAATGAAAACTCGAATACTTACTAAACTCCTCCAAACAATCCTTTTCTTAAGCCTTTTCTTATGGTCTCCTTTAGCTAAAAGCATGATATCATCGACAAAAGCAATGTGGGTGATCATATTTTTCTTGCATTTTGGATGGTGCTTGAACCAAACATTTGTATTCTTTTTCAATAACCTCGACAAATAATCAAGACACAGAATGGAAAGGTAAGTAGAGATATGATAACCTTTTCTTAAGCCTTTTTCCCTTTTGGAGAAGCCATGAATTTCCCCATTAAGCGCAACAGAATATGAATATTTTGTACATTCCATAACTCAGTTAACAACCAAACCGGAAGATTTAACCCTTTGAGTACCTCCCTAAGGCAATCACATGATACCAAATCATACGCTTTTTACAAACCAATCGTGATAGTACATCTAAGTGAGCTACTATTATTGTTATATCCTCTGAAGATATCTTGCATTAAATGAATATTCTCGGCTATCTATCTTCCGGGAATAAAAGCATTTTGTGATTGATCAATGATCTCTTCAGAAACCGGATTCATGTGATCCAAAATAATCACTGTGATTGTTTTATAAATTACATTACAACACTAGATGGTCCATAATCCTCAACAATTACTGAATTTTCTTCTTGCGAATGAGAGCAATAATAGTAGCATTTAATTATTTAAGTTAAAAACCGGTAGTGAAGAATTATGTATTTCATGCATTACTTTGTCTCCAACTAGCTCCCAATATCTCTTGAAAAATAGTGAAGAAAACCCATCATGGCAGGGTGCTTTATCATCAGTTATACGAAAAATGGCCTATTTTATCTCAACACCAGAAACCTCTTTACACAAACCCAAGCCTTGTTATTGTGTCAACATATTTAGCCAACCAAAAACATCACAATACACATGTTCCATATCAATTTTTGTACCCAACAATATCTTATAATAATCATAGAACACAACTTTTACTTAAGCACTACAAGTAGTATCTTCCCTATTAGAAAGTTTGACCTTTGTGATAAACTTTTTGCGTTGCTTACTCTTCATGAGCCGATGGAAAAGTGGCCATTCCTAGAGTGTAAAAAAAATCAACACTAAAAAGGAGAAGCAACTAACCGCTAGTGTACGGGGCGTTCCAAGTAATAGATAAATAATAAGGGATTTTGTCTCAGGGCCTGTGAGGTATGATGTGTTTAATAAGTAGAGAGAATTAATTGCAATACGAAATAAATAAAAGATAAATAGATATTTGTTTAGGTGTTTGAATGTAACGAGACTAAACGCAACAAAGTAAATTAACTAGATTGATATAAAGTAAAGAGTAAAGATTAGTCGCAGTATGAGAGCTATACTTGAAGGTACATTTAGTGTTTTCGTTTATGGGACAAGTTGGTGATTCTATATAAGTCGGGACTCTACAATCTCATAACTCACGTCAAGGTAGACTTAGAAGCTGTACTACAATAATACAAACCCCGTCAGGGCAATTATAAGCTACGTTGAGATGATTAATACTTTTACCCAATTGGCTACGCCGTTAGTCAAGCCTGTTAGGATCAATGACGAACAACATGTGTTTATTAATTAGTTCAGCAATTTAAACCCTCGTGAAGGTGATCACCGCCACTAGTGAATAGCCTAATCACTATAACCTAGCTAATTTTGATTCCTGACTCAATTAAAATTAGTAAATACGCATGAACTAATAAAAAATTTGGAAAACCTAACTTGAATTAAATTAAGACAATCCCAAATCCTAAAATACTAAAATAAATAAACTAGGGCTTAACTCATTATGCGATTATCAAAGATTATTACGTTTAGCTCATACTGAAATTAAACAAAGAAGGGAAATTAATAGAATACATTTTCCTAAAAACATAAATAAAACCTAGAGAGAGGAATTGATTTTAGTTGATGTTGGAGAAAGGAGTTTCTCCAGCTTCTACTCTTCTCTCTGCCTCTTTGCTACCTTCTGAAAGTTGGAAAATATGAAGCGTACTAAAAAATGAAGTCTGAATATGTTAAATAATAAGTAAAATCGGATTGAGCCCAAATCTTATTTAAGTAAATGATTACGGGCCCAAGTCCAATCAGTAATTCCCGTTGTACACATTTCAGTAAAACACAGACATAAGTCCAAATCACATTTTTCCACTTCTCAATTCGAGGAACTCAGAGGCGCACCTTTTTCATTTGAGCCACCAAGACTGGATCAACACCGTTTGGGCTCGAAAATATATGGAAGTGATGAATTTCTAGTATCTTATGCTCCTCTTCATCTTTTTGAGTGGTACTTTTTTCTATTTTGACTCCTCCTTTTGATCTAAGACTTTATAATCCACTTCTCTTCCTCATATCGATGCTTCCTAAAATCCATGTACCTAATAAATTCATACTAAAATACACAAATTAATGCACAAAAACTCTAAAAATGAAATTATCATAATTCTGAGGTGAGAAAGTGCAATATGACAAAATAAGGTCAAAAGTCTATCTAATAAGTCCAAATTCTACCTGAAATGATTTCTCCTAAGGGCATATATTTATCACACAAAGGTAGTCATCAAGACCCCCAACTCAAACCTTTGTCGTCCTGACAAAGTAAGATAAAAATAGAGGTCTTAGGTGAGACGCAAAATACAGAGTCCAGTGAATGATACCAAAAGCACAACTTAAAGTAAATCTCATATAGTATAACTTAAGAATTCACGCACACATACACCTATCATTAAAAATAAAACATAAATAACATCAATCCAAAATTAAATTCACAGTTCTAGAAGATTACACTTAATACTTAGCTCGCGATGGTGGCTATAGAGTGTTCATCGATCCTTACTTGCTTTGAACGCTCCACTTAGCTTACTCCCTATTAGCTGAATTGTTAATTAACTATGTACCTAAGAATCACGAGGTTTTTACGGTTTTAGCATAGACTTAGGGACGGAATGGTATGTATATTTGGTAAATTTGAAGTGAGCTTTTGCCTCTCTCCTCACATACCATCAACTAATAGTCCAAGAGCTTAAGTTTACACTCGAATTTGATCTCATTCAACCCACTTGACGCACTAATTTAGCGTCCTTAAATCAACCCAATTAGCACTAAAGATTATTTCCATAACTTCCACTTTGCCGGTTACTTTTTTTTTGTAAGATATCCTTGAACATCATTTTGATGTGAATGGTCATGTCTCTTATAAATTTGATCTTTTTCTATTTTTTTTTCAAAGACTCCGGCAAAAGGTTAAAATTAATATATCATCACAATTATGTACTAAATACAAACACATAAAAAATCCCACCCAATGTTATTTCCCATAACGAAACCCACCACTCCAAACTCAAGCTCAAAATAGGAAGTCTTAGGATTGTGATTTAAGTGTGTGTCATATGGAAAGTTCTATAAACTACTTTTTGCCTATAATCGGCGCCTAGGCGAGCTAGGCACCTCTTCCATGACGACTAAGGCTCTAGGCAAAATTGCCTAGCATTTTTACTAGGCATAGGCGGGTGAGGGACGACATGATGCTTAGGCTCTCTGAGGCGGCGATTTCTACAGCTTAGCTTTCAAGCCAATTTCGCAATACTTAGTGATTTTTTGTAATACTCGCTGATTTTTTATAATACTCCGTGATTTATATTAATACGTAGTGCTTTTATGTAATAATTAGTGTTTTGATATTAATATGTAGTGATTTTATGTAAAACTTAGTTATTTCACATAATATTCAATGATTTTTTGTTATACTCAATGACACACAATAATTTTGCATTAATACTCAGTTAATTTATGTTAATATTAGGTGATTTTAAATAATAATCAATTATTTCAAATAATACTCAACGAATTCAAAAAATACTCAGTGCTTTCAAAAAAAACTCAACAAAATCACTACATAGTGAATAACAGAAGTATTACTACTTAGAAATACACTAGTAATAAATTACTCAAAGAATCAACCCGCAAAATAAGTACTCAGAGAATTCGTCAGCAAAATCAGTTAGTACTCAACAAAAATATCTAAGTACTCAGCGAATTTGTGAGTTATTTTGCATGATAATATAATTTGTGTGTTAGTATACTGGGAAAAAAATCTCTAAGTAGCTAGAGAGTTCTTCTAGTACTCAACAAATTTGTGAGTTATTTTGCATTATCATATACTTTGTGTGTTAATATACTCAACAAAAATATAAGATTTCTCAGAAGAATTCCCTAAGTAAGAATTAACATAAGACTAAAGGAAAAATGGCACAAAAAACAGTAGACTAAAACCATACGGCATAATCGCATAATTGAAAAAAATAAAATCCAAAATTAAGGAAATATATAACAAAATTACATTTATTAATAAAATTCAAAATCAATACAAAGAAGAAAAAGAAAAGAAATCACCGAGGATCTACTGTTGCTGCCATGTAAGTCGAAGCCATGCTTGCTGCCGGAAACAAACACCTCACCAGAAAAGATGGAAACAGCTTCAAGATAACTCTGATTTGTATTGCTAACTCTGATTTACTACTCGAACTTTGATCTATTGTTGCTAACTCTGATCTGTTGCAAGTCATAATGCACGCAAAATTCTTGTTGAACGGAAAAAAAAATTACAAAACTTAATACAAGTTTTATATTGAATTTTTTTCGAAGGTAAAGAATATGGATATACGTACAACAATCTTCTTTAATGTACTTATAAGAAGAATAAGTGAGCAAAGTTTGTAAAATTTTAGGAGTGGGCGAGAGAGAGAGAGAGAGAGATGTAAAATTAAGGTTTAATGGTATGTTTTTATTTTTGAGTTGTTATATTTATTATATATATCAGTAAAAAATCAAAAAGAGTAATGCGATTCGTCTGGTTTCATTTTCCACATTGATCTCCACCATCTTCTAAATTTGTTTCTCTATTGGTGGTTTTCACAGAAAATGTTACGACTTCCGATTAAACATTGTTGTTTTGTCAATTATAAACTTTCGCTTGTCTCTCGTATAAAAGACAAGAAAATGGGTTTACTTAACCGTGGGTAGTGGCTCAAGGAGAATTGTGATGATGCATAATGTGTCAAAGACTACGGATTCGAGGATTAGTAAAGCCATCGTGAAAGGTATTGTTGTAGTTACACGGGGATCTCGATGGCTCTTGGTCAATAGGTCGGAGGTGATTTTTTGGTTAGATGTTTGGTTGGGGGGCCAACCCATTATTGATTGTGCTATTTTGGAATGTGGGGGTGGAAGAACGTAAGAGTAAAGTTAAAGATTATGTCCGCGAAGATGGCTCTTGGGATTGGGGTAAATTCCAATCCTTTTTCCCATCTTCAAAACTCTTGGAAATTACGAAAATTTCGGTGAATAATTGTAGTGAGAGTAGAGATAGGCTATCTTTGACAAGGGAAATTCATGGAATTTATACGTCTAAATCGGCATCTTGTGATTCGGAGATTGCAAATTTGCACTTGGGTAGTAAGTGGGATAGAGTTTGGTAATTAAAGTGCTCTCAGCGTATTAGAGTTCTAATCTGCAGAGCTATTCATGAAAGATTGACAATGTATGGAAATTTGAGTTGGAGAGGGGTTATTGAGTCAGGTATTCGTCCGGTTTGTGGTTTAGCGGAGGAAAACGTTATGCATATTTTTAGAAAGAGCGTCAAGATCAGAGAAATTTGGCAACAGAATCGAGTAGAGGTTAATAGTTATATCGGGCCTGGAACAAGGGTGCAATTAGGCGCTTGGATTTGTAGCTGCCGAGGCAGAGTTGGGGACTTAACCGTAGGTTAATTTTCTATTAAATAAACTTTAAATAGAAAAAGCAGAGAGCCCAATACTTACTTAATCAAACCAAACATACTTACTTAATCAAACCAAACATTGTGGCTAATTTAGAATTGTGGATATAATTATGTCAAATTGTGATCTTATTGGACTAAGTTGGCCTATTTTTGGCCCATGTAAAATATAAACAGAAAATGGGAAGCCTACACTATATTATTATGATACTTCTGCTTGAGAATATTGTCGATTTTTATTCTATTTGTACAAATCAAAAGCATAATTGGTCCGTTTTACAATATTATAACGTGTCTATTTAAGAATCGTTGATTTTTATTATATTTGTACGGTCTGGATTAAAAACCTAATTGGTTCATATATAAGACTTCATTAAGTTTGCTTGGATCGTTTATCTCATTCTCTCTTTTTTATCCTACACACTTTTTCTTAAACCAGTAGGCTTCTATTCCTTCATATATTTGATAAATTCCTTCTAATTATCGTGATAACCACTGGTTATGTGTCTGTGTATACCTTATTCAGTCTAGATCTGTAAAATTTATGTTTTATAGATTTGTGAATTAGATAGTGTACTTACCAATTGTAACAGTTATTTAAATGGAGAAGGTGATTCAACTCATATACAGTAATGTAACAGTATTACGATGAAACCTTTTATATATATATATATATATATATATATATATATATATATATATATATATATATATAAAAGATGCATGATTTACTTTCACTTAATTTAGGTGGTAATTAGTTTAAAAGAAGACCACTTTATTTTTTATTTTCACCAAATTCTTTGTTATGATCTTATGCAATAAGTCAACATTAATTATGGATTAGTAAATTATTTATCTTATCAATTGCAATCCATTTTGCTTTATGTTTGTTGTCTGAACACATACAATTTTTTATTGACAAATAACTTATTACACCTTATAAAAATAACAGTAATGTTGAGGGAAAATTGCACCATTAGTTGTTGTGATTTGTGATATAGACATGTACTGTGTTTCAAAATGATTATTTGCAACAAAATTAAAATAAACGGGTTTATCTATCTATTTTGCATAAGATCGAGGACTAATGGTAATAAAAATTCTTATGACTAGATGATTAACATATAAATTTTATATGCAATATTTTTCCATTTTACAGTTACCTTTGGATCTTGAATATTGACACAATACATAGGTTTTTGGAACACTATTTACTCATCTTACTTTGGGGTCGATATGGAAAAACTATATATACATACATATATATATATATATATATATATATATATATATATATATTTCTTTTGTATGAACGTTAACCATGATATTTCAATTAAAAGTAACGCAACACACTAAAAGGTAAGCTAACTCTCTCTCTTAATTCGATGTTAAATATTTCTGCATTATCTCATTGTATCTTTGATGTTTTCTTGTAAACAAATCGTCTTGACTTGGATAACGGTTGGATTTGAACAGGGTGTTTGTGATCCTTGATCAACCTGTTCTGTTGCTAATTACTCTGCTGGGAACTAGTGATATAGAGGACAGACATAGAGATATGTGCTCCTCCACCACCAACACGACCACCACCTTCACCTCCTCCTCCGTTGCTCACAATGAGCTCCTCAACTGAGCTTCAAGGCAAATGACTGGAGTAGAAGGTCCTTTTGGCCATGACATTTCAGTTACGATTTTCCGTTCATGAAAAAATGTTTTCACATTGTTATACGATTATTTGAAAGAAAAAAAACAATCATTGATTCATTTTGTAATTCTTAATAAAAAAATTATCATCTTACGGTGTTTACTTGTTGTAACCTAGCTTTTATTAATGTAATTGCTCATCATTGAAATCCTTTATTTGGGTCAGAAATTATTTAATTAAGTGAAGCTGATGTTGTCATTTTCAAGATTCTGTTAAAACCTGGGTAGATTAACTGCTTGTTCAAAATTAAATAAATAATTAAATTTAAGATTATCTTTTATTGAAGACTTCCTTTCTTTGTTCCTTATTTTCCTCATTTTCCTCATTTTTCTTGTTAATCTATATAGACGATTGATCTATATTATGGCAGCAGTTAAAGAACTTGAGTTCATTAAGAATAATTCATCTGCCTAACATCTTTTAAAACACTCAAGCTCCCATTTCTGAAGCAATAAGAAGTATCACATAACAATTTATCTTTCCAGTATTATTCTTCCACCTCTTTGCTGATATCTCACAACTGAAATCTGATTACACTAGACAATACCAACGTCGTATGATAAGATTTCATACTATAATTCATATGTAAGAAGAAGCTTTCGAGGAAAGATTGTCCGAGTAGTAGTTCTTTGTGGTTCAAAATTAATTCATTGCGAATATGTGTATAGTTTTCAAAAGTAAATTAATATCAAAACTGAAAAGAAGCAAATTTGGGGTTCAGGTTTTTCAAAGACTAAGACTGAAGCTAAGTTTCATAGGGTTGGTTCTGAACTCCATTAAGACTTTAGGATGTGTATCTTTGTGTATATTACACGTTTTACGAATGTACCACAATGTAATACCATTTTGTGTTGTATACAAAGTTTGAAACTGGCAACCCAGTGCTTCATTGACAAAAAGGAAAAACAAAAATGATGTTAGGCTTGATCAATTTGATCGTTCTGATGAAGTTAACACCATTATTGCATTATAGAGCTTGAGGAATTGATGAAAGAAAAGAAGTTTACACCATTGATATGCATGTAAAATGAAAAATATATATAAGGATGGGTTTACATGAAATTGTCTAAGGGAGAAAGGTATTTTTAGATCTTCAATATTACAATTTATCAACAACAAAAGGTTAAGATTGTAGTTCTCTCTTTTATACAATTTTTTTTCGTGTGTTTATCCATCTTGCTTTTCCCCTAACAGTCTTATTTGTCCTTTGGACAAATATAAGCTAAATCCAAGAATAGTAAATTTTTTTGAAATAACATTACTTTATTTACATGATAATACACAATATTTAAAATTTCCAAGTAATGATCGAGTATATTGTTAAATTTAAAATTACTAAGAGTATTCAAGTGATGTGCCTACTGAAAACTAAGGTGCTGCATAATAATATGTAAACAATTATGAAAGATAAATACTTTAACTATAATACTACTCACAATTATAGCAAAGATCCTAGAGGAAGAGTGTGGATTTTATGGAAGAAGAATGAGATTCATAATCAATCTTATAGAAGAAACTTATCAAGAGGTGTTAGTGGAAATCAATGAAGTCATGAGTAATAAGAAAATTGTTCTTTGTGCCATTTTTGTAAGTAATGATAAGAAGGAGAGAAGAACTTTATGGAGAGATATGTTAAGATTGAGTAATTGTTACAAGGATAGAGTGTTTGGATGTGTTGGCGATTTTAATAAAATATTAAGGATAAAGGATAGGTTATACTGTGATGAAATTAATGAGTATGCGCAAGAGTTTATTGACTGTGATGAAATTAATGATTATGCGCAAGAGTTTATTGACTGTGTGGAAGCAGCTGAGCTACCTGAACATAAAACATGTGGTAACTTTTTCTGTCGCTTTGTCTGGAGAAATCAAGTGATAAAATCTCTGTTATTAACCGAACCTTTGTTGGAATTGGAATTATTTTTAATACATTAGCAATTTATTTTGAGTTTAGTTAAGATACTTTAATCTATGGAATGCAAAGGATGGGATTAGTTTTTAGCTTTTATTGAAGTGTTCGTTTAGTGTTTGGTCAGTGATTAGGACGATGTGAAAAAATAACGTTAATTAATAAGGTTATGGTTGAGTTGGTATTGGATTCTATGGAATACGTAAAACAGGTTTTTCAAACTAAAATAATAATTTTAATGATTATTTTTTGTTGTTAATAGTACATAAGCATGTTATTTTATAATATAAATAACAAAAAAGCATGATATTCTCTAATATAATCAAGAAATTACTTTCCTTATTTTCTCAGAGAAGTACGTATAATCCAATGACTTCCATTTTCACCTAAAACACTAAATCTTGCTTGCAATTTGTATAAATCAATTTTTCTTCCCCTTATCCTACCTAAGATAAAATTGAGGATAGTTCTTTGCGTCCCTATGATATAATTACGCAGTATATTCAAAGCCAAAATTTAAACGATTGAGAATAGAGTTAAACACTCTTCTTAATTTTTTAGGGCATCACCACTTACAAAATTCTATCCTCCTGGCATTTTTTAATATAATGTGCACACAGGTTAAGGTGACATTTGGTTTGTCATGTTCCTTTGATTTTTAAGTTTATTCTAAATAGATATAATATTATATATAAAATTCACATGACATTTTTGGCTTCTATCTATTCTTTGTTGTTAGACAAATTTTACTATGTCAGAGCTTAGTAAAAAAATTGAGAAAATTTGAATTACATTGCTTTGGACGATCGGGGTTTTTACCATTTCCTCTAGATTTATCCTTGACTATTGTATTTAATCAACTTTTTTATTACCTAAATTTACATAGTGCCTTCAGGCACAAGTTATATCTAGTTGTTAAATAAATCGGGTAATAACTTCAAATAAGTTATATACTCCTCCCATATCCATATTTTTCTTCTGAGAGTGCATTTCTTCTCAAAACCCAGAGCTCATGAATATGCATCAATCTTCCTCTAAACTCATCACAATTTAAATTAGCATTTAACGAAATTAAAAACAATATCTTCACTTGCATGGCTTAATCAAAGTGAATACAAGGATTAATTGCATTATTGGCTTCTATATTATACGAAACTGCGTATGTCATCCACGTGATTTAAAAGATGGAAAATATACCCCTACACTGTGTTATACAATTATATTTAAAATCTAACACAAAGGTATAAATTTTATTTCTCGGAATAACACCAATATTTTGATTTTAGCTATTGTTGGAGAAAGGAGTGTCTCCAGCTTCTACTCTTCTCTCTGCCTCTTTGCTACCTTCTGAAAGTTGGAAAATATAAAGCGTACTAAAAAATGAGGACTGAATAGCTTATATAATAAGTAAAACCGGATTGAGCCCTAAACTTATTTAATTGAAAAATTAAGGGCCCAAGTCAAATTAGTCATTCATGCATCTGCTGTACACATTTCAGTAAAATAGGCGTTACTTTCACGTCGTCAGTCCAAATCACCTTTTTTCACTTCTCAATTCGAGCAAACTCAGAGGCGCACCTTTTTAATTTGAACCACCAAGACTGGATCAGCACCGTTTGGGCTCGCAAATATATGGAAGTGATGACTTTCTAGTTTCTTATGCTCCTCTTCATCTCTTTGAGTGGTACTTTTTGCTATTTTGACTCCTACTTTTTATCTAAGACTTTATAATTCACTTCTCTTCCTCATACCGCTGCTTACTAAAATCCATATACCTAATAAATTCATACTAAAATACACAAATTAATGCACAAAAACTCTAAAAATGCAATTATCATAATTCTGAAGGGAGAAGGTGCAATATGACAAAATAAGCTCAAAAGTTTATCTAATAAGTTCAAATTCTACCTGAAATGATTTCTCATAAGGGCATATATTTATCACACAAAGGTAGACATCAAGACCCCCAACTCAAACCTTTGTCGTCCCGACAAATTAAAACAAAAATAGAGGTCTTAGGTGAGACGCAAAACGCAGAGTCCAGTGAATGATACCCAAAGCAAAACTTAAAGTAAATCTCATATAGTATAACCTAAGAATTCACGCACACATACACCTATCATGAGAAATCAAACATAAATAACATCAATCTAAAATTTAATTCACAGTGCTAGAAGATTACACTTAATACTTAGCTCGCGATGGTGGCTATAGGGCGTTCATCGATTCTTACTTGTTTTGAATGCTCCACTTAGCTTACTCCCTATTAGCTGAATTGTAATTAACTTTGTACCTAAGAATCGCGAGGTATTTACGGTTTTAGTATAACTAAGGGACGGAATGGTATGTATATTTGGTAAATTTGAAGTAAGTTTTTTTGTCTCTCTCCTCACTTACCATCAACTAACAGTCCAAGAGCTTAAGTTTACACTCGAATACGATCTCATTCAACCCACTTGACAGACTTATTTAGCGTCCTTAAATCAACCCAATTAGCACTAACGATGATTTCCATAACTTCCACTTTGCTGGTCACTTTTTTTGTAAGATATCCCTAACCATCATTTTGATGTGAATGATCATGTCTGTCATAAAAAAAATTCTATTTTTTTTCAAAGACCTCGGAAAAAGGTTAAAATTAATATATCATCACAATTGTGTATTAAATACAAACACATAAAAACTTCCTCCCAATGTGATTTCCCATAACGAAACCCACCACCCCAAACTCAAGCTCAAGATAGGAAGTCTTAGGATTATGATTTAAGTGCGGGTCATATGGAAAGTCCTATAAACTACTTTTTGCCAATAATCGGCACCTAGGCGAGCTAAGCACCTCTTCCACGACGACTAAGGCGCTAGGATAAATCGCCTAGCATTTTTACCAGGCATACGCGGGTGAGGGGCGAGATGACGCTTAGGGTCTCCTAGGTGGCGATTTCTACAGCTTATACTTCAAGCCAATTTCACAATACTTAATGCTTTTTTATAATACACTCTGATTTTGGATAATATTATGTGATTTATGTTAATACGTAGTGCTTTTATGTAATAATTAGTGTTTTGATATTAATATGTAGTGATTTTATGTTAAACTTAGTTATTCACATAATATTCAGTGATTTTGTGTTATACTCAGTGATACTCAATAATTTTGCAATAATACTCAGTGAATTAATGTTAATATTAGATGATTTTTAAATAATACTCAGTGATTTCAAATAATACTCAACGATTTCAAAAAATACCCAGTGCTTTCAAACAATACTCAACAAAATCACTACATAGTGAATTTAACACAAGAATTACTACTTAGAAATACACTATTAAAAAATTACTCAAAGAATCAACCAGCAAAATCACTACTCGAAGAATTCGTCAACAATATCACTTAGTACTCAACAAAAATATCTGAGTACTCAGCGAATTTGTGAGTTATTTTGCATGATAATATAATATGTGTGTTAGTATACTGGGAAAAAAATCTCTGATTAGTTAGTGAGTTCTCTACTCAACAAATTTGTGAGTTATTTTGCATTATCATATACCTTGTGTTTTAGTATACTCGACAAAAATCTAAGATTTCTCAGCAAATTCTCTAAGTAAGAATTAACATAAGACTAAAGGAAAAATGGCTCAAAAAATGGAAGACTAAAACCATTCAATATAATCGCATAATTGAAAAAAATAAAATCCAAAATTAAGGAAATATATAACAAAATTACATTTATTAATAAAATTGAAAATTAATACGAAAAAGCAAAAGAAAAGAAAACATCGAGGATCTACTGTTGCTGCCATGTAAGTCGAAGCCATGCCTGCTACCAGAAACAAACACCTCACCAGAAAAGATGGAGTTGTGCAAACACCTTGAAGATAACTCTTATTTGTATTGCTAACTCTTATCTACTACTCCAACTTCGATCTATTATTGGTAACTCCGATTTGTTGCAAGTCATAATGCACACAAAATTCTTGCTGAACGAAAAAAATCACAAAACTTAATACAAGTTTTATATTGAATTTTTTTGAAGGTAAAGAATATGGATATACGTACCACAATCTTCTTTAATGTTCTTATAAGAAGAATAAGTGAGCAATGTTTGGAAAATTTTAGGAGTGGGCGAGAGAGAGAAGGGGGATGTAAAATTAAGGTTTAATGGTATGTTTTTTATGTTTGGGTTGTTATATTTAGTATATATATATCAGTAAAAAATAAAAAAAAATTAGTAAGAAAAGTAGATAGATAAACTGTAGTTGGGTTTTAAAGAAGAGGTCTTTAAAACGTGTTGTGTAAAAATCTCTTATTTTAACTTAATATGAGCACACCAATTTTTGGTAATGTGATTCGTCTGGTTTCATTTTCCACCTTGAGCTCCACCCTCTTCTAAATATGTTTCTCTATTGGTGGTTTTCACAGAAAATGTTACGACTTTCGATTAAACATTGTTGTTTTGTCCATTACAAACTTTCGTTTGTCTCTCATGAGAAGGACAAGAGAATGGGCTGTGTTAACCGTGGTAGTGGCTCAAGGAGAATTATGATGATGCATTATGTGTCAAAGGCTACGGATTTGACGATTAGTAGAGCCATCGTGGAAGGTATTGTTTTAGTTAGACGGGGATCTCGATGGCTCTTGGTCAATGGGTCGGAGGTGAGTTTTTGGTTAGATGTTTGGTTGGGGGACCATCTCCTAGTTGATTGTGCTATTGGGAATGAGGGGTTGGAAGAACGTAAGAGTAAAGTTAAAGATTATGTCGACGAAGATAGCTCTTGGGATTAGGGTAAATTCCGATCCTTTTTCCCATCTTCAAAACTCATGGAAATTACGGAAATTTCGGTGAATAATTGTAGTGAGAGTAGAGATAGGTTATCCTTGACAAGGGAACTACATGGAATTTATACGTCTAAATCGGCATTGTGTGATTCGGAGATTGCAAATTTGCACCTGGGTATTAAGTGGGATAGAGTTTGGAAATTAAAGTGTCCTTAGCGTATTACAGTTCTAATCTGCAGAGCTATTCATGAAAGATTGACAATGTGTGGAAATTTGAGTCGGAGAGGGGTTATATAGACAGCTCAGTAGAGGAAAACATTATGCATATTAATTTGGCAACAGATTTCGAGTAGAGGTTAATAGTTATAGTGGGCCTGGACCAGGGGTCGAATTAGGCGCTTGGATTTTTAGCTGCCTAGGGAGAGTTGGGGACTTAATAGTGTTAGGTTAATTTTTGGTTAAATAAACTTTAAATAGAAAAGCAGAGAGCCCAGTACTTACTTAATCAAACCAAACATGATGGCTAATTTAGAATTGTGAATATTATTATGTCAAATTGTGATCTTATTGGACTAAGTTGGCCTATTTTTGACCCAAGTAAAATGTAAATAGAAAAAGAGAAGCCTACACTATATTATTATGATACTTCTGCTTGAGAATATTGTCAATTTTTATTCTATCAGTACAAATCAAAAACTTAATTGATCCATTTTATAATATTATAACATGTCTATTTGAAAATTGTTGATTTTTATTATATTTGTACGGTCTAGATTAAAAACCTAATTGGTTCATATATAAGACTTCCTTAAGTTCGCTTGGATCATTTATCTCATTCTCTCTTTTTTTATTTGACACACTTTTTCTTAAATCAGTAGGCTTCTATTCCTTCTTATATTTGATAAATTCCTTCTAATTATCGTGTTATGTGTATGTGTGTACCTTATTCGTGCTAGATTTGTAAACTTTATGTTTTATAGATTTGTGAATTAGATTAGTAAACTTAACCAATTGTAGCCGTTATTTAAATTGAGAAAGTGATTCAACTCATATACTGTAACAGGTATTTCGATGAAACCTTTTATATATATTATAGATTCATGATTTATTTTCACTTAAATTAGGTGGTAATTAGTTTAAAACAAGACCACATTTACTTTTTATGTTCAACAAATTCTTTTTTACGATCTTATGCAATAAGTCTACATTAATTATGGATTAGAAAATTATTTATCTTATCAATCGCATATTGTTTGTTGTCTAAACACATACCGTTTTTTATTGACAAACAACTTATTACACATTATAAAAATAACAGTAATTTTGAGAAAAAATTGCACCATTAATTATTTTGATTTGTGATATAGACATGCAGAGTGTTTCAAAATGATTATTTGCAACAAATTAAAATAAGTGGGTTTATCTACTATTTTGCATAAGACGAGGAGGACTAATCGTAATAAAAATTCTTATGACTAGATAAATAACATATAAATTTTATATGCAATTTTTTTCCTTTTACTTGTTACCTTTGGATCTTGAATATTGACACAATACATGGGTTTTTGGAACAGTGTTTACTCATCTGACTGGCGATGTGGAAAAACTTATATATATATATATATATATATATATATATATATTTGTATATATATATATATATATTTGTATATATATATATATATATTTGTATATATATATATATATATTTGTATATATATATATATATATTTGTATATATATATATATATATTTGTATATATATATATATATATTTGTATATATATATATATATATTTGTATATATATATATATATATTTGTATATATATATACAGTGTTCTAAAAGGCGCTAGGCGCTAGGCGGGCGGCCGACCACCTTCGAGCGCCCAGGGTACTAGGCGGGCGCCTAGGCGGAGCCTAGGCGTTTTCTTGCTAGGCGGTTTTTATATTTATTTGAATATTTTTTTAAATTTATATAATTTTTAAAATAAATTTATATAATTTTTAGTGTTAAAAAATAATTTTTTTAATTTTTTTGTATTAAAAAATAGATTTTTTAAATTTTTTTTAGTTTCTGACCGCCTAGGCGCCGCCTAAACCCGCCTAGCGCCTAGGCGCCGCCTAGGCGGCCGCCTAGGCCGAGTTTTAGAACACTGTATATATATATATTTGTATATATATATATATATTTGTATATATATATTTGTATGATCATTGACCATGATATTTCAATTAAAAGAAACGCACCACATTGAAATGTAAGCTAACTCTCTCTCTTTCTGTTAATTTGACGTTAAATCTTTTTACATTATCTCATTGTCTTTTGATGGTTTTTTGTAAAAAATTAGCCTGACTTGGAAAATGGTTGGATTTGACAGGATGTTTATTATATTTGCAACTTTGTGAGTATATTAATAGGCTATTTTGCATAATGCAGGGACAAATTTATGATTTTAAACAATAAAAAAAGAGTTTAACTATAAGAATACTCACATATGAGCTGTTTTCTTGAAATTCTCCTCATTACAAAACTGTATAATGAGAAAAATCAGGTCCGACGAAGATAGATTCTTTGCAGACATAATTATAACCTGAGACATGAATTTCACAAAACATGAGAAAAAGAATTAAGAACTTTACCAAAAAGAACATCAATTACCACAAAGAAATGCAATGGTTGGATTTGAACAGGATGTTCCGCCTGCTGCAAATTACTCCGCTTGGAATTAGTGATATGCGCGCCTACACCATTAAAACTACCACCAACTGAGCTTCAAGGCAAATGGCTGGAATAGAAGGTCTTGTTGGCCATGACATTTCAGTTAGGATCTCCCGTCCATGAAGAAATGTTTCATGTTGTTGATTGATTATTTGAACAAAAAACATTGATTCATTATGAACTTCTAATTTAAAATTTTATCATCTTTCGGCTCTTACTTGTTTTAACCTAGCTTTAATTAATGTAACTGGTCATTATTGAAATCCTTTATTTGGGTCGGAAATTATTTAATTTAGTGAAGAATTGATGTTGTCATTTCTAAGATTTTGTTAAAACCTTGGTAGATTACCTGCTTGTTCACAGTTAAAAAAATAATTAAATTTAAGATCATCTTTTATTTGAGACTTTCTTTCTTTGTTCCTCATTTTCCTCATTCCTTGTTAAGCTATATGATATACCTTAATTAATAGACGATAGATCTATATTATGGCAGTAGTTAAAGAAGTCGAGTTCATTAAGAATAATTAATATATCTAGCATCTTTTAAAACACTCGAGTTCCCATTTCTGAAGCAATAAGAAGTATCACTTAACCATTTAATCTTTCCAGTAATATTCTTTCACCTCTTTGCAGATATCTCATTGTGCCATCAAATGTAAATTAGAAAATCAGTTGGATGAAATCTGATTTCACCAGACAAAACCAATGTAACATATAACGTATATGCATTGTAGGCCAGAATACTGTTACAAAAAATTGTATCATAAGTATAACATTATATACAATTAAACAGGTGAGAGATTATGGCGAGAGTAGACAAGCAAGACCCTGGATAATTGATCATGTGCCGTAAGAAAATGAAGATGAGTTTATCAGCCAAAAGAGAAGAGTTTGTGCATGATGACTTAATTTTTGAGATCTTGACATTTTTGCCTGTAAATTTAGTGCTAAGATTTAAATGCGTGTGCAAGTCATGGAATATCAGGACTCAGGAAGATAGATTTATTCAGAAACATAAGTGCCGAAGTAAATTGCAGACTTTTAATGAAGAAATAAATGAATCAAATGGCAGTGAAGAAACATTTCAACTTATACATAGCAATAATTGCTTAGTGCTGGAGAAAAGTTAAAAAACTGGTAAGAATCGTATAAGAAACCCGGCTACTATACAAGCTCTTCAAGTTTTGGACGATTCAGCGGAACAAGGGAGCTGGTGAAGCATGAAAATGGGTTTTGTATCATCAACTAATAACTATAAGTTGATTTGCGTTGACCATGAGAAACATACAACTTATCAATATGGTATTAAAATGTTAAATGGTGGAACTGATTTCACTTGGAGACCCCTTCAGATTACTCTCACTAGTGATAATTGAAGAACAATATATTGGAAATTTATCAAAGAGGACATTTACATTATACAATTCTGTAAAGATCACGTAGAAAAAAGTGAGATAATTAGAATTAAGTTAAAAGACGATAGTTTCGTTAAAATAAAGCTTCCTCGGGGTTTTCAAACAGGCGGAGATAGGTTCACAAGGTTTATTTGGGATCAGAAAATGTCACTCGGGTTTATAATCGAAGAAAAACTCCACGTGTGGGTATTGGAGAATTTGGATAGACAGATATGGTCAGATAAAAAGACTATCATATTGGATTTTATCAGGGATTATCCAAATTCTAATATGAATTTTTATGTGCATAGCGGATCAAAGAGCCTAATGTATGTTTTTTACGATAATAATAAGATGCTAGCATATGATATTATCTCCAAGAGACAAAAACCTTTAAAACTAGTCTTAGAAACATGAGTCAGGTATATTTTTGTAAGGTGATCACTGGGATCTATGTTTGGTACTCGCCAATCTGTCCTAGAGATTGATTCAAGGTTTGGCAAGGGTGGATTTTCAATACTCTGCTCTGAACTTGAAAACTATTCTTAGAAACATGAGTCAGGTTTTGACTAGGGTGTCTTTTCAAGCCTACGCTTTTGAATCAACAACCCATCTTAGAGATTGATTGAGGTTTAACTAGGTCGACTTCCCAATACTACACACTAGACTCAACAACTTGGCTTAGAGGTTGAGTCGATTTTTATCTAAGGTAACCCTTAGGCCTACACTTTGGACTCGACAACCTATCTTAGAGCTTCAGTTGAGGTTTGACCAAGGTGACCCTTAGGCCTATGCACTAGACTCGACAACTTGTATTAGCGATTAAGTTGAGGTTTTACCAAGGAGTCTTGGACTCAATAACCTATGTAAAGGGTTTAATTTAGGGCTTAACACGATGGACCCTTAGACTTATAATCCGGACTCTCTTGGGTAAATCGAGGCTTGACCAGGGCAACCATTTAAGTATCACTTTTCTGGACTTGACCCCATGCATGAGGGTTGAGTCGATTTTTGTCAGTGTTGGCCTGTTAGGCCTAGCGCTGAGAACAAGCTTTTCCTATCGACTTGTAATTTACTTAGCAAGCTCGAACAAGAATTTGCATACTCTGATAAATTCATGGGTAGTTTTAGTTGATTAAATGCATTACTATATGTATATTAGCTAGTTTATTTCTATGGGTGATCAGTTTTGTACCTTGACAATATAGAGGGTCACCTCTAATTTTGAGTTTGATACTCTGGATTATTATCTCCTAAGATTCCTAAGTTAGATGGCAAAAGACTTTTATTTTCTTCAAGACGTCGTAGAAATCGGACTTTAGGGAGATTATCCGCGTTGCTAAGCCTTGGCTGGGAGAACGAATAAAGATCTCACATTATTTTTAATAAAAAACTTTTTTTTGGCTTTCATTTTCACACTATGTTATATCAATGGGTTGGGTAAACACGTATTTCCCATAGACGATGCCAATATGATTTGACAAATTTTACCAAACACAATTTGAAGTGAATTTTATGGAGTTTGTGGGGATATATGTAAGAGTATATTACCGACAAAATACCATCCAAGGGATGAGAGTACACGTAAGGTGTAAGATATGTACATGTATCTTAAGAAATAACAAGTGATATATTGTTAAGAATAATAACACAAAAGAGTACATTGATCTTTATTCCATACGTTGAGGTGTAAAAATACTTGATTACATTGGTTGTCTCCCTTCTTTTTTCTATATAAATATTCATCTATAGGAATCCAATTAAGTTGGTGGTCTCTTCCGCTAGGACCGAAACATTCGTTCTAAGTAGTGATTACTTAGGTTGTAGCTAGGAGGACCACGATCTCCCATCCTCGACCTCGACCTACCTTTTATACAAGTAGTTTCTAGACGCGTGATCTCCATCCCCTTCATGTCAGCCTTCAGTTACCAATATGTTGCTCAAATAGTTCTACATGAAGCCAATGTGGCATCTGTTATAACCTATATAACACGATTCGAGATAAGTGGTATATTATCCCTGTCAGGCGTATCACACAAAATAAGAAGCCATATTGTTTGGGCTTCAAAAGATGTCAATATGGTTTTTATTGAGATTAATTTGTGAAGATACAGACATTAGTGAAGGGAAATGGAATCTATGAAAGACGTCTGGATACGACACTTAAGGCGTGCAAGGAGTGCTAGTAAACCATTTGAACTTTGGGTTAATTTACATCTATTATGAGTAAAATATGTGTGTCGATTAGATGGGAAAATGGTGTTCGTGATAAAAATTTCCCAGGTATAAAGCTACACTTATTTAACTATGATACAAACAAATAGAAGGTATAGTCTTCCATGAAAATTTGATGTTTTGTTATGATGCATTCTTTAAACTTAAATTGAAATAGCTTGATGTTAAAACTGTTTTTCTTTTACAAGGTGAATTAAAATAGATTATTATAATGACACGGCGATGAGGGATTCTCAATGATACACTGTCTGAACATTTGTGTTTAAAATAGTCACACAAGTATTAGTGCAAGAGATTTGACTTCATTGTGATAAGTCTGGGAGGTGGAAGAAAAAGATGATGAACCTGAAGTGGTAGAAGTGGAGAAGATTCGGAAAAAGCCAAAGAAGAAAGATATTATAGAAACCCGTCCTCCTCCACCGTTCCCTTCTAGAGTTCAGAAGAACGGAGATACGGTTGAATATGAAAGATTCATAAATATGGTGAGTAAGCTCAATATTAATATACCTTTCTTAGAGGCTATCAATGGAGTACCAAAGTATTTGAAATTCCTGAAAAGAGCTCTCACAAATAAACGCCGATATCTTGTGAATGAAATGATAGGCTTGCTAGAAGAATGCAGTGCGATATGCCAGAGTAAGTTACCACCTAAGTCACTTGATCCTGAGAGGTTTACTATTCCTATTTCTATTGTTAATGAGTGGCAAGCAAAAGCTTTATGCGATTTAGGAGCGAGTATTAATCTTATGCCCAAATCAATTTTTGAAAAGTTGAGGATAGGAGACGCAAGACAAACCTGTATGGTCTTGCAAATGGCTGACAAATCCCTCGTGCATCCGGGGGGAAGAATAGAAAATGTCCTCGTCAAGGAAGGTACTTTAAGTTTTCCAGTTTATTTTGTTATACTTGACTATGACGCGGATAGGAATGTCCCCATTATTTTGGGAAGACCATTCCTAGCCACGGGGCGTACTTAAATTGATGTAGAGAATGGAGAATTGACTATGCGAATCCAAGACAAGGAGGTGAAGTTCAACGTGTTCCGACCAATGAAGTTTCTAGACTCTAAAGAGGAGTGCTTCCGGATAGATGTGATTGAACAAGAAGAAAAAGAGCCAACTAAGGATGTGGAAACCTTAGGAAAGGAGGAAAGAGAGCTTAGAAAGAAACCACCGAATAAATATCCTCCATATCCTAAGAAAAATCCACACCTTGACCATGCTAAAAAGAAAGAAAAGGTGTCTACTACGAGGGTTCCGAAATAACCTAAGAAAAGAAAGAAGAAGGAGTTCAGTGTTGGCAAAGAAGTCGCGATAAAAAAATCTGATCCTCCTCAGAAAGTACACAAAACCAATAGTTCTTGGCTAGGACCTTTCAAGGTCACAAGGGTTATCTCGGATCAATTGGTGGTAATAAAAGCTAAGGGATGCAAGTTCCGTGTAGCAAACGTTGATAACCTCACTCACTGCTAGGGAGGTTATGTGAAAAAGTGATGTGAGAGGTAACCCATCGAGCTTAACGACGTTAAAAAACCATTTTGCTTGTATATTAGTTTATTGCTTTATGTTTTTCAATTCCTAGTGTATAATTCTAAGTTAGTGTCGAGTCTTAGTATCTCCTTTTAAAAGATATGAGAAAGGTAGTGTGTTAATGGCGCAGGAATTGAGTTTGGGGTGCTGAGGAACAAAGGAGGAAAAAAATATGCTGAACTGGACGGCTAGCCGGCCCTATCACCGGCATGCCGGTGGAGCAGAAACACGTGCCCACGGGTCCATGGCCCGGGTTGTTTGCCGAGAGGGAAAGAAAAATTGAACAGACGCACCGGTATACCGGCCAGAAGGAAAACACGTGCCCACGGGTTGCTCGACACCGGTATTTTGACAGAGCGCGGATTTGCGAAGAACAGCGCACCGGCATGCCGGTGAACACCGCCAGTATGCCGGCGCCCAAAAAACATGTGGCCTCTGGTAGTGGATTCGGGTTCAAGGCAGAAAGTTATAAAAAGAAAGACGTCCAGCACCGATATGCTGGCGATTCCGCCGGTATGCCGGCCAGTATGTCGGTTTTGAAGAGTTTGTTGCCTTATACACTTCTTACCTTATCAAGTGCAAACCTTAGCCTCTCCCATACGAATTTTCCAGCTCCCAACCTTATAAATATACCTTGAAGCTTGATTAAAACCTTCACAACAAACACAATAACATCAATAATTCTCTCCTCCATCTTCCATAAACACAAATTCTTCATCAAATTCATCACAAAACACAATAAATCACATCCAAGATCATCAAGCTATCAAGAATTCTTCCAAGATTCATCAAGAATCCTTCTTCTTTCATCAAATCCAAGCAAGAAACTCAAGCTACACCAATCTTTTTTAACTTTATTCCATCATTGGTGTAACTTGAGTTTGGGTTCAAATCAAACATGACAAACAGAACAGATTCCATGGATTATAAGAGGAAGTGTTATATCCTAGGGAAGAACAAAAATTCAAGATCAAGGTTCTTAATCTTCCTCTCAGAATAATTCTTGCACACCCCCATGGGCTATCAAATTGCAACATGAAGTTGATCTTTTAAGAAAAGAAAACAAAGCACTTTGGGTGGAAATTACACAGATTAGTTCAGAATTGGAAGAGGTAACTATGACCATGGATATTGATAATTATTCTTCTTCGGAGGATGAGGACATGATGGATCTTTATGGCCAGGTACCCCGTTCTAATTCTTCTTCTTAACTGATGGTAGGCACTAGGTAGTTTAGTTTTTTATTGAGTCTTTTTCGAGTCGTGGGGACACGACTCACTTTTGAGTTTGGGGTGGGGTTCGTTGCCTCATCCCAATTTTTTGTGTTTTACATGCTTTTAGAAAGAAAAAAAATCTTTTTAGGGTTGCGTTTGACTGTAGAATATTTTAAATGACCCCATCAAGCATGCTTTTTCATGATTTTATGATAGAAAATAGTTGACTTTAGGAGTTAGTATAAAACGCACTTTGATTGCATGCAAATATGAGATAATTGATAGGAAGAATTAATGAACAATAAAGAAGAAGTAAACTTGTGCTTAAGGTTAATGAGTGGTTGTGTAGAACGTGAGATCTGAATGAGTAGAGAACCCACTTAGGTATGAACTAGAGGCAAGCTATGTATATAGGAAAATGATAGATGTAGTTCTTTGTTAGCCCTTTGAGTCCTTTTTGGCCTTCTATCCCTGAATTAATTATATCCTTCTTAGCCAGATTTTCAGCCTTTAAGCCTTTCTTTTGTCGCCACATTATAAGCCAATATCCCTTTAGATTGTAAGGCATGACCATATGACTCGCACTTGAATCACGATCCTGAGACTTCCTGTCTTGAGCTTAAGTTTGGGGTGGTGGGTCCACTATTATAGGAATTTATCATTGGGTTGGGATTTTTGAGCTATCAGTTGTGCTCGGTTTTATATTTCGAGGATGATTCACAGGTTTATTATATTGTAACCCTTTTCTGGGGTAATAGTGAATGAAAAAGAAGCTACGAGCTAGAAAGGAAAAAATATATATATAGCATGATATCTCGAACACCAAAAAAGAGAGTCATAGCTACACAAAAGAAAAAAAAAATGATTTGAAAAGAATATATATTCGGACCGGCAAAGAGAAATTTTAAGGTGAATCATCTTTAGTGCTTATTGGGTTAATTTGGGGACACTACATTAGCGCGTCAAATGGGTTGAGTGGGAACATTATTCGAGTGTAAACTCAAGCTCTTGGACAGTTTGTTGATGGTAAGTGAGGAGAGAGCCACTTCAAATTTACCAAATATACATATCATACCGTGCTTCAGCCTACGCTAAAACCGTAAAGACCTCGTGATTCCTAGATGCACAGTGAGTTAATAGGTAATATTCTAAGTAGAGCGTTCAAAGCAAGTAAAGATGGAGGAACACCCTATAGCTACCATCTTGAGATAAGTGTAAGCGTAACCTTCTAGCATTGTGAAATTAATTTTGGATGGATATTATTTTGTGTTTGATTTTGCATGATAAGTGTATGTGAAAAATAAATTCTTAGATGATGCTATATGAGATTTGTTTCAAGTTGTGCTTTGGGAATATTTTCTAGATTCTACCTTCTGCGTTCACCTAAAAGGGGCCTTGTTTTTATTATACTTTGTCGGGACGACAAAGGTTTGAGTTTGGGGTCTTGATCTCTCCATATTAGCCCTCTGGAGACATCATTTTAGGTGAATTATTGACTTATTAGCTAGACTTTTATGCATATTTTGTCATATTGCACTTTCTCCCCTTGAAATTAGACTATTTGCATTTTTAGAGCTTTTGTGCATTAATTTGATTGTTTTTAGTGCAAAGTTAGTATGTTTTAAAATTTCAATGCAAGGGGGAGAAGTGAGAATTATATTATTAGCTTATTTTTAGTGTGTTAGGAAGTATTTTATTCGAGTTTCTATTTCTAGAGTGCACTTTCCTATTTCTAGTCTTGATTTATTGATTTATTATTTTCAAAGCATATGCGGTTTAATTATTTATTTAACGTGCGTAAAGGAACGAGACCAAGTCAAGTCTAAGAAGTAAAGTAAAGTGATTTATATGGAAATAAGAAGATTAAGGAAGGATATATGCAAAGAAGGAAAAGATAAAGCTGCCATATGAATATGAAATTACAGCCACGTTTCAAAGACGAGTCCATAACATAATATTGCATGGGAATTTGGGAAAATGGTCTGTACCAATAAAAAGATCTTTCCGAGACAAGAGGTTTCGACTATTGGAACGTGTCAAACGGATAAATATTGAAAGAGATGTGACCAAAACAAATCAGCAGCAGAATCTTACCTTTCCTATATTTTAGGGCTACGAATTAAAGAATTCTTGACTTGTCTTCCACTCCAAGTAAATTCGAATTAGGGCTTCCTAACACCTATAAATGCACCCCTTAGCCTCGTCTTTTACAAACACTTCATATAAGTATTCAAGAGGCTTAAGGATTCAAGTCAGAGCAAGCACGAAGGAAGAAAGCTAAGAGTTGGAGCAGTCATCTTTTCCAATTCGCAGCCAAACCCAACCTCTTCATTAGGTTTTATTTATTTTCTTTCTGTAAACATTATGTCTTTTAATTAATTTTTTTTAGTTTTATTTTCCATTATGAGCTAAACTTCTTAAGTGCTTGAGAATCGCTATATGGGTTGAACCTTAGTTTATTTAATTGATGTTTTCTGATTTGGGATTTTTAATTTAATTCGAAGATTAATACTTGCACCCAAATCACATAGTGCTTTACCTTGCCACTCCTCACCAATCGATATTAGAATTGTAAAACTCCTAGGGTCAAGCAACTTAGGTGGCAACTTACTTTGGCAGATAGCGCTGCACTCTTCGGGTAAACCAATCATCTCATTATCACAATACGACCTTTTATTAGTTAGGGCTCTCTTCAAAAACTTCACGTATTTCGGTATATCTTTAATAGCTTCAAGTAACGGAATATTTATGTTTATACCCCTTACCCTATTGATGAATCTCTGATACTCGGCCATATCTCCTTTTTTCTGAACTCTCGAAGGAAAAGGCGGAGGAGGACGGTTCTCCACAATCTCTTTCTTTTTCTGAACTTCTGGAATTTTCGCCACCTCTATTACTTCAGGTTCATTTTCTTTTTCTACCTCCTCCACTACTGGTTTTTCTTTATTTATCACTTCTTTTTCTTTCATGACTGGAAATGGGGGTGGAGGAAGTTTCTTACCAATTCTCAACGCTATGGCATTACAATCTTCTGTTTGTTTTGGGACTTCTGTATCACTAGGGAGTCTTCCTTGTGGACGCTAACGTAAAACCTTCTTTCACGGCTAACGTAAGTTGCTTCAAATTTTGTTCTAATGTGGTTTGTATTTTGTTCTCTAGGGAGGTGAACTTCTCTTCAATGTTGACGTTATTAACTCCCCCTTTAACTGGTGTTCTCACAGTATTCCACCCACTTCATTGTCGACCGTCTTATCAAAAATAATTCTTGCGTGAACAGGTTGAACTCGTAAAAATGCACCACCACATAATAAATCTAAATCTTTTCGTGATCCACCATCAAGACCGTTATAGAAAATTTTCAATTATTGTTGATCTGAAAGGTCATGATTGGGGACTCTTCGTAAGCAATTCTGAAATCTCGACCAACTTCTACCCAACGTTTCATCATATTCTTGTCGGAAATGTGTTAACTCGAGTTGAGCATCTAACCTCATGTTGGACAGATAATATCTATCAAAACGCAACCTATAACTGTTCCTAATTTGTAATCTTTCCTGGCTCTTGTGAATCATGCCAATCACTCGCTCTATCTATCAAGAAAAATCTGAATGTAGCAAAATACATTTGCTCTTTTGTTACTCCTTGAGTGATGTACGAATTGCAGATTTGCATAAATTTTTGTACTACGCGATCTTCTCCGGGCTTGCCACGAAAATTTCCGAAATTCTAAAACTGAGCTAACATACCCGAATCTGGACGGAATCTCGAAACGTTAATACTATCTAGGCCAATCCCAAGGGGGGAGCTAGAAATGGTTCTTGTGCTGGACCGGTAAGGAACCATGGATCGGCTACTTGGATTTGAACCGGAGGATTAGGGACAACTGGTGGCACTGAAGGGTTAGGAATTGGTGGCGCTATTGGCTGAACTCCTTGTCCATTGTTGGTATGGATGTTAAGATTGTCCATTTCGTTAGCTAGTCTTTCTACTTCTTGTGCCTCTTGTCCTTTCCTTCTCCTGTTAGCAAGTCTGATTAATGATTCAGGATTATCAAGGACCGGAGGTAATGTCTCAAGATCCTTAAAAAGTCTCCTTCGCATACACCAAACCTAAAAACCTGAAAAAGATGAACAAACAAAGCGTAAAACTGAAAAATAAAAATGCAACTAAACTAAAGGATAAGCACCGGGGTCACACGCTACCGTCCCCGGCAGCAGCGCCAAAAACTTGGTGGTCCTTTGTGTGTTATAAAATAAATGCAATAAGAAAAGAGAACCACAACCGCAAGTGTACGGTTGTCCCAAGTAATAATAGTGATAAACAGATTCATTCAGGGACGGATTGGTTGACTCTAATGCTTATCAGATAGTGATTAATTGCACGTAAAGCATATAAATGATTTTAATATTTGTTGTTTGTTTTTCTAATAACTAAGACAAATAATGAAAAGACGAAATTAATGCAAATATAAAGCTAGACGCAAGTAAAAATAGTTGGACGCAAGATATGAGAGGTAGTACTCGAGTAACGCTAGGGTTTCACCTAAATCTAAGTATTCCATGTATTTTTTGAAGGACGAATTTGGTAAACAATATTGGTCGGGATTCAATTATCTCCTTACCCCCGTCAGGGTGGACTAATGAGCTCTTCTCAGGTGCTACAAACCCCGTCAGGGTGAATATAATCCACATTCGAATGATTAAAGTCTAACTACCCAATTGGCCGCAGGATTAATTAAGCTTGTCAAGGTCAAATAAATTCTATCCTAAATTCGTTAATTAGTTCCGTACCTAGACCCTCTGTCAAGGTGATCCAATTGCCACTAATTGGAATAGCCTAAGTACGAATTCCTAAAATTGATTCATGACTTCAATAACAGTCAATCGGTGTAAATTAAAGAAAAAAATTAAATACCCAATTCGATTTGAATTAAATTAATCCGAAATTCGAAAACATAGAATGAAATAGATTGGGGTTCAACCCATTACGCGTTCTCAAGTACCAAATGAAATTAGCTCATAATCGTAAAAACTAAGAAAATAAATTGAAATGAATTCATAATTGTTTTACAGAAATAGAAATATGAAACCTAATTAGGAAGATGATTCGGCTGCAAAGTGGAGATATAGACAGTCTCTAGCTCCAAGCTTCTTCTTTTCCTTGTTTCGGCTTCTTTTCTCCTTGTCTGACTTTGTGAATAATGAATTCTAAGAAAATAGAAGTCAAAAGCCTTGTTTATACTCCAAAAATCGGACTTGGACCTTAGGCTAATGTTTAAATGAAATAATAAAGGCCCAAATCCATTATCTTAGCCCAAAATCCCGTAACTGCTGCACCACCTCTACTAAAACAGCTCTAACCGGCTCGTCTCAACTTGGATTGACCTCATTCCAGTTGCTAAAATTCCGTAACTCAATGGGGCATGTTTTCTCTTCACAAGTCAGAGGCTAAATATACTCTTAAGTGGCACGAAATCAGCAATCTTTGGAAAATTTCCAGATTCGCAGCTTTAAAATATCAATTCTTTCGGGATTTGTCTTCATTCTTTGACTCCATATCACGATCTTTGACTTTATTCTCGGATTCCTCTCCTAGCTAGTATTCAAAACCTACAAACGTTTTACTAAAATACACTATATTACGCGTAAAAGCTTAATAAATCAAAAATACTAAAATCAAAGGAGAGAAAATGAAATATTGCATATTATTACTACAAGTCTATTGATGTCTCCTAAGCATATAAATATAGAACAATAGAGGAGACATCACTCCATTCGTCGAATCTTTCCATCCTCCTCGAGACACCTGAAACACCCCTTTTTTTGTGAACTTCTAGCCTAACATGATTGAAATCACCAGCTACAAGCCACGGTGTCTGTTGGTTATGGAATGCATAATGGATCGCATCCCATAAATACTCCCTTTCTTTGTAATCCGGGCTAGCGTAAATTGCTAAACAAATCCAGGATATGCACCCTTTCTGACTTATCTCTACATTTACTACTTGACGACTAGTTGAAAGGACTCTAACATTTAAGTTTGAATCATTACAAAGGAGCCAAATACCGCCTCTATAGCATTCCGAGTCGACCCGAAAAGAATTATCTTTTTCTAACGAGTTGATTATATTGTTCGCATGCATACCACTTACACGAGGTTCAACAACTACTGTAAGCCATACGTTATTATTGACCATCATATCTCGAATTACCTGCCGAAATCTAGGATGTGCGGCGCCATAACAGTTCCAAATTAATATATTAAGGGGATGATTTGGCTTCCCCCAATCCATAGTTGAAACATCTGTAAAATTAATTAAATAATAATTGTAAATTGACAAGAGACACCTGTTGGCACATTAGGCGCGAGACACCATGGTGACGGCATCCTCCATAGATCTCTCCTGCAGCTGCTCGGACCCGCCACCTCGGCGGTACCAACAATTTGGCTCTCGAGCCACATCATTGCTTCACTGCGTCATCCTCATTGATCACATCAGCCACCTTATTTGAATTAATATCAGTGGCTATACAACTTTCTTTAATTGCATTTAGGTCCCTCCCCCCTTGCTCAATTTCTAAGACCTGTACATCAACCAATTCACCATTCGCCCTCACCTTTTCCATACCATCTACCACCAGATTCTTTGTACCCGATCCACAGCCCATTTCCAAGCCCTTAGTACTACTGATCAGCCTTGCCCCTCCTGTTTTTGACCCCTTGGAACCTCTTTTTTTTACCCGTAAAGCCCTCACCTTTATCTGATTCTTCCGCGGAGAAGTCTAATACCTCCACTATATCTTCCAATATCCTCCGTTGCTCAAAGTTTGGTGAGGCAATAATATTATGCCCCTTGGCACCACCACCTTTTTATTGTTTGTGTTAGACCAAGAGACATTCTTTCCTTTATTGTTATACGTTTTTGTTCCCGATGTTTTGCCTTTGCTTTGTATATCATACCCAGCTTGTCTCGATTTAATCATGCTTTCCTCCATTCTAAGTGCCTCGAAGCGAGTACCAAAGCCCCCAAGAGAGGGTTCCCTTGTGGAGCTAAAACTAGACCCCTTCCCGTTCCCTCTATTCCATCATCGCACCATCGTCCATTCCCCATACTTTTCTGTATGAACAGGGGCTTCAGAACTATTTTTGGTAACTTTCTCTTTACCCCTATTAGTGCTCATATCCTCCTCCATTCTAGTTGTTATATTTGGAGGTAAAATTTCCTTTCTATATCCGGACTTTCCACATTTAAAGCATATAAGATGGAGACCTTTGTATTCTACCTTACATATATCCGACACAATTCTAACTTCCGGTTCTAGAGGTTTATTCAAGTCAAGTTCAATGGAGAGGCGTGCGTAGTTACCTCTTAACCTTCCCGGTTTGACCAAGCTTGTCCTCAATTTTTCTCAAGATACGTGCCGTGTCGTTATGTATACCAATGTTAGTATTCTTACCCAAGTTTTTGTTGTCATTATCGAATTAGATATAATATTGAAGTTCGGAGTCCATTCTCTTAGTATAAGGTAGTGATCAAGGACCATCCACGGTCCGCCAGTAAAGTCGAAATCTTCCCTTTTTCTGAATTGCTACCCGAATTCCCATTATTTCCAAAATTGCTTACTGATCTTTGATTACCAATTAGCTCTTGTTGCGCCCTTGTAGTTGCAGAGGCAATAGGAAAGCTCTTTATGGTGGCACGCTATCTTTTACCGCCCATCTTTGTTCGCAACAGCCAATTCGGGAAATTCCTCCATGGCATAATCAGAGGCCTGTTCTTAAATGATTATTCTGCGTTGTTGCTGCGGCGGAGAAGACATTCGAAGGGTAACAAAGTTTGTTTTTTTGTTTCTGTATTTGCGGAGCGTTTGAAAGGTTCAAAAATAGCGGACAAATTCACTACTTTCACAAACTATGTAACTTTCATTAAAAGTAAACATCACTTCTATTTGTTGTTTGTTACGATGATGATTGTAAAAGTGTAAATGTATTATATGAATTGGCGGTTATTAGGAAATGGATCGTAAGGGAAAGATTATTGATTAAAACGTCGAATTTAAATTTTATTGGACGAAAACTGTGAGAGCCCACTACTTGTAAATAGTAAAAGGGAAGCCTACACAATATTATTATGACACTTCTGCTTGAATATTGTCGATCTTTATTCTATTTGTACAAATTTAAAGCTTAATTGGTCCATTTTACAGTATTATAACGTGTTTATTTGAGAATTGTTGATTTTATTATATTTGTACGGTTTAGATTGAAAACCTAATTGGTTCTACATATAAGACTTCCATAGATTTGCTTGGATTTTTTATCTCATTCTCTCTTCTTTATCTCACACACTTTTTTTTTAAATCAGTAGGCTTCTATTCCTTCATATACTTGATAAATTCGTTCTTATCGCGATGGTTATGTGTCTGAACTGTAAATTTTATACTTTATAGATTTATGAAATAAAGTATACTTAGCCAATTGTAGCAGTTATTTAAATGGAGAAGGTGAGTCAATTCGAAAACAGGTATCTTGATGTAACCCTTTTATATATATAATAGATTCGTGATTTTCTTTCACTTAAATTAGGTGTTAATTAGTTTTAGAAAAGACAACAATTACTTTTTATTTTCACCGATTTTTACGATCTTATGTAATAAGTCTACATTATAATTATGGATCAGTAAATTATTTATCTTTATCAACACATACCATTTTTATTGACAAACAACTTATTACACCTTATAAAAATTGCACCATTAGTTGTTGTGGTTTGTGATATAGACATGTTGTGTGTTTCAAAATGATTATTTACAGTAAATTAAAAATTCCTATAACTAGAGGAATAACATATAAATTTTATGCAATTATTTTTTCCTTTGGATCTTGAATATTGACACAATACATGGGTATTTGGAACATTATCTACTCATCTGACTTTATTGGCTATGTGGAAAAACTTGGTTATATATATATATATATATATATATATATATATATATATATATATATATATATATATATATATATTTCTTTTGTTTGATAGTTAACCATAATATTTCAATTAAAAGAAACACAACACATTGAAAGGTAAGCTAACTCTCTCTCTCTCTCTCTCTTAGTTCGACGTTAAAATCTATGTGCATTATCTCATTGTCTTTTGGATGTTTTCTTGTAAAAAATTTGTCTGACTTGGAAAATGGTTGGATTTGAACATGATGCTTGGAATTAGTAGACATAGATATACCATAAAAAAATTATTTCGGAGTAACTTCAACAAGAATAAAGTAAAACATAAAAAATTTAGAATACCCCTTCATTGAAACAATCTCACCATCGAAGATTCCACCTCTCCGTATTTTCGCATTGCCCATATCTCAACGAACTGTTCCGAAGGTCGATTGTACTTTGTGTATGCAAACAAAGCTAGAGTATCATTTAATATTGTAAGGGACTTGCACATTGAAAGGTAAGCTAACTCTCTCTCTCTCTTAGTTCGACGTTAAAAATCTATTTGCATTATCTCATTGTCTTTTGGATGTTTTGTTGTAAAAAAATTGTCTGACTTGGAAAATGGTTGGATTTGAACAGGGTGCTTGGAATTAGTAGACACAGAGATACCATCAAACAAAATTAGAAACCTCCCAAAAGAAAACATCAAACAAAATCCGAAACCTCCTCCATATCAACTGTGTACGGAACATTCAAGGCAAATGGCTGGAGTAGAAGGTCTCACTGGCCATGATATTTCAGTTAGGATCTCCATGAAAAAATGTTTACATGTTGTTGATTGATTATTTGAACACCAACAAAAAATCATTGATTCATTGTGTACTTCTTATTCAAGAATTTATCATCTTTAGGCTTTTACTTGTTTTAACCTAGCTTTAATTAATGTAACTGTTCATCATTGATATCCTTTATTTGGGTCAGTAATTATTTAATTAAGTGAAGCATTGATGTTGTCATTTCCAAGATTTTAAATTTATAACCGGGGTAGATTACATGCTTGTTCACAATCAAATAAATAATTAAATTTAAGATCATCTTTTATCGGAGACTTTCTTTCTTTCTTCCACATTTTCCTCATTTTTCTTGTGCTATATGATATACCTTGTGATAGATATATATTATAGAAGTAGTTAAAGAAGTTGAGTTCATTAAGAATAATTAATCTGTCTAGCATCTTTTAAAAAACTCAAGTTCCCATTTATGAAGCATACGTTCTAAGTAGTGATTACTTAGGTCGTTGGTAGGAAGACCACGATCGCCCATCCTCGACCTCGACCTACCTTTTATACAAGTAGTTTCTAGATGCGTAATCTCCATCCCGTTCATGTCGGCCTTCAGTTACCAATATGTTGCTCAAATAGTTCTACATGAAGCCAATGTGGCATCTATTATAACCTATATAACACAATTCGAGATAAGTGGTATATATATTATCCCTGTCAGGCGTATCACGCAGAATTGGAAGCAATATTGTTTGGGCTTCAAAAGATGTCAATATGGTGTATATTGAGATTAATTTGTGAAGATACATACGTTAGTGAAGGGAAATGGAATCTATTAAAGACGTCTCGATACGACACTTAAGGCGTGCAAGGAGTGCTAGTAAACCATTTGAACTTTGGGTTAATTTACATCTATTATGAGTAAAATATGTGTGTCGATTATATGGGAAAATGGTGTTCGTGATAAAAATTCCCCAGGTATAAAGCTACAATTATTTACATATGATACAAACAAAGAGAAGGTATAGTCTTCCATGAAAATTTGATGTTTTGTTACGATGCATTCTTTAAACTTAAATTGAAATAGCTTGATTTTAAAACTGTTTTTCTTTTAAAAAGTGAATTAAAATAGATTATTATAATGACACGGCCATGAAGGATTCTCAATGATACCCTGTCTGAACATTTGTGTTTAAAATAGTCACACAAGTATTAGTGCAAGAGATTTGACTTCATTGTGATAAGTCTGGGTTTGTTAGTATCGAATATGATAGATGTTTATATTGTACTTTTTTGTATAAGTGTGTTGTGTATATCCTTTAGCATGTTGATGATATTAAATTAATAAGTAGCTCTATTAATTAAATCAACAAAGAAAAACATGATTTGCTTTTTGGATTTGACATGAATGATATAGGTAGTGCTAAAAGGATATTGACTTGAAGCAAAACTTACTACTAATATTGTGTACGATGGCTTGGAATTGCAGCGACACTAAGGGTTATATGGAATAGGCAAAAAAAAATTTATTTTATCAAACTATTCGATCTCCTCGGATTTATGGGCTAAGAAATGACACAATGCGATTGGCTATGGATTTTGCATTAGCATGGGGAAGGAGCGTGACAGTGCAGTTGTTGTTTCCGTAAAAAGTTATTTAATTCGATGGGTAAGAGAAAAAATGGGATAGGTAGTCTACTTAGAGATGGGTATGGATCATTTGTAGCTAGGTTTTTCGGGCCTTGTGAGCTAAAATCTCCTCTTAACTAAAAAAGTTTATCACTTCATTATGGACTGAGATGGGCGGTGAAGCGGTGAATTAAGGATTTTCGCAGTGAGACTGACTCGAGTAAACTTCACGCGTTAGTGAAGGGCAGTGCTAGCTCAAAGAATTGGACTTACACTATAAGGGTTAGTTGCACTAAGATTCTCATAGAAAACCCAAATTTTAAGATGAATTATATGTATCGTGAAGCAAATGATTGTGCAGACGTGTTGTCGAGAAAAAAGAGAAGACATGCAAATCCTAAGTTCATTTTATACTCTACTTGAATGTATTAGTTAGTTTTGTATTAACTAACAGCTTTCAAAGCTTCTCATGTCTGAAAAAAAATATTAGTTCTGACTATTGTAAAAGATAGAAAGAAATTTTTATGCTAAAACTTTATTAAAGACCATATCTTTGAAAAAATTGCTAATTAGCGAAATGTTAACATTAATTAATCAATTGTATTCGAGTTTACATTATGTAATAACCGTATATCTTAGAAGTCTTAATTATATTATGTTATTGCACTTTCTACTACTTAGTAAAAATAATAAGGAACTACTCAAACCATATGATGAGTATATTGATATAACCGTTCATTCGAGAAAATTATCTCGTTATATGGGTTATTAAAAGAGAATGGACTTTTTCGTTTCCTTCCTACTATATTTATGATAGGCAGCCTGATATTTATCTTAGCAAGAATTGTGTTACTTGTGTATATCATGAAAAAACAAAATGCATTGATAATAAAAAAAATTATTTTATAAGGAGTTTGGTAGAGAATGGTAAGATTAAAGTTGTTAAGATTTTACTAAGGAGATGGTATATAATATGGAAAAATAGTTAACTTTTTTTTTGAATACATATGAGAGCCACTTTGGACTCGGAGTCATTTTGACTCCAGTAAAATTCGATCCCAGGACTATGTAACTTTCATTAAAAGTAAACATTACTTCTATTTGTTGTTTGTTAAGATGATGATTGTAAAAGTGTAAATGTATTATTGTATGATTTGGCGGTTATTAGGAGATGGTTGTAACGGAAAAATTATTGATTAAAATGCCGAATTGTGATTTATTTGGACCAAAAACGTTTTAGGCTAATTTATGTTTAAATAAACTGTAAATAGAAAAAGCAGAGATCCCAGGACTTACTTAATCAAACCAAACATTGTGGCTAGTTTAGCATTGTAATTATTATTATGTCAAATTGTGATCTTATTGGACTAAGTTGGCCTTTATTCCATTTGTACAAATTAAAATCTTAATTGGCCCATTTTACAAGATTATAACGTGTCTATTTGAGAATTGTTGATTTTTATTTATTTTGTACGGTTCAGATCGAAAACCTAATTGGTTCATATATAAGACATTCTTATGTTTGGTTGGATCATTTATCTCATTCTCTCATTTTTATCTGACACACTTTCTCTTAAATTATTAGGCTTCTATTCCTTCATATATTTCACAAATTTCTTCTAATTAAGGTGATCACCACTAGTTATATGTCTATGTGTACCTTATTCATACTAGATCTATAAAATTTATGCTTTATGAGTTTGTGAAATACACCAGTGTACTTAACCAATTGTAACAGTTATTTAAATGGAGAAGGTGATTCAATTCGGTAACAGGTATTTCGATATAACCCTTTTATATATATAATAGATTCGTGATTTTCTTTCACTTAAATTAGGTGTTAATTAGTTTTAAAAAAGGCCACAATTACTTTTTATTTTAATAAGTCTACATTATAATTATGGATCAGTAAATTATTTATCTTTATTAACACATACCATTTTTATTGACAAACAACTTATTACACCTTATAAAAATTGCACCATTAGTTTTTGTGATTTGTGATATAGACATGTAGTGTGTTTCAAAATGATTATTTACAGTAAATTAAAAATTCCTATGACTAGAGGAATAACATATAAATTTAAGCAATTATTTTTTCCCTTTTACTTGTTAACTTTGGATCTTAAATATTGACACAATACATGGGTTTTTGGAACAGTATCTACTCATCTGACTTTACTGGCGATGTGGAAAAACTTGGTTATATATATATATATATATATATATATATATATATATATATATATATATATATATAAAAAAAACTTGTCTGACTTAGAAAATGGTTGGATTTGAACAGGGTGCTTGGAATTAGTAAACATAGATATACCAATAAAAAAATTATTTCAGAGTAACTTCAACAAGAATAAAGTAAAACATAAAAACTTTAGAATACCCCTTCATTGAAACAATCTCACCATACAGGAACTAAACTCTCTTGAAAAACCATTGCTACCATCGACCCCTGATCACCTTGAATATTCATATCTTTAATTTAATGAGTTTCAAGGGAACATGAAGGTAATTCTCCTTCAATACTTTCAAGAAGGATATTTTCATTCTTCCAAACCATCAGAGGACGCTGTTAATTCCAGATACAAGTCCAACTCTAACCTGTTTACTCCAAGATTCCACCTCTCCGTATTTTCGCATTGCCCCTATCTCAACGAACTGTTCCGAAGGTCGATTGTACTTTGTGTATGCAAACAAAGCTAGAGTATCATTTAACACTGTAAGGGACTTGTACATTGAAAGGTAAGCTAAGTCTCTCTCTCTTAGTTCGACGTTAAAATCTATTTGCATTATCTCATTGTCTTTTGGATATTTTCTTGTAAAAAAATTGTCTGACTTGGAAAATGGTTGGATTTGAACAGGGTGCTTGGAATTAGTAGACACAGAGATACCATCAAACAAAATTAGAAACCTCCCAAAAGAAAACATCAAACAAAATCCGAAACCTCCTCCATATCAACTATGTACGGAACATTCAAGGCAAATGGCTGGAGTAGAAGGTCTCGTTGGCCATGATATTTCAGTTAGGATATTCATGAAAAAATGTTTTCATGTTGTTGATTGATTATTTGAACACCAATAAAAAATCATTGATTCATTGTGTACTTATTATTCACGAATTTATCATCTTTAGGCTTTTACTTGTTTTAACCTAGCTTTAATTAATGTAACTGGTCATCATTGATATCCTTTATTTGGGTCAGTAATTATTTAATTAAGTGAAGCATTGATGTTGTCATTTCCAAGATTTTAAAGTTATAACCTGGGTAGATTACATGCTTGTTCACAATCAAATAAATAATTAAATTTAAGAACATCTTTTATTGGAGACTTTCTTTCTTTGTTCCACATTTTCCTCATTTTTCTTGTGCTATATGATATACCTTGTGATAGATCTATATTATAGAAGTAGTTAAAGAAGCTGAGTTCATCAAGAATAATTAATCTGTCTAGCATCTTTTAAAAAACTCAAGTTCCCATTTATGAAGCATACGTTCTAAGTAATGATTACTTAGGTCGTTGGTAGGAAGACCACGATCGCACATCCTCGACCTCGACCTACCTTTTATACAAGTAGTTTCTAGATGCGTAATCTCCATCCCCTTCATGTCGGCCTTCAGTTACCAATATGTTGCTCAAATAATTCTACATGAAGCCAATGTGGCATCTATTATAACCTATATAGCACAATTCGAGATAAGTGGTATATATATTATCCCTGTCAGTCGTATCACGCAGAATTGGAAGCAATATTGTTTGGGCTTTAAAAGATGTCAATATGGTGTATATTGAGATTAATTTGTGAAGATACATACGTTAGTGAAGGGAAATGAAATCTATGAAAGACTTCTTGCTACGACACTTAAGGCGTGCAAGGAGTGCTAGTAAACCATTTGAACTTTGGGTTAATTTACATCTATTATGCGTAAAATATGTGTGTCGGTTAGATGGGAAAATGGTGTTCGTGATAAAAAATTCCCAGGTATAAAGCTACAATTATTTACATATGATACAAACAAAGAGAAGGTATAGTCTTCCATGAAAATTTGATGTTTTGTAATGATGCATTCTTTAAACTTAAATTGAAATAGCTTTATTTTAAAACTGTTTTTCTTTTACAAGGTGAATTAAAATAGATTATTATAATGACACGGCCATGAGGGATTCTCAATGACACGCTGTCTGAAAATTTGTGTTTAAAATAGTCACACAAGTATTAGTGCAAAAGATTTGACTTCATTGTGATAAGTCTGGGTTTGTTAGTATCGAATATGATAGATGTTTATATTGTACTTTTTTGTATAAGGGTGTTGTGTATATCCTTTAGCATGTTGACGATATTAAATTAATAAGTAGCTCTATTAATTAAATCAACAAAGAAAAACATGATTTGCTTTTTGAATTTGACATGAATGATACAGGTAGGGCTAAAAGGATATTGACTTGAAGCAAAATTTACTACTAATATTGTGTACGATGGCTTGGATTTGCAGCGACACTAAGGGTTATATGGAATAGGCAAAACAAATTTATATTTAATCAAACTATTCGATCTCCTCGGATTTATGGGCTAAGAAAGGACACAATGCGATTGGCTATGGATTTTGCATTAGCATGGGGAAGGAGCGTGACAGTGCAGTTGTTGTTTTCGTAAAAAGTTATTTAATTCGATGAGTAAAATCATATGGTCGCCTAAAGCTTAATGTGGATGGTAGTTGCGGCATAGTTGAGAGAAAAAATGGGATAGGTAGTCTACTTAGAGATGGGGATGGATCATTTGTAGCTTGGTTTTTCGGGCCTTGTGAGGTAAAATCTCCTCTTAACTAAAATTTTTTATCACTTCATTATGGACAGAGATGGGCGGTGAAGCGGTGAATTAAGGATTTTTGCAGTGAGACTAACTCGAGGAAACTTCACGCGTTAGTGAAGGACGGTGCTAGCTCAAAGAATTGGACTTACACTATAAGGCTTAGTTGCACTAAGATTCTCATAGAAAACCAAAATTTTAAGATGAATTATATGTATCGTGAGGCAAATGATTGTGCAGACGGGTTGTCGAGAAAAAAGAGAAGGTATGCAAATCCTAAGTTCATTTTATACTCTACTTGAATGTATTAGTTAGTTTTTTATTAACTAACAGCATCAAAGCTTCTCATGTATGAAAAAAAATATTAGTTCTGACTATTGAAAAAGATAGAAAGAAATTTTTATGCTAAAACTTTATTATAGACCATATCTTTGAAAAAATTGCTAATTAGCAAAACGTTAACGGTAATTAATCAATTCTATTCGAGTTTACATTAGGTAAGAACCGTATATCTTAGAAGTCTTAATTATAGTGTGTTAATGCACTTTCTACTACTTAGTAATAATAATAAGGAACTACTCAAACCATATGATGAGTATATTGATATAACCGTTCATTTAAGAAAATTATCTCGTTATATGGGTTATTAAAAGAGAATGGACTTTTTCTTTTCCTTCCTACTATATTTATGATAGACAGTCTGATATTTATCTTAGCAAGAATTGAGTTACTTGTGTATATCATGAAAAAACAAAATGCATTGATAATAAAAAAAATTATTTGATAAGGAGTTTGGTAGAGAATGGTAAGATTAAAGTTGTTAAGATTTACTAAGGAGATGGTATCTAATATGGAATTATGTAACTTTTTTTTTGAATACATATGAGAGCCACTTTGGACTCGGAATCATTTTGACTCCAGTAAAATTCGATCCCAGGACTTTGTAACTTTCATTAAAAGTAAACATTACTTCTATTTGTTGTTTGTTAAGATGATGATTGTAAAAGTGTAAATGTATTATTGTATGATTTGGCGGTTATTAGGAGATGGTTGTAACGGAAAACTTATTGATTAAAATGCAGAATTGTGATTTATTTGGACCAAAAACGTTTTAGGCTAATTTATGTTTAATTAAACTGTACATAGAAGAAGCAGAGATCCCAGGACTTACTTAATCAAACCAAACATTGTGGCTAGTTTAGCATTGTGATTATTATTATGTCAAATTGTGATCTTATTGGACTAAGTTGGCCTGATTTTTGGCCCAAGTTAAATGTAAATAGAAAAAGGAAAGCCTACACTATATTATTATGACAGTTGTGCTTGAGAATTATCAATCTTTATTCTATTTGTACAAATTAAAATCTTAATTGGCCCATTTTACAAGATTATAACGTCTCTATTTGAGAATTGTTGATTTTTATTTATTTTGTACGGTTCAGATCGAAAACCTAATTGGTTCATATATAATACATTAATATGTTTGGTTGGATCATTTATCTCATTCTCTCATTTTTATCTGACACACTTTCTCTTAAATTATTAGGCTTCTATTCCTTCATATATTTGACAAATTCCTTCTAATTAACGTGATCACCACTGGTTATATGTCTATGTGTACCTTATTCATACTAGATCTATAAACTTTATGCTTTATGGGTTTGTGAAATACACCAGTGTACTTAACCAATTGTAACAGTTATTTAAATGGAGAAGGTGATTCAATTCGGTAACAGGTATTTAGATGTAACCCTTTTATATATATAATAGATTCGTGATTTTCTTTCACTTAAATTAGGTGTTAATTAGTTTTAAAAAAGGCCACAATTACTTTTTATTTTCACCGTTTTTTACGATCTTATGTAATAAGTCTACATTATAATTATGGATCAGTAAATTATTTATCTTTATCAACACATACCATTTTTATTGACAAACAACTTATTACACCTTATAAAAATTGCACCTTTAGTTGTTGTGATTTGTGATATAGACATGTAGTGTGTTTCAAAATGATTATTTACAGTAAATTAAAAATTTCTATAACTAGAGGAATAACATATAAATTTAAGCAATTATTTCCCTTTTACTTGTTACCTTTGGATCTTGAATATTGACGCAATACATGGGTTTTCGGAACAGTATCTACTCATATGACTTTATTGGCGATGTGGAAAAACTTGGTTATATAATATATATATATATATTTCTTTTGTTTAATCGTTGACCATAATATTTCAATTAAAAGACACGCAGCACATTGAAAGGTAAGCTAACTCTCTCTCTCTCTCTTAGTTCAACGTTAAAATCTATGTGCATTATCTTATTGTCTTTTGGATGTTTTCTTGTAATCTGACTTGGAAAATGGTTGGATTTGAACAGGGTGCTTGGAATTAGTAGACATAGATATACCAAAAACAAAATTATTTCAGAGTAACTTCAACAAGAATAAAGTAAAACATAAAAACTTTAGAATACCCCTTCATTGAAACAATCTCACCATACAGGAACTAAACTCTCTTGAAAAACCATTGCTACCATCGACCACTGATCACCTTGAATATTCATATCTTTAATTTAATGAGTTTCAAGGGAACATGAGAGTAATTCTCCTTCAATACTTTCAAGAATGATATTTTCATTCTTCCAAACCATCAGAGGACGCGGTTAATTCCAGATACAAATCCAACTCTAACCTGTTTACTCCAAGATTCCACCTCTCCGTATTTTCGCATTGGCCATATCTCAACGAACTGTTCCGAAGGTCGATTGTACTTTGTGTATGCAAACAAAGCTAGAGTATCATTTAACACTGTAAGGGACTTGCACATTGAAAGGTAAGCTAACTCTCTCTCTCTCTTAGTTCGACGTTAAAATCTATTTGGATTATCTCATTGTCTTTTGAATATTTTATTGTAAAAAAATTGCCTGACTTGGAAAATGGTTGGATTTGAACAGGGTGCTTGGAATTAGTAGACACATAGATACCATCAAACAAAATTAGAAACCTCCCAAAAGAAAACATCAAACAAAATCCGAAATCTCCTCCATATCAACTGTGTACGGAACATTCAAGGCAAATGGCTGGAGTAGAAGGTCTCGTTGGCCATGATATTTCAGTTAGGATATTCATGAAAAAATGTTTTCATGTTGTTGATTGATTATTTGAACACCAACAAAAAATAATTGATTCATTGTGTACTTCTTATTCAAGAATTTATCATCTTTAGGCTTTTACTTGTTTTAACCTAGCTTTAATTAATGTAACTGGTCATCATTGATATCCTTTATTTGGGTCAGTAATTATTTAATTAAGTGAAGCATTGATGTTGTCATTTCCAAGATTTTAAAGTTATAACCTGGGTAGATTACATGCTTGTTCACAATCAAATAAATAATTAAATTTAAGATAATCTTTTATTGGAGACTTTCTTTCTTTGTTCCACATTTTCCTCATTTTTCTTGTGCTATATGATATACCTTGTGATAGATCTATATTATAGAAGTAGTTAAAGAAGTTGAGTTCATTAAGAATAATTAATCTGTCCAGCATCTTTTATAAAACTCAAGTTCCCATTTATGAAGAATACGTTCTAAGTAGTGATTACTTAGGTCGTTGGTAGGAAGACCACGATTGCCCATCCTCGACCTCGACCTACCTTTTATACAAGTAGTTTCTAGATGCGTAATCTCCATCCCCTTCATGTCAGCCTTCAGTTACCAATATGTTGCTCAAATAGTTCTACATGAAGCCAATGTGGCATCTATTATAACCTATATAACACAATTCGAGATACGTGGTATATATATTATTCCTGTTAGGCGTATCACGCAGAATTGGAAGCAATATTGTTTGGGCTTCAAAAGATGTCAATATGGTGTATATTGAGATTAATTTGTGAAAATACATACGTTAGTGAAGGGAAATGGACTCTACTTGAAAGACGTCTTGATACGACACTTAAGGCGTGCAAGGAGTGCTAGTAAACCATTTGAACTTTGGGTTAATGTACATCTATTATGAGTAAAATATGTGTGTCGATTAGATGGGAAAATGGTGTTCGTGATAAAAATTTCCCAGGTATAAAGCTACAATTATTTACATATGATACAAACAAAGAGAAGGTATAGTCTTCCTTGAAAATTTGATGTTTTGTTATGGTGCATTCTTTAAACTTAAATTAAAATAGCTTGATTTTAAAACTGTTTTTCTTTTACAAGGTGAATTAAAATAGATTATTATAATGACACGGCCATGAGGGATTCTCAATGATACACTGTCTGAACATTTGTGTTTAAAATAGTCACACAAGTATTAGTGCAAGATATTTGACTTCATTGTGATAAGTCTGGATTTGTTAGTATCGAATATGATAGATGTTTATATTGTACTTTTTTGTATAAGTGTGTTGTGTATATCCTTTAGCATGTTGATGATATTAAATTAATAAGTAGCTCTATTAATTAAATCAACAAAGAAAAACATGATTTGCTTTTTGGATTTGACAGGAATGATATAGGTAGTGCTAAAAGGATATTGACTTGAAGCAAAACTTACTACTAATATTGTGTACGATGGCTTGGAATTGCAGCGACACTAAGGGTTATATAAAATAGGCAAAACAAATTTATATTTAATCAAACTATTCGATATCCTCGGATTTATGGCCTAAGAAAGGACACAATGCGATTGGCTATGGATATTGCATTAGCATGGGGAAGGAGCGTGACAGTGCAGTTGTTGTTTCCGTGAAAAGTTATTTAATTCGATGAGTAAAATCATATGGTCACCTAAAGCTTAATGTGGATGGTAGTTGCGGCTTAGTTGAGAGAAAAAATGGGATAGGTAGTCTACTTAGAGATGGGGATGGATCATTTGTAGCTTGGTTTTTCGGGCCTTGTGAGGTAAAATCTCCTCTTAACTAAAAAAGTTTATCACTTCATTATAAACAGAGATGGGCGGTGAAGCGGTGAATTAAGGATTTTTGCAGTGAGACTGACTCGAGGAAACTTCACGCGTTAGTGAAGGGCGGTGCTAGCTCAAAGAATTGGACTTACACTATAAGGCTTAGTTGCACTAAGATTCTCATAGAAAACCAAAATTTTAAGATGAATTATATGTATCGTGAGGCAAATGATTGTGCAGACGTGTTGTCAAGAAAAAAGAGAAGGCATGCAAATCCTAAGTTCATTTTATACTCTACTTGAAGATAAGAGCGAAATTTATCAAATGAATACACAACCGCTAGCAACTCCTTTTCTGTAACTGTATAATTCACTTGAGCACCATTAAAAGTTTTACTAGCATAATAAATCGAATGAAAAACTTTCTCTTTTCGTTGTCCTAATACCGCACCCATACACAAATCACTCGCATCACACATAATTTCAAACGGTAAACTCCAATCTGGAGGTAATACTATAGGAGCAGTAATAAGCTTTTCCTTGATTTCTTTGAAGGCCGCTAAGCAAGCTTCATCAAAAAGGAATTTGGAGTCCTTTTCAAGTAAGTTGCATAACGGTTTAGCAATTTTAGAAAAGTCTTTGATAAATCGCCTATAAAAGCCAGCATGGCCAAGAAAACTTCTTACCCCTTTAACAGAAACAGGAGGGGGAAGAGTTTTAATTACCTCTATCTTCGCTCTATCGACCTCTAACCAGCACTCGAAACCTTGTGACCCAGAACAATACCTTCTCGAACCATGAAATGACACTTCTCCCAGTTTAAAACCAAATCTGTTTCTTTGCATCTGATTAACACTTTCTCTAAATTATCTAAAAACATATCAAAATCATCACCAAATACAGAGAAATCATCCATAAACACTTCAAGAAAGTTATCGATCATATCCCAGAAGATAGCCATCATGCATCTTTGAAAGGTAGCAGGAGCATTACACAACCCAAATGGCATTCTGCGATATGCAAAAGTACCAAAGGGGCATGTAAATATTGTTTTATGTTGATCTTCCGGAGCCACGTAAATTTGATTATACCCAGAATAACCATCCAAGAAGCAATACTACTCTCTTCCGGCTAACTTGTCTAACATTTGATCTTTTCTGGTGGCCTTGTTCAGCTTTCTGTAATCCATGCAAACTCTCCATCCAACTACCGTTCTTGAAGGAATTGCTTCATTTTTATCATTAAGAACTGTTGTCATTCCTCCTTTCTTCGGTACACACTGAACTGGGCTCACCCATTCACTACTCGAAATGGGATAAATAATCCCCGCATCTGAAAGCTTGATCACCTCTTTCTTCACTACATCCTTCATAGCGGGCATTAATCTTCTTTGACCTTCAACTGAGCGTGCGTTAACATCTTCAAGTATGATTTTGTGTTCACAATAGGATGGACTAATGCCTTTGATGTAAGCAATTGTCCACCCTATTGCTTCTTTGTTGGCTCTTAACACAAGCAACAGTTTATCTTCTTGAGGACCTGTTAAATTAGCTGAAACAATAACAGGTAGAGTTTCATTAGTACCTAAATACGCATACCTCAAGTGTGCTGGTAACGGTTTTTCTTCCAATTCCGGAGGAGATTCAATTGAAGGCTTCTTTTTAGGAATAATCTCCCCCGGTTCTCTCACAGGTTCATAGGCAAGACGCCTATACTTCGGATTTTTAGAATTGAGAGCTGCCACTGTTTCGGTAAGCTCTTCCATCATCTCAGGTGAATCTAATGTCAAAGCAGATTGCAAGATATCATCAAAATTTAAACAATTAAACACCTCTTGCGATGCTTGCTCTACTACATCCATTCTGAAGCAATTTTCCTGAGAATCTGGGAGTTTCATAGCTCGAAATACATTAAATTTGACTTCCTCGTCTTGTATCCTCATCGTTAATTCGCCATTCTCTACATCGATTAATGTACGCCCTGTAGCTAGGAATGGTCTACCCAAAATAATGGGGACATTTCTATCTGCATCGTACTCAAGTATTACGAAATCAACAGGAAATATAAGTGTACTTGCCTTAACAAGGACATCTTCAATGCGGCCTTCAGGATGTGCTAGAGACCTGTCCGCCATTTGCAAGACCATAGAAGTGGGTCTTGCGTCTCCAATTTTAAGCTTATCAAAGATTGACTTGGGTATCAAATTGATGCTTGCCCCCAAATCACTCAGCGCTTTTCATTTCCATTCTTCTCCAATCGATATCGGAATCGTGAAACTCCGAGGATCAACTAACTTCGGAGGTAATTTACTCTGACAAATCGCGCTACACTCTTCAGGAAGGCCAATCATCTCATTATCACAATAAGGCCTTTTGTTAGTGAGGGCCCTCTTCAAAAACTTCGTATACTTAGGAATATATCGAATCGCCTCTAACAACGGAATATTAATACTTAGGCCCTTCACTCTATTGAAGAATTTCTGAAAATCACCCAAATCACCCTTTTTCTGAACTCGCGATGGAAACGGTGGTGGAAGGCGATTGATCACAATATCATCTTTCTTCTTCGGAATCTCACTTGGCCTCACTATTTCTTCAACCTCACTATCTTTTTCATTCTCTTTTTCTTTCTCACCCACTTCCTTTTCTTTTCTTGGAACTTCTTTTTCTTTCATAACATGAAAAGGAGGTGGAGGGAGGTTCTTACCACTTAGTAATGTAACGGCTTTGCAATCTTCACGTTGTATTGGATTCTCAGTATCGCTAGGAAGTTGTCCTTGTGGACGTTGATTCAGTTGTTTATTAATTTGACTTAGCTGATTCTGGAACAACTTCATATTTGCTTCGGCTGCATTTTGACGTTCCATAGCTTGTGTCTGAAGAGAAATTAAACTTTCAACTGTTTTCTGAAGGGTAACTACTCCTTCTTGTGGATCGGCAGGTAAGGCTTTCTGGTTCAAGTTTTCATCGTATGTATTCTGAGGAACTTGTCTTTGTACATAATTACCCTGATTCTGTCCTCCTTGATAATTGTTGTTTGGTCTTGGATTATAGTTGTTAACTTGGGGAGGCGGCTGATACGCATATGTAGGATTGGCTGCCCCGTTAGGATTTGAGTATTGAAACCCAGGATGGTTTCTGTTAGGCTGATATCCATTACCACTTGAATTGAAGTTACCTCTATTGGACATAAACATCACGGACTCTTGGTTGTTCGGACAATTTTCCTCATCATGATCATCTACCCTTCAAATCGAACACATATAAACCTCTTGTGCAGCATGCACAGCTACCTTCTTACCCGAAAATCCCTCTTTTACAGCTAAAGTAAGCTGCTTCAATTGTTGCCCTATAGTATTCTGAATCTTATTCTCAAGTGTAGCAAATTTTTCTTCCATATCAACATTATTCACTCCTTTAACCGGTGTTCTTACTGAATTCCACCCAACTTCATTCTTGACTGTTCTTTCCAAATTAATTTTAGCATGAGCGGGTTGAACTTGAAGAAAACTTGCACCACATAACGTATCCAATTTCTCCCTTGAAGTCCCATCAAGGCCTCTGTAAAAGATTTTTAGCTGCTGTTGTTCTGAAAAGCCATGAGTGGGAACTCTACGTAAACACATCTGGAATCTTGTCCAACTCTTACCCACAGTTTCATCATATTCTTGACGGAAATGCGTCAATTCTAAGTCAGCATCTAATCTCATGTTACTTGGGTAATACCTGTCAAAGAAAGCAGTCTCTAATTGGTCCCAGTTGGTTATCTTCGTAGGATCTTGTGTATCGTGCCATTCACTCGCTCCATCAATAACAAAAAATTTAAACGCAGCAAAATACATCTGTTCTCTTGAAACTCCTTGTGTGATGTAAGAATCACATATCTGCTTAAACTTCTGAACTGCTCTAAGAGGATCTTCTGATGGTCTACCACGAAAATTCCCAAAATTTTGGAATTGAGCTAACATACCCGAATCAGGACAGAATCGTGGACCATCAATATCAGGAGCACCTACTCCTATAGCAGGAGCACGGAATGGAATTTCAGGTGGGCCATTAGTAAACCATGGATCTTGATTCATTACTATTTGAACTTGAGGATTAGGATTCAATGGTGGAATTGGAGGAATAACGCCTGGAGCCAAAGGTTGGCCATTTGCGCCTAGTTGACCTGGTTGATTATTTTGTTGATCTTGAAGATTTATCTCTTTCATTCTGTTACTTAACTCTTCTACCTCTAAAGCTTCTCGTTCTCTTCTTCTCCTGTTAGCAAGTCTGATCAACGATTCTGGATTACTAAGGATCGGAGGTGTTGGCTCTAGATCCTTGAATAGCCTTCTTCGCATACACCAAACCTAAAAACCTGAAAAAGCTAACAAACAAAAAGCGTAAAACTGATAAAATAAAATAAATGTACTATCACTAAAGGATAAACACCGTGGTCACACGCTACCGTCCCCGGCAGCGGCGCCAAAAACTTGGTGGTCCTTTGTGTGTTCTAAATAAATGCAAATAATAATCGAACCACAACCGCAAGTGTACGGTTGTCCCAAGTAGTATAACTGATAAAACAGATTCGTTCCAAGGACGGGATGGTTGACTACAATGCTTATCTATTAATGATTGATGCACTTATGAAAGCAAATAAAAGTAGTATGTTTGTTTGATTTTGTATTAATGCTAAATAAATGAAAGACAATTATTAAAATGCAAATAAAAGCTAAGACGCAAGTAAAATGATGTAAAACGCAATATGAGAAGTAGCACATGAGAACGCAAGGATCCTCCCAATCCTATTTCCTAACTTATGTTGTTTAAGGGCTAAATTGGTCAATTGCAATGGTCGGGATTCTAAATTCCTTATACCCCCGTCAGGGTGGACTATAAGGGTTTGTTTGGATATAGAGGGGATTAATTATTAAAGGATAGGAAAGGATAGTATATTAAAAGAAAGGAGAGGAGAGTATTAATCTTGTTTGGATTGAGTAGAAAAAGAAAGGAAAGTATTAGTAAAGGATTGGTTGAAGTTTGTGTTTGGATTGTATAAATAAAGGAAAGGAAAGGATTATTTTATAATTAAATTACTTTTATACCCCTAATATAATATATTTAAAATAGAACATAAGGGTAACAAAGACATTTTACTATTAAAGTTAATCCCTTCCTTCTAATGACTCCAAATTGGAGGGATAAGATATAAATGATTAGAAGGTATAATCTTACTCCTTTAATAATTTATCCCTTCAAAAATTTATAAAACAAACAAAAGAAGGATAACTATTATCCTTTATAATACATTCCCTCCCCTTCTAATCCCTCAATCCAAACATACCCTAAGGCGATCCTAGAGTGTCACTAGTCCCGTCAGGGTAAATCTGATCCACCTTTGGATGATTAAGTTTTATTACCTCATTGGCCCAAGGATTAGCTAAGTTCGTCAGAATCAATAACTTCTATCCTAGATTGAATAAATGGTTCTGTATTTAAACCCTCCGTCAGGATAATCCAATGGCCACTAATTGGAATAGCCTAAATACTAACACCTGTTCCTAATTCATGATGCTAAAAACAGTAAATATTCTCAATTTATCAAAAAGAGTAAAGGACAAAATCTAGTTTAATTTAACAGAAACCCAAATTCAACATTCGTTATTCAATACGATTGGGATTCACCCATTAATTGTTCTCAAACACTATGAAAAGCTTAGCTCATATTAAAAAGAAAAACTAAATTAAATGTAAAGGAATTCATATTGATTAAAAAATTAAAAGATAAAAGAACCTAATTTCTAGAATAGGAATGACTACGAACGGAGATATAGACCCTCTCCAGCTCTTGTAGCTTCTTCTTTCTTCCTTCTGTTGCTTCTCTCTGGTGTTTTAATCTTGCAGAATGTGAATTGTATAAAAAATAGAAGTCCAGACCTCCTTTTATAAGTGCAAATTCGGACTTGGACCTAGGCTTTTAATTAAATGAAATATAAAAGGCCCAAGTCCACTAACTTAGCCCAAAATCCCGTAACTGCTGATATGCCTTCACTAAAACGGCTTTTCCCGACTCGTTATGACTCCGATTGACCTCATTCCAGTTTCTAAAGTTCCGTAACTTGATAAGGAATGTTTTCTCTTCAAAGGTAAGCGGCTAAATCATCGCTTAAGCACCTCGAAATCAGCAATCTATGGCCTGGAAAATGGATTTTCAGCTCTAAATATAATATTTTCGGGATTTATCTTCAAGTTTTGACTCTATCTCTTGATCTTTTGACTTTCTCCTCAGATTCCGCTTCTAGCTAACATCTAAAACCTGTAAACTTTACACTAAAAATACCAATATTACGCGCAAAAGCTTAATAAATTAAAAATGCTAGAAATAACCAGGTGAGCTAGCTCATCTGGCCAAGGCCCTGTCTCTCAAGTGAGAGGTACAGGGTTCGAATCCCGCAGGCGGTAGAAAGTTATTAAAAGTTTGGAAAATTCTCTCAAGTGAGAGGTACATGGTTCGAATCCCGCAGCCGGCAGAAAGTTATTAAAGTTTAGAAAGTTCTATCAAGTGAGAGGTACATGGTTCGAATCCCGCAGGTGGAAGAAAGGTATTATGTTAAGTGAGAGGTACATGGTTCGAATCCCGCAGGTGGAAGAAAGGTATTATGTTTGGAAAGTTTCCAAGGTCCGAAACCCTCCAAGGTCCGAAACCCTCCCCAGAACATGGGCAACCTAGTTCTGATTACCTGGAGGTATGGTTGGGGAGGCTGTCATATCTCCCGGGGGACTAGTCGGGTGTAATCCCGGGAACCCTCGTCATCAAAAAAAAAAAAATCATATTATTGCATATTTAGTCCAAAAGTCTATCAAATTGATTAAATAAACACAAAAAATGATGTCTCCTAAGGGTCGAAAATAAGAACAATTAAGGAGACATCAAGACCCCCAACTCAAACCTTTGTCGTCCCGACAAAGCAAAACAAAACAAAACAAAACAAGGGGTAGAAGTAAACGCAAGAACAAATAGAAGCTAGCAAATAAACCTAAAGCAATTCTTAAGATAAATCTCATATAGCAAAACTTTAAGAACTAACATATACATACACTAATCATGCAACATCAAATATAAATAATCTCAATCATAAAATTAAAGTCGCAATGCTTGAAGGTTACACTTGTACTCATCTCTATATGATGGCTATAGGGTGGTCATTAATCCTACCTCGCTTTGAACGCTCCACCTAGTATATTCCCTATCAACGGAATTATAAATTCACTATGTACTTAAGAATCACGAGGTCTTTATGGTTTTAATAATGGCTTAAGGACGGTATGGATGTATATTTGGTAAATTTGAAGTGAGCTTTTGGCTCTCTACTCACTTACCATCAACAATGCCCTCGAGCTTAAGTTTACGCTAAAAAATGTTCTCACAAACCCATTTGACGCGCTAATGTTGCGTCCCCAATGTCAACCCACATAAAACTAAGATGATTTCCAAAAATATTCCACTTTGCCGATTTATTTATTCTTTCTTTTTATTTTCTTTTTCATTTCTTTTCTTCTTTTTTTGTACAAGATACCCATGACCATCATTTTGATGTGAAAAGTCATGTCTCTTATATTTTTTTTCTTTTTCTATTTTCTTCTTTTTTTGTACAAGATACCCATGACCATCATTTTGATGTGAAAAGTCATGTCTCTTATATATTTTTTTTCTTTTTCTCTTTTTCTTTTTCAAATCTCGGCAAAGGGTTACAAATTAATCATATCATCTTTAATTTTTGTGCCCTAATACAAACACATATAATCCCTTCCCAATGTAAATTTCCAAATGTGGACCCTCCACCCCAAACTCAAGCTCGAGACAAGTCTCAGGGTTGTGATTTAAGTGCGGGTCATTTGGTTATGCCTAATAATCTAAAGGATAATGGGCTTATATCGTGGCTACAAAAGAAAATGCTTAAGGCTCAAACTTGGGCTAAGACGGATAAAATTATAATAAGGGATAGCAAGCTAAAAGGTTTCAAATGGCTAACAAAGAACTTCCTCTATCATTTTCCTAAGTACATAGCTTGTCTTTAGTTCATATCTAGGTGGGTTCTCTACTAATTAGGATTTCACGTTCTGCACACCAAACATATTCCTTAAGTACAAGCTTACTTCGTTTGCATTGTTCATTAATTTTTCCTATCAATTACCTATGTTTGCATGCAATTGTAAGTGCGTTTTATGCTATTCCCTAAAGTCCACTATTTACTATCATTGATTCATCAAAAGTATGCTTAAAGGAACATTTAAAATCTTCTATAGTCAAACGCAACTCCGAAAATTATTTTATTGAAAGCAAATAAAACACATAACACATCAAAACTGGGATGAGGCAACGAACCCCAGTTGGTGGTCCTTTGTGTGTTCTAAAGAAATGCAAATAATAATCGAACCACAACCGCAAGTGTACGGTTGTCCCAAGTAGTATAACTGATAAAACAGATCCGTTCTAAGTACGGGATGGTTAACTACAATGCTTATCTATTAATGATTGATTTACTTATGAAAGCAAATAAAAGTAGTATGTTTGTTTGATTTTGTACTAATGCTAAATAAATGAAAGACAATTATTAAAATGCAAATAAAAGCTAAGACGCAAGTAAAATGATGTAAAACGCAATATGAGAAGTAGCACTTGAGAACGCAAGGATCCTCCCAATCCTATTTCCTAACTTATGTTGTTTAAGGGCTAAATTGGTCAATTGCAATGGTCGGGATTCTAAATTCCTTATACCCCCGTCAGGGTGGACTATAAGGCGATCCTAGAGTGTCACTAGTCCCGTCAGGGTAAACCTGATCCACCTTTGGATGATTAAGTTTTATTACCTCATTGGCCCTAAGATTAGCTAAGTTCGTCAGAATCAATAACTTCTATCCTAGATTGAATAAATGGTTCTGTATTTAAACCCTCCGCCAGGATGATCCAATCGCCACTAATTGGAATAGCCTAAATACTAACACCTGTTCCTAGTTCATGATGCTAAAAACAGTAAATATTCTCAATTTATTGAAAATAGTAAAGGACACAATCTAGTTTAATTTAACAGAAACCCAAATTCAACATTCGTTATTCAATACGATTGGGATTCACCCATTAATTGTTCTCAAGCACTATGAAAAGCTTAGCTCATATTAAAAAGAAAAACTAAATTAAATGTAAAGGAATTCATATTGATTACAAAATTAAAAGATAAAAGAACCTAATTTCTGGAATAGGAATGACTACGAACGGAGATATAGACCATCTCCAGCTCTTGTAGCTTCTTCTTTCTTCCTTCTGTTGCTTCTCTCTGGTGTTTTAATCTTGCAGAATGTGAATTGTATGAAAAATAGAAGTCCAGACCTCCTTTTATAAGTGAAAATTCGGACTTGGACCTAGGCTTTTAATTAAATGAAATATAAAAGGCCCAAGTCCACTAACTTAGCCCAAAATTCCGTAACTGCTGATATGCCTTCACTAAAACGGCTTTTCCCGACTCGTTATGATTCCGATTGACCTCATTCCAGTTGCTAAAGTTCGTAACTCGATAAGGAATATTTTCTCTTCAAAGGTCAGCGGCTAAATCATCGCTTAAGCACCTCGAAATCAGCAATCTATGGCCTGCAAAATGGATTTTCAGCTCTAAAAATAATATCTTCGGGATTTATCTTCAAGTCTTGACTCTATCTCTTGATCTTTTGACTTTCTCCTCGGATTCCTCTTCTAGCTAACATCTAAAACCTGTAAACTTTACACTAAAAATACCAATATTACGCGCAAAAGCTTAATAAATTAAAAATTCTAGAAATAAAAGAGGAAAATCATATTATTGCATATTTAGTCCAAAAGTCTATCAAATTGATTAAATAAACACCAAAAATGATGTCTCCTAAGGGTCGAAAATAAGAAAAATTAAGGAGACATCAAATTGCTAATTAGCGAAATGTTAACGGTAATTAATCAATTGTATTCGAGTTTACATTATATAAGAACCGTATATCTTAGAAGTCTTAATTATATTCTGTTATTGCACTTTCTACTACTTAGTAAAAATAATAAGAAACTACTCCAACCATATGATGAGTATATTGATATAACCGTTCATTTAAGAAAATTATCTTGTTATATGGGTTATTAAAATAGAATGGACTTTTTCTTTTCCTTCGTACTATATTTGTGATAGACAGTTTGATATTTATCTTAGCAAGAATTGTGTTACTTGTGTATATCATGAAAAAACAAAATGCATTGATAATAAAAAAAATTATTTTATATGGAGTTTGGTAGAGAATGGTAAGATTAAGTTTGTTAAGATTTTACTAAGGAGATGGTATCTAATATGAAATTATGTAACTTTTTTTTTGAATACATATGAGAGCCACTTTGGACTCGGAATCATTTTGACTCCAGTAAAATTCGATCCCAGGACTATGTAACTTTCATTAAAAGTATACATTACTTCTATTTGTTGTTTGTTAAGATGATGATTGTAAAAGTGTAAATGTATTATTGTATGATTTGGCGGTTATTAGGAGATGGTTGTAACGGAAAACTTATTGATTAAAATGCAGAATTGTGATTTATTTGGACCAAAAACGTTTTAGTCTAATTTATGTTTAATTAAATTGTACATAGAAGAAGCAGAGATCCCAGGACTTACTTAATCAAACCAAACATTGTGGCTAGTTTAGCATTGTGATTATTATTATGTCAAACTGTGATCTTATTGGACTAAGTTGGCCTGATTTTTTGCCCAAGTAAAATGTAAATAGAAAAAGGGAAGCCTACACTATATTATTATGACACTTCTGCTTGAGAATTGTCAATCTTTATTCTATTTGTACAAATTAAAATCTTAATTGGCCCATTTTACAAGATTATAACGTGTCTATTTGAGAATTGTTGATTTTTATTTATTTTGTACGGTTCAGATGAAAACCTAATTGGTTCATATATAAGACATTCTTATGTTTGGTTGGATCATTTATCTCATTCTCTCATTTTTATCTGACACACTTTCTCTTAAATTATTAGGCTTCTATTCCTTCATATATTTGACAAATTCCTTCTAATTAACGTGATCACCACTAGTTATATGTCTGTGTGTACATTATTCATACTAGATCTATAAACTTTATGCTTTATGGGTTTGTGAAATACACCAGTGTACTTAACCAACTGTAACAGTTATTTAAATGGAGAAGGTGATTCAATTCGGTAACAGGTATTTCGATGTAACCCTTTTATATATATAATAGATTCGTGATTTTCTTTCACTTAAATTAGGTGTTAATTAGTTTTAAAAAAGGTCACAATTACTTTTTATTTTCACCGATTTTTACTATCTTGTGTAATAAGTCTACATTATAATTATGGATCAGTAAATTATTTATCTTTATTAACACATACCATTTTTCTTGAGAAACAACTTATTAAACCTTATAAAAATTGCACCATTAGTTGTTGTGATTTGTGATATAGACATGTAGTGTGTTTCAAAATGATTATTTACAGTAAATTAAAACTTCCTATAACTAGAGGAATAACATATAAATTTAAGCAATTATTTTTTCCCTTTTACTTGTTAACTTTGGATCTTGAATATTGACACAATACATGGGTTTTTGGAACAGTATCTACTCATCTGACTTTATTGGCGATGTGGAAAAACTTGGTTATATAATATATATATATATATATATATATATAATATAATATATATATATATATATATATTTCTTTTGTTTGATCGTTGACCATAATATTTCAATTAAAAGACACTCAGCACATTGAAAGGTAAGCTAACTCTCTCTCTCTCTCTCTCTTAGTTCGACGTTAAAATCTATGTGCATTATCTCATTGTCTTTTGGATGTTTTCTTGTAAAAAATTTGTCTGACTTGGAAAATGGTTGGATTTGAACAGGGTGCTTGGAATTAGTAGACATAGATATACCAAAAACAAAATTATTTCAGAATAACGTCAACAAGAATAAAGTAAAACATAAAAACTTTAGAATACCCCTTCATTGAAACAATCTCACCATACAGGAACCCCTGATCACCTTGAATATTCATATTTTTAATTTAATGAGTTTCAAGGGAACATGAGAGTAATTCTCCTTCAATACTTTCAAGAGGGATATTTTCATTCTTCCGAACCATCAGAGGACGCGGTTAATTCCAGATACAAGTCCAACTCTAACCTGTTTATTCCAAGATTCCACCTCTCCGTATTTTCGCATTGCCCATATCTCAACGAACTATTCCGAAGGTCGATTGTACTTTGTGTATGCAAACAAAGCTAGAGTATCATTTAACACTGTAAGGGACTTGCACATTGAAAAGGTAAGCTAACTCTCTCTCTCTTAGTTCGATGTTAAAATCTATTTGGATGATCTCACTGTCTTTTGGATATTTTCTTGTAAAAAAATTGTCTGACTTGGAAAATGGTTGGATTTGAACAGGGTGCTTGGAATTATTAGACACATAGATACCATCAAACAAAATTAGAAACCTCCCAAAAGAAAACATCAAACAAAATCCGAAACCTTCTCATATCAACTGTGTACGGAACATTCAAGGCAAATGGCTGGAGTAGAAGGTCTCGTTGGCCATGATATTTCAGTTAGGATATTCATGAAAAAATGTTTTCATGTTGTTGATTGATTATTTGAACACCAACAAAAAATCATTGATTCATTGTGTACTTCTTATTCAAGAATTTATCATCTTTAGGCTTTTACTTGTTTTAACCTAGCTTTAATTAATTTAACTGGTCATCATGATATCCTTTATTTGGGTCAGTAATTATTTAATTAAGTGAAGCATTGATGTTGTCATTTCCAAGATTTTAAAGTTATAACCTAGGTAGATTACATGCTTGTTCACAATCAAATAAATAATTAAATTTAAGATCAAATTTTATTGGAGACTTTCTTTCTTTGTTCCACATTTTCCTCATTTTTCTTGTGCTATATGATATACCTTGTGATAGATCTATATTATAGAAGTAGTTAAAGAAGTTGAGTTCATTAAGAATAATTAATCTGTCTAGCATCTTTTAAAAAACTCAAGTTCCCATTTATGAAGCATACGTTCTAAGTAGTGATTACTTAGGTCGTTGGTAGGAAGACCACGATCGCCCATCCTCGACCTCGACCTACCTTTTATACAAAGTAGTTTCTAGATGCGTAATCTCCATCCCATTCATGTCAGCCTTCAGTTACCAATATGTTGCTCAAATAGTTCTACATGAAGCCAATGTGGCATCTGTAATAACCTATATAAAACGATTCGAGATAAGTGGTATATATTATCCCTGTCAGGCGTATCACGCAGAATTGGAAGCAATATTGTTTGGGCTTCAAAAGATGTCAATATGGTGTTTATTGAGATTAATTTGTGAAGATACATACGGTAGTGAAGGGAAATGGAATCTATGAAAGTCGTCTTGATACGACACTTAAGACGTGCAAGGAGTGCTAGTAAACCATTTGAACTTTGGGTTAATTTACATCTATTATGTGTAAAATATGTGTGTCGATTAGATGGGAAAATGGTGTTCGTGATAAAACTTTCCCAGGTATAAAGCTACAATTATTTACATATGATACAAACAAAGAGAAGGTATAGTCTTCCATGAAAATTTGATGTTTTGTAATGATGCATTCATTAACCTTAAATTGAAATAGCTTGATTTTAAAACTGTTTTTCTTTTACAAGGTGAATTAAAATAGATTATTATAATGACACGGCCATGAGGGATTCTCAATGACAAACTGTCTGAACATTTGTGTTTAAAATAGTTACACAAGTATTAGTGCAAAAGATTTGACTTCATTGTGAAAAGTTTGGGTTTGTTAGTATCGAATATGATAGATGTTTATATTGTACTTTTTTGTGTAAGTGTGTTGTGTATATCCTTCAGCATGTTGATGATATTAAATTAATAAATAGCTCTATTAATTATATCAACAAAGAAAAACATGATTTGCTTTTTGGATTTGACATGAATGATATACGTAGTGCTAAAAGGATATTGACTTGAAGCAAAACTTACTACTAATATTGTGTACGATGGCTTGGAATTGCAGCGAAACTAAGGGTTATATGGAATAGGCAAAACAAATTTATATTTAATCAAACTATTCGATCACCTCGGATTTATGGGCTAAGAAAGGACACAATGCGATTGGCTATGGATTTTGCATTAGCATGGGGAAGGGACGTGACAGTGCAGTTGTTGTTTCCGTAAAAAGTTATTTAATTCGATGAGTAAAATCATATGGTCGCCTAAAGCTTAATGTGGATGGTAGTTGCGGCTTAGTTGAGAGAAAAAATGGGATAGGTAGTCTACTTAGAGATGGGGATGGATCATTTGTAGCTTGGTTTTTCGGGCCTTGTGAGGTAAAATCTCCTCTTAACTAAAAAAGTTTATCACTTCATTATGGACAGAGATGGGCGGTGAAGAGGTGAATTAAGGATTTTTGCAGTGAGACTGACTCGAGAAAATTTCACGCGTTAGTGAAGGGCGGTGCTAACTCAAAGAATTGGACTTACACCCTAAGGCTTAGTTGCACTAAGATTCTCATAGAAAACCAAAATTTTAAGATGAATTATATGTATCGTGAGGCAAATGATTGTGCAGACGTGTTGTCGAGAAAAAAGAGAAGGCATGCAAATCCTAAGTTCATTTTATACTCTACTTGAATGTATTAGTTAGTTTTTTATTAACTAACATCTTTCAAAGCTTCTCATGTATGAAAAAAATTTATTAGTTCTGACTATTGAAAAAGAAAGAAAGAAATTTTTATGCTAAAACTTTATTAAAGACCATATCTTTGAAAAAATTGCTAATTTGTGAAATGTTAACGGTAATTAATCAATTGTATTTGAGTTTACATTAGGTAAGAACCGTATATCTTAGAAGTCTTAATTATATTCTGTTATTGCACTTTCTACTACTTAGTAAAAATAATAAGGAACTACTCAAACCATATGATGAGTATATTGATATAACCGTTCATTTAAGAAAATTATCTCGTTATATGGGTTATTAAAAGAGAATGGACTTTTTCTTTTCCTTCCTACTATATTTATGATATACAGTTTTATATTTATCTTAGCAAGAATTGTGTTACTTGTGTATATCATGAAAAAACAAAATGCATTGATAATAAAAAAAATTATTTTATAAGGAGTTTGGTAGAGAATGGTAAGATTAAGTTTGTTAAGATTTTATTAAGGAGATGGTATCTAATATGGAATTATGTAACTTTTTTTTCAGTACATATGAGAGCCACTTTGGACTCGGAATCATTTTGACTCCAGTAAAATTCGATCCCAGGACTATGTAACTTTCATTAAAAGTAAACATTACTTCTATTTGTTGTTTGTTAAGATGATGATTGTAAAAGTGTAAATGTATTATTGTATGATTTGGCGGTTATTAGGAGATGGTTGTAACGGAAAAATTATTGATTAAAATGCAGAATTGTGATTTATTTGGACCAAAAACGTTTTAGGCTAATTTATGTTTAAATAAACTGTACATAGAAGAAGCAGAGATCCCAGGACTTTCTTAATCAAACCAAACATTGTGGCTAGTTTAGCATTGTGATTATTATTATTATTATTATGTCAAACTGTGATCTTATTGGACTAAGTTGGCCTGATTTTTGGCCCAAGTAAAATGTAAATAGAAAAAGGGAAGCCTACACTATATTATTATGACACTTCTGCTTGAGAATTGTCAATCTTTATTCTATTTGTACAAATTAAAATCTTAATTGGCCAATTTTACAAGATTATAACGTGTCTATTTGAGAATTGTTGATTTTTATTTATTTTGTACGGTTCAGATGAAAACCTAATTGGTTCATATATAAGACATTCTTATGTTTGGTTGGATCATTTATCTCATTCTCTCATTTTTATCTGACACACTTTCTCTTAAATTATTAGGCTTCTATTCCTTCATATATTTGACAAATTCCTTCTAATTAACGTGATCACCTCTAGTTATATGTCTGTGTGTACATTATTCATACTAGATCTATAAACTTTATGCTTTATGGGTTTGTGAAATACACCAGTGTACTTAACCAATGTAACAGTTATTGAAATGGAGAAGGTGATTCAATTCGGTAACAGGTATTTCGATGTAACCCTTTTATATATATAGTAGATTCGTGATTTTCTTTCACTTAAATTAGGTGTTAATTAGTTTTAAAAAAGGCCACAATTACTTTTTATTTTCACTGATTTTTACTATCTTGTGTAATAAGTCTACATTATAATTATGGATCAGTAAATTATTTATCTTTATTAACACATACCATTTTTATTGACAAACAACTTATTACACCTTATAAAAATTGCACCATTAGTTGTTGTGATTTGTGATATAGACATGTAGTGTGTTTCAAAATGATTATTTACAGTAAATTAAAAATTCCTATAACTAGAGGAATAACATATAAATTTAAGCAATTATTTTTTCCCTTTTACTTGTTAACTTTGGATCTTAAATATTGACACAATACATGGGTTTTTGGAACAGTATCTACTCATCTAACTTTATTGGCGATGTGGAAAAACTTGGTTATATAATATATATATATATATATATATATTTCTTTTGTTTGATCGTTGACCATAATATTTCAATTAAAACACACTCAGCACATTGAAAGGTAAGCTAACTCTCTCTCTCTCTTAGTTCGACGTTAAAATCTATGTGCATTATCTCATTGTCTTTTGAATGTTTTCTTGTAAAAAATTTGTCTGACTTGGAAAATGGTTGGATTTTAACAGGGTGCTTGGAATTAGTAGACATAGATATACCAAAAACAAAATTATTTCAGAGTAACTTCAACAAGAATAAAGCAAAACATAAAAACTTTAGAATACCCCTTCATTGAAACAATCTCACCATACAGAACCCCCGATCACCTTGAATATTCATATTTTTAATTTCATGAGTTTCAAGGGAACATGAGAGTAATTCTCCTTCAATACTTTCAAGAAGGATATTTTCATTCTTCCAAACCATCAGAGGACGCGGTTAATTCCAGATACCAGTCCAACTCTAACCTGTTTACTCCAAGATTCCACCTCTCCGTATTTTCGCATTGCCCATATCTCAACGAACTATTCCGAAGGTCGATTGTACTTTGTGTATGCAAAGAAAGCTAGAGTATCATTTAACACTGTAAGGGACTTGCACATTGAAAGGTAAGCTAACTCTCTCTCTCTCTCTCTTAGTTCGACGTTAAAATCTATTTGGATGATCTCACTGTCTTTTGGATATTTTCTTGTAAAAAAATTGTCTGACTTGGAAAATGGTTGGATTTGAACATGGTGCTTGGAATTAGTAGACACATAGATACCATCAAACAAAATTAGAAACCTCCCAAAAGAAAACATCAAACAAAATCCGAAACCTCCTCCATATCAACTGTGTACGGAACATTCAAGGCAAATGGCTGGAGTAGAAGGTCTCGTTGGCCATGATATTTCAGTTAGGATATTCATGAAAAAATGTTTTCATGTTGTTGATTGATTATTTGAACACCAACAAAAAATCATTGATTCATTGTGTACTTCTTATTCAAGAATTTATCATCTTTAGGCTTTTACTTGTTTTAACCTAGCTTTAATTAATTTAACTGGTCATCATGATATCCTTTATTTGGGTCAGTAATTATTTAATTAAGTGAAGCATTGATGTTGTCATTTCCAAGATTTTAAAGTTATAACCTAGGTAGATTACATGCTTGTTCACAATCAAATAAATAATTAAATTTAAGATCATATTTTATTGGAGACTTTCTTTCTTTGTTCCACATTTTCCTCATTTTTATTGTGCTATATGATATACCTTGTGATAGATCTATATTATAGAAGTAGTTAAAGAAGTTGAGTTCATTAAGAATAATTAATCTGTCTAGCATCTTTTAAAAAACTCAAGTTCCCATTTATGAAGCATACGTTCTAAGTAGTGATTACTTAGGTCGTTTGTAGGAAGACCACGATCGCCCATCCTCGACCTCGACCTACCTTTTATACAAGTAGTTTCTAGATGCGTAATCTCCATCCCCTTCATGTCAGCCTTCAGTTACCAATATGTTGCTCAAATAGTTCTACATGAAGCCAATGTGGCATCTATTATAACCTATATAACACAATTCGAGATAAGTGGTATATATATTATCCCTGTCAGGCGTATCACGCAGAATTGGAAGCAATATTGTTTGGGCTTCAAAAGATGTCAATATGGTGTATATTGAGATTAATTTGTGAAGATACATACGTTAGTGAAGGGAAATGGAATCTATGAAAGACGTCTTGATACGACACATAAGGCGTGCAAGGAGTGCAAGTAAACCATTTGAACTTTGGGTTAATTTACATCTATTATGAGTAAAATATGTGTGTCGATTAGATGGGAAAATGGTGTTCGTGATAAAAATTTCCCATGTATAAAGCTACAATTATTTACATATGATACAAACAAAGAGAAGGTATAGTCTTCCATGAAAATTTGATGTTTTGTTATGATGCATTCTTTAAACTTAAATTGAAATAGCTTGATTTTAAAACTGTTTTTCTTTTACAGGGTGAATTAAAGTAGATTATTATAATGACACAGCCATGAGGGATTCTCAATGATACACTGTCTGTACATTTGTGTTTAAAATAGTCACACAAGTATTAGTGCAAGAGATTTGACTTCATTGTGATAAGTCTGGGTTTGTTAGTATCGAATATGATAGATGTTTATATTGTACTTTTTTGTATAAGTGTGTTGTGTATATCCTTTAGCATGTTGATGATATTAAATTAATTAGTAACTCTATTAATTAAATCAACAAAGAAAAACATGATTTGCTTTTTGGATTTGACACGAATGATATAGGTAGTGCTAAAAGGATATTGACTTGAAGAAAAACTTACTACTAATATTGTGTACGATGGCTTGGAATTGCAGCGACACTAAGGGTTATATGGAATAGGCAAAACAAATTTATATTTAAACAAACTATTCGATCTCCTCGGATTTATGGGCTAAGAAAGGACATAATGCGATTGGCTATGGATTTTGCATTAGCATGGGGAAGGAGCGTGACAGTGCAGTTGTTGTTTCCGTAAAAAGTTTTTTAATTGGATTAGTAAAATCATATGGTCGCCTAAAGCTTAACGTGGATGGTAGTTGCGGCTTAGTTGAGAGAAAAAATGGGATAGGTAGTCTAGTTAGAGATGGGGATGGATCATTTGTAGCTTGGTTTTTCGGGCCTTGTGAGGTAAAATCTCCTCTTAACTAAAAAAGTTTATCACTTCATTATGGACAGAGATGGGCGGTGAAGCGGTGAATTAAGGATTTTTGCAGTGAGACTGACTCGAGGAAACTTCACGTGTTAGTGAAGGGCAGTGCTAGCATAAATAATTGGACTTACACTATAAGGCTTAGTTGCACTAAGATTCTCATAGAAAACCAAAATTTTAAGATGAATTATATGTATCGTGAGGCAAATGATTGTGCAGACGTGTTGTCGAGAAAAAAGAGAAGGCATGCAAATCCTAAGTTCATTTCATACTCTTCTTGAATGTATTAGTTAGTTTTTTATTAACTAACATCTTTCAAAGCTTCTCATGTATGAAAAAAAATATTAGTTCTGACTATTGAAAAAGAAAGAAAGAAATTTTTATGCTAAAACTTTATTAAAGACCATATCTTTGAAAAAATTGCTAATTAGCGAAATGTTAACGGTAATTAATCAATTGTATTCGAGTTTACATTAGGTAAGAACCGTATATCTTAGAAGCATAATTATATTCTGTTATTGCACTTTCTACTACTTAGTAAAAATAATAAGAAACTACTCCAACCATATGATGAGTATATTGATATAACCGTTCATTTAAGAAAATTATCTTGTTATATGGGTTATTAAAATAGAATGGACTTTTTCTTTTCCTTCCTACTATATTTATGATAGACAGTCTGATATTTATCTTAGCTAGAATTGTGTTACTTGTGTATATCATGAAAAAACAAAATGCATTGATAATAAAAAAAGTTATTTTATAAGGAGTTTGGTAGAGAATGGTAAGATTAAAGTTGTTAAAATTTTACTAAGGAGATGGTATCTAATATGGAATTATGTAACTTTTTTTTTTGAATACATATGAGAGCCACATTGGACTCGGAATCACTTTAACTCTAGTAAAATTCGATCCCAGGACTATGTAACTTTCATTAAAAGTAAACATTACTTCTATTTGTTGTTTGTTAAGATGATGATTGTAAAAGTGTAAATGTATTATTGTATGATTTGGCGGTTATTAGGAGATGGTTGTAACGGAAAAATTACTGATTAAAATACCGAATTGTGATTTATTTTGACCAAAAACGTTTTAGGCTAATTTATGTTTAAATAAACTGTAAATAGAAAAAGCAGAGATCCCAGGACTTACTTAATCAAACCAAACATTGTGGCTAGTTTAGCATTGTGATTATTATTATGTCAAATTGTGATCTTATTGGACTAAGTTGACCTGATTTTTGGCCCAAGTAAAATGTAAATAGAAAAAGAGAAGCCTACACTATATTATTATGACACTTCTGCTTGAGAATTGTCAATCTTTATTCTATTTGTACAAATTAAAATCTTAATTGGCCCATTTTTCAAGATTATAACGTGTCTATTTGAGAATTGTTGATTTTTATTTATTATTTTGTACGGTTCAGATCGAAAACCTAATTGGTTCATATATAAGACATTCTTATGTTTGGTTGGATCATTTATCTCATTCTTTCATTTTTATCTGACACACTTTCTCTTAAATTATTAGGCTTCTATTCCTTCATATATTTGACAAATTCCTTCTAATTAAGGTGATCACCACTGGGTATATGTCTATGTGTACCTTATTCATACTAGATCTATAAACTTTATGCTTTATGGGTTTGTGAAATACACCAGTGTACTTAACCAATTGTAACAGTTATTTAAATGGAGAAGGTGATTCAATTCGGTAACAGGTATTTCGATGTAACCCTTTTATATATATAATAGATTCGTGATTTTCTTTCACTTAAATTAGGTGTTAATTAGTTTTAAAAAAGGCCACAATTACTTTTTATTTTCACCGATTTTTACTATCTTATGTAATAAGTCGACATTATAATTATGGATCAGTAAATTATTTATCTTTATTAACACATACCATTTTTATTGACAAACAACATATTACACCTTATAAAAATTGCACCATTAGTTGTTAAGATTTGTGATATAGACATGTAGTGTGTTTCAAAATGATTATTTACAGTAAATTAAAAATTCCTATAACTAGAGGAATAACATATAAATTTAAGCAATTATTTTTTCCCTTTTACTTGTTAACTTTGGATTTTGAATATTGACACAATACATGGGTTTTTGGAACAGTATCTACTCATCTAACTTTATTGGCGATGTGGAAAAACTTGGTTATATATATATATATATATATATATATATATATATATATTTCTTTTGTTTGATCGTTGACCATAATATTTCAATTAAAAGACAAGCAACACATTGAAAGGTAAGCTAACTCTCTCTCTCTCTCTCTCTCTCTCTCTCTCTCTCTCTTAGTTCGACGTTAAAATGTATGTGCATTATCTCATTGTCTTTTGGATGTTTTCTTGTAAAAAATTTGTCTGACTTGGAAAATGGTTGGATTTGAACAGGGTGCTTGGAATTAGTAGACATAGATATACCAAAAACAAAATTATTTCAGAGTAACTTCAACAAGAATAAAGTAAAACATAAAAACTTTAGAATACCCCTTCATTGAAACAATCTCACCATACAGGAACCCCCGATCACCTTGAATATTCATATTTTAATTTCATGAGTTTCAAGGGAACATGAGAGTAATTCTCCTTCAATACTTTCAAGAAGGATATTTTCATTCTTCCAAACCATCAGAGGACGCGGTTAATTCCAGATACAAGTCCAACTCTAACCTGTTTACTCCAAGATTCCACCTCTCCGTATTTTCGCATTGCCCATATCTCAACGAACTATTCCGAAGGTCGATTGTACTTTGTGTATGCAAACAAAGTTAGAGTATCATTTAACACTGTAAGGGACTTGCACATTGAAAGGTAAGCTAACTCTCTATCTCTCTTAGTTCGACGTTAAAATCTATTTGGATTATCTCACTGTCTTTTGGATATTTTCTTGTAAAAAAATTGTCTGACTTGGAAAATGGTTGGATTTGACCAGGGTGCTTGGAATTAGTAGACACATAGATACCATCAAACAAAATTAGAAACCTCCCAAATGAAACCATCAAACAAAATCTGAAACCTCCTCCATATCAACTGTGTACGGAACATTCAAGGCAAATGGTTGGAGTAGAAGGTCTCGTTGGCCATGATATTTCAGTTAAGATATTCATGAAAAAATGTTTTCATGTTGTTGATTGATTATTTGAACACCAACAAAAAATCATTGATTCATTGTGTACTTCTTATTCAAGAATTTATCATCTTTAGGCTTTTACTTGTTTTAACCTTGCTTTAATTAATTTAACTGGTCATCATGATATCCTTTATTTGGGTCAGTAATTATTTAATTAAGTGAAGCATTGATGTTGTCATTTCCAAGATTTTAGAGTTATAACCTGGGTAGATTACATGCTTGTTCACAATCAAATAAATAATTAAATTTAAGATCATCTTTTATTTGAGACTTTCTTTCTTTGTTCCACATTTTCCTCATTTTTCTTGTGCTATATGATATACCTTGTGATAGATCTATATTATAGAAGTAGTTAAAGAAGTTGAGTTCGTTAAGAATAATTAATCTGTCTAGCATCTTTTAAAAAACTCAAGTTCCCATTTATGAAGCATACGTTCTAACTAGTGATTACTTAGGTCGTTGGTAGGAAGGCCACGATCGCCCATCCTCGACCTCGACCTACCTTTTATACAAGTAGTTTCTAGATGCGTAAACTCCATCCCCTTCATGTCAGCCTTCAGTTACCAATATGTTGCTCAAATAGTTCTACATGAAGCCAATGTGGCATCTATTATAACCTATATAACACAATTCGAGATAAGTGGTATATATATTATCCCTGTCAGGCGTATCACGTAGAATTGGAAGCAATAGTGTTTGGGCTTCAAAAGATGTCAATATGGTGTATATTGAGATTAATTTGTGAAGATACATACGTTAGTGAATGGAAATGGAATCTATGAAAGACGTCTTGATACGACACTTAAGGCGTGCAAGGAGTGCTAGTAAACCATTTGAACTTTGGGTTAATTTACATCTATTATGAGTAAATATGTGTGTCGATTAGTTTGGAAAATGGTGTTCGTGATAAAATTTTCCCAGGTATAAAGCTACAATTATTTAAATATGATACAAACAAAGAGAAGGTATAGTCTTCCATGAAAATTTGATGTTTTGTTATGATGCATTCTTTAAACTTAAATTGAAATAGCTTGATTTTAAAACTGTTTTTCTTTTACAGGGTGAATTAAAATAGATTATTATAATGACATGGCCATGAGGGATTCTCAATGATACACTGTCTGAACATTTGTGTTTAAAATAGTCACACAAGTATTAGTGCAAGAGATTTGACTTCATTGTGATAAGTCTGGGTTTGTTAGTATCGAATATGATAGATGTTTATATTGTACTTTTTTGTATAAGTGTGTTGTGTATATCCTTTAGCATATTGATGATATTAAATTAATAAATAGCTCTATTAATTAAATAAACAAAGAAAAACATGATTTGCTTTTTGGATTTGACATGAATGATATAGGTAGTGCTAAAAGGATATTGACTTGAAGCAAAAGTTACTACTAATATTGTGTACGATGGCTTGGAATTGCAGCGACACTAAGGGTTATATGGAATAGGCAAAACAAATTTATATTTAAACAAACTATTCGATCTCCTCGGATTTATGGGCTAAGAAAGGACACAATGCGATTGGCTATGGATTTTGCATTAGCATGGGGAAGGAGCGTGACGGTGCAGTTGTTGTTTCCGTAAAAAGTTATTTAATTGGATTAGTAAAATCATATGGTCGCCTAAAGCTTAACGTGGATGGTAGTTGCGGCTTAGTTGAGAGAAAAAATGGGATAGGTAGTCTAGTTAGAGATGGGGATGGATCATTTGTAGCTTGGTTTTTCGGGCCTTGTGAGGTAAAATCTCCTCTTAACTAAAAAAGTTTATCACTTCATTATGGACAGAGATGGGGTGAAGCGGTGAATTAAGGATTTTTGCAGTGAGACTGACTCGAGGAAACTTCACGTGTTAGTGAAGGGCAGTGCTAGCATAAATAATTGGACTTACATTATAAGGCTTAGTTGCACTAAGATTCTCATAGAAAACCAAAATTTTAAGATGAATTATATGTATCGTGAGGCAAATGATTGTGCAGACGTGTTGTCGAGAAAAAAGAGAAGGCATGCAAATCCTAAGTTCATTTCATACTCTTCTTGAATGTATTAGTTAGTTTTTTATTAACTAACATCTTTCAAAGCTTCTCATGTATGAAAAAAAATATTAGTTCTGACTATTGAAAAAGAAAGAAAGAAATTTTTATGCTAAAACTTTATTAAAGACCATATCTTTGAAAAAATTGCTAATTAGCGAAATGTTAACGGTAATTAATCAATTGTATTCGAGTTTACATTAGGTAAGAACCGTATATCTTAGAAGTCTTAATTATATTCTGTTATTGCACTTTCTACTACTTAGTAAAAATAATAAGGAACTACTCAAACCATATGATGAGTATATTGATATAACCGTTCATTTAAGAAAATTATCTCGTTATATGGGTTATTAAAAGAGAATGGACTTTTTCTTTTCCTTCCTACTATATTTATGATAGACAGTCTGATATTTATCTTAGCTAGAATTGTGTTACTTGTGTATATCATGAAAAAACAAAATGCATTGATAATAAAAAAAGTTATTTTATAAGGAGTTTGGTAGAGAATGGTAAGATTAAAGTTGTTAAAATTTTACTAAGGAGATGGTATCTAATATGGAATTATGTAACTTTTTTTTTTGAATACATATGAGAGCCACTTTGGACTCGGAATCATTTTAACTCTAGTAAAATTCGATACCAGGACTATGTAACTTTCATTAAAAGTAAACATTACTTCTATTTGTTGTTTGTTAAGATGATGATTGTAAAAGTGTAAATGTATTATTGTATGATTTGGCGGTTATTAGGAGATGGTTGTAACGGAAAAATTACTGATTAAAATACCGAATTGTGATTTATTTTGACCAAAAACGTTTTAGGCTAATTTATGTTTAAATAAACTGTAAATAGAAAAAGCAGAGATCCCAGGACTTACTTAATCAAACCAAACATTGTGGCTAGTTTAGCATTGTGATTATTATTATGTCAAATTGTGATCTTATTGGACTAAGTTGACCTGATTTTTGGCCCAAGTAAAATGTAAATAGAAAAAGGGAAGCCTACACTATATTATTATGACACTTCTGCTTGAGAATTGTCAATCTTTATTCTATTTGTACAAATTAAAATCTTAATTGGCCCATTTTTCAAGATTATAACGTGTCTATTTGAGAATTGTTGATTTTTATTTATTTTGTACGGTTCAGATCGAAAACCTAATTGGTTCATATATAAGACATTCTTATGTTTGGTTGGATCATTTATCTCATTCTTTCATTTTTATCTGACACACTTTCTCTTAAATTATTAGGCTTCTATTCCTTCATATATTTGACAAATTCCTTCTAATTAAGGTGATCACCACTGGGTATATGTCTATGTGTACCTTATTCATACTAGATCTATAAACTTTATGCTTTATGGGTTTGTGAAATACACCAGTGTACTTAACCAATTGTAACAGTTATTTAAATGGAGAAGGTGATTCAATTCGGTAACAGGTATTTCGATGTAACCCTTTTATATATATAATAGATTCGTGATTTTCTTTCACTTAAATTAGGTGTTAATTAGTTTTAAAAAAGGCCACAATTACTTTTTATTTTCACCGATTTTTACTATCTTATGTAATAAGTCAGACATTATAATTATGGATCAGTAAATTATTTATCTTTATTAACACATACCATTTTTATTGACAAACAACATATTACAACTTATAAAAATTGCACCATTAGTTGTTGTGATTTGTGATATAGACATGTAGTGTGTATCAAAATGATTATTTACAGTAAATTAAAAATTCCTATAACTAGAGGAATAACATATAAATTTAAGCAATTATTTTTTCCCTTTTACTTGTTAACTTTGGATTTTGAATATTGACACAATACATGGGTTTTTGGAACAGTATCTACTCATCTAACTTTATTGGCGATGTGGAAAAACTTGGTTATATATATATATATATATATATATATATATATATATATATATATATATATATTTCTTTTGTTTGATCGTTGACCATAATATTTCAATTAAAAGACAAGCAACACATTGAAAGGTAAGCTAACTCTCTCTCTCTCTCTCTCTCTCTCTTAGTTCGACGTTAAAATGTATGTGCATTATCTCATTGTCTTTTGGATGTTTTCTTGTAAAAAATTTGTCTGACTTGGAAAATGGTTGGATTTGAACGGGGTGCTTGGAATTAGTAGACATAGATATACCAAAAACAAAATTATTTTAGAGTAACTTCAACAAGAATAAAGTAAAACATAAAAACTTTAGAATACCCCTTCATTGAAACAATCTCACCATACTGGAACCCCCGATCACCTTGAATATTCATATTTTTAATTTCATGAGTTTCAAGGGAACATGAGAGTAATTCTCCTTCAATACTTTCAAGAAGGATATTTTCATTCTTCCAAACCATCAGAGGACGCGGTTAATTCCAGATACAAGTCCAACTCTAACCTGTTTACTCCAAGATTCCACCTCTCCGTATTTTCGCATTGCCCATATCTCAACGAACTATTCCAAAGGTCGATTGTACTTTGTGTATGCAAACAAAGCTAGAGTATCATTTAACACTGTAAGGGACTTGCACATTGAAAGGTAAGCTAACTCTCTCTCTCTCTCTTAGTTCGACGTTAAAATCTATTTGGATTATCTCACTGTCTTTTGGATATTTTCTTGTAAAAAAATTGTCTGACTTGGAAAATGGTTGGATTTGAACAGGGTGCTTGGAATTAGTAGACACATAGATACCATCAAACAAAATTAGAAACCTCCCAAATGAAACCATCAAACAAAATCTGAAACCTCCTCCATATCAACTGTGTACGGAACATTCAAGGCAAATGGTTGGAGTAGAAGGTCTCGTTGGCCATGATATTTCAGTTAGGATATTCATGAAAAAATGTTTTCATGTTGTTGATTGATTATTTGAACACCAACAAAAAATCATTGATTCATTGTGTACTTCTTATTCAAGAATTTATCATCTTTAGGCTTTTACTTGTTTTAACCTAGCTTTAATTAATTTAACTGGTCATCATGATATCCTTTATTTGGGTCAGTAATTATTTAATTAAGTGAAGCATTGATGTTGTCATTTCCAAGATCTTAGAGTTATAACCTGGGTAGATTACATGCTTGTTCACAATCAAATAAATAATTAAATTTAAGATCATCTTTTATTTGAGACTTTCTTTCTTTGTTCCACATTTTCCTCATTTTTCTTGTGCTATATGATATACCTTGTGATAGATCTATATTATAGAAGTAGTTAAAGAAGTTGAGTTCATTAAGAATAATTAATCTGTCTAGCATCTTTTAAAAAACTCAAGTTCCCATTTATGAAGCATACGTTCTAAGTAGTGATTACTTAGGTCGTTGGTAGGAAGGCCACGATCGCCCATCCTCGACCTCGACCTACCTTTTATACAAGTAGTTTCTAGATGCGTAAACTCCATCCCCTTCATGTCAGCCTTCAGTTACCAATATGTTTCTCAAATAGTTCTACATGAAGCCAATGTGGCATCTATTATAACCTATATAACACAATTCGAGATAAGTGGTATATATATTATCCCTGCGTATCACGCAGAATTGGAAGCAATAGTGTTTGGGCTTCAAAAGATGTCAATATGGTGTATATTGAGATTAATTTGTGAAGATACATACGTTAGTGAAGGGAAATGGAATCTATGAAAGACGTCTTGATACGACACTTAAGGCGTGCAAGGAGTGCTAGTAAACCATTTGAACTTTGGGTTAATTTACATCTATTATGAGTAAATATGTGTGTCGATTAGTTTGGAAAATGGTGTTCGTGATAAAATTTTCCCAGGTATAAAGCTACAATTATTTAAATATGATACAAACAAAGAGAAGGTATTGTCTTCCATGAAAATTTGATGTTTTGTTATGATGCATTCTTTAAACTTAAATTGAAATAGCTTGATTTTAAAACTGTTTTTCTTTTACAGGGTGAATTAAAATAGATTATTATAATGACACGGCCATGAGGGATTCTCAATGATACACCGTCTGAACATTTGTGTTTAAAATAGTCACACAAGTATTAGTGCAAGAGATTTGACTTCATTGTGATAAGTCTGGGTTTGTTAGTATCGAATATGATAGATGTTTATATTGTACTTTTTTGTATAAGTGTGTTGTGTATATCCTTTAGCATATTGATGATATTAAATTAATAAATAGCTCTATTAATTAAATAAACAAAGAAAAACATGATTTGCTTTTTGGATTTGACATGAATGATATAGGTAGTGCTAAAAGGATATTGACTTGAAGCAAAAGTTACTACTAATATTGTGTACGATGGCTTGGAATTGCAGCGACACTAAGGGTTATATGGAATAGGCAAAACAAATTTATATTTAATCAAACTATTCGATCTCCTCGGATTTATGGGCTAAGAAAGGACACAGTGCGATTGGCTATGGATTTTGCATTAGCATGGGGAAGGAGCGTGACAGTGCAGTTGTTGTTTCCGTAAAAAGTTATTCAATTCGATGAGTAAAATCATATGGTCGCCTAAAGCTTAATGTGGATGGTAGTTGCGGTTTAGTTGAGAGAAAAAATGGGATAGGTAGTATACTTAGAGATGGGGATAGATCATTTGTAGCTTGGTTTTTCGGGCCTTGTGAGGTAAAATCTCCTCTTAACTAAAAAAGTTTATCACTTCATTATGGACAGAGATGGGCGGTGAAGCGGTGAATTAAGGATTTTTGCAGTGAGACTGACTCGAGGAAACTTCACGCGTTAGTGAAGGGCAGTGCTAGCTCAAAGAATTGGACTTACACTATAAGGCTTAGTTGCACTAAGATTCTCATAGAAAACCAAAATTTTAAGATGAATTATATGTATCGTGAGGCAAATGATTGTGCAGACGTGTTGTCGAGAAAAAAGAGAAGGCATGCAAATCCTAAGTTCATTTTATACTCTACTTGAATGTATTAGTTAGTTTTTTATTAACTAACATCTTTCAAAGCTTCTCATGTATGAAAAAAATATTAGTTCTGACTATTGAAAAAGAAAGAAAGAAATTTTTATGCTAAAACTTTATTAAAGACCATATCTTTGAAAAAATTGCTAATTAGCGAAATGTTAACGGTAATTAATCAATTGTATTCGAGTTTACATTAGGTAAGAACCGTATATCTTAGAAGTCTTAATTATATTCTGTTATTGCACTTTCTACTACTTAGTAAAAATAATAAGGAACTACTCAAACCATATGATGAGTATATTGATATAACCGTTCATTTAAGAAAATTATCTAGTTATATGGGTTATTAAAAGAGAATGGACTTTTTCTTTTCCTTCCTACTATATTTATGATAGACAGTCTGATATTTATCTTAGCAAGAATTGTGTTACTTGTGTATATCATGAAAAAACAAAATGCATTGATAATAAAAAAAGTTATTTTATAAGGAGTTTGGTAGAGAATGGTAAGGTTAAAGTTGTTAAGATTTTACTAAGGAGATGGTATCTAATATGGAATTATGTAACTTTTTTTTTTGAATACATATGAGAGCCACCTTGGACTCGGAATCATTTTAACTCCAGTAAAATTCGATCCCAGGACTATGTAACTTTCATTAAAAGTAAACATTACTTCTATTTGTTGTTTGTTAAGATGATGATTGTAAATGTGTAAATGTATTATTATATGATTTAGCGGTTATTAGGAGATGGTTGTAACGGAAAAATTATTGATTAAAATACCGAATTGTGATTTATTTGGACCAAAAACGTTTTAGACTAATTTATGTTTAAATAAACTGTAAATAGAAAAAGCAGAGATCCTAGGACTTAATCAAACCAAACATTGTGGCTGGTTTAGCATTGTGATTATTATTATGTCAAATTGTGATCTTATTGGACTAAGTTGGCCTGATTTTTGGCCCTAGTAAAATGTAAATAGAAAAAGGGAAGCCTACACTATATTATTATGACACTTCTGCTTGAGAATTGTCACTCTTTATTCTATTTGTACAAATTAAAATCTTAATTGGCCCATTTTTCAAGATTATAACGTGTCTATTTGAGAATTGTTGATTTTTATTTATTTTGTACGGTTCAGATCGAAAACCTAATTGGTTCATATATAAGACATTCTTATGTTTGGTTGGATCATTTATCTCATTCTCTCATTTTTATCTGACACACTTTCTCTTAAATTATTAAGCTTCTATTCCTTCATATATTTGACAAATTCCTTCTAATTAAGGTGATCACCACTGGTTATATGTCTATGTGTACCTTATTCATACTAGATCTATAAACTTTATGCTTTATGGGTTTGTGAAATACACCAGTGTACTTAACCAATTGTAACAGTTATTTAAATGGAGAATGTGATTCAATTCGGTAACAGGTATTTCGATGTAACCCTTTTATATATATAATAGATTCATGATTTTCTTTCACTTAAATTAGGTGTTAATTAGTTTTAAAAAAGGCCACAATTACTTTTTATTTTCACCGATTTTTACTATCTTATGTAATAAGTCTATATTATAATTATGGATCAGTAAATTATTTATCTTTATTAACACATACCATTTTTATTGACAAACAACTTATTACACCTTATAAAAATTGCATCATTAGTTGTTGGGATTTGTGATATAGACATGTAGTGTGTTTCAAAATGATTATTTACAAAAAATTAAAAATTCCTATAACTAGAGGAATAACATATAAATTTAAGCAATTATTTTTTCCCTTTTACTTGTTAACTTTGGATTTTGAATATTGACACAATACATGGGTTTTTTGAACAGTATCTACTCATCTGACTTTATTGGCGATGTGGAAAAACTTGGTTATATAATATATATATATATATATATATATATATATATTTCTTTTGTTTGATCATTGACCATAATATTTCAATTAAAAGACAAGCAGCACATTGAAAGGTAAGCTAACTCTCTCTCTCTCTCTCTCTCTCTCTCTCTTAGTTCGACGTTAAAATCTATGTGCATTATCTCATTGTCTTTTGGATGTTTTCTTGTAAAAAATTTGTCTGACTTGGAAAATGGTTTGATTTGAACAGGGTGCTTGGAATTAGTAGACATAGATATACCAAAAACAAAATTATTTCAGAGTAACTTCAACAAGAATAAAGTAAAACATAAAAACTTTAGAATACCCCTTCATTGAAACAATCTCACCATACAGGAACCCCTGATCACCTTGAATATTCATATTTTTAATTTAATGAGTTTCAAGGGAACATGAGAGTAATTCTCCTTCAATACTTCCAAGAAGGATATTTTCATTCTTCCAAACCATCAGAGGATGCGGTTAATTCCAGATACAAGTCCAACTCTAAACTGTTTACTCCAAGATTCCACCTCTCCATATTTTCGCATTGCCCATATCTCAACGAACTATTCCGAAGGTCGATTGTACTTTGTGTATGCAAACAAAGCTAGAGTATCATTTAACACTGTAAGGGACTTGCACATTGAAATGTAAGCTAACTCTCTCTCTCTCTTAGTTCGACGTTAAAATTTATTTGGATGATCTCACTGTCTTTTGGATATTTTCTTGTAAAAAAATTGTCTGACTTGGAAAATGGTTGGATTTGAACAGGGTGCTTGGAATTAGTAGACACATAGATACCATCAAACAAAATTAGAAACTTCCCAAAAGAAAACATCAAATAAAATCCGAAACCTCCTCCATATCAACTGTGTACGGAACATTCAAGGAAAATGGCTGGAGTAGAAGGTCTCGTTGGCCATGATATTTCAGTTAGGATATTCATGAAAAAATGTTTTCATGTTGTTGATTGATTATTTTAACACCAACAAAAAATCATTGATTCATTGTGTACTTCTTATTCAAGAATTTATCATCTTTAGGCTTTTACTTGTTTTAACCTAGCTTTAATTAATTTAACTGGTCATCATGATATCCTTTATTTGGGTCAGTAATTATTTAATTAAGTGAAGCATTGATGTTGTCATTTCCAAGATTTTAAAGTTATAACCTAGGTAGATTACATGCTTGTTCACAATCAAATAAATAATTAAATTTAAGATCATATTTTATTGGAGACTTTCTTTCTTTGTTCCACATTTTCCTCATTTTTCTTGTGCTATATGATATACCTTGTGATAGATCTATATTATAGAAGTAGTTAAAGAAGTTGAGTTCATTAAGAATAATTAATCTGTCTAGCATCTTTTAAAAAACTCAAGTTCCCATTTATGAAGCATACGTTCTAAGTAGTGATTACTTAGGTCGTTGGTAGGAAGACCACGATCGCCCATCCTCGACCTCGACCTACCTTTTATACAAGTAGTTTCTAGATGCGTTATCTCCATCCCCTTCATGTCAGCCTTCAGTTACCAATTTGTTGCTCAAATAGTTCTACATGAAGCCAATGTGGCATCTATTATAACCTATATAACACAATTCGAGATAAGTGGTATATATATTATCCCTGTCAGGCGTATCACGCAGAATTGGAAGCAGTATTGTTTGGGCTTCAAAAGATGTCAATATGGTGTATATTGAGATTAATTTGTGAAGATACATACGTTAGTGAAGGGAAATGGAATCTATGAAAGACGTCTTGATACGACACTTAAGGCGTGCAAGGAGTGCTAGTAAACCATTTGAACTTTGGGTTAATATACATCTATTATGAGTAAAATATGTGTGTCGATTAGATGGGAAAATGGTGTTCGTGATAAAAATTTCCCAGGTATAAAGCTACAATTATTTACATATGATACAAACAAAGAGAAGGTATAGTCTTCCATGAAAATTTGATGTTTTGTTATGATGCATTCTTTAAACTTAAATTGAAATAGCTTGATTTTAAAACTGTTTTTCTTTTACAGGGTGAATTAAAGTAGATTATTATAATGACACAGCCATGAGGGATTCTCAATGATACACTGTCTGAACATTTGTGTTTAAAATAGTCACACAAGTATTAGTGCAAGAGATTTGACTTCATTGTGATGAGTCTGGGTTTGTTAGTATCGAATATGATAGATGTTTATATTGTACTTTTTTGTATAAGTGTGTTGTGTATATCCTTTAGCATGTTGATGATATTAAATTAATTAGTAACTCTATTAATTAAATCAACAAAGAAAAACATGATTTGCTTTTTGGATTTGACACGAATGATATAGGTAGTGCTAAAAGGATATTGACTTGAAGCAAAACTTACTACTAATATTGTATACGATGGCTTGGAATTGCAGCGTCACTCAGGGTTTTATGGAATAGGCAAAAAAAATTTATATTTAATCAAACTATTCGATCTCCTCGGATTTATGGGCTAAGAAAGGACACAATGCGATTGGCTATGGATTTTGCATTAGCATGGGCAAGTAGCGTGACAGTGCAGTTGTTGTTTCCGTAAAAAGTTATTTAATTGGATGAGTAAAATCATATGGTCGTCTAAAGCTTAATGTGGATGGTAGTTGCGGCTTAGTTGAGAGAAAAAACGGGATAGGTAGTCTACTTAGAGATGGGGATAGATCATTTGTAGCTTGGTATTTCGGGCCTTGTGAGGTAAAATCTCCTCTTAACTAAAAAAGTTTATCACTTCATTATGGACAGAGATGGGCGGTGAATCGGTGAATTAAGGATTTTTGCAGTGAGACTGACTCGAGGAAACTTCACGCGTTAGTGAAGGGCGGTGCTAGCTCAAAGAATTGGATTTACACTATAAGGCTAAGTTGCACTAAGATTCTCATAGAAAACAAAAATTTTAAGATGAATTATATGTTTCGTGAGGCAAATGATTGTGCAGACGTGTTGTCGAGAAAAAAGAGAAGGCATGCAAATCCTAAGTTCATTTTATACTCTACTTGAATGTATTAGTTAGTTTTTTATTAACTAACAGCTTTCAAAGCTTCTCATGTATGAAAAAAAAATTAGTTCTGACTATTGAAAAAGAAAGAAAGAAATTTTTATGCTAAAACTTTATCAAAGACCATATCTTTGAAAAAATTGCTAATTAGCGAAATGTTAACGGTAATTAATCAATTGTATTCGAGTTTACATTAGGTAAGAACCGTATATCTTGTAAGTCTTAATTATATTCTTTTATTGCACTTTCTACTACTTAGTAAAAATAATAAGGAACTACTCAAACCATTTGATGAGTATTATGATATAACCGTTCATTTAAGAAAATTATCTCGTTATATGGGTTATTAAAAGAGAATGGACTTTTTCTTTTCCTTCCTACTATATTTATGATAGACAGTTTGATATTTATCTTAGCAAGAATTGTGTTACTTGTGTATATCATGAAAAAACAAAATGCATTAATAATAAAAAAATATTATTTTATAAGGAGTTTGGTAGAGAATGGTAAGATTAAGTTTGTTAAGATTTTACTAAGGAGATGGTATCTAATATGGAATTATGTAACTTTTTTTTAATACATATGAGAGCCACTTTGGACTCGGAATCATTTTGACTCCAGTAAAATTCGATCCCAGGACTATGTAACTTTAATTAAAAGTAAACATTACTTCTATTTGTTGTTTGTTAAGATGATGATTGTAAAAGTGTAAATGTATTATTGTATGATTTGGAGGTTATTAGGAGATGGTTGTAACGGAAAAATTATTGATTAAAATGTCGAATTGTGATTTATTTGGACCAAAAACGTTTTAGGCTAATTTATGTTTAAATAAACTGTACATAGAAAAAGCAGAGATCACAGGACTTACTTAATCAAACCAAATATTGTGGCTAGTTTAGCATTATGATTATTATTATGTCAAACTGTGATCTTATTGGACTAAGTTGGCCTGATTTTTGGCCCAAGTAAAATGTAAATAGAAAAAGGGAAGCCTACACTATATTATTATGACACTTCTGCTTGAGAATTGTCGATCTTTATTCTATTTGTACAAATTAAAATCTTAATTGGCCCATTTTACAAGATTATAACGTGTCTATTTGAGAATTGTTGATTTTTATTTATTTTGTACGGTTCAGATGAAAACCTAATTGGTTCATATATAAGACATTCTTATGTTTGGTTGGATCATTTATCTCATTCTCTCATTTTTATCTGACACACTTTCTCTTAAATTATTAGGCTTCTATTCCTTCATATATTTGACAAATTCCTTCTAATTAACGTGATCACCACTGGTTATATGTCTATGTGGAAAAACTTGGTTATATAATATATATATATATATATATATATATATATATATATATATATATATATTTCTTTTGTTTGATCGTTGACCATAATATTTCAATTAAAAGACACGCAGCACATTGAAGGGTAAGCTAACTCTCTCTCTCTTAGTTCGACGTTAAAATCTATGTGCATTATCTCATTGTCTTTTGGATGTTTTCTCGTAAAAAAATTGCCTAACTTGGAAAATGGTTGGATTTGAACAGGGTGCTTGGAATTAGTAGACATAGATATACCAAAAACAAAATTATTTCAGAGTAACTTCAACAAGAATAAAGCAAAACAGAAAAACTTTAGAATACCCCTTCATTGAAACAATCTCACCATACAGGAACCCCCGATCACCTTGAATATTCATATTTTTAATTTCATGAGTTTCAAGGGAACATGAGAGTAATTCTCCTTCAATACTTTCAAGAAGGATATTTTCATTCTTCCAAACCATCAGAGGACGCGGTTAATTCCAGATACCAGTCCAACTCTAACCTGTTTACTCCAAGATTCCACCTCTCCGTATTTTCGCATTGCCCATATCTCAACGAACTATTCCTAAGGTCGATTGTACTTTGTGTATGCAAAGAAAGCTAGAGTATCATTTAACACTGTAAGGGACTTGCACATTGAAAGGTAAGCTAACTCTCTCTCTCTCTTAGTTCGACGTTAAAATCTATTTGGATTATCTCACTGTCTTTTGGATATTTTCTTGTAAAAAAATTGTCTTACTTGGAAAATGGTTGGATTTGAACAGGGTGCTTGGAATTAGTAGACACATAAATACCATCAAACAAAATTAGAAACCTCCCAAAAGAAAACATCAAACAAAATCCGAAACCTTCTCCATATCAACTGTGTAAGGAACATTCAAGGCAAATGGCTGGAGTAGAAGGTCTCGTTGGCCATGATAGTTCAGTTAGGATATTCATGAAAAAATGTTTTCATGTTGTTGATTGATTATTTGAACACCAACAAAAAATCATTGATTCATTGTGTACTTCTTATTCAAGAATTTATCATCTTTAGGCTTTTACTTGTTTTAACCTAGCTTTAATTAATTTAACTGGTCATCATGATATCCTTTATTTGGGTCAGTAATTATTTAATTAAGTGAAGAATTGATGTTGTCATTTCCAAGATTTTAAAGTTATTACCTGGGTAGATTACATGCTTGTTCACAATAAAATAAATAATTAAATTTAAGATCATCTTTTATTGGAGTCTTTCTTTCTTTGTTCCACATTTTCCTCATTTTTCTTGTGGTATATGATATACCTTGTGATAGATCTATATTATAGAAGTAGTTAAAGAAGTTGAGTTTATTAAAAATATTTAATCTGTCTAGCATCTTTTAAAAAACTCAAGTTCCCATTTATGAAGCATACGTTCTAAGTAGTGATTACTTAGGTCGTTGGTAGGAAGACCACGATCGCCCATCCTCGACCTCGACCTACCTTTTATACAAGTAGTTTCTAGATGCGTAATCTCCATCCCCTTCATGTCAGCCTTCAGTTACCAATATGTTGCTCAAATAGTTCTACATGAAGCCAATGTGGCATCTGTTATAACCTATATAACACGATTCGAGATAAGTGGTATATTATCCATGTCAGGCGTATCACGCAAAATTGGAAGCAATATTGTTTGGGCTTCAAAAGATGTCAATATGGTGTATATTGAGATTAATTTGTGGAGATACATACGTTAGTGAAGGGAAATGGAATCTATGAAAGACGTCTTGATACGACACTTAAGGCGTGCAAGGAGTGCTAGTAAACCATTTGAACTTTGGGTTAATTACATCTAGTATTAGTAAAATATGTGTGTCGATTAGATGGGAAAATGTTGTTCGTGATAAAAATTTCCCAGGTATAAAGCTACACTTATTTACATATGATACAAACAAAGAGAAGGTATAGTCTTCCATGAGAATTTGATGTTTTGTAATGATGCAATCTTTAAACTTAAACTGAAATAGCTTGATGTTAAAACTGTTTTTCTTTTACAAGGTGAATTAAAATAGACTATTATAATGAAACGGCCATGAGGTATTCTCAATGATACACTTTCTGAACATTTGTGTTTAAAATAGTCACCGAAGTATTAGTGCAAGAGATTTGACTTCATTGTGATATGTCTGGGTTTGTTAGTATCGAATATGATAGATGTTTATATTGTACTTTTTTGTATAAGTGTGTTGTGTATATCCTTTAGCATGTTGATGATATTAAATTAATAAGTAGCTCTATTAATTAAATCAACAAAGAAAAACATGATTTGCTTTTTGGATTTTACATGAATGATATAGGTAGTGCTAAAAGGATATTGACTTGAAGCAAAACTTACTACTAATATTGTGTACGATGGCTTGGAATTGCAGCGACATTAAGGGTTATATGGAATAGGCAAAACAAATTTATATTTAATCAAACTATTCGATCTCCTCGGATTTATGGGCTAAGAAAGGACACAATGTGATTGGCTATGGATTTTGCATTAGCATGGGGAAGGAGCGTGACAGTGCAGTTGTTGTTTCCGTAAAAAGTTATTTAATTGGATTAGTAAAATCATATGGTCGCCTAAAGCTTAATGTGGATGGTAGTTGCGGCTTAGTTGAGAGAAAAAATGGGATAGGTAGTCTAGTTAGAGATGGGGATGGATCATTTGTAGCTTGGTTTTTCGGGTCTTGTGAGGTAAAATCTCCTCTTAACTAAAAAAGTTTATCACTTCATTATGGACAGAGATGGGCGGTGAAGCGGTGAATTAAGGATTTTTGCAGTGAGACTGACTCGAGGAAACTTCACGCGTTAGTGAAGGGCAGTGCTAGCATAAAGAATTGGACTTACACTATAAGGCTTAGTTGCAATAAGATTCTCATAGAAAACCAAAATTTTAAGATGAATTATGTGTATCGTGAGGCAAATGATTGTGCAGACGTGTTGTCGAGAAAAAAGAGAAGGCATGCAAATCCTAAGTTCATTTTATACTCTACTTGAATGTATTAGTTAGTTTTTTATTAACTAACATCTTTCAAAGCTTCTCATGTATGAAAAAAATATTAGTTCTGACTATTGAAAAAGAAAGAAAGAAATTTTTATGCTAAAACTTTATTAAAGACCATATCTTTGAAAAAATTGCTAATTAGCGAAATGTTAACGGTAATTAATCAATTGTATTCGAGTTTACATTAGGTAAGAACCGTATATCTTAGAAGTCTTAATTATATTCTGTTATTGCACTTTCTACTACTTAGTAAAAATAATAAGGAACTACTCAAACCATATGATGAGTATATTGATATAACCGTTCATTTAAGAAAATTATCTCGTTATATGGGTTATTAAAAGAGAATGGACTTTTTCTTTTCCTTCCTACTATATTTATGATAGACAGTCTGATATTTATCTTAGCAAGAATTGTGTTACTTGTGTATATCATGAAAAAACAAAATGCATTGATAATAAAAAAAGTTATTTTATAAGGAGTTTGGTAGAGAATGGTAAGGTTAAAGTTGTTAAGATTTTACTAAGGAGATGGTATCTAATATGGAATTATGTAACTTTTTTTTGAATACATATGAGAGCCACTTTGGACTCGGAATCATTTTAACTCCAGTAAAATTCGATCCCAGGACTATGTAACTTTCATTAAAAGTAAACATTACTTCTATTTGTTGTTTGTTAAGATGATGATTGTAAATGTGTAAATGTATTATTGTATGATTTAGCGGTTATTAGGGGATGGTTGTAACGGAAAAATTATTGATTAAAAAACCGAATTGTGATTTATTTGGACCAAAAACGTTTTAGGCTAATTTATGTTTAAATAAACTGTAAATAGAAAAAGCAGAGATCCCAGGACTTACTTAATCAAACCAAACATTGTGGCTAGTTTAGCATTGTGATTATTATTATGTCAAATTGTGATCTTATTGGACTAAGTTGGCCTGATTTTTGGCCCAAGTAAAATGTAAATAGGAAAAAGGAAGCCTACACTATATTATTATGACACTTCTGCTTGAGAATTGTCAATCTTTATTCTATTTGTACAAATTAAAATCTTAATTGGCCCATTTTTCAAGATTATAACGTGTCTATTTGAGAATTGTTGATTTTTATTTATTTTGTACGGTTCAGATCGAAAACCTAATTGGTTCATATATAAGACATTCTTATGTTTGGTTGGATCATTTATCTCATTCTCTCATTTTTATCTGACACACTTTCTCTTAAATTATTAGGCTTCTATTCCTTCATATATTTCACAAATTCCTTCTAATTAAGGTGATCACCACTGGTTATATGTCTATGTGTACCTTATTCATACTAGATCTATAAACTTTATGCTTTATGGGTTTGTGAAATACACCAGTGTACTTAACCAATTGTAACAGTTATTTAAATGGAGAAGGTGATTCAATTCGGTAACAGGTATTTCGATGTAACCCTTTTATATATATAATAGATTCATGATTTTCTTTCACATAAATTAGGTGTTAATTAGTTTTAAAAAAGGCCACAATTACTTTTTATTTTCACCGATTTTTACTATCTTATGTAATAAGTCTACATTATAATTATGGATCAGTAAATTATTTATCTTTATTAACACATACCATTTTTATTGACAAACAACTTATTACACCTTATAAAAATTGCACCATTAGTTGTTGTGATTTGTGATATAGACATGTAGTGTGTTTCAAAATAATCATTAACAGTAAATTAAAAATTCCTATAACTAGAGGAATAACATAAAATTTAAGCAATTATTTTTTCCCTTTTACTTGTTAACTTTGGATTTTGAATATTGACACAATACATGGGTTTTTGGAACAGTATCTACTCATCTGACTTTATTGGCGACTTTATTGGCGATATGGAAAAACTTGGTTATATATATATATATTTCTTTTGTTTGATCGTTGACCATAATATTTCAATTAAAAGACAAGCAGCACATTGAAAGGTAAGCTAACTCTCTCTCTCTCTCTCTCTCTCTCTTAGTTCGATGTTAAAATCTATGTGCATTATCTCATTGTCTTTTGGATGTTTTCTTGTAAAAAGTTTGTCTGACTTGGAAAATGGTTTGATTTGAACAGGGTGCTTGGAATTAGTAGACATAGATACACCAAAAACAAAATTATTTCAGAGTAACTTCAACAAGTATAAAGTAAAACATAAAAACTTTAGAATACCCCTTCATTGAAACAATCTCACCATACAGGAACCCTGATCACCTTGAATATTCGTATTTTTAATTTAATGAGTTTCAAGGGAAAATGAGAGTAATTATCCTTCAATACTTTCAAGAAGGATATTTTCATTCTTCCAAACCATCAGAGGACGCGGGTAATTCCAGATACAAGTCCAACTCTAACCTGTTTACTCCAAGATTCCACCTCTCCGTATTTTCGCATTGCCCATATCTCAACGAACTATTCCGAAGGTCGATTGTACTTTGTGTATGCAAACAAAGATAGAGTATCATTTAACACTGTAAGGGACTTGCACATTGAAAGGTAAGCTAACTCTCTCTCTATCTTAGTTCGACGTTAAAATCTATTTGGATTATCTCACTGTCTTTTGGATATTTTCTTGTAAAAAAATTGTCTGACTTGGAAAATGCTAAGATTTGAACAGGGTGCTTGGAATTAGTAGACACATAGATACCATAAAACAAAATTAGAAACCTCCCAAAAGAAAACATCAAACAAAATCTGAAACCTCCTCCAACATTCAAGGCAAATGGCTGCAGTAGAAGGTCTCGGTGGCCATGATATTTCAGTTAGGATATTCATGAAAAAATGTTTTCATGTTGTTGATTGATTATTTGAACACCAATAAAAAATCATTGATTCATTGTGTACTTCTTATTCAAGAATTTATCATCTTTAGGCTTTTACTTGTTTTAACCTAGCTTTAACTAATTTAACTGGTCATCGTGATATCCTTTATTTGGGTCAGTAATTATTTAATTAAGTGAAGCATTGATGTTGTAATTTTCAAGATTTTAAAGTTATATCCTGGGTAGATTACATGCTTGTTCACAATCAAATAAATAATTAAATTTAAGATCATCTTTTATTGGATACTTTCTTTTTTTGTTCCACATTTTACTCATTTTTCTTGTGCTATATGATATACCTTGTGATAGATCTATATTATAGAAGTAGTTAAAGAAGTTGAGTTCATTAAGAATATTTAATCTGTCTAGCATCTTTTAAAAAACTCAAGTTCCCATTTATGAAGCATACGTTCTAAGTAGTGATTACTTAGGTCGTTGGTAGGAAGACCACGATCGCCCATCCTCGACCTCGACCTACCTTTTATACAAGTAGTCTCTAGATGCGTAATCTCCATCCCCTTCATGTCAGCCTTCAGTTATCAATATGTTGCTCAAATAGTTCTACATGAAGCCAATGTGACATCTATTATAACCTATATAACACAATTCGAGATAAGTGGTATATATGTTATCCCTGTCAGGCGTATCACGCAGAATTGGAAGCAATATTGTTTGGGCTTCAAAAGATGTCAATATGGTGTATATTGAGATTAATTTGTGAAGATACATACGTTAGTGAAGGGAAATGGAATCTATGAAAGACGTCTTGATACGACACTTAAGGCGTGCAAGGAGTGCTAGTAAACCATTTGAACTTTGGGTTAATTTACATCTATTATGAGTAAAATATGTGTGTCGATTAGATTGGAAAATGGTGTTCGTGATAAAAATTTCCCAGGTATAAAGCTACAATTATTTACATATGATACAAACAAAGAGAAGGTATAGTCTTCCATGACAATTTGATGTTTTTTTATGATGCATTCTTTAAACTTAAACTGAAATAGCTTGATTTTAAAACTGTTTTTCTTTTACAGGGTGAATTAAAATAGATTATTTTAATGACACGGTCATGAGGGATTCTCAATGATACACTGTCTGAACATTTGTGTTTAAAATAGTCACACAAGTATTAGTGCAAGAGATTTGACTTCATTGTGATAAGTCTGGGTTTGTTAGTATCGAATATGATAGATGTTTATATTGTACTTTTTTGTATAAGTGTGTTGTGTATATCCTTTAGCATGTTGATGATATTAAATTAATAAGTAGCTCTATTAATTAAATCAACAAAGAAAAACATGATTTGCTTTTTGGATTTGACATGAATGATATAGGTAGTGCTAAAAGGATATTGACTTGAAGCAAAACTTACTACTAATATTGTGTACGATGGCTTGGAATTGCAGCGACACTAAGGGTTATATGGAATAGGCAAAACAAATTTATATTTAATCAAACTATTCGATCTACTCGGATTTATGGGCTAAGAAAGGACACAATGCGATTGGCTATGGATTTTGCATTAGCATGGGGAAGGAGCGTGACAGTGCAGTTGTTGTTTCCATACAAAGTTATTCAATTCGATGAGTAAAATCATATGGTCGCCTAAAGCTTAATGTGGATGGTAGTTACAGCTTAGTTGAGAGAAAAAATAGGATAGGTAGTCTACTTAGAGATGGGGATGGATCATTAGTAGCTTGGTTTTTCGGGCCTTGTGAGGTAAAATCTCCTCTTAACTAAAAAAGTTTATCACTTCATTATGGACAGAGATGGGCGGTGAAGCTGTGAATTAAGGATTTTTGCAGTGAGACTGACTCGAGGAAACTTCACGCGTTAGTGAAGGGCAGTGCTATCTTAAAGAATTGGACTTACACTATAAGGCTTAGTTGCACTAAGATTCTCATAGAAAAACAAAATTTTAAGATGAATTATATGTATCGTGAGGCAAATGATTGTGCAGACGTGTTGTCGAGAAAAAAGAGAAGGCATGCGAATCCTAAGTTCATTTTATACTCTACTTGAATGTATTAGTTAGTTTTTTATTAACTAACATCTTTCAAAGCTTCTCATGTATGAAAAAAAATATTAGTTCTGACTATTGAAAAAGAAAGAAAGAAATTTTTATGCTAAAACTTTATTAAAGACCATATCTTTGAAAAAGTTGCTAATTAGCGAAATGTTAACGGTAATTAATCAATTGTATTCGAGTTTACATTAGGTAAGAACCGTATATCTTAGAAGTCTTAATTATATTCTGTTATTGCACCTTCTACTACTTAGTAAAAATAATAAGGAACTACTCAAACCATATGATGAGTATATTGATATAACCGTTCATTTAAGAAAATTATCTCGTTATATGGGTTATTAAAAGAGAATGGACTTTTTCTTTTCCTTCCTACTATATTTATGATAGACAGCCTGATATTTATCTTAGCAAGAATTGTGTTACTTGTGTATATCATGAAAAACAAAATGCATTGATAATAAAAAAAGTTATTTTATAAGGAGTTTGGTAGAGAATGGTAAGATTAAAGTTGTTAAGATTTTACTAAGGAGATGGTATCTAATATGGAATTATGTAACTTTTTTTTTTGAATACATATGAGAGCCACTTTGGACTCGGAATCATTTTAACTCCAGTAAAATTCGATCCCAGGACTATGTAACTTTCATTAAAAGTAAACATTACTTCTATTTGTTGTTTGTTAAGATAATGATTGTAAAAGTGTAAATGTATTATTGTATGATTTGGCGGTTATTAGGAGATGGTTGTAACGGAAAAATTATTGATTAAAATACCGAATTGTGATTTATTTGGACCAAAAACGTTTTAGGCTAATTTATGTTTAAATAAACTGTAAATAGAAAAAGCAGAGATCCCAAGACTTACTTAATCAAATCAAACATTGTGGCTAGTTTAGCATTGTGATTATTATTATGTCAAATTGTGATCTTATTGGACTAAGTTGGCCTGATTTTTTGCCCAAGTAAAATGTAAATAGAAAAAGGGAAGCCTACACTATATTATTATGACACTTCTGCTTGAGAATTGTCAATCTTTATTCTATTTGTACAAATTAAAATCTTAATTGGCCCATTTTACAAGATTATAACGTGTCTATTTGAGAATTGTTGATTTTTATTTATTTTGTACGGTTCAGATCGAAAACCTAATTGGTTCATATATAAGACATTCTTATGTTTGGTTGGATTATTTATCTCATTCTCTCATTTTTATCTGACACACTTTCTCTTAAATTATTAGGCTTCTATTCCTTCATATATTTGACAAATTCCTTCTAATTAACGTGATCACTGGTTATATGTCTATGTGTACCTTATTCATACTGGATCTATAAACTTTATGCTTTATAGGTTTGTGAAATACACCAGTGTACTTAACCAATTGTAACAGTTATTTAAATGGAGAAGGTGATTCAACTCGGTAACAGGTATTTCGATATAACCCTTTTATATATATAATAGATTCGTGATTTTCTTTCACTGAATTAGGTGTTCATTAGTTTTAAAAAAGGCCACAATTACTTTTTATTTTCACAGATTTTTACTATCTTATGTAATAAGTCTACATTATAATTATGGATCAGTAAATTATTTATCTTTATTAACACATACCATTTTTATTGACAAACAACTTATTACACCTTATAAAAATTGCACCATTAGTTGTTGTGATTTGTGATATAGACATGTATGTGTTTCAAAATGATTATTTACAGTAAATTAAAAATTCTTATAATTAGAGGAATAACATATAAATTTAAGAAATTATTTTTTCCCTTTTACTTGTTACCTTTGGATCTTGAATATTGACACAATACATGGGTTTTTGGAACAGTATCTACTCATCTGACTTTACTGGCGATGTGGAAAAACTTGGTTATATATATATATATATATATATATATATATATATATATATATATATATATATATATATATATATATATATATATATATATATATATATTTCTTTTGTTTGATCGTTGACCATAATATTTCAATTAAAAGACAAGCATCACATTGAAAGGTAAGCTAACTCTCTATCTCTCTCTCTCTCTTAGTTCGACGTTAAAATCTATGTGCATTATCTCATTGTCTTTTAGATGTTTTCTTGTAAAAAATTTGTCTGACTTGGAAAATGGTTTGATTTGAACAGGGTGCTTGGAATTAGTAGACATAGATATACCAAAAACAAAATTATTTCAGAGTAACTTCAACAAGAATAAAGTAAAACATAAAAACTACCCCTTCATTGAAACAATCTCACCATACAGGAACCCTGATCACCTTGAATATTCATATTTTTAATTTAATGAGTTTCAAGGGAACATGAGCGTAATTCTCCTTCAATACTTTCAAGAAGGATATTTTCATTCTTCCAAACCATCAGAGGACGCGGTTAATTCCAGATACAAGTCCAACTCTAACCTGTTTACTCCAAGATTCCACCTCTCCGTATTTTCACATTGCCCATATCTCAACGAACTATTCCGAAGGTCGATTGTACTTTTTGTATGCAAACAAAGCTAGAGTATCATTTAACACTGTAAGGGACTTGCACATTGAAAGGTAAGCTAACTCTCTCTGTCTCTTAGTTCGACGTTAAAATCTATTTGGATTATCTCACTGTCTTTTGGATATTTTCTTGTAAAAGAATTGTCTGACTTGGAAAATGGTTGGATTTGAACAGGGTGCTTGGAATTAGTAGACACATAGATACCATCAAACAAAATTAGAAACATCCCAAATGAAAACATCAAACAAAATCTGAAACCTCCTCCATATCAACTGTGTACGGAACATTCAAGGCAAATGGCTGGAGTAGAAGGTGTCGTTGGCCATGATATTTCAGTTAGGATATTCATGAAAAAATGTTTTCATGTTGTTTATTGATTATTTGAACACCAAAAAAAAATCATTGATTCATTGTGTACTTCTTATTCAAGAATTTATCATCTTTAGGCTTTTACTTGTTTTAACCTAGCTTTAATTAATTTAACTGGTCATCATGATATCCTTTATTTGGGTCAGTAATTATTTAATTAAGTGAAGCATTGATGTTGTCATTTCCAAGATTTTAGAGTTATAACCTGGGTAGATTACATGCTTGTTCACAATCAAATAAATAATTAAATTTAAGATCATCTTTTATTGGAGACTTTCTTTCTTTGTTCCACATTTTCCTTATTTTTCTTGTGCTATATGATATACCTTGTGATAGATCTATATTATAGAAGTAGTTAAAGAAGTTGAGTTCATTAAGAATATTTAATCTGTCTAGCATCTTTTAAAAAACTCAAGTTCCCATTTATGAAGCATACGTTCTAAGTAGTTATTACTTAGGTCGTTGGTAGGAAGACCACGATCGCCCATCCTCGACCTCGACCTACCTTTTATACAAGTAGTTTCTAGATGCGTAATCTCCATCCCCTTCATGTTAGCATTCAGTTACCAATATGTTTCTCAAATAGTTCTACATGAAGCCAATGTGGCATCTATTATAACCTATATAACACAATTCGAGATAAGTGGTATATATGTTATCCCTGTCAGGCGTATCACGCAGAATTGGAAGCAATATTGTTTGGGCTTCAAAAGATGTCAATATGGTGTATATTGAGATTAATTTGTGAAGATACATACGTTAGTGAAGGGAAATGGAATCTATGAAAGACTTCTTGATACGACACTTAAGGCGTGCAAGGAGTGCTAGTAAACCATTTGAACTTTGGGTTAATTTACATCTATTATGAGTAAAATATGTGTGTCGATTAGATTGGAAAATGGTGTTCGTGATAAAAATTTCCCAGGTATAAAGCTACAATTATTTACATATGATACAAACAAAGAGAAGGTATAGTCTTCCATGAAAATTTGATGTTTTGTTATGATGCATTCTTTAAACTTAAATTGAAATAGCTTGATTTTAAAACTAATTTTCTTTTACAGGGTGAATTAAAATAGATTATTATAATGACACGGCCATGAGGGATTCTCAATGATACACTGTCTGAACATTTGTGTTTAAAATAGTCACACAAGTATTAGTGCAAGAGATTTGACTTCATTGTGATAAGTCTGGGTTTGTTAGTATCGAATATGATAGATGTTTATATTGTACTTTTTTGTATAAGTGTGTTGTGTATATCATTTAGCATGTTGATGATATAAAATTAATAAGTAGCTCTATTAATTAAATCAACAAAGAAAAACATGATTTGCTTTTTGGATTTGACATGAATGATATAGGTAGTGCTAAAAGGATATTGACTTGAAGCAAAACTTACTACTAATATTGTGTACGATGGCTTGGAATTGCAGCGACACTAAGGGTTATATGGAATAGGCAAAACAAATTTATATTTAATCAAACTATTCGATCTCCTCGGATTTATGGGCTAAGAAAGGACACAATGCGATTGGCTATGGATTTTGCATTAGCATGGGGAAGGAGCGTGACAGTGCAGTTGTTGTTTCCGTAAAAAGTTATTCAATTCGATGAGTAAAATCATATGTTCGCCTAAAGCTTAATGTGGATGGTAGTTGCGACTTAGTTGAGAGAAAAAATGGGATAGGTAGTCTACTTAGAGATGGGGATGGATCATTTGTAGCTTGGTTTTTCGGGCCTTGTGAGGTAAAATCTCCTCTTAACTAAAAAAGTTTATCACTTCATTATGGACAGAGATGGGCGGTGAAGCGGTGAATTAAGGATTTTTGCAGTGAGACTGACTCGAGGAAACTTCACGCGTTAGTGAAGGGCAGTGCTGGCTCAAAGAATTGGACTTACACTATAAGGCTTAGTTGCACTAAGATTCTCATAGAAAACCAAAATTTTAAGATGAATTATATGTATCGTGAGGCAAATGATTGTGCAGACGTGTTGTCGAGAAAAAAGAGAAGGCATGCGAATCCTAAGTTCATTTTATACTCTACTTGAATGTAATAGTTAGTTTTTTATTAACTAACATCTTTCAAAGATTCTTATGTATGAAAAAAAATATTAGTTCTGATTATTGAAAAAGAAAGAAAGAAATTTTTATGCTAAAACTTTATTAAAGACCATATCTTTGAAAAAGTTGCTAATTAGCGAAATGTTAACGGTAATTAATCAATTGTATTCGAGTTTACATTAGGTAAGAACCGTATATCTTAGAAGTCTTAATTATATTCTGTTATTGCACTTTCTACTACTTAGTAAAAATAATAAGGAACTACTCAAACCATATGATGAGTATATTGATATAACCGTCCATTTAAGAAAATTATCTCGTTATATTGGTTATTAAAAGAGAATGGACTTTTTCTTTCCCTTCCTACTATATTTATGATAGACAGTCTGATATTTATCTTAGCAAGAATTGTGTTACTTGTGTATATCATGAAAAAACCAAATGCATTGATAATAAAAAAAGTTATTTTATAAGGAGTTTGGTAGAGAATGGTAAGATTAAAGTTGTTAAGATTTTACTAAGGAGATGGTATCTAATATGGAATTATGTAACTTTTTTTTTGAATACATAAGAGAGCCACTTTGGACTCGGAATCATTTTAACTCCAGTAAAATTCGATCCCAGGACTATGTAACTTTCATTAAAAGTAAACATTACTTCTATTTGTTGTTTGTTAAGATGATGATTGTAAAAGTGTAAATGTATTATTGTATGATTTAACGGTTATTAGGAGATGGTTGTAACGGAAAAATTATTGATTAAAATACCGAATTGTGATTTATTTGGACCAAAAACGTTTTAGGCTAATTTATGTTTAAATAAACTGTAAATAGAAAAAGCAGAGATCCCAGGACTTACTTAATCAAACCAAACATTGTGGCTAGTTTAGCATTGTGATTATTATTATGTCAAATTGTGATCTTATTGGACTAAGTTGGGCTGATTTTTGGCCCAAGTAAAATGTAAATAGAAAAAGGGAAGCCTACACTATATTATTATGAAACTTCAGCTTGTGAATTGTCTATCTTTATTCTATTTGTACAAATTAAAATCTTAATTGGCCCATTTTTCAAGATTATAACGTGTCTATTTGAGAATTGTTGATTTTTATTTATTTTGTACGGGTTCAGATCGAAAACCTAATTGGTTCATATATAAGACATTCTTATGTTTGGTTGGATCATTTATCTCATTCTCTCATTTTTATCTGACACACTTTCTCTTAAATTATTAGGCTTCTATTCCTTCATATATTTGACAAATTCCTTCTAATTAAGGTGATCACCACTGGTTATATGTCTATGTGTACCTTATTCATACTAGATCTATAAACTTTATGCTTTATGGGTTTGTGAAATACACCAGTGTCCTTAACCAATTGTAACAGTTATTTAAATGGAGAAGGTGATTCAATTCGGTAACAGGTATTTCGATGTAACCCTTTTATATATATAATAGATTCGTGATTTTCTTTCACTTAAATTAGGTGTTAATTAGTTTTAAAAAAGGCCACAATTACTTTTTATTTTCACCGATTTTTACTATCTTATGTAATAAGTCTACATTATAATTATGGATCAGTAAATTATTTATCTTTATTAACACATACCATTTTAATTGACAAACAACTTATTACACCTTATAAAAATTGCACCATTAGTTGTTGTGATTTGTGATATAGACATGTAGTGTGTTTCAAAATGATTATTTACAGTAAATTAAACATTCCTATAACTAGAGGAATAACATATAAATTTAAGCAATTATTTTTTCCCTTTTACTTGTTAACTTTGGATTTTGAATATTGACACAATACATGGGTTTTTGGAACAGTATCTACTCATCTGACTTTATTGGCGATGTGGAAAAACTTGGTTATAATATATATATATATATATATATTTCTCTTGTTTGATCGTTGACCATAATATTTCAATTAAAAGACAAGCAGCACATTGAAAGGTAAGCTAACTCTCTCTCTCACTCTCTCTCTTAGTTCGACGTTAAAATCTATGTGCATTATCTCATTGTCTTTTGGATGTTTTCTTGTAAAAAATTTGTCTGACTTGGAAAATGGTTTGATTTGAACAGGGTGCTTGGAATTAGTAGACATAGATATACCAAAAACAAAATTATTTCAGAGTAACTTCAACAAGAATAAAGTAAAACATAAAAACTTTAGAATACCCCTTCATTAAACAATCTCACCATACAGGAACCCCTGATCACCTTGAATATTCATATTTTTAATTTAATCAGTTTCAAGGGAACATGAGAGTAATTCTCCTTCATTACTTTCAAGTAGGACATTTTCATTCTTCCAAACCATCAGAGGACGCGGTTAATTCCAGATACAAGTCCAACTCTAACCTGTTTACTCCAAGATTCCACCTCTCCGTATTTTTGCATTGCCCATATCTCAACGAACTATTCCGAAGGTCGATTGTACTTTGTGTATGCAAACAAAGCTAGAGTATCATTTAACACTGTAAGGGACTTGCACATTGAAAGGTAAGCTAACTCTCTCTCTATCTTAGTTCGACGTTAAAATCTATTTGGATTATCTCACTGTCTTTTGGATATTTTCTTGTAAAAAAATTGTCTGACTTGGAAAATGGTTGGATTTGAACAGGGTGCTTGGAATTAGTAGACACATAGATACCATAAAACAAAATTAGAAACCTCCCAAAAGAAAACATCAAACAAAATCTGAAACCTCCTCCAACATTCAAGGCAAATGGCTGGAGTAGAAGGTCTCGGTGGTCATGATATTTCAGTTAGGATATTCATGAAAAAATGTTTTCATGTTGTTGATTGATTATTTGAACACCAACAAAAAATCATTGATTCATTGTGTACTTCTTATTCAAGAATTTATCATCTTTAGGCTTTTACTTGTTTTAACCTAGCTTTAATTAATTTAACTGGTCATCATGATATCCTTTATTTGGGTCAGTAATTATTTAATTAAGTGAAGAATTGATGTTGTCATTTCCAAGATTTTAAAGTTATTACCTGGGTAGATTACATGCTTGTTCACAATAAAATAAATAATTAAATTTAAGATCATCTTTTATTGGAGTCTTTCTTTCTTTGTTCCACATTTTCCTCATTTTTCTTGTGGTATATGATATACCTTGTGATAGATCTATATTATAGAAGTAGTTAAAGAAGTTGAGTTTATTAAAAATATTTAATCTGTCTAGCATCTTTTAAAAAACTCAAGTTCCCATTTATGAAGCATACGTTCTAAGTAGTGATTACTTAGGTCGTTGGTAGGAAGACCACGATCGCCCATCCTCGACCTCGACCTACCTTTTATACAAGTAGTTTCTAGATGCGTAATCTCCATCCCCTTCATGTCAGCCTTCAGTTACCAATATGTTGCTCAAATAGTTCTACATGAAGCCAATGTGGCATCTGTTATAACCTATATAACACGATTCGAGATAAGTGGTATATTATCCATGTCAGGCGTATCACGCAGAATTGGAAGCAATATTGTTTGGGCTTCAAAAGATGTCAATATGGTGTATATTGAGATTAATTTGTGGAGATACATACGTTAGTGAAGGGAAATGGAATCTATGAAAGATGTCTTGATACGACACTTAAGGCGTGCAAGGAGTGCTAGTAAACCATTTGAACTTTGGGTTAATTACATCTATTATGAGTAAAATATGTGTGTCGATTAGATGGGAAAATGTTGTTCGTGATAAAAATTTCCCAGGTATAAAGCTACAATTATTTACATATGATACAAACAAAGAGAAGGTATAGTCTTCCATGAAAATTTGATGTTCTGTTATGATGCATTCTTTAAACTCAAATTGAAATAGCTTGATTTTAAAACTGTTTTTCTTTTATAGGGTGAATTAAAATAGATTATTATAATGACACAGCCATGAGGGATTCTCAATGATACACTGTCTGAACATTTGTGTTTAAAATAGTCACACAAGTTTAGTGCAAGAGATTTGACTTCATTGTGATAAGTCTGGGTTTGTTAGTATCGAATATGATAGATGTTTATATTGTATATAAGTGTGTTGTGTATATCCTTTAGCATGTTGATGATATTAAATTAATAAGTAGCTCTATTAATTGAATCAACAAAGAAAAACATGATTTGCTTTTTGGATTTGACATGAATGATATAGGTAGAGCTAAAAGGATATTGACTTGAAGCAAAACTTACTACTAATATTGTGTACGATGGCTTGGAAATGCAGCGACACTAAGGGTTATATGGAATAGGCAAAACAAATTTATATTTAATCAAACTATTCGATCTCCTCAGATTTATGGGCTAAGAAAGGACAGAATGCGATTGGCTATGGATTTTGCATTAGCATGGGGAAGGAGCGTGACAGTGCAGTTGTTGTTTCCGTAAAAATTTATTCAATTCGATGAGTAAAATCATATGGTCGCCTAAAGCTTAATGTGGATGGTAGTTGCGGCTTAGTTGAGAGAAAAAATGGGATAGGTAGTCTACTTAGAGATGGGGATGGATCATTTGTGGCTTGGTTTTTCGGGCCTTGTGAGGTAAAATCTCCTCTTAACTAAAAAAGTTTATCACTTCATTATGGACAGAGATGGGCGGTGAAGCGGTGAATTAAGGATTTTTGCAGTGAGACTGACTCGAGGAAACTTCACGCGTTAGTGAAGGGCAGTGCTAGCTCAAAGAATTGGACTTACACTATAAGGCTTAGTTGCACTAAGATTCTCATAGAAAATCAAAATTTTAAGATGAATTATATGTATCGTGAGGCAAATGATTGTGCAGACGTGTTGTCGAGAAAAAAGAGAAGGCATGCGAATCCTAAGTTCATTTTATACTCTACTTGAATGTATTAGTTAGTTTTTTATTAACTAACATCTTTCAAAGCTTCTTATGTATGAAAAAAAATATTAGTTCTGACTATTGAAAAAGAAAGAAAGAAATTTTTATGCTAAAACTTTATTAAAGACCATATCTTTGAAAAAGTTGCTAATTAGCGAAATGTTAACGGTAATTAATCAATTGTATTCGAGTTTACATTAGGTAAGAACCGTATATCTTAGAAGTCTTAATTATATTCTGTTATTGCACTTTCTACTACTTAGTAAAAATAATAAGGAACTACTCAAACCATATGATGAGTATATTGATATAACCGTTCATTTAAGAAAATTATCTCGTTATATGGGTTATTAAAAGAGAATGGACTTTTTCTTTTCCTTCCTACTATATTTATGATAGACAGTCTGATATTTATCTTAGTAAGAATTGTGTTACTTGTGTATATCATGAAAAAACCAAATGCATTGATAATAAAAAAAGTTATTTTATAAGGAGTTTGGGAGAGAATGGTAAGATTAAAGTTGTTAAGATTTTACTAAGGAGATGGTATCTAATATGGAATTATGTAACTTTTTTTTTGAATACATATGAGAGCCACTTTGGACTCGGAATCATTTTAACTCCAGTAAAATTCGATCCCAGGACTATGTAACTTTCATTAAAAGTAAACATTACTTCTATTTGTTGTTTGTTAAGATTATGATTGTAAAAGTGTAAATGTATTATTGTATGATTTAACGGTTATTAGGAGATGGTTGTAACGGAAAAATTATTGATTAAAATACCGAATTGTGATTTATTTGGACCAAAAACGTTTTAGGCTAATTTATGTTTAAATAAACTGTAAATAGAAAAAGCAGAGATCCCAGGACTTACTTAATCAAACCAAACATTGTGGCTAGTTTAGCATTGTGATTATTATTATGTCAAATTCTGATCTTATTGGACTAAGTTGGCCTGATTTTTGTCCCAAGTAAAATGTAAATAGAAAAAAGGAAACCTAAACTATATTATTATGACACTTCTGCTTGAGAATTGTCAATCTTTATTCTATTTGTACAAATTAAAATCTTAATTGCCCCATTTTACAAGATTATAACATGTCTATTTGAGAATTGTTGATTTTTATTTATTTTGTACGGTTCAAATCGAAAACCTAATTGGTTCATATATATGACATTCTTATGTTTGGTTGGATCATTTATCTCATTCTCCCATTTTTATCTGACACACTTTCTCTTAAATTATTAGGCTTCTATTCCTTCATATATTTGACAAATTCCTTCTAATTAACGTGCTTATATGTCTATGTGTACCTTATTCATACTGGATCTATAAACTTAATGCTTTATGGGTTTGTGAAATACACCAGTGTACTTAACCAATTGTAACAGTTATTTAAATGGAGAAGGTGATTCAATTCGGTAACAGGTATTTCGATGTAACCCTTTTATATATATATTAGATTCGTGATTTTCTTTCACTTAAATTAGGTGTTAATTAGTTTTAAAAAAGGCCACAATTACTTTTTATTTTCACCCATTTTTACGATCTTATGTAATAAGTCTACATTATAATTATGGATCAGTAAATTACTTATCTTTATCAACACATACCATTTTTATTGACAAACAACTTATTACACCTTATAAAAATTGCACCATTAGTTGTTGTGATTTGTGATATAGACATGTAGTGTGTTTCAAAATGATTATTTACAGTAAATTAAAAATTCCTATAACTAGAGGAATAACATATAAATTTAAGCAATTATTTTTTCTATTTTACTTAGTTACCTTTGGATCTTGAATATTGACACAATACATCGGTTTTTGGAACAGTATCTACTCATCTGACTTTATTGGCGATGTGGAAAAACTTGGTTATATAATATATATATATATATATATATATATATATTTCTTTGGTTTGATCGTTGACCATAATATTTCAATTAAAAGACACGCAGCACATTGAAATGTAAGCTAACTCTCTCTCTCTCTCCCTCTCTCTCTCTTAGTTCGACGTTAAAATCTATGTGCATTATCTCATTGTCTTTTGGATGTTTTCTTGTAAAAAATATGTCTGACTTGGAAAATGGTTGGATTTGAACAGGGTGCTTGGAATTAGTAGACATAGATATACCAAAAACAAAATTATTTCAGAGTAACTTCAACAAGAATAAAGTAAAACATAAAAACTTTAGAATACCCCTTCATTGAAACAATCTCACCATACAGGAACTAAACTCTCTTGAAAAACCATTGCTACCATCGACCACTGATCACCTTGAATATTCATATTTTTAATTTAATGAGTTTCAAGAGAACATGAGCGTAATTCTCCTTCAATACTTTCAAGAAGATATTTTCATTCTTCCAAACCATCAGAGGACGCGGTTAATTCCAGATACAAGTCCAACTCTAACTTGATTACTCCAAGATTCCACCTCTCCGTATTTTCGCATTGCCCATATCTCAACGAACTGTTCCGAAGGTCGATTGTACTTTGTGTATGCAAACAAAGCTAGAGTATCATTTAACACTGTAAGGGACTTGCACATTGAAAGGTAAGCTAACTCTCTCTCTCTCTTAGTTCGACGTTAAAATCTATTTGGATTATCTCATTGTCTTTTGGATATTTTCTTGTGAAAAAATTGTCTGACTTGGAAAATGGTTGGATTTGAACAGGGTGCTTGGAATTAGTAGACACATAGATACCATCAAACAAAATTAGAAACCTCCCAAAAGAAAACATCAAACAAAATTCGAAACCTCCTCCATATCAACTGTGTACGGAACATTCAAGGCAAATGGATGGAGTAGAAGGTCTCGTTGGCCATGATATTTCAGTTAGGATATTCATGAAAAAATGTTTTCATGTTGTTGATTAATTATTTGAACACTAACAAAAAATCATTGATTCATTGTGTACTTCTTATTCAAGAATTTATCATCTTTAGGCTTTTACTTGTTTTAACCTAGCTTTGATTAATGTAACTGGTCATCATTGATATCCTTTATTTGGGTCAGTAATTATTTAATTAAGTGAAGCATTGATGTTGTCATTTCCAAGATTTTAAAGTTATAACCTGGGTAGATTACATGCTTGTTCACAATAAAATAAATAATTAAATTTAAGATCATCTTTTATTGGAGACTTTCTTTCTTTGTTCCACATTTTCCTCATTTTTCTTGTGCTATATGATATACCTTGTGAAAGATCTATATTATAGAAGTAGTTAAAGAAGTTGAGTTCATTAAAAATAATTAATCTGTCTAGCATCTTTTTAAAAACTCAAGTTCCCATTTATGAAGCATACGTTCTAAGTAGTGATTACTTAGGTCGTTGGTAGGAAGACCACAATCGCCCATCCGACCTCGACCTACCTTTTATACAAGTAGTTTCTAGATTCGTAATCTCCATCCCCTTCATGCCAGCCTTCAATTACCAACATCTTGCTCAAATAGTTCTACATGAAGCCAATGTGGCATCTATTATAACCTATATAACACAATTCGAGATAAGTGGTATATATATTATCCCTGCCCGGCGTATCACGCAGAATTGAAAGCAATATTGTTTGGGCTTCAAAAGATGTCAATATGGTGTATATTGAGATTAATTTGTGAAGATACATACGTTAGTGAAGGGAAATGGAATCTACGAAAGACGTCTTGATACGACACTTAAGGCGTGCAAGGAGTGCTAGTAAACCATTTGAACTTTGGGTTAATTTACATCTATTATGAGTAAAATATGTGTGTCGTTTAGATGGGAAAATGGTGTTCGTGATAAAAATTTCCCAGGTATAAAGCTACAATTATTTACATATGATACAAACAAAGAGAAGGTATAGTTTTCCATGAAAATTTGATGTTTTGATATGATGCATTCTTTAAACTTAAATTGAAATAGCTATTTTAAAACTGTTTTTCTTTTACAAGGTGAATTAAAATAGATTATTATAATGACACGGCCATGAGGGATTCAAAATGATACACTGTCTGAACATTTGAGTTTAAAATAGTCACACAAGTATTAGTGCAAGAGATTTGACTTCATTGTGATAAGTCTGGGTTTGTTAGTATCGAATATGATAGATGTTTATATTGTACTTTTTTTATAAGTGTGTTGTGTATATCCTTTAGCATGTTGATGATATTAAATTAATAAGTAGCTCTATTAATTAAATCAACAAAGAAAAACATGATTTGCTTTTTGGATTTGACATGAATGATATAGGTAGTGCTAAAAGTATATTGACTTGAAGCAAAACTTACTACTAATATTGTGTACGATGGCTTGGAATTGCAGCGACACTAAAGGTTATATGGAATAGGCAAAATAAATTTATATTTAATCAAACTATTCGATTTCCTCGGATTTATGGGCTAAGAAAGGACACAATGCGATTGGCTATGGATTTTGCATTAGCATGGGGAAGGAGCGTGACAGTGCAGTTGTTGTTTCCGTAAAAAGTTATTTAATTCGATGAGTAAAATCATATGGTCGCCTAAACCTTAATGTGGATGGTAGTTGCGGCATAGTTGTGAGAAAAAATGGGATAGGTAGTCTACTTAGAGATGGGGATGGATCGTTTGTAGCTATGTTTTTCGGGCCTTGTGAGGTAAAATCTCCTCTTAACTAAAATTTTTTATCAGTTCATTATGGACAGAGATGGGTGGAGAAGCGGTGAATTAAGGATTTTCGCAGTGAGACTGACTCGAGGAAACTTCACGCGTTAGTGAAGGGCGGTGCTAGCTCAAAGAATTGGACTTACACTATAAGGCTTAGTTGCACTAAGATTCTCATAGAAAACCCAGATTTTAAGATGAAACATATGTATCGTGAGGCAAATGATTGTGAAGACGTGTTGTCGAGAAAAAAGAGAAGGTATGCAAATCCTAAGTTCATTTTATACTCTACTTGAATGTATTAGTTAGGTTTTTATTAACTAACAGCTTTCAAAGCTTCTCATGTATGAAAAAAAATATTAGTTCTGACTATTGAAAAAGATAGAAAGAAATTTTTATGCTAAAACTTTATTAAAGACCATATCTTTGAAAAAATTGCTAATTAGCGAAATGTTAACGGTAATTAATCAATTGTATTCGAGTTTACATTAGGTAAGAACCGTATATCTTAGAAGTCTTAATTATAGTCTGTTAGTGCACTTTCTACTACTTAGTAATATTAATAAGGAACTACTCAAACCATATGATGAGTATATTGATATAACCGTTCATTTAAGAAAATTATCTCGTTATATGGGTTACTAAAAGAGAATGGACTTTTTCTTTTCCTTCCTACTATATTTATGATAGATCTTATCAAGAATTGTGTTACTTGTGTATATCATGAAAAAACAAAATGCATTGATAATAAAAAAAATTATTTTATAAGGAGTTTGGTAGAGAATGGTAAGATTAAAGTTGTTAAGATTTTACTAAGGAGATGGTATCTAATATGGAATTATGTAACTTTTTTTTTGAATACATATGAGAGCCACTTTGGACTCGGAATCATTTTAACTCCAGTAAAATTCGATCCCAGGACTATGTAACTTTCATTAAAAGTAAACATTACTTCTATTTGTTGTTTGTTAAGATGATGATTGTAAAAGTGTAAATGTATTATTGTATGATTTGGCGGTTATTAGGAGATGGTTATAACGGAAAAATTATTGATTAAAATACCCAATTGTGATTTATTTGGACCAAAAACGTTTTAGGCTAATTTATGTTTAAATAAACTGTAAATAGAAAAAGCAGAGATCCCAGGACTTACTTAATCAAACCAAACATTGTGGCTAGCTTAGCATTGTGATTATTATTATGTCAAATTGTGATCTTATTGGACTAAGTTGGCCTGATTTTTGGCCCAAGTAAAATGTAAATAGAAAAAGGGAAGCCTACACTATATTATTATGACACTTCTGCTTGAGAATTGTCAATCTTTATTCTATTTGTACAAATTAAAATCTTAATTGGCCCATTTTACAAGATTATAACGTATCTATTTGAGAATTGTTGATTTTTATTTATTTTGTACGGTTCAGATCGAAAACCTAATTGGTTCATATATAAGACATTCTTATGTTTGGTTGGATCATTTATCTCATTCTCTCATTTTTATCTGACACACTTTCTCTTAAATTATTAGGTTTCTATTCCTTCATATATTTGACAAATTCCTTCTTATTAACGTGATCACTGGTTATATGTCTATGTGTACCTTATTCATACTGGATCTATAAACTTTATGCTTTATAGGTTTGTGAAATACACCAGTGTACTTAACCAATTGTAACAGTTATTTAAATGGAGAAGGTGATTCAATTCGGTAACAGGTATTTCGATGTAACCCTTTTATATATATAATAGATTCGTGATTTTCTTTCACTTAAATTAGGTGTTAATTAGTTTTAAAAAAGGCCACAATTACTTTTTATTTTCACCGATTTTTACAATCTTATGTAATAAGTCTACATTATAATTATGGATCAGTAAATTATTTATCTTTATCAACACATACCATTTTTATTGACAAACAACTTATTACACCTTATAAAAATTGCACCATTAGTTGTTGTGATTTGTGATATAGACATGTAGTGTGTTTCAAAATGATTATTTACAGTAGATTAAAAATTCCTATAACTAAAGGAATAACATATAAATTTAAGCAATTATTTTTTCCTTTTACTTAGTTACCTTTGGATCTTGAATATTGACACAATACATGGGTTTTTGGAACAGTATCTACTCATCTGACTTTATAGGCGATGTGGAAAAACTTGGTTATAATATATATATATATATATATATATATATATATATATATATATATATATATATATATATATATATATATATATATATATATTTCTTTCGTTTGATAGTTGACCATAATATTTCAATTAAAAGACACGCAACACATTGAAAGGTAAGCTAACTCTCTCTCTCTCTCCCTCTCTCTTAGTTAGAGTTAGACGTTAAAATCTATGTGCATTATCTCATTGTCTTTTGGATGTTTTCTTGTAAAAAATTTGTCTGATTTGGAAAATAGTTGGATTTGAATAGGGTGCTTGGAATTAGTAGACATAGATATACCAAAAACAAAATTATTTCAGAGTAACTTCAACAAGAATAAAGTAAAACATAAAAACTTTAGAATACCCCTTCATTGAAACAATCTCACCATATAGGAACTAAACTCTCTTGAAAAACCATTGCTACCATCACCCCTTATCACCTTGAATGTTCATATTTTTAATTAAATGAGTTTCAAGGGAACATGAGAGTAATTCTCCTTCAATACTTTCAAGAAGATATTTTCATTCTTCCAAACCATCAGAGGACGCGGTTAATTCCAGATACAAGTCCAACTCTAACATGTTTACTCCAAGATTCCACCTCTCCGTAATTTCGCATTGCCCATATCTCAACGAACTGTTCGATTGTACTTTGTGTATGCAAACAAAGCTAGAGTATCATTAAACACTGTAAGGGACTTGCACATTGAAAGGTAAGCTAACTCTTGTTGGACTCATTTATTATCCACAATTCATTATCTGCATGTGGAACTTTCTTTGATTAAAAATTTCTTAGTTGTGTAGTGGGGTGCGTTAGTGGTGTAGTGGGAAGAAGTGGATGAGTCACTTTTACTCTCCCACATCGGTTGGCTTATTGAGATAAAAGCTACTTATTTACTTTGTGCTACCATTAGCTTCCAAAGAACTAACACCCATGCACACTAAGAGATAATGGGGAAGCCCACACGCGCCGCAACACCCGGTCCGAGCCCGAGCCCGGGTCTTGGGTCTTGGGTCTTGGGGAATTAAAAAATAAAAATAAATTAGTTTTATAACCAGCTTTTAATTTTTATTTTCAGGTAAAGACTTTGTCTACGCTTGACTATTTCCTCCACCTTGGTCAGCAGTTTTTTCCCCACGTTTTATCAAACGGCTCCTTTGTTGTAACAGCTCCGTTTTTCTTGGCATGATGAACAGCCACGACTAAGCCTTAACGGCTAGTCTACTGGCTAGTTTTTGTTCTATAAATAGTGCTGCTCGTCACTTCATTTCATACCAACTTTACATAGCAGCAATAACACTTATGAAAATCATTCAACAGCTATTATTCTTTCTTCTTCACTTCTGTTCTTGAGCGGAACAAATATACAGATTCCAATCTACGATTGTGAGTGCACACGAGAGTAGGGTAGTAGTGTTCAATCGTTGGGGAACGTTCGGAAAAACAGTGTAGCATCTCGGCTGTCCCGGAATTTCGTTCTTAAGGCAGTGGCTCTTCCACGGCACTACGGTTTTAAACTTCGTCTTCTCAGCTTCGTCTTTTACCTTCATTAATCGGGTTTGTTTTTTTACTTTCGTCTTTTACTTTCGTTTTTCCATTTCCGCTTTATATTTCAGTTTTTATTTTTCGCAACTAGTAGTTAAAATTTAGTTTCGCATTTAATTTTTTAAATTACCATTACAGTAGTTACGAATTTTAACCAACAATTTAAGAACGAAAATTATTTTTAATAAGTAATCTGTAATGGCTTCCTCTTCTTCGGCTTTAACTACTACTTTGAAAACCTTACCCGATATGTCAAAACTCGAACCTCTAGATGGTTCTAATTTTAAACGTTGGTCCCAAAAACTTCTTGTTTTCTTTGAACAACTAGAAGTTGATTTCGTACTACTTGAAGACCCTCCCATTTCAACTGATAATACGGATGCTACTATATCCGCAAAAATTTTAAAATTTGATAAGGCAAATAAACTAACTAGGGGTAATCTTTTAAACCATATGTCGAACCCCTTGTTTGATTTATTTATAAACGAAAAATCTTCAAAAAAAATTTGGGACCGTTTACATACTAAATACGGAGGTGACGACTCCGGTAAGAAAAAATATGTGGTCGGAAACTGGCTTAAATTCACAGTCACCGACCAAAAACCGATCATGGAACAAGTTCACATTTACGAAAACCTTTGTGCGAAAATTGTATCCGAGGGAATGAAAATGTGTGAGATCTTACAAGCTAACGTGTTACTTGAGAAATTCCCACCATCTTGGAGTGACTACCGCAACCACCTAAAGCATAAGAAAAAAGATATGACGATCCAAGAAATAATCAGCCACATGAGAACCGAAGAAGCTAATCGCATCAAAGATAAGTCCGAATCTCTACCTCATTATTCTTCGAAAGCAAACTTGGTCGAGACTTCTGGGTATGGTAACAAAGAAGGTTTTAAGGGTAAAGGAAAATTTCATGGTCAGAATAAGAACAACAAATCGAAAGGTAAATTTGACAAATCCGGAGGTAACAACTTCAAACCTTCTGGTAACATTCAGAAAAACAAAGCAACCTGCTACATTTGTGGGAAGGAAGGACACAAGGCATACCAATGCAACGATAGGTTCAAATCAAACAACCCCCCTCGCGCAAACTTGACTGAAACTGAAGAGGTAATTGCGGCGGTAATGGTCGAAACTAATCTGGTAGAAAACAAGGCCGAATGGATTCTCGATACTGGAGCTTCAAGACACTTCTGCGCCAACAAAGAGTTATTCCAAGGGTTTGAAGATGTATCTGATGGGGAATGCGCATACATGGGAAACTCTAAAACTGCGGGCGTCCTTGGCAAGGGAAAGGTGTGTCTTAAACTTACCTCTGGCAAGACCTTAGTCCTTAATGATGTTTTGTATGTCCCCACGCTTCGTAGAAATTTAGTCTCGGGGTCTCTTCTAAACAAAGCTGGACTTAAACTTGTTTTCGAGGGTGGGAAAATAATAATTTCTAGGAATGGTGACTTTGTAGGAAATGTTACCTTAACGGTGGACTATTTGTACTTAATGTTCTTTCTTCTTTTAATGAGAATGCATCTACTTCTGCTTATATAGTTGAATCTCTAGCTATGTGGCACGCTAGGTTAGGACACTTAAATGTTTTTTCTATTAAAAGACTTAAAACTCATGGACTAATACCTGGAAACTATAACGGTGATTTAATTAAGTGTCAAATATGTGTAGAGGCTAAACACGCTAAGAAACCCTTTAAAAACGTGACCACTAGAGAAACTCAACTTTTAGAACTAGTGCATTCTGACTTAGCTGACTTTAAAACTACTGCTAGTAGAGGAGGAAAACTTTACTATATGACCTTTGTAGATGACTACTCTAGGTTCACCAAAGTATACCTTCTAAAATCTAAGGATGAAGCAGAATCCACCTTTTTAAAATATAAGGCTGGGGTTGAAAATCAATTAGATAGAAAGATTAAAAGACTTAGGTCCGATAGGGGAGGTGAATATAGTTCTAACACATTTAAAGAATTTTGTGATCGTAGTGGAATTATTCATGAACTTACTGCCCCTTATACACCCCAACAAAATGGCATAGCTGAAAGGAAAAATAGATCCCTTAAGGAAATGATGAATGCCATGTTAATTAGTTCAGGCCTACCTTCCAACATGTGGGGGGAAGCTGTCTTATCTGCATGTTATGTATTAAACCAAGTACCCAATAAACATATCGATAAGACCCCTTACGAATTATGGAAAGGGTATCCACCTAACTTGAAATTTTTAAGAGTGTGGGGGTGTCTGGCTAAAGTAGCATTACCCGACTTTAGGAGAGTTAACATTGGACCTAAAACTATAGACTCAATCTTTATAGGATATTCCCAAAATAGTGCAGCTTATAGATTTATGTCCTTAGCTGATAACACTATTAGTGAATCTAGAGACGCCGAATTCTTTGAGCATATATTTCCTTTGAAAAGGAATATTGTTCATAATTCCTCCTCATCTATCAGTAATGACTCACCTGTCAATACTGATATACCCGTTAGTGATAATTTGTCTGCTTCTCTACCCGCTTCGAGTTCAGGACCACATCATGATAACGAAATTAGGAGAAGCAAAAGACGTAGGACTGAGTCTAGTTTTGGACCAGACTTTATCACTGCTTTCTTGACTGAGGATTTTCACATAGATATGTTATGTGAAGAACTAGTCTCTTGTTTTCTTCTTGAGGAAGAACCTAAGACCTTCTCCGAGGCTATAAGATCCATAGATGCTAGCTTCCGGAAAGAAGCGGTAAACAGTGAGATAGAATCCATTAGGTCAAACCACACTTGGGACCTAACTGACTTACTAAAGGGATGTAAGCCAATTACTAGCAAATGGATCTTTAAGAGAAAATTAAGACCTGATGGCTCAATAGAGAAATTTAAGGCTAGACTTGTAATCCGAGGCTTTACTCAAAAGAAAGGTCTAGATTACTTTGACACCTATTCCCCAGTGACCTAAATAGCAACCATAAGAACTCTAATTGCTTTAGCTTCCATTCATAAACTCACTATACATCAAATGGATGTTAAGACCGCTATTTTGAATGGAGACTTAGATGAAGAGATATATATGGTTCAATCCGAAGGGTTTGTAGCTTCTGGTCAAGAAAGCAAAGTATGCAAACTTAAGAAATCTCTATATGGTTTGAAACAAGCACCCAAACAATGGTACGAAAAATTAGATAGTACTTTAGTTAACGATGGCTTTATAGTTAACACTTCCGACTCATGTGTATACATGAAGGTGATAGGATCCGAATGTGTGATCATTTGTCTATACGTAGATGACATGCTGATCTTTGGAACTAACATTAAAGTCATTAATGAGACTAAGGACTTTCTATCATCTAAATTAGAGATGAAGGACATGGGTGAAGCTGATGTAATCCTAGAGGTTAAAATCTTAAGAAATGAAAATGGTATATCCCTTAGTCAATCTCATTATGTAGAGAAATTGTTGAAGAGATTCAACTCCTTTGATGTCATACCTGTTAGAACCCCGTATGACTCTAGTATTCGTTTAACTAAGAACAAGGGAAGTGCAATATCTCAAACTGAATATGCTAAGATAATAGGAAGTGTGATGTTCTTAATGAACTACACTCGACCTGATATCGCCTATGCCGTAAGTAGACTTAGGCGTTATACCCATAACCCTAGTAGTGAACATTGGGCTGCACTTCAAAGATTATTGAAATATCTAAGAGGTACTATGGATATAGGCATACACTATAGTAGGTTTCCTACTGTCCTAGAAGGCTATTGTGATGCTAACTGGATATCAGATAATGATGAAGTGAGCTCCACCAGTGGTTATGTGTTTTCCTTAGGTGGAGGAGCTATAACCTGGAAGTCTTCTAAACAAACTTGTATAGCAAGGTCAACAATGGAATCCAAATTTATAGCGTTAGAGTTGGCAGGACAAGAGGCTGAATGGTTGAGATGTCTCCTAGCAGATGTACCATTATGGGAAGATAAAACTGTACCGGTTTCTCTTCATTGTGATTCGCAAGCGGCTATCAGCGTTGCTCACAACAGCACCTATAATGGAAAACAGAGACATATTCGAATTAGACACAGCTCAGTGCAACAGTTACTGAAGAATGGTGTGATAGCATTGGACTTTGTCAAATCCGAGAAAAATTTGGCTGATCCATTCACTAAAGGTCTAACCAGGAGAGTAGTTATGGAGATGTCGAGGGGGATGGGGCTTAAGCCCATTCATGGGGGTCATATGGATGACATGTGATGCACTACTTACCCATCCCTATGGCATGCAATAGTGCAAAAGAGGTTGAGTTTAAACTCTTAATGATTCATAGCCCGTTGTGGTGGTCCTATTGAGAAGGACTTGATGAATCACCGATCATTATTTCGAGGTTGAGTTTAACTCTTAATGATGTTCACAGCCCTATGTGGTGGTCCTGTTGAGAAGGACTTGATGAACTCACCGGCATATGATGAGGTTGAGTTTTAGGGCTCTTAATGACTTCAAGACCCTTGAGGGGTAGTCTATGTTGGATAGACATTCTTGAAATCACCTATGTGAGTGTGAAAGTGGGGGCCGCTATCTATAAAAGACTAGAGAAGTCTTTTTAGAGCACTCATGAGAACCAAGGTATGCGCATGGCCTAAAAAAGCGCTTGTGATAACATCGCGAAATCTGTATATATCTAACGGGTTTGAGTATGTGTTGTGGGGGTCTCAACTAAAGAACGTCAAGTTCAAGAGTACGTTCACTTGACTGGACTTGGTTGTTGTCTCACTCCACTACGTGTCAATTCAAATCGCAAGATATTGACACTTAAGTACAATTCACCCAATATTCGCTCAAAAACCATTCTCCTTTTTTAAAACCTTCTTTGTACATCTTGTAGACAATCAATGTGTAGGGGATTGTTGGACTCATTTATTGTCCACAATTCATTATCTGCATGTGGAACTTTCTTTGATTAAAAAATCCTTAGTTGTGTAGTGGGGTGCGTTAGTGGTGTAGTAGGAAGAAGTGGATGAGTCACTTTTACTCTCCCACATCGGTTGGCTTATTGAGATAAAAGCAACTTATTTACTTTGTGCTACCATTAGCTTCCAAAGAACTAACACCCATGCACACTAAGAGATAATGGGGAAGCCCACACGCGAGCATCACCACCACCCACCCGGCCCGAGCCCGGGCCCGGGTCCGGGTCTTGGGTCTTGGGGAATTAAAAAATAAAAATAAATTAGTTTTATAATCAACTTTTATTTTTTATTTTCTGGTAAAGACTTTGTCTACGCTTGACTATTTCCTCCACCTTGGTCAGCAGTTTTTTCCCCACGTTTTATCAAACGGCTCCTTTGTTGTAACAGCTCCGTTTTTCTTGGCATGATGAACATCCACGACTAAGCCTTAACGGCTAGTCTACTGGCTAGTTTTTGTTCTATAAATAGTGTTGCTCGTCACTTCATTTCATACCAACTTTACACAGCAGCAATAACACTTACGAAAATCATTCAGCAGCTATTATTCTTTCTTCTTCACTTCTGTTCTTGAGCGAAACAAATATACAGATTCCAACCTACGATTGTGAGTGCACACGAGAGTAGGGTAGTAGTGTTCAATCCTTGGGGAACGTTCGGAAAAACAGCGTAGCATCTCGTCTGTCCCGGAATTTCGTTCTTAAGGCAGTGGCTCTTCCATGGCACTACGGTTTTAAACTTCGTCTTCTCAGCTTTGTTTTTTACCTTCATTAATCGGGTTCGTTTTTTTACTTTCGTTTTTCCATTTCCGCTTTATATTTCAGTCTTTCTTTTTCGCAACTAGTAGTTAAAATTTAGTTTCGCATTTAATTTTTTAAATTACCATTAAAGTAGTTACGAATTTTAACCAACAACTCTCTCTCTCTTAGTTCGACGTTAAAATGTATTTGCATTATCTCATTGTCTTTTGGATGTTTTCTTGTAAAAAAATTGTCTGACTTGGAATATGGTTGGATTTGAACAGGGTGCTTGGAATTAGTAGACATAGAGATACCATCAAACAAAATTAGAAACCTCCCAAAAGAAAACATCAAACAAAATCCGTAACCTCCTCCATATCAACTGTGTACAGAACATTCAAGGCAAATGGCTGGAGTATAAGGTCTCGTTGGCCATGATATTTCAGTTAGGATATCCTTGAAAAAATGTTTTCATGTTGTTGATTGATTATTTGAACACCAACAAAAAATCATTGATTCATTGTGTACTTCTTATTCAAAAATTTATCATCTTTAGGCTTTTACTTGTTTTAACCTAGCTTTAATTAATGTAACTGGTAATCATTGATATCCTTTATTTGGGTCAGTAATTAATTAATTAAGTGAAGCATTGATGTTGTCATTTCCAAGATTTTAAAGTTATAACCTGGGTAGATTACATGTTTGTTCACAATCAAATAAATAATTAAATTTAAGATCATCTTTTATTGGAGACTTTCATTCTTTGTTCCACATTTTCCTTATTTTTCTTGTGCTATATGATATACCTTGTGATAGATCTATATTATAGAAGTAGTTAAAGAAGTTGAGTTCATTAAGAATAATTAATCTGTCTAGCATCTTTTAAAAAACTCAAGTTCCCATTTATGAAGCATACGTTCTAAGTAGTGATTACTTAGGTCGTTGGTAGGAAGACCACGATCGCCCATCCTCGACCTCGACCTACCTTTTATACAAGTAGTTTCTAGATGCGTAATCTCCATCCCCTTCATGTCAGCCTTCAGTTACCAATATGTTGCTCAAATAGTTCTACATGAAGCCAATGTGGCATCTGTTATAACCTATATAACACGAATTGAGATAAGTGGTATATTATCCCTGTCAAGCGTATCACGCAGAATTGGAAGCAATATTGTTTGGGCTTCAGAAGATGTCAATATGGTGTTTATTGAGATTAATTTGTGAAGATACATACGTTAGTGAAGGGAATTGGAATCTACGAAAGACGTCTTGATGCGACACTTAAGGCGTGCAAGGAGTGCTAGTAAGCCATTTGAACTTTGGGTTAATTTACATCTAGTATGAGTAAAATATGTGTGTCGATTAGATGGGAAAATGGTGTTCATGATAAAAATTTCCCAGGTATAAAGCTACACTTATTTACATATGATACAAACAAAGAGAAGGTATAGTCTTCCATGAGAATTTGATGTTTTGTTATGATACATTCTTTAAACTTAAACTGAAATAGCTTGATGTTAAAACTGTTTTTCTTTTACAAGGTGAATTAAAATAGATTATTATAATGACACGGCCATGAAGGATTCTCAATGATACACTGTCTGAACATTTGTGTTTAAAATAGTCACACAAGTATTAGTGCAACAGATTTGACTTCATTGTGATAAGTCTGGGTTTGTTAGTATCGAATATGATAGATGTTTATATTGTACTTTTTTGTATAAGTGTGTTGTGTATATCCTTTAGCATGTTGATGATATTAAATTAATAAGTAGCTCTATTAATTAAATCAACAAAGAAAAACATGATTTGCTTTTTGGATTTGACATGAATGATATAGGTAGTTCTAAAAGGATATTGACTTGAAGCAAAACTTACTACTAATATTATGTACGATGGCTTGGAATTGCAGCGACATTAAGGGTTATGTGGAATAGGCAAAACAAATTTATATTTAATCAAACTATTCGATCTCCTCGGATTTATGGGCTAAGAAAGGACACAATCTGATTGGCTATGGATTTTGCATTAGCATGGGGAAGGAGCGTGACAGTGCAGTTGTTGTTTCCGTAAAAAGTTATTTAATTCGATGAGTAAAATCATATGGTCGACTAAAGCTTAATGTGGATGGTAGTTGCGGCTTAGTTGAGAGAAAAAAATTGGATAGGTAGTCTAGTTAGAGATGGTGATGGATCATTTGTAGCTTGGTTTTTCGGGCCTTGTGAGGTAAAATCTCCTCTTAACTAAAAAAGTTTATCACTTCATTATGGACAGAGATGGGCAGTGAAGCGGTGAATTAAGGATTTTCGCATTGAGACTGACTCGAGGAAACTACACGCGTTAGTGAAGGGCGGTGCTAGCTCAAAGAATTGGACTTACACTATAAGGCTTAGTTGCACTAAGATTCTCACAGAACACCCAAATTTTAAGATGAATTATATGTATCGTGAGGCAAATGATTGTGCAGACGTGTTGTCGAGAAAAAAGAGAAGGCATGCAAATCCTAAGTTCATTTTATACTCTACTTGAATGTATTCGTTAGTTTTTTTTAACTAACAACTTTCAAAGCTTCTCATGTATTAAAAAAAATATTAGTTCTAACTATTGAAAAAGATAGAAAGAAAATTTTATGCTAAAACTTTATTAAAGACCATATCTTTGAAAAAATTGATAATTAGCGAAATGTTAACGGTAATTAATCAATTGTATTCGAGTTTACATTCGTTATGAACCGTATATCTTAAAAGTCTTAATTATAGTCTGTTGTTGTACTTTCTACTACTTAGTAATAATAATAAGGAACTACTCAAACCATATGATGAGTATATTGATATAACCGTTCATTTAAGAAAATTATCTTGTTATATGGGTTATTAAAAGAGGATGGACTTTTTAGTTTCCTTCCTACTATATTTATGATAGACAGTCTGATATTTATCTTAGCAAGAATTGTGTTACTTGTGTATATCATGAAAAAACAAAATGCATTGATAATAAAAAAAATTATTTAATAAGTTGTTTGGTTGAGAATGGTAAGATTAAAGTTGTTAAGATTTACTAAGGAGATGGTATCTAATATGGAATTATGTAACTTTTTTTTTGAATACATATGAGAGCCACTTTGGACTCGGAATCATTTTTAATCCAGTAAAATTCGATCCCAGGACTATGTAACTTTCATTAAAAGTAAACATTACTTCTATTTGTTGTTTGTTAAGATGATGATTGTAAAAGTGTAAATGTATTATTGTATGATTTGGCGGTTATTAGGAGATGGTTGTAACGGAAAAATTATTGATTAAAATGCCGAATTGTGATTTATTTGGACCAAAAACGTTTTAGGCTAATTTATGGTTAAATAAACTGTAAATAGAAAAAGCAGAGATCCCAGAACATACTTAATCAAACCAAACATTGTGGCTAGTTTAGCATTGTGATTATTATTATGTCAAATTGTGATCTTATTGGACTAAGTTGGCCTGATTTTTGGCCCAAGTAAAATGTAAATAGAAAAAGGGAAGCCTACACTATATTATTATGACACTTCTGCTTGAGAATTGTCGATCTCTATTCTATTTCTACAAATTAAAATCTTAATTGGCCCATTTTACAAGATTATAACGTGTCTATTTGAGAATTGTTGATTTTTATTTATTTTGTACGGTTTAGATCGAAAACCTAATTGGTTCATATATAAGGCATTCTTATGTTATCTCATTCTCTCATTTTTATCTGACACACTTTCTCTTAAATTATTAGGCTTCTATTCCTTCATATATTTGACAAATTCCTTCTAATTAACGTGATCACCACTGGTTATATGTCTATGTGTACCTTATTCATACTAGATCTATAAACTTTATGCTTTATGGGTTTGTGAAATACACCAGTGTACTTAACCAATTGTAACAGTTATTTAAATAGAGAAGGTGATTCAATTCGGTAACAGGTATTTTGATGTAACCCTTTTATATATATAATAGATTCGTGATTTTCTTTCACTTAAATTAGGTGTTAATTAGTTTAAAAAAAGGCCACAATTACTTTTTATTTTCACCTATTTTTACGATCTTATGTAATAAGTCTACATTATAATTATGGATCAGTAAATTATTTATCTTTATCAACACATACCATTTTTATAGACAAACAACTTATTACACCTTATAAAAATTGCACCATTAGTTGTTGTGATTTGTGATATAGACATGTAGTGTGTTTCAAAATGATTATTTACAGTAAATTAAAAATTCCTATAACTAGAGGAATAACATATAAATTTAAGCAATTATTTTTTCCCTTTTACTTGTTACCTTTGGATCTTGAATATTGACACAATACATGGGTTTTTGGAACAGTATCTACTCATACTGACTTTATTGGCGATGTGGAAAAACTTGGTTATATAATATATATATATATTTCTTTTGTTTGATCGTTGACCATAATATTTCAATTAAAAGACACGCATCACATTGAAAGGTAAGCTAACTCTCTCTCTCTCTCTCTCTCTCTCTTAGTTCGACGTTCAAATCTATGTGCATTATCTCATTTGAACAGGGTGCTTGTAATTAGTAGACATAGATATACCATAAAACAAAATTATTTCAGAGTAACTTCAACAAGAATAAAGTAAAACATAAAAACTTTAGAATACCCCTTCATTAAAACAATCTCACCATACAGGAACTAAACTCTCTTGAAAAACCATTGCTACCATCGACCCCTTATCACCTTTAATATTCATATTTTTAATTTAATGAGTTTCAAGGGAACATGAGAGTAATTCTCCTTCAATACTTTCAAGAAGGATATTTTCATTCTTCCAAACCATCAGAGGACGCGGTTAATTTCAGATACAAGTCCAACTCTAACCTGTTTACTCCAAGATTCCACATCTCCGTATTTTCGCATTGCCCATATCTCAACGAACTGTTCCGAAGGTCGATTTTACTTTGTGTATGCAAACAAAGCTAGAATATCATTTAACACTGTAAGGGACCTACACATTGAAAGGTAAGCTAACTCTCTCTCTCTCTTAGTTCGACGTTAAAATCTATTTGCATTATCTCATTGTCATTTCGATGTTTTCTTGTAAAAAAATTGTCTGACTTGGAAAATGGTTGGATTTGAACAGGGTGCTTGGAATTATTAGACACAGAGATATCATTAAACAAAATTAGAAACCTCCCAAAAGAAAACATCAAACAAAATCCGAAACCTCCTCCATATCAACTGTGTACTAATCATTCAAGGCAAATGGATGGAGTAGAAGGTCTCGTTGGCCATGATATTTCAGTTAGGATCTCCATGAAAAAAATGTTTTCATGTTGTTGATTATTTCAACACCAACAAAAAATCATTGATTCATTGTGTACTTCTTATTCAAGAATTTATCATCTTTAGGCTTTTACTTGCTTTAACCTAGCTTTAATTAATGTAACTGGTCATCATTGATATCCTTTATTTGGGTCGATAATTATTTAATTAAGTGAAGCATTGATGTTGTCATTTCCAAGATTTTAAAGTTATAACCTGGGTAGATTACATGCTTGTTCACAATCAAATAAATAATTAAATTTAAGATTATCTTTTATTGGAGACTTTCTTTCTTTGTTCCATATTTTCCTCATTTTTCTTGTGCTATAGGATATACCTTATGATAGATCTATATTATAGAAATAGTTAAAGAAGTTGAGTTCATTAAGAATAATTAATCTGTCTAGCATCTTTTAAAAAACTCAAGTTCCCATTTCCTCGACCTCGACCTACCTTTTATACAAGTAGTTTCTAGATGCGTAATCTCCATCCCCTTCATGTCAGCCTTCAGTTACCAATATGTTGCTCAAATAGTTCTACATGAAGCCAATGTGGCATCTGTTATAACCTATATAACACGATTCGAGATAAGTGGTATATTATCCATGTCAGGCGTATCACGCAGAATTGGAAGCAATATTGTTTGGGCTTCAAAAGATGTCAATATGGTGTATATTGAGATTAATTTGTGGAGATACATACGTTAGTGAAGGGAAATGGAATCTATGAAAGACGTCTTGATACGACACTTAAGGCGTGCAAGGAGTGCTAGTAAACCATTTGAACTTTGGGTTAATTACATCTAGTATTAGTAAAATATGTGTGTCGATTAGATGGGAAAATGTTGTTCGTGATAAAAATTTCCCAGGTATAAAGCTACACTTATTTACATATGATACAAACAAAGAGAAGGTATAGTCTTCCATGAGAATTTGATGTTTTGTAATGATGCAATCTTTAAACTTAAACTGAAATAGCTTGATGTTAAAACTGTTTTTCTTTTACAAGGTGAATTAAAATAGACTATTATAATGAAACGGCCATGAGGTATTCTCAATGATACACTTTCTGAACATTTGTGTTTAAAATAGTCACCGAAGTATTAGTGCAAGAGATTTGACTTCATTGTGATATGTCTGGGTTTGTTAGTATCGAATATGATAGATGTTTATATTGTACTTTTTTGTATAAGTGTGTTGTGTATATCCTTTAGCATGTTGATGATATTAAATTAATAAGTAGCTCTATTAATTAAATCAACAAAGAAAAACATGATTTGCTTTTTGGATTTTACATGAATGATATAGGTAGTGCTAAAAGGATATTGACTTGAAGCAAAACTTACTACTAATATTGTGTACGATGGCTTGGAATTGCAGCGACATTAAGGGTTATATGGAATAGGCAAAACAAATTTATATTTAATCAAACTATTCGATCTCCTCGGATTTATGGGCTAAGAAAGGACACAGTGCGATTGGCTATGGATTTCGCATTAGCTTGGGAAGGAGCGTGACAGTGCAGTTGTTGTTTCCGTAAAAAGTTATTTAATTCGATGAGTAAAATCATATAGTCGCCTAAAGCTTAATGTGGATGGTAGTTGCGGCTTAGTTGAGAGAAAAAATGGGATAGGTAGTCTACTTAGAGATGGGGATGGATCATTTGTAGCTTTGTTTTTCGGGCCTTGTGAGGTAAAATCTCCTCTTAACTAAAAAAGTTTATCACTTCATTATGGACAGAGATGGGCTGTGAAGTGGTGAATTAAGGATTTTCGCAGTGAGACTGACTCGAGGAAACTTCACGCGTTAGTGAAGGGCGGTGCTAGCTCTAACAATTGGACTTACACTATAAGGCTTAGTTGCACTAAGATTCTCATAGAACACCCAAATTTTATGATGAATTATATGTATCGTGAGGCAAATGATTGTGCAAACGTGTTGTCGAGAAAAAAGAGAAGGCATGCAAATCCTAAGTTCATTCTATACTCTTCTTGAATGTATTCGTTAGTTTTTTATTAACTAACAGCTTTCAAAGCTTCTCATGTATGAAAAAAATATTAGTTCTAATTATTGAAAAAGATAGAAAGAAATTTTTATGCTAAAACTTTATTAAAGACCATATCTTTGAAAAAATTGCTAATTAGCGAAATGTTAACGGTAATTAATCAATTGTATTCGAGTTTACATTAGGTATGTACCGTATATCTTAGAAGTCTTAATTATAGTCTGTTAGTGCACTTTCTACTACTTAGTAATAATAATAAGGAACTACTCAAACCATATGATGAGTATATTGATATAACCGTTCATTTAAGAAAATTATCTCGTTATATGGGTTATTAAAAGAGGATGGACTTTTTCTTTTCCTTCCTACTATATTTATGATAGACAGTCTGATATTTGTCTTAGCAAGAATTGTGTTACCTGTGTATATCATGAAAAAACAAAATGCATTGATAATAAAAAAAAATATTTGATAAGTTGTTTGGTTGAGAATGGTAAGATTTAAGTTGTTAAGATTTTACTAAGGAGATGGTATCTAATATGGAATTATGTAACTTTTTTTTGAATACATATGAGAGCCACTTTGGACTCAGAATCATTTTGGAATTATTTTACCGAATTGTGATTTTATTGGACCAAAAACGTTTTAGGCTAATTTATGGTTAAATAAACTGTAAATAGAAAAAGCAGAGATCCCAGGACTTACTTAATCAAACCAAACATTGTGGCTAGTTTAGCATTGTGATTATTATTATGTCAATTTGTGATCTTATTGGACTAAGTTGGCCTGATTTTTGGTCCAAGTAAAATGTAAATAGAAAAAGAGAAGCCTACACTATATTATTATGATACTTCTGTTTGAGAATTGTCGATCTTTATTCTATTTGTACAAATTAAAATCTTAATTGACCCATTTTACAAGATTATAACGTGTCTATTTGAGAATTGTTGATTTTTATTTATTTTGTACTGTTCACATCGAAAACCTAATTGGTTCATATATAAGACATTCTTATGTTTGGTTGGATCATTTATCTCATTCTCTCATTTTTATCTGACACACTATCTCTTAAATTATCAGGCTTCTATTCCTTCATATATTTGACAAATTCCTTCTAATTAAGGTGATCACTTGTTATATGTCTATGTGTACCTTATTCATACTAGATATAGAAACTTTATGCTTTATGGGTTTGTGAAATACACCAGTGTACTTAACCAATTGTAACAGTTATTTAAATGGAGAAGGTGATTCAATTCGGTAACAGGTATTTGGATGTAACCCTTTTATATATATAATAGATTCGTGATTTTCTTTCACTTAAATTAGGTGTTAATTAGTTTTAAAAAATGCCACAATTACTTTTTATTTTCACCGATTTTTACAATCTTATGTAATAAGTCTACATTATAATTATGGATCAGTAAATTATTTATCTTTATCAACACATACCATTTTTATTGACAAACAACTTATTACACCTTATAAAAATTGCACCATTAGTTGTTCTGATTTGTGATATAGACATGTAGTGTGTTTCAAAAGGGTTATTTACAGTAAATTAAAAATTCCTATAACTAGAGGAATAACATATAAATTTAAGCAATTATTTTTTCCCTTTTACTTAGTTACCTTTGGATCTTGAATATTGACACAATACATGGGTTTTTGGAACAGTATCTACTCATCTGACTTTATTGGCGATGTGGAAAAACTTGGTTATAATATATATATATATATATATATTTCTTTTGTTATCGTTGACCATAATATTTCAATTAAAAGACACGCAGCACATTGAAAGGTAAGCTAGCTCTCTCTCTCTCTCTCTCTCTCTCTCTCTCTCTCTCTCTCTCTCTCTCTTAGTTCGACGTTATCTATGTGCATTATCTCATTGTCTTTTGTATGTTTTCTTGTAAAAAATTTGTCTGACTTGGAAAAGGATTGGATTTGAACATGGTGCTTGGAATTAGTAGACATAGATATACTATAAAACAAAATTATTTCAGAGTAACTTCAACAAGAATAAAGTAAAACATAAAAACTTTAGAATACCCCTTCATTGAAACAATCTCACCATACAGGAACTAACCTCTCTTGAAAAACCATTGCTACCATCGACCCCTTATCACCTTGAATATTCATATTTTTAATTTCATGAGTTTCAAGGGAACATGAGAGTAATTCTCCTTCAATACTTTCAAGAAGGATATTTTCATTCTTCCAAACCATCAGAGGACGCGGTTAATTTCAGATACAAGTCCAACTCTAACCTGTTTACTTCAAGATTCCACCTCTCCGTATTTTCGCATTGCCCATATCTCAACGAATTGTTCCTAAGGTCGATTGTACAATGTGTATGCAAACAAAGGTAGAGTATCATTTAACACTGTAAGGTACTTGCACATTGAAAGGTAAGCTAACCCTCTCTCTCTCTTAGTTCGACGTTAAAATCTATTTGCATTATCTCATTGTCTTTTGGATGCTTTCTTGTAAAAAAATTGTCTGACTTGGAAAATGGTTGGATTTTACCAAGGTGGTTGGAATTAGTATACATAGAGATACCATCAAACAAAATTAGAAACCTCCCAAAAGAAAACAGCAAACAAAATCCGAAACCTCCTCCATATCAACTGCGTAAAGGTCTCGTTGGCCATGATATTTCAGTTAAGATCTCCATAAAAAGTTGTTTTCATGTTGTTGATTGATTATTTGAACACCAACAAAAAATCATTGATTCATTGTGTACTTCTTATTCAAGAATTTATCATCTTTAGGCTTTTACTTGTTTTAACATAGCTTTAATTAATGTAACTGGTCATCATTGATATCCTTTATTTGGGTCAGTAATTATTTAATTAAGTGAAGCATTGATGTTGTCATTTCCAAGATTTTAAAGTTATAACCTGGGTAGATTACATTCTTGTTCACAATCAAATAAATAATTAAATTTAAGATCATCTTTTATTGGAGACTTTCTTTCTTTGTTCCACATTTTCCTCATTTTTCTTGTGTTATATGATATACCTTATGATAGATCTATATTATAGAAGTAGTTAAAGAAGTTGAGTTCATTAAGAATAATTAATCTATTTAGCATCTTTTAAAAAACTCAAGTTCCCATTTATGAAGCAATAAGAAGTATCACTTAACAATTTAATCTTTCCAGTAATATTCTTTCACCTCTTTGCAGATATCACACTGTGCTGTCAAATGTAAATCAGAAAATCAGTTGGATGAAATCTGATTTCACCAGACAAAACCAATGTGATATGATAAGATCCCATACTATAATTCATGTGTAAGAAGAAGCTTTCGAGGAAAGATTGTTCGGGTAGTAGTTCTTTGTGATTCAAAACTAATTCATTGCGAATCTATATATAGTTTTCTAAAGTAAATTAATATAAAAACTGAAAAGAAGCAAATTTGGGGTTCTGGTTTTTCAAAGACTAAGACTGAAGCTAAGTTTCATTGTGTTGGTTCTCCACTCCTCTGTGAGTGTTAAGATGTGTATCTTTTTTGTATATGAAAATTTTTACTATGTCCCACAATATAATACCATTTTGTGTTGTATACAAAGTTTGAAACTGGAAGCCTAATGCTTCATTGACAAAAAGGTAAAACAAAAGTGTTGTTAGGCTTGATCAGTTTGATCGTTCTGATGAAGTTAAACACCATTATTGCATTGAGGATCTGAGGAATTGATGAGAGAAAAGAAGTTTACACCATTAACATGCATGTACAATGAAATATATATATGAGGGAGAAAGGTATTTTAGCTCTTCAATATTATACGAAAGTGCATATATCATCCACGTGATTCAAAAATAGCAAATATACCCCTCCATTGTGTTATACAATTATATTCAAAATCTACCATAAAGGTATAAATATTATTTCTCGGGATAACACCGATACTTTGATACTTTGTAAACATATATATTTGGTTATTTTGCATAACACAGAGACTTATGGTGCAATTAATCCAAAAGAAAACAATTAACGCGTGTAATGTCAAATATCATACGTGTAGTGCTGTCATATATGATAAATAGATTTGAATTTTTGAGTGAAAAATAAATTCTAAGAACTTATATAAATAAATAAACTCCCAGAAAAATAATTAACAAAATTAAATTAAATTAAACTAACTTAATATTTTCTTAAACCTCGATTGTTTTGTTTGCGTAAGGAAAATTTGGCCTTAACTTCATCAACTGGAGTCAAATGAAGTATCAAATGATAGAAACTACCCAAAATATCTATCGTAATATATAACGGCCTCCGAAGTCAGATTATACATCTTCATAGTTCATACCAACTTCAGGTGAGGATCAAGTGAAAGCAAAATGTTTGTTGCCTATAAAGGCTGACCATGTTGGGTTTATATTATATCTCATGCGACCCAAGTGGAGTTAGAGGGAGTAGTACCTGAGAATGAAGAAGGGGTGGCTTCGAAGCTGACGGAGAAAATGAAGGTTAATTACCATGCTATGGCTTCAATTGAGTAGAAAGCTGAGGGACTTTTAGGTGGTGGTCCAAGTTTTGATAGTTGTGAAAAAGGATTGTAAGACAGACGGTATATAGAGAAAAAAGTTGTTAACACTAATTTGGTATAATGAAATGGAGCGCCATGTTTTTTTTTTGGTTACATGGGTGATCTGGGCTAGCATGTGCGCATTCAACTAATCCCATGGAGATATACATGTCTCCTCATATATATTCTCATGGTAAATCAGAACTAGGTTACCCATGTTCAGGGAGAAGTTCGAGCCTTGTACCTCTCACTTTTCTTTTTGGTTGGATAAGTAATTTCATAGGAGAAATTGTATAATGTACAATTAAGCTACTTATATTTACAAGTTTTTTTTAGGACGTGTAAAGAAGAGAAAAAAAAATTAGCCAATTCCTATCCTATTAAAATTATCCAATGTGGAAGATGCAGAATAATATCTAAGCGATGAAATGGCTCTATGATCGGCCCAAACTCACATGCCATCTGGTTGATATTCCGGATGATCAGTTAGATTATCTAGTTTGTTGCTGACAGCTGCCTAATACCTTGAATGAGTTTAACCTTATCTGATAAAATTGTTTTGTCTTTCCTTGGAAAATCAGCGCATTTTCCGTATCTTTCAAAATTGTTAGGGCCTCCCCTTCCAAGAATGAGTTGCAGAATATAGTATTTTTATAGTTGATTCTACAACCCGAATTTTGTGAAATTAAACAATCCATATTTTAGTAGTTTCATAAGGTTTACTGAAGGACGGGTCACATGAGAAAATAACATTAGACTCGTTGATGGAAGATTCTGTATTTTGGTTTTATCTGTCTTGAATGATTTTATTAGAAGAGGGATTAGTGTTTCTCTATTCTAAACCGTGTAATACTCTCATTAGTTTAAATCACTAGTTTATTCTCAAAAGTTTAAGTTAGTAATTATCTATTCACTAGTCTATTCTTATCGAGAAACATACAAGAATCTTTAATTATTCTTGAAGGCATGATAGGTGTACAAAATAAATAAGATAGAAAAATGCATAAGTTAATCTCCTTTAACGTTCTATTATTGGAGAGGATTTCACCGCTCATAATAAGATTATTTTGCACCCACCATATATTGACATATCGTAGCGGCAATGCAATTTTGCAATACTTTTCGCCTTAAATTTTTTCCGAGTTTTAAATATTTTTGAGCCAATTCAGGACACTCAAAATGGTGTTTATCTCTTTTTCAATACCAAACCATTTTATCATATATTCTAAAGAAAAGGTATTTGTTAGACTCAAAATCTTTCCCACACATTTCACGAAGTGGGTCCAATTTCATATAAACTATCATATCCTATGTGCGAAATCTCTCTTATTGTCATCCATACAAGAATATCATGTTTAGAAATAACATAAGAGTTTCACATAATATTGGCCCAATTTTTTGAAAAGATTGGTGACGAAAAACATTATAAGGAGATTTATATAAACAAAAAAACCCACTACTTCTTGGCTTACAAGCAACTGCTTGATCATTTGGGATGGAGAACCAATGATGCAACACTTTTATTCCTCCTTCATACCCAACCAAAATATCTATTTTATCTTGTAGTACCCATAATTTTCTAAATAAGGAGAGTCTAATTTTTTCACATGCCATAACCAAATTCCTTAATTTTCATATATTCTCTATGAACCCATTTTATCCATAATGAGACTTCTTTCGTAACTATTTTCACAACATCTTCATGACCAAAACTTTGTTTTAAACTCCTATATCTTTAAAACCAAGGCCTCCTTCATTTTTTGGTATGGCTATATTCTTCAATTTGATTTGCGTAGAATTTCCATCCCATGTAAAATCTCCTACAAATACTCACGATTCAATCACAGACAAAAATAAGTCTCGAAATATAGATGGCCAAAATCAAACTATTCTGATGAACCGATCTAATAAGTTGAAGGCGACCCACGTATGAAAGAGAAGAATCATTTCCAATACCGCACATAACTCTTCAGCTTACCAATGAGAGGTTTGTAGTCTCTCGAGAATAAAAATTGAAGTACTAAGAGATGCACCCAAATATCAAAACGACATATCCCTTTTTTCAAGTTGAGTAATTTTCATAATATCATCAACAACCTAACTCTTGATACTCACATATTAAATATTTGATTTTGTATATTTAAATGAAAACTCGAATACTTACTAAACTTCTCCAAACAATCCATAAGTATTTTTGCCGAATTATGGTCTCCTTTAGCTAAAAGCATGATATCATCGACAAAAGCAATGTGGGTGATCTTATTTTTCCTGCATTTTGGATGGTGCTTGAACCAAAAATTTGTATTCTTTTTCAATTACCTTGACAAATAATCAAGACACGGAATGGAAAGGTAAGTAGAGATATGATAACCTTTTCTTAAACCTTTTTCCCTTTTGAAGAGGCCATGAATTTCCCCATTAATCGCAACGGAATATGAATATTTTGTAAATTCCATAACTCGATTAACAACCAAACCGGAAGATTTAACCCTTTGAGTACCTCCCTAAGGCAATCCCATGATACCAAATCATACGCTTTTTACAAACCAATCGTGATAGTACATCTAGGTGAGCTACTATTATTGTTATATCCTTTGAAGATATCATGCATTAAATGAATATTCTCGGCTATCTATCTTCGGGGAATAAAAGCATTTTGTGATTGATCAATGATCTCTTCAGAAACCAGATTCATGTGATCCGCAATAATCATTGTGATTGCTTTATAAATTACATTACAACACTATATGGTCTATAATCCTCAACAATTATTGAATTTTCTTCTTGCGAATGAGAGCAATAATAGTAGCATTTAATTATTTAAGTAAAAAACTGGTGCTAAAGAATTATGTACTTCTTGCATTACTTTGTCTCCAACTAGCTCCCAATATCTCTTGAAAAATAATGAAGAAAACCCATCATGGCAGGGTGATTTATCATCGGTTATACGAAAAAAGGCCTATCTTATCTCAATACCAGAAACCTCTTTACGAAAACCCAAGCCTTGTTATTGTGTCAACATATTACCCCAACCAAAAACATCACAATCCACATGTTCCATATCAATTTTCGTACCCAACAATATCTTATAATAATCATAGAACGCAACTTTTACTTAAGCACTACAAGTAGTATCTTCCCCATTAGAAAGTTTGACCTTTTTGATAAACTTTTTGCGTTGCTTACTCTTCATGAGCCGGTGGAAAAGTGGTCATTCCTAGAGTGTAATAAAAATCAACACTAAATAAGAGAAGCAACTAACCGCTAGTGTACGGGGCGTTCAAAGTAATAGATAAATAATAAGGGATTTCGTCTCAGGGACTGTGAGGTATGATGAATGTGTTTAATAGGTAGAGAGAATTAATTGCAATACAAAATAAATAAAAAATAAAAGATATTTGTTTAGGTGTTTGAATGTAAAGAGACTAAACACAACAAAGTAGATTAACTAGATTGATATAAAGTAAAGAGTAAAGATTAGTCGCAGTATGAGAGCTATACTTGAGTCTCGCTAGGGATCCACCTAAGTTCTTACTTTTAGTGTTTTCGTTTAAGGGACAAGTTGGTGATTCTATATTAGTCGGGACTCTACAATCTCATAACTCACGTCATGGTAGACTTAGAAGCTGTCCTACAGTATTACAAACCCCGTCAGGGTGATTATAAGCTATGTTGAGATGATTAATACTTTTACCCAATTGGCTACGCCGTTAGTCAAGCCTGTTAGGATCAATGACGAACAACATGTGTTTATTAATTAGTTCAGCGATTTAAACCCTCGTCAAGGTGATCACCGCCACTAGTGAATAGCTTAATCACTATAACTTAGCTAATTCTGATTCCTAACTCAATTAAAATTAGTAAATACGCATGAACTAATAGAAAATATGGAATACCTAACTTGAATTAAATTAAGACAATCCCAAATCCGAAAATACTAAAATAAATAAACTAGGGCTTAACTCATTAAGCGATTATCAAAGATTATTACGTTTAGCTCATACTAAAATTAATAGAATACATTTTCCTAAAAACATAAATAAAACCTAGAGAGAGGAATTGATTTTAGTTGATGTTGGAGAAAGGAGTTTCTCAAGCTTCTACTCTTCTCTCTGCCTCTTTGCTACCTTCAGAAAATTGGAAAATATGAAGCGTACTAAAAAATGAATTCTGAATAACTTAAATACTAAGTAAAATCGGATTGAGCCCTAATCTTATTTAAGTGAATGATTACGGGCCCAAGTCCAATCAGTAATTCCCGCATCTGTTGTACACATTTCAGTAAAACAGTCGTAAGTCCATATCGCCTTTTTCCACTTCTCAATTTGAGCGAACTCAGAGGCGCACCTTTTTCATTTGAACCACCAAGACTGGATCAACACCGTTTGGGCTCGAAAATATATGGAAGTGATGAATTTCTAGTTTCTTATGCTCCTCTTCATCTTTTTGAGTGGTACTATTTGCTATTTTGACTCCTCCTTTTGATCTAAGACGTTATAATCTACTTCTCTTCCTCATATCGATGCTTCCTAAAATCCATGTACCTAATAAATTCATACTAAAATACACAAATTAATGCACAAAAACTCTAAAAATGTAATTATCATAATTCTGAGGTGAGAAAGTGCAACATGACAAAATAAGCTCAAAATTCAATCTAATAAGTCCAAATTCTACCTGAATGATTTCTCCTAAGGGCATATATTTATCACACAAAGGTAGACATCAAGACCCCCAACTCAAACCTTTGTCGTCCTGACAAAGTAAGACAAAAATAGAGGTCTTAGGTGAGACGCAAAATGCAGAGTCCAGTGAATGATACCAAAATCACAACTTAAAGTAAATCTCATATAGTATAACCTATGAATTCACGCAAACATACACCTATCATGAAAAATCAAACATAAATAACATCAATCTAAAATTAAATTTACAATTCTAGAAGATTACACTTGATACTTAGCTTGCGATGGTGGCTATAGGGTTTTCATCGATCCTTACTTGTTTTGAATGCTCCACTTAGCTTACTCCCTATTAGCTTAATTGTTAATTAACTATGTAGGTAAGAATCACGAGGTCTTTACGGTTTTAGTATAGACTTAGGGACGGAATGGTATGTATATTTGGTATATTTGAAGTGAGTTTTTTGTCTCTCTCCTTACTTACCATAAACTAACAGTCCAAGAGCTTAAGTTTACACTCGAATACATTCTCATTCAACCCACTTGACGCACTAATTTAGAGTCCTTAAATCAACCCAATTAGCACTAACGATGATTTCCATAACTTCCACTTTGCCGGTTACTTTTTTTTTGTAAGATATCCCTAACCATCATTTTGATGTGAATGATCATCTCTCTCATAAATTTGTTCTTTTTCTATTTTTTTTTGAAAGACCTTGGAAAAAGGTTAAAATTAATATATCATAACAATTGTGTATTAAATACAAACACATAAAAAATTCCTCCCAATGTGATTTCCCATAACGAAACCCACCAAGCCAAACTCAAGCTCAAGATATGAAGTCTTAGGATTGTGATTTAAGTGCGAGTCATATGGAAAGTCCTATAAACTACTTTTTGCCAATAATCGGCGCCTAGGAGAGCTAAGCACCTCTTCCACGACGACTAAGGCGCTAGGATAAATCGCCTAGCATTTTTACCAGGGATAGGCGGGTGAGGGGCGAGATGACGCTTAGGGTCTCCTAGGCGGCGATTTCGACAGCTTAGACTTCAAGCCAATTTCACAATACTTAATGATTTTTTGTAATACTCGCTGATTTTGGAGAATACTCCGTGATTTATATTAATACGTTGTGCTTTTATGTAATAATTAGTGTTTTGATATTAATATGCAGTGATTTTATGTTAAACTTAGTTATTTAACATAATATTCAATGATTTTTTGTTATACTCAATGATACTCAATAATTTTGCATTAATACTCAGTTAATTTATGTTAATATTAGATGAATTTTAAATAATAATCAGTGATTTCAAATAATACTCAATGATTTCAAAAAATACTCAGTGCTTTCAAACAATACTCAACATAATCACTACATAGTGAATTTAACACAAGTATTACTACTTAGAAATACACTAGTAAAAAATTACTCAAATAATCAACCCGCAAATTCACTACTCAGAGAATTCGTCAGCAATATCACTAGTACTCAACAAAAATATCTAAGTACTCAGCGAATTTGTGAGTTATTTTGCATGATAATATAATATGTGTGTTAGTATACTTGGAAAAAAATCTCTAATTAGTTAGTGAGTTCTCTACTCAACAAATTTGTGAGTTGTTTTGCATTATCATATACTTTGTGTGTTAATATACTCGACAAAAATCTAAGATTTCTTAGCAAATTCTCTAAGTAAGAATTAACATAAGACTAGAGGAAAAATGGCTCAAAACATGGCAACTAAAACCATTCAATATAATCGCATAATTGAAAAAAATAAAATCCAAAATTAAGGAAATATATAACAAAATTTCATTTATTAATAAAATTGAATATTAATACGAAAAAGCAAAAGAAAAGAAAACATCGAGGATCTACTGTTGCTGCCATGTAAGTCGAAGCCATGCCTGCTACCAGAAACAAACACCTCACCAGAAAAGATGGAGTTGTGCAAACACCTTGAAGATAACTCTGATTTGTATTGCTAACTCTTATCTACTACTCCAACTTCGATCTATTGTTGGTAACTCCGTTTTGTTGCAAGTCATAATGCACACAAAATTCTTGTTGAACGAAAAAAAAAATCATAAAACTTAATACAAGTTTTATATTGAAATTTTTTTAAGGTAAAGAATATGGATATACGTACCACAATCTTCTTTAATGTTCTTATAAGAAGAATAAGTGAGCAAAGTTTGGAAAATTTTAGGAGTGGGCGAGAGAGAGAGAGAAGGGGGATGCAAAATTAAGGTTTAATGGTATGTTTTTTATGTTTGGGTTGTTATATTTAGTATATATCAGTAAAAAATTAAAAAAAAAATTAGTAAGAAAAGTAGATAGATAAACTGTAGTCGGGTTTTAAAGAAGAGGTCTTTAAAACCTGTTGTGTAAAAATCTCTTATTTTAACTTAATATGAGCACACCTATTTTTGGTAATGTGATTCGTCTGGTTTCATTTTCCACCTTGAGCTCCACCCTCTTCTAAATATGTTTCTCTATTGGTGGTTTTCACAGAAAATGTTACGACTTTCGATTAAACATTGTTGTTTTGTCCATTACAAACTTTCGTTTGTCTCTCATGAGAAGGACAAGAGAATGGGCTTTGTTAACCGTGGGTAGTGGCTCAAGGAGAATTGTGATGATGCATTATGTGTCAAAGGCTATAGATTCGAGGATTAGTAGAGCCATCGTGGAAGGTATTGCTGTAGTTAGACGGGGATCTCGATGGCACTTTGTCAATGGGTCGGAGGTGAGTTTTTTGTTAGATGTTTGGTTGGGGGACCACCCCCTAATTGATTGTGCTAAAGAATATGTCAACGATGATGGTTCTTGGGATTGGGTAAATTCCGATCCTTTTTCCCATCTTCAAAACTCTTGGAAATTACGGAAATTTCGGTGAATAATTGTATTGAGAGTAGAGATAGGTTATCTTTGACAAGGGAAATACATGGAATTTATACGTATAAATCGGCATCGTGTTCGGAGATTGCAAATTTGCACATGGGTATTAAGTGGGATAGTGTTTGGAAATTAAAGTGTCCTTAGCGTATTAGAGTTCTAATCCGCAAAGCTATTCATGAAAGATTGACAATGTGTGGAAATTTGAGTCGGAGAGGGGTTATTGAGAAAACATTATGCATATTTTCAGAAAGTGCGTCAAGATCCAAGAAATTTGGCAACGGATTCAAGTATAGGTTAATAGTTATAGTGGGCCTGACAAGGGTCGAATTAGGCGCTTGGATTTTTAGTTGCCGAGGGAGAGTTGGGGACTTAACAGTCTTAGGTTAATTTTTGGTTAAATAAACTTTAAATAGAAAAAACAGAGAGCCCAGTACTTACTTAATCAAACCAAACATGATGGTTAATTTAGAATTGTGAATATTATTATGTCAAGTTGTGATCTTATTGGACTAAGTTGGCCTTTTTTTTTACCCAAGTAAAATGTAAATAGAAAAAGAGAAGCCTACCTTATATTATTATGATACTTCTGCTTGAGAATATTGTCAATTTTTATTCTATCTTTACAAATCAAAAACTTAATTGGTCCATTTTATAATATTATAACGTGTCTATTTGAGAATTGTTGATTTTTATTATATTTGTACAGTCTAGATTAAAAACCTAATTGGTTCATATATAAGACTTCCTTAAGTTCGCTTGGATCATTTATCTCATTCTCTATTTTTATTTGACACACTTTTTCTTAAATCAGTAGGCTTCTATTCTTTCTTATATGTGATAAATTCCTTCTAATTATCGTGATCACGGAAATGTGTATGTGTGTACCTTATTCAGGCTAGATTTGTAAACTTTATGTTTTATAGATTTGTGAATTAGATCAGTAAACTTAACCAATTGTAGCAGTTATTTAAATTGAGAAAGTGAGTCAACTCATATACTGTAACAGGTATTTCAATGAAACCTTTTAAATATATTATAGATTCATGATTTATTTTTACTTTTTATGTTCAACAAATTATTTTTTACGATCTTATGCAATAAGTCAATATTATTATGGATTAGTAAATTATTTATCTTACCAATCGTATCGCTTTATTGTTTGTTGTCTGAACACATACCGTTTTTTATTGACAAACAACTTATTACACCTTATAAAAATAACAGTAATGTTGAGGGAAAATTGCACCATTAGTTGTTGTGATTTGTGATATAGATATGTAGAGTGCTTCAAAATGATTATTTGCAACAAAATAAAAATAAGTGGGTTTATCTACTATCTTGCATAAGACGAGGACTAATGGTAATAAAAATTCTTATGACTAGATGAATAATATATAAATTTTATATGCAATTTTTTTCCCTTTTACTTGTTACCTTTGGATCTTGAATATTGACACAATACATGGATTTTTGGAACAAGTGTTTACTCATCTGACTGGGCGATGTGGAAAAGCTTGGTATATATATATATATATATATATATATATATATATATATATATATATATATATATATATATATATATATTTGTATGATAGTTGACTAGGATATTTCAATTAAAATAAATGCAACACATTGAAAGGTAAGCTAACTCTCTCTCTCTTTCTCTTAATTTGACGTTAAATCTTTTTGCATTATCTCATTGTCTTTTGATGTTTTTTTGTAAAAAATTCGCTGACTTGGAAAATGGTTGGATTTGACAGGATGTTTATTAAATTTGCAACTTTGTGAGTATATTAATAGACTATTTTACATAATGCAGGGACAAATTTATGATTTCAAACAAAAAAAAAAGGTTTAACTATAAGAGTACTCACATATGAGCCGTGTTCTTGAAATTCTCCTCATTACAAAACTGTATAATGAGAAAAATATTGTCCCACGAAGATAGATTCTTTGCAGACATAATTATAACCTGAGACATAAATTTCACAAAACATGAGAAAAAAAAATTAAGAACTTTACCAAAAAAAACAGCAATTACCACAATGAAATGCAATGGTTTGATTTGAACAGAATGTTCCGCCTGCTGCAAATTACTCCGCTTGGAATTAGTGATATGCGCTCCTCCACCACTAACAGCACCACAACCTGCACCTCATCCTCGGCTGCTCATAATGAGCTCCTCAACTGAGCTTCAAGGCAAATGGCCGGAGTAGAAGGTCTCGTTGGCCATGACATTTCAGTTAGGATCTCCTGTCCATGAAAAAATGTTTCATGTTGTTGATTGATTATTTGAACAAAAAACACATTGATTCATTATTTACTTCTAATTCAAAATTTTATCATCTTTCGGCTTTTACTTGTTTTAACCTAGTTTTAATTAATGTAACTGGTCAATATTGAAATCCTTTATTTGGGTCGGAAATTATTTAATTTAGTGAAGAATTGATGTTGTCATTTCCAAGATTTTGTTAAAACCTTGGTAGATTACGTGCTTGTTCAAAGTCAAATAAATAATTAAATTTAAGATCATCTTTTATTGGAGTCTTTCTTTCTTTGTTCCTCATTTTCCCCATTCCGTGTTAAGCTATATGATATACCTTAATTAATAAACGATAGATCTATATTATGGCAGTAGTTAAAGAAGTCGAGTTCATTAAGAATAATTAATATGTCTAGCATCTTTTAAAACACTCAAGTTCCCATTTCTGAAACAATAAGAAGTATCACTTAACAATTTAATCTTTCCAGTAATATTCTTTCACCTCTTTGCAGATATCTCACCGTGCCATCAAATGTAAATTAGAAAATAAGTTGGATGAAATCTGATTTCACCAGACAAAACCAATGTAACATATAACGTATAGGCATTGTAGGCCAGAATACTGTTACAAAAAATTGTATCATAAGTATAACTTTATATACAATTAAACAGGTGAGAGATTATGGCGAGAGTGGACAAGCAAGACCCTGGATAATTGATCATGTACGGTAAGAAAATGAAGATAAGTTTATCACCCAAAAAAGAAGAGTTTGTGCATGATGACTTAATTTTTGAGATCTTGACATTTTTGCCTGTAAATTCTGTGCTAAGATTTAAATGTGTGTGCAAGTCATGAAATATCAGGATTCAGGAAGATAGATTTATTCAGAAACATAAGTGCCGAGTAAATTGCAAATTTTTAATGAAGAAATAAATGAATCAAATGGCAGTGAAGAAACATTTCAACTGATACATAGCAATAATTGCTTAGTGCTGGAGAAAAGTGAAAAAACTGGTAAGTATCGTATAATAACTCGGCTACTAAACAAGCTCTTCAAGTGTTGGACGATTCAGCGGAACAAGGGAGCTGGCGAAGCATAGAAATGGGTTTTGTATCATCAACTAATAACTATAAGTTGATTTGCTTTCACCATAAGAAACAGACAACTTATCAATATGGTAGTAAAATGTTAAATGTTGGAACTGATATTACTTGGAGACCCCTTCAGATTACTCTCACTAGTGATAATGGAAGAACAATATATTGGCAATTTATCAAAGAGGACATTTACATTTTACAATTCTGTAAAGATCACGTGGAAAAAAGTGAGATAATTAAAATAAATGTAAAAGACGATAGTTTCGTTAAAATGAAGCTTCCTCGGGGTTTTCAAACAGGCGGAGATAGGTTCACAAGGTTTATTTGGGATCAGAAAATGTCACTCAGGTGTATAATCGAAGAAAAGCTCCACGTGTGGGTATTGGAGAATTTGGATAAACAGATATGGTCAGATAAAAAGACTATCCTATTGAATTTTTTCAAGGATTACCCAAATTCTAATATGAATTTTTATGTGCATAGCACATCAAAGAGCCTAATGTATGTTTTTTACGATAATAATGAGAAGCTAGCATATGATATTATCTCCAAGAGACAACAACCTTTAAAATCACTTCCAGGGAAAAAGATATACAGTCTGGTTCCTAGTCTAATATCCTTAAAAGGAATGGTTTTGATCGCTGCTATAGAGCCAAACATGGTATAACTGATAAGTGTTTCTTATGTTATAAGCCTGTTAAAGAGGCCATAGCTTTTATTGTTTAACAACTATTAAATGTTTCCTTATAATTTAAGTATCCAACTAAAGTACTGAACTTACATAAATTTTGTTTATGTTAGAACTTGCTCTGGTATTTTTATATATTTTTTACTGACACTTCAAAACCGACACTATTGGACAAGACCCTGCAAATTCAGACGATATTGAAACCTCCTATTCTCGATTCTTAAACCAAACTTTTTTTATGTTAATTTTTTTTGGTTTAAATAAGTTTAGAAAATATAATTTATCTTTTAAACTACATAGAATAAAATTGCCTAAAATCTCTGACATTCAGAGGAACCTTATGACTCAGCTAACACCTAATACCTTTTTTTGAACATTAGGAAAAGTAGATAACTGATTTGTTTTGATTAACTTCAAAGTATAAGGGGTTTTTTTGCAAGATTTATTACTATATGTCCTTTCTGCACGTTTACAAACCGAGGGGTATGCCTTTTACTCAACAAAAAAAGGTGTATCCGACTCTACGAAATGACTAAAATACCATCGTCCACAAAATTTATTTACTAGGGTTTATACACTAAGATATTTATGGAAATTGTTCAATTTGACCTCCTTATTTGTAGCAATTTTGGTTCTGTTTTCTTTTTAAAGATTGTGCAGTAGGTATGCTTTTGACCTATTTTTATATTTGTTGAAGTTTTTTACAAGATATCATTCAATTGGTCTACCAATTAGCTATAATGTTGAATAAGGATTTACAAGTGTAAGCTAATTGTTGTAATGATTAGAGTTGAAAATATATTATTATTTCTATGGGATGAATAGTTGTGTATCTTGATAGCATATAGGTTCACCTCGATTTTTGAGTTTGATACTAAGATTCCTTAGCTGGACGTCGAAAGACTTTTATTTTCTACAATACGTCATTAAACTCAGACTTCAGGGTGATTGGCAGGGAGAATGAATAAATCTCCTACTTTTCTGTTTCACGGAATATTATTACCTTCATCAACCATGAATCCGAAGGGATCTTTTCATATCTTTTCTTGAAAAACACAGTTCCACTGCAAAATATGGGAGAAAATTATGATAACTTTGGTGACCCTAGATACTCAATTATAAGTGTGGCTTACAGTTGACAAGTACACCATTATATGGACAATCCTACCTCCTCAGCTCCTCTCCCTTTTTCAGGAGTTTCTTTATTACCTTTTTGTCTTCGGCTTAGAAATAATTTTCCAAGAAACTAGTTAAAAAAAAAGGTACTTCACCTTCATCATCCACAAAAGCTTTCTATCATATCCAAATGCATCTATGCCAAAAAAAATCGTAACTCGGTAATCAAAACTCCAACAAAAAGAAGTCGTTCGAGAACTTGCATAGTGGTTTCACTGTCAAGAGAACCTTTTCGCCCTTCTTTCATTGTCATAACAACTCTCACATTAGAAGGGCAAAAATATTTTGTGTCATATGTTTAGTACTTCTTTTCGATACCATTCAAAAACATACCATCTCTCACAGTGAACTCCACTCCACTGGATTTCAAAACAAGTGTCCCATCTTCTAACCAAGCCTCGTATTTCACTACAACAAAGAATATAGGATTAATTTTACTGAACCCTTAGTATTATCTGAAATAATTGGCACTAGAGGTCCAATGATGTGAAATGACTAAAAAAACCTCTGAACTGTTTGAGCACCTGATAGAAAGACGCGAAATGACTAAAAAAATTCTAAATTGGTTTAAGTGACAAAGAACACATACCAAAGACTTCTTCAAGAGTTTTAGGATTTAACTACTCAAAACTAGAGAATGGTGTTTGGTGGTATTGTTGGAGAAGTTCTAGTTTCTCCATATTCATGTTCAGGAGGTATTGAGAAAAGTGACTTAATTTAAGCAATGCTCCCACGTGCTTACAAACATCAAATTAATATTAATATTCTTAGTCTTGAATAGGTATTAAATTTCCTTGACTATCGTTTAAATTTCTTCATCATTGCTTGGATTCTCCGAACCTTCAACTTCCTTAAGTAACTTCTTAGTGTCAGTCAAGTTCAAGAGACACAAAAATTGTTGATTCTGACTAGGTGAGATATATTATGTCGCTTCATATGACACCTTTCATATCCAGCCATAATATGGGAAACATGATCTTTACCTCAGACATACCACATTATTAGATCTTAGGTGGTGATTGAGATTCCTATATCACTTGTCATGCTTTATATATACGTGTATGCTAGATTTTGTAAAGTATAAAACACCTGTTTTTCCTTCTTTTTAATTATATTTCCTGGATTTTCAGAGGCAAACTTATTTGTTGACTCCTTCCTAATCCTACTTTAAAAAATGTAACTCTTTGATAGATTTTACAGTCATTTTCTTTATGTAATATCCTCAAATTCTAATTGTGGTCAAAGAAATTATATTGGGATGTTGGTTTTCTATCTTTTATATTATTTAAAATTTTAGAAGGTTATTTTTGTAATTTTGAAATAATGATAATATAAGGTTTTTAACCTTCCAATTAGGGGGGAACATTATTTATCATTTTGGATGATTTTTTAGAGGGAGAAAGGAAAAAAAGAAAGGGGAAAGAAAAGAACGGGAAAAGAAGTCGGAGGGGACCAGATCATCTTCTAGGGAAACCCTAATAAAATTGGTGGCTTTCATCAAAGCACGGAGTGGGATAATAGGAAATCTGGATTCAGAACGAGACAAAGATCATTAATTTGAAGTTTTAAGAGAGTTGTTCTTGAACAGTATCACTTCTCATATTTCAAAATGTGTCATTTGTAAGTACTAATTATCTGTTCTCTTATTCTAGATATGTCTTTCTTTAGGAATTATTTATCGATGTTCATTAATATTTTTGTAGTCTTGTTCTTCATTCACTTTCATCAGAAATAAACTCTAATATAAATAAAATGTTATCTATGGACATTATAATTGTAGTATGTTATTGCATATGTTATGAGAGAGGTGCGCATATTACTCAGCTTTTGACCGCTTCTACACGGGTTAAATATAGTTTTTGACTTTGACCAATGCACGGGTTAAATGCAGTTTTTGATAGTCATTGTACAGATAATTGCAGTCTTGACAAAAGGTCAAATTTTTTTAAGATAACATGGTACTGGGGTAATGATACATTTGTTTCCATCAGCATCATTGTTTCTTTTTGTGTTTTTCATCTGCAAATCCTTAGAGTCAGATACATTATCGATAGACCAATCACTCTTTGCAAATCAGACTTTGACCCCCAACGAGGGAAAATTAATACTTGGTTTTTTCTATCCAAGTAATTCAACATGATGAATATTAGTATATTGTACAAGAATATACAAGTTAGAACTGTTGTTTGGGTGGCTAATATAGAAACCCCTATTCATCAGCCTCCCAATGATAACTTTCACCTACTATTATCTAATGAAAGTCTAAGTCTTCTCAATAACGAAAAAAGAGCAGTTTGGAGAACTAATTTAACCTTGGTAACCTCAAATGCCACGGAAGCAGTACTTCTTCGCAGTGGAAATTTGTTGTGAGATATGGTGGTGTACGGAATGTACTTTAATTCTGGGTTATATTGATTTATATTTGTATTTTCCTTTTCCTTTGGAGATATTAAGATATCACGTAGCTCATTTTGTTATTCTAATTCTTTTTGTAAAGCGTGGGAAAGTAAGATCTCAGGTATAGAAATCTCATGAAAGATTCATTGGTTTTAGAAGCTCTAGGTTTGGAGATCTTCGTTTGTACGTAAATTTATTTATTTATTTTTTTGATAATTCTTGTATATTAATATAAAAGTTTTCAAATATTATGGAAATTTATGAACAAGTATTAGCCTTTTGTTTTACTAAATAATCTCTTTCCAGGGTTGAATCAAGGTTTATTTAATAAGGTGATCCTAAACATATAACCTTTTGATTTACTCTAAAACCCCTTTGTGGGGTTGGGTCGACATTTATTTCATGAGGTGATCATAAAGATCTAACCTTTTGTATTACTCAAAACCCAATTTCAAGGTTTAATCGAGGTTTAATTTATGAGGTGATCATAAAGATCTAACTTTATATTTTACTGGACAAACCCCTTGAAGGGTTGGATCGAGGTCCATCCTATGAGATGATCATATCTAACATTTTGTTTTACTCAAAATCCCCTTTGCAAGGTTGAATCGAGGTTTATTTTACGAGGTGATCATAAAGATCTAACATTTTAGTTACTCAACAACCCCTTTCCACGGTTGAATCGATGTTTATTTTGCGAGGTGATCATAAAGATCTAAACTTTTCTTACTCAACAACCCCTTTCCAGGGTTGAACCGAGGTTTATTTAATGAGGTGATCATAAATGCCTAACCTTTTGTTTTACTCGACAACCCTTTTGCAGGGTTGGATAAATGTTTACCTTATGAGATTATCATAAATATATAGCCTTTTGTTTACTAGACAACCCATTTGCATGGTTGGATCGAGTTTTATTTAATGAGGGGATCATAAAGATCTAACCATTTGTTTTACTCGATAACCCTTTACAAGGTTGAATCGAGGCTTCTTTTAAGGGGTAATTATAAATATCTAACCCTTTGTTTTACTCAACAGCCTCTTTGTAGCTTTATATCAAGGTTTATCATAAGTATCTAACCTTTTTTTAACTCGATAACCTATTTGAAGTGTTGAATCGAGGTATATCTTTTTAAAGTGATCACTGGGTTCTATGTTTGGTACTCGCCAATCTGTCCTAGAGACTGATTCGAGGTTTGGCAAGGGTGGATTTTTAATACTATGCTCTGAACTCGAAAACTCTTCTTAGAAACTTGAGTCGGGTTTTGACTAGGGTGTCTTTTCAAGCCTACGCTTTTGAATCAGCAACCCGTCTTAGAGATTGATTGAGGTTTAACTAGGTCGACTTCCCAATACTACACACTAGACTCAACAACATGGCTTAGAGGTTGAGTCGATTTTTATCTAAGGGAACCCTTAGGCCTACACTTTGGACTCGACAACCTATCTTAGAGCTTGAGTCGAGGTTTGACCAAGGTGACCCTTAGGCCTACGCACTAGACTCGACAACTTGTATTAGCGATTAAGTTGAGGTTTTACCAAGGAGTCTTGGACTCAATAACCTATGTAAAGGGTTTAATTTAGGGCTTAACACTATGGACCCTTAGACTTATAATCTGGACTCACCTGGGTAAATCGAGGCTTGACCAGGGCAACAATTTAAGTATCACTTTTATTGACTTTATCCCATGCATGAGGGTTGAGTCGATTTTTGTCAGTGTTGGCCTGTTAGGTCTAGAGCTAAGAACAAGATTTTCCTATCGACTTGTAATTTACTTAGCAAGCTCGAACAAGAATTTGCATACTCTGATACATTCATGGGTAGTTTTAGTTGATTAAATGCATTACTATATGTATATTAGCTAGTTTGTTTCTATGGGTGAATAGTTTAGTACCTTGACAATATAGAGGGTCACCTCTAATTTTGAGTTTGATACTCTGGATTATTATCTACCAAGATTCCAAAGTTGGATGGCGAAAGACTTTTATTTTCTTCAAGACGTCGTAGAAATTGGACTTTAGGGAGATTATCCGCGAAACTAAGGCTTGGCTGGGAGAACGAATAAAGCTATCACTTTACTTTTAATCAAAAACTGTTTTTGGCTTTCTTTTTTCACACTATGTTATATCAATGGGTTGGGTAACCACGTATTTCCCACAAATGATGCAAATATAATTTGACAAATTTTACGAAACACAATTTGAGGTGAATTTAGTGAGTTTGTGGGGATATTTGTAAAAGTATATTACCGACAAAATAACATCCAAGGGATGAGAGTACACGTAAGGGGTAAGATATGTACATGTATCTTAAGAAATAACATGTGATATATTGTTAAGAATAATAACAAAAAAGAGCACATTGATCTTTATTCCATATGTTGAGGTCTAAAAATACTTGATTACATTGGTTGACTCCCTTCTTTGTTCTATATAAATATTGATCTATTTATAGGAATCCAATTAAGTTGGTGGTCTCTTCCGCTAGGACTGAAACATACGTTCTAAGTAGTGATTACTTAGGTCGTTGCTAGGAAGACCACAATCGCCATCCTCGACCTCGACCTTCCTTTTATACAAGTAGTTTCTAGATGCGTGATCTCCATCCCCTTCATTTCAGCCTTCAGTTACCAATATGTTGCTCAAGTAGTTCTACATGAAGCCAATGTGGCATCTGTTATAACCTATATAACACGATTCGAGATAAGTGGTATATTATCCCTGTCAGGCGTATCATGCAGAATTGGAAGCAATATTGTTTGGGCTTCAAAAGATGTCAATATGGTGTTTATTGAGATTAATTTGTGAAGATACAGACGTTAGTGAAGGGAAATGGAATCTATGAAAGTCGTCCTGATACGACACTTAAGGCGTGCTAGGAGTGCTAGTAAACCATTTGAAATTTGGGTTAATTTACATCTATTATGAGTAAAATATGTGTGTCGGTTGGATGGGAAAATGGTGTTCGTGATAAAAATTTCACAGGTATAAAGCTACACTTATTTACATATGATACAAACAAAGAGAAGGTATAGTCTTCCATGAAAATTTGATGTTTTGTTATGATGCATTCTTTAAACTTAAATTGAAATAGCTTGATGTTAAAACTGTTTTTCTTTTACAAGGTGAATTAAAATAGATTATTATAATGACACGGACATGAGGGATTCTCAATGATACACTGTTTGAACATTTGTGTTTAAAATAGTCACACAAGTATTAGTGCAAGAGATTTGACTTCATTGTGATAAGTCTGGGTTTGTTAGTATCGAATATGATAGATGTTTATATTGTACTTTTTTGTATAAGTGTGTTGTGTATATCCTTTAGCATGTTGATGATATTAAATTAATACGTAGATCTATTAATTAAATCAACAAAGAAAAACATGATTTGCTTTTTGGATTTGACATGAATGATATAGGTAGTGCTAAAAGGATATTGACTTGAAGCAAAACTTACTACTAATATTGTGAATGATGGCTTGGAATTGTAGCGACACTAAGGGTTATATGGAATAGGCAAAACAAAATTATATTTAATCAAACTATTCGATCTTCTCGGATTTATGGGCTAAGAAAGGACACAATGCGATTGGCTATGGATTTTGCATTAGCATGGGGAAGGAGCGTGACAGTGCAGTTGTTGTTTCCGTAAAAAGTTATTTAATTCGATGAGTAAAATCATATGGTCGCCTAAATATTAATGTGGATGGTAGTTGCGGCTTAGTTGAGAGAAAAAATTGGATAGGTAGTCTACTTAGAGATGGGGATGGATCATTTGTAGCTTGGTTTTTCGGGCCTTGTGAGGTAAAATCTCCTCTTAACTAAAAAAGTTTATCAATTCATTATGGACAGAGATGGGCGGTGAAGCGGTGAATTAAGGATTTTCGCAGTGAGACTAACTCGAGGAAACTTTACGCGTTAGTGAAGGGCGGTGCTAGCTCAAAGAAATGGACTTACACTATAAGGCTTATTTGCACTAAGATAATCATAGAACACTCAAATTTTAAGATGAATTATATGCATCGTGAGGCAAATGATTGTGTAGACGTGTTGTCGAGAAAAAAGAGAAGGCATGCAAATCCTAAGTTCATTTTATACTCTAATTGAATGTATTCTTTAGTTTTTTATTAACTAACAGCTTTCAAAGCTTCTCATGTATGAAAAAAAAATATTAGTTCTGGCTATTGAAAAAGATAGAAGGAAATTTTTATGCTAAAACTTTATTAAAGACCATATCTTTGAAAAAATTGCTAATTAGCGAAATGTTAACGGTAATTAATTGTATTCGAGTTTACATTAGGTAAGAACCGTATATCTTAGAAGTCTTAATTGTAGTCTGTTATTGCACTTTCTACTACTTAGTAATAATAATAAGGAACTACTCAAACCATATGATGAGTATATTGATATAACCGTTCATTTAAGAAAATTTTCTCGTTATATGGGTTATTAAAAGAGGATGGACTTTTTCTTTTCCTTCCTACTATATTTATGATAGATAGTCTGATATTTACCTTAGCAAGAATTGTGTTACTTGTGTATATCATGAAAAAACAATATGCATTGATAATAAAAAAAATTATTTTATAAGGAGTTTGGTAGAGAATGGTAAGATTAAAGTTGTTAAGATTTTACTAAGGAGATGGTATCTAATATGGAATTATGTAACTTTTTTTTTGAATACATATGAGAGCCACTTTGGACTCGGAATCATTTTGACTCCAGAAAAATTCGATCCCAGGACTATGTAACTTTCATTAAAAGTAAACATTTCTTCTATTTATAGATTGTTAAGATGATGATTGTAAAAGTGTAAATGTATTATCATATGATTTGGCGGTTATTAGGAGATGTTGGTAACAGAAAGATTATTGATTAAAATGCCGAATTGTGATTTTATTGGACCAAAAACGTGGTAGGCTAATTTATTGTTAAATAAACTGTAAATAGAAAAAGCAGAGATCCCAGGACTTAGTTAATTAAACCAAACATTGTGGCTAGTTTAGCATTGTTTTTATTATTATGTCAAATTGTGATCTTATTGGACTAAGTTGGACTGATTTTTGGCCCAAGTAAAATGTAAATAGAAAAAGGGAAGCCTACACTATATTATTATGACACTTCTGCTTGAGAATTGTCGATCTTTATTCTATTTGTACAAATTAAAATCTTAATTGGCCCATTTTACAAGATTATAACGTGTCTATTTGAGAAATTTTGATTTTTATTTATTTTGTACGGTTCAGATCGAAAACCTAATTGGTTCATATATAAGACTTTCTTATGTTTGGTTGGATCATTTATCTCATTCTCTCATTTTTATCTGACACACTTTCTCTTAAATTATTAGGCTTCTATTCTTTCATATATTTGACAAATTCCTTCTTATTAACGAGATCACCACTGGTTATATGTCTGTGTGTACCTTATTCATACTAGATCTATAAACTTTATGCTTTATGGGTTTGTGAAATACACCAGTGTACTTAACCAATTGTAATAGTTATTTAAATGGAGAAGGTGATTCAATTCAGTAACAGGTATTTCGATGTAACCCTTTTATATATATATATATATATATATATATATATATATATAATAGATTCGTAATTTTCTTTCACTTAAATTAGGTGTTATTAGTTTTAAAAATGACCACAATTACTTTTTATTTTCACCGATTTTTACATCTTATGTAATAAGTCTACATTATTATTATGAATCAGTAAATTATTTATCTTTATCAACACATACCATTTTTATTGACAAACAACTTATTACACCTTATAAAAATTGCACCATTAGTTGTTGGGATTTGTGATATAGACATGTAGTGTGTTTCAAAATGATTATTTTACAGTAAATTAAAAATTCCTATAACTAGAGGAATAACATGTGAATTTTATGTAATTATTTTTTCCCTTTTTCTTGTTACCTTTGGATCTTGAATATTGACACAATACATGGGTTTTTAGAACAGTATCTACTCATCTGACTTTATTAGCGATGTGGAAAAACTTGGTTATATAATAAATATATATATATATATATATATATATATATATATATATATATTTCTTTTGTTTGATCGTTGACCATAATATTTTTAATTCAAAGACACACAGCACATTGAAAGGTAAGCTAACTCTCTCTCTCTCTCTCTCTCTCTCTCTCTCTCTCTCTCTCCCTCTCTCTCTCTTAGTTCGACGTTAAAATCTATCTATGTGCATTATCTCATTGTCTTTTGGATGTTTTCTTGTAAAAAATTTGTCTGACTTGAAAAATGGTTGGATTTGAACAGGGTGCTTGGAATTAGTAGACATAGATATACCATAAAACAAAATTATTTCAGAGTAACTTCAACAAGAATAAAGTAAAACATAAAAACTTTAGAATACCCCTTCATTGAAACAATCTCACCATACCGGAACTAAGCTCTCTTGAAAAACCATTGCTACCATCGACCCCTTATCACCTTGAATATTCATATTTTTAATTTCATAAGTTTCAAGGGAACATGAGAGTAATTATCCTTCAATACTTTCAAGAAAGATATTTTCATTCTTCCAAACCATCGCGGTTAATTCCATATACAAGTCCAACTCTAACCTGTTTACTCCAAGATTCCACCTCTCCGTATTTTCGCATTGCCCATATCTCAACGAACTGTTCCGAAGGTCAATTGTACTTTGTGTATGCAAACAAAGCTACAGTATCATTTAACACTATAAGGGACTTGCACATTGAAAGGTAAGCTAGCTCTCTTTCTCTCTTAGTTCGACGTTAAAGTCTATTTGCATTATCTCATTGTCTTTTGGATGTTTTCTTGTAAAGAAATTGTCTGACTTGGAAATTGGTTGGATTTGAATAGGGTGCTTGGAATTAGTAGACACAGAGATACCATCAAACAAAATTAGAAACATCCCAAAAGAAAACATCAAACAAAATCTGAAACCTCCTCCATATCAATTGTGTATACGGAACATTCAAGGCAAATGGCTGGAGTAGAAGGTCTCGTTGGCCATGATATTTAAGTTATGAGGTCCATGAAAAAATGTTTTCATGTTGTTGATTGATTATTTGAACACCAACAAAAAATCATTGATTTATTGTGTACTTCTTATTCAAGAATTTATCATCTTTAGGCTTTTACTTGCTTTAACCTAGCTTTAATTAATGTAACTAGTCATCATTGATATCCTTTATTTGGGTCAGTAATTATTTAATTAAGTCAAACATTGATGTTATCATTTCCAAGATTTTAAAGTTATAACCTGGGTATATTACATGCTTGTTCACAATCAAATAAATAATTAAATTTAAGATCATCTTTTATTGGAGACGTTCTTTCTTTGTTCCACATTTTCCTCATTTTTCGTGTGCTATATGATATACCTTATGATAGATCTATATTATAGAAGTAGTTAAAGAAGTTGAGTTCATTAAGAATAATTAATCTGTCTAGCATTTTTAAAACACTCAAGTTCCCATTTATGAAGCATACGTTCTAAGTAGTGATTACTTAGGTCGTTGGTAGGAAGACCACGATCGCCCATCCTCGACCTCGACCTACCTTTTATACAAGTAGTTTCTAGATGCGTAATCTCCATCCCTTCATGTCAGCCTTCAGTTACCAATATGTTGCTCAAATATTTCTACATGAAGCCAATGTGGCATCTGTTATAACCTATATAACACGATTCGAGATAAGTGGTATATTATCCCTGTCACGCGTCACGCGTATCACGCAGAATTGGAAGCAATATTTTTTGGGCTTCAAAAGATGTCAATATGGTGTTTATTGAGATCAATTTGTGAAGATACACACGTTAGTGAAGGGAAATGAAAACTATGAAAGACATCTTGATACGACACTTAAGGCATGCAAGGAGTGCTAGTAAACCATTTGAACTTTGGGTTAATTTACATCTATTATGAGTAAAATATGTGTGTGGATTAGATGGGAAAATGTTGTTCGTGATAAAAATTTCCCAGGTATAAAGCTACACTTATTTACATATGATACAAACAAAGAGATGGTATAGTCTTCCATGAAAATTTGATGTTTTGTTATGATGCATTCTTTAAACTTAAATTGAAATAACTTGATGTTAAAATTGTTTTTCTTTTACAATGTGAATTAAAATAGATTATTTTAGTGACACGGCCATGAGGGATTCTCAATGATACACTGTCTGAACATTTGTGTTTAAAATAGTCACACAAGTATTAGTACAAGAGATTTTACTTCATTGTGATAAGCCTGGGTTTGTTAGTATCGAATGTGATAGATGTTTATATTGTACTTATTTGTATAAGTGTGTTGTGTATATCCTTTAGCATGTTGATGATATTAAATTATTAAGTAGCTCTATTAATTAAATCAACAAAGAAAAACATGATTTGCCTTTTGGATTTGACATGAATGATATGGGTAGTGCTAAAAGGATATTGACTTGAAGCAAAACTTAATACTAATATTATGTATGATGAATTGGAATTGCAGCGACACTAAGGGTTATATGGAATAGGCAAAACAAATTTATATTTAATTAAACTATTCGATCTTCTCGGATTTATGGGCTAAGAAAGGACACAATGTGATTGGCTATGGATTTTGCATTAGCATGGGGAAGGAGCGTGACAGTGAAGTTGTTGTTTCCGTAAAAAGTTATTTAATTCGATGAGTAAAATCATATGGTCGCCTAAAGCTTAATGTGGATGGTAGTTGCGGCTTAGTTGAGAGAAAAAATGGGATAGGTAGTCTACTTAGAGATGGGGATGGATCATTTTTAGCTTGGTTTTTCGGGCCTTGTGAGGTAAAATCTCCTCTTAATTAAAAAAATTTATCACTTCATTATGGACAGAGATGGGCGGTGAAGCGGTGAATTAAGGATTTTCGCAGTGAGACTAACTCGAGGAAATTTTACGCGTTAGTGAAGGGCGGTGCTAGCTCAAAGAATTGGACTTACACTATAAGGCTTAGTTGCTAATTATGTATTATATGTATCGTGAGGAAAATGATTGTGCAGACATGTTGTCGAGAAAAAAGAGATGGAATGCAAATCCTAAGTTTATTTTATACTCTACTTGAATGTATTCGTTAGTTTTTTATTAATTAACAGCTTTCAAAGCTTCTCATGTATGAAAAAAAATATTAGTTCTGACTATTGAAAAAGATAGAAAGAGAATTTTATGCTAAAACTTTATTAAAGACCATATCATTGAAAAAATTGCTAATTAGCGAAATGTTAACGGTAATTAATTAATTGTATTCGAGTTTACATAAGGTAAGAACCGTATATCTTAGAACTCTTAATTATAGTCTGTTATTGCACTTTCTACTACTTAGTAATAATAATAAGGAACTACTCAAACCATATGATGAGTATATTTATATAACCATTCATTTAAGAAAATTATCTCGTTATATGGGTTATTAAAAGAGGATGGACTTTTTCTTTTCCTTCCTACTATATTTATGATAGACACTCTGATATTTATCTTAGCAAGAATTGTGTTACTTGTGTATATCATGAAAAAACAAAATGCATTGATAATAAAAAAAATTATTTTATATGGAGTTTGGTAGAGAATGGTAAGATTAAAGTTGTTAAGATTTTACTAAGGAGATGGTATCTAATATGGAATTATGTAACTTTTTTTTTGAATACATATGAGAGCCACTTTGGACTCGGAATCATTTTGACTCCAGTAAAATTCGATCCCATGACTATGTAACTTTCATTAAAGGTAAACATTACTTCTATTTGTTGTTTGTTAAGATGATGATTGTAAAAGTGTAAATATATTATAGTATGATTTGGAGGTTATTAGGAGATGGTTGTAACGGAAAGATTATTGATTAAAATGCCGAATTGTGATTTTATTGGACCAAATTGTGGCTAGTTTAGCATTGTGATTATTATTATGTCAAATTGTGATCTTATTGGACTAAGTTTGCCTGATTTTTGGTCCAAGTAAAATGTAAATAGAAAAAAGGAAGCCTACACTATATTATTATGACACTTCTACTTGAGAATTGTCGATCTTTATTCTATTTGTACAAATTAAAATCTTAATTGGCCCATTTTACAAGATTATAACGTGTCTATTTGAGAATTGTTGATTTTTATTTATTTTGTATGGTTCAAATCGAAAACCTAATTGGTTCATATATAAGACTTTCTTATGTTTGGTTGGATCATTTATCTCATTCTTTCATTTTTATATGACACACTTTCTAATTAACGTGATCACCACTGGTTATATTTCTGTGTGTACCTTATTCATACTAGATCTATAAACTTTATGCTTTATGGGTTTGTGAAATACACCAGTGTACTTAACCAATTGTAACAGTTATTTAAATGGAGAAGGTGATTCAATTCGGTAACAGGTATTTCGATGTAACCCTTTTATATATATAATAGATTCGTGATTTTCATTCACTTAAATTAGGTGTAAATTAGTTTTAAAAAAGACCACAATTACTTTTTATTTTCACCGATTTTTACGATCTTATGTAATAAGTCTAGATTATAATTATAGATCAGTAAATTATTTATCTTTATCAACACATACCATTTTTATTGACAAAAAACTTATTACACCTTATAAAAATTGCACCATTAGTTGTTGTGATTTGTGATATAGACATGTAGTGTGTTTCAAAATGATAATTTACAGTAAATTAAAAATTCCTATAACTAGAGGAATAACCTATGAATTTTATGCAATTATTTTTTCTCTTTTACTTGTTACCTTTGGATCTTGAATATTGACACAACACATGAGTTTTTGGAACAGTATCTACTCATCTGACTTTATTGGCGATGTGGAAAAACTTGGTTATAATATATAAATATATCTTTTGTTTGATCGTTGACCATAATATTTCAGTAAAAAGACACGCAGCACATTGAAAGGTAAGCTAACTCTCTATCTCTCTCTCTCTTAGTCTGACGTTAAAATCTATGTGCATTATCTCATTGTCTTTTGGATGTTTTCTTGTAAAAAATTTGTCTGACTTGGAAAATGGTTGGATTTGAACAGGGTGCTTGGAATTAGTAGACATAGATATACCATAAAACAAAATTATTTCAGAGTAACTTCAACAAGAATAAAGTAAAACATAAAAACTTTAGAATACCCCTTCATTGAAACAATCTCACCATACATGAACTAAACTCTCTTGAAAACCCATTGCTACCATCGACCCCTTATCACCTTGAATATTCATATTTTTAATTTAATGAGTTTCAAGGGAACATGAGAGTAATTCTCCTTCAATACTTTCAAGAAGGATATTTTCATTCTTCTAAACCATCAGAGGACGCGGTTAATTCCAAATACAAGTCCAACTCTAACCTGTTTACTCCAAGATTCCACCTCTCCGTATTTTCGCATTGCCCATATCTCAACGAACTGTTCCGAAAGTCGACTGTACTTTGTGTATGTAAACAAAGCTAGAGTATCATTTAACACTGTAAGGGACTTGCACATTGAAAGGTAAGCTAACTCTCTCTCTCTCTTAGTTCGACGTTAAAATCTATTTGCATTATCTCATTGTCTTTTGGATGTTTTCTTGTTAAAAAATTGTTGGATTTGAACAGGGTGCTTGGAATTAGTAGACACAGAGATACCATCAAACAAAATTAGAAACCTCCCAAAAGAAAACATCAAACAAAATCTGAAACCTCCTCCATTTCAACTGTGTACGGAACATTCAAGGCAAATGGATGGAGTAGAAGGTCTCGTTGGCCATGATATTTCAGTTAGGATCTCCATGAAAAAATGTTATCATGTTGTTGATTGATTATTTGAACACCAACAAAAAATCATTGATTCATTGTGTACTTCTTATTCAAGAATTTATCATCTTTAGGCTTTTACTTGTTTTAACCTAGCTTTAATTAATGTAACTGGTCACCATTGATATCCTTTATTTGGATCAGTAATTATTTAATTAAGTGAAGCATTGATGTTGTCATTTTCAAGATTTTAAAGTTATAACCTGGGTAGATTACATGCTTGTTCACAATCAAATAAATAATTAAATTTAAGATCATCTTTTATTCGAGACTTTCTTTCTTTGTTCCACATTTTCCTCATTTTTCTTGTGCTATATGATATACCTTATGATAGATCTATATAATAGAAGTACTTAAATAAGTTGAGTTCATTAAGAATAATTAATATGTCTAGCATCTTTTAAAAAACTCAAGTTCCCATTTATGAAGCATACGTTCTAAGTAGTGATTACTTAGGTCGTTGGTAGGAAGACCACGATCGCCCATCCTCGACCTCGACCTACCTTTTATAGAAGTAGTTTCTAGATGCATAATCTCTATCCCCTTCATGTCAGCCTTCAGTTACCAATATGTTGCTCAAATAGTTCTACATGAAGCCAATGTGGCATCTATTATAACATATATAACACGATTCGAGATAAGTGGTATATTATCCCTATCAGGCGTATCACGCAGAATTGGAAGCAATATTGGTTGGGCTTCAAAAGATGTCAATATGGTGTTTATTGAGATTAATTTGTGAAGATACATATGTTAGTGAAGGTAAATGGAATCTATGAAAGACGTCTTGATACGACACTTAAGGCGTGCAAGGAGTGCTAGTAAACCATTTGAACTTTGGGTTAATTTACATCTATTACGAGTAAAATATGTGTGTCGATTAGATGGGAAAAATTGTGATCGTGATAAAAATTTCCCAGGTATAAAGCTACACTAATTTACATATGATACAAACAAAGAGAAGGTATAGATCTTCCATGAGAATTTGATGTTTTGTTATGATGCATTCTTTAAACTGAAACTGAAATAGCTTGATGTTAAAACTATTTTTCTTTTACAAGGTGAATTAAAATAGATTATTATAATGACACGGCCATGAGGGATTTTCAATGATACACTGTCTGAACATTTGTGTTTAAAATAGTCACACAAGTATTAGTGCAAGAGATTTAACTTCATTGTGTTAAGTCTGGGTTTGTTAGTATCGAATATGATAGATGTTTATATTGTACTTTTTTGTATAAGTGTGTTGTGTATATCCGTTAGCATGTTGATGATATTAAATTAATAAGTAGGTCTATTAATTAAATCAACAAAGAAAAACATGATTTGCTTTTTGGATTTGACATGAATGATATAGGTAGTGCTAAAAGGATATTGACTTGAAGCAAAACTTACAACTAATATTGTGTAAGATGGCTTGGAATTGCAGCGACATTAAGGGTTATATGGAATAGGAAAAAAAATTTATATTTAATCAAACTATTTGATCTCCTCGAATTTATGGGCTAAGAAAGGACACAATGCGATTGGCTGTGGATTTTTCATTAGTATGGGGAAGGAGCGTGACAGTGCAGTTGTTGTTTTCGTAAAAAGTTATTTAATTCGATGAGTAAAATCATATGGTCGCCTAAATATTAATGTGGATGGTAGTTGCGGCTTAGTTGAGAGAAAAAATTGGATAGGTAGTCTACTTAGAGATGGGGATGGATCATTTGTAGCTTGGTTTTTCGGGCCTTGTGAGGTAAAATCTCCTCTTAACTAAAAATGTTTATCACTTCATTATGGACAGAGATGGGCGGTGAAGCGGTGAATTAAGGATTTTCGCAGTGAGACTAACTCGAGGAAACTTTACGCGTTAGTGAAGGGCGGTGCTAGCTCAAAGAATTGGACTTACACTATAAGGCTTAGTTGCACTAAGATAATCATAGAACACTTAAATTTTAAGATGAATTATATGTATCGTGAGGCAAATGATTGTGCAGACGTGTTGTCGAGAAAAAAGAGAAGGCATGCAAATCCTAAGTTAATTTTATACTCTAATTGAATGTATTCGTTAGTTTTTTATTAACTAACAGCTTTCAAAGCTTCTCATGTATGAAAAAAAAATATTAGTTCTGGCTATTGAAAAAGATAGAAGGAAATTTTTATGCTAAAACTTTATTAAAGACCATATCTTTGAAAAAATTGCTAATTAGCGAAATGTTAACGGTAATAATTGTATTCGAGTTTACATTAGGTAAGAACCGTATATCTTAGAAGTCTTAATTGTAGTCTGTTATTGCACTTTCTACTACTTAGTAATAATAATAAGGAACTACTCAAACCATATGATGAGTATATTGATATAACCGTTCATTTAAGAAAATTTTCTCGTTATATGGGTTATTAAAAGAGGATGGACTTTTTCTTTTCCTTCCTACTATATTTATGATAGACAGTCTGATATTTACCATAGCAAGAATTGTGTTACTTGTGTATATCATGAAAAAACAAAATGCATTGATAATAAAAACAAATTATTTTATAAGTTGTTTGGTAGAGAATGGTAAGATTAAAGTTGTTAATATTTTACTAAGGAGATGGTATCTAATATGGAATTGTGTAACTTTTTTTTATAATACATATGAGAGCCACTTTGGACTCGGAATCATTTTGACTCCAGTAAAATTCGATCCCAGGACTATGTAACTTTTATTAAAAGTAAACATTACTTCTATTTGTTTTTTGTTAAGATGATGATTGTAAAAGTGTAAATGTATTATAGTATGATTTGGTGGTTATTAGGAGATGGTTGTAACAGAAAGATTATTGATTAAACTGCCGAATTGTGATTTTATTGGACCAAAACCGTGTTAGGCTAATATATGGTTAAGTAAATTGTAAATAGAAAAAGCAGAGATCCCAGGAAACATGGCTAGTTTAGCATTGTGATTATTATTATGTCAAATTGTGATCTTATTGGACTAAGTTAGCCTGATTTTTGGCCCAAGTAAAATGTAAATATAAAAAGGGAAGCCTACACTATATTATTATGACACTTCTGCTTGAGAATTGTCGATCTTTATTCTATTTGTACAAATTAAAATCTTAATTGGCCCATTTTACAAGATTATAACGTGTCTATTTGAGATTTGTTGATTTTTCATATATAAGACTTTCTTATGTTTGGTTGGATCGTTTATCTCATTCTCTCATTTTTATCTGACACACTTTCTCTTAAATTAGTAGGCTTCTATTCATTCATATATTTGACAAATTCCTTCTAATTAACATGGTCAACACTGGTTATATGTCTTTGTGTACCTTATTCATACTAGATCTATAAATTTTATACTTTATAAGTTTATGATATACACCAGTGTACTTAACCAATTGTAACAGTTATTTAAATGGAGAAGGTGATTCAATTCGATGTAACCCTTATATATATAATAGATTCGTGATTTTCTTACACTTAAATTAGGTGTTAATTAGTTTTAAAAAGTACCACAATTACTTTTTATTTTCACCGATTTGTACGATTATGTAATAAGTCTACATTATAATTATGGATCAGTAAATTATTTATCTTTATCAACACATACCATTTTTATTGACAAACAACTTATTACACCATTAGTTGTTGTGATTTGTGATAGAGACATGTAGTGTGTTTCAAAATGATTATTTACAGTAAATTAAAAATTCCTATAACTAGAGGAATAACATATAAATTTTATGCAATTATTTTTTCCCTTTTACTTGTTACCTTTGGATCTTGAATATTGACACAATACATGGGTTTTTGGAACAATATCTACTCATCTAACTTTATTGGCGATGTGGAAAAACTTGGTTATATAATATATATATATATATATATATATATATATATATATATATATATATATATATATATATATATATATATTTCTTTTGTTTGATCGTTGACCATAATATTTCAATTAAAGACACACAGCACATTGAAAGGTAACCTAACTCTCTCTCTCTCTCTCTCTCTTAGTTCGACGTTAAAATCTATGTGCATTATCTCATTGAATTTTGGATGTTTTCTTGTAAAAAATTTGTCTGACTTGGAAAATGGTTGGATTTGAACAGGGTGCTCGGAATTAGTTGAAATAGATATACCATAAAACAAAATTATTTCAGAGTAACTTCAACAAGAATAAAGTAAAACATAAAAACTTTAGAATACACCTTCATTGAAACAATCTCACCATAAAGGAACTAAACTCTCTTGAAAAACCATTGCTACCATTGAGCCCTTATCACCTTGAATATTCATATTTTTAATTTTTTGAGTTTCAAGGGAACATGATAATAATTCTCCTTCAATACTTTCAAGAAGGATATTTTCATTCTTCCAAACCATCAGAGGACGCAGTTAATTTCAGATACAAGTCCAACTCTAACATGTTTACTCCAAGATTCCACCTCTCCTTATTTTCGCATTTCACATATCTCCACGAACTGTTCTGAAGGTCGATTGTACTTTGTGTATGCAAACAAAGCTAGAGTATCATTTAACACTGTAAGGGACTTGAACATTGAAAGGTAAGCTAACTCTCTCTCTCTCTCTTAGTTCGACGTTAAAATCTATTTGCATTATCTCATTGTCTTTTGGATGTTTTCTTGTAAAAAAATTGTCTGACTTGGAAAATTGTTGGATTTGAACAGGGTGCATGGAATTTGTAGACACATATATACCATTAAACAAAATTAGAAACCTCCCAAAAGAAAACATCAAACAAAATCCGAAACCTCCTCCATATCAACGGTGTACGGAACATTCAAGGCAAATGGCTGGAGTAGAAGGTCTCGTTGGCCATGATATTTTAGTTAGGATCTCCATGAAAAAATGTTTCCATGTTGTTGATTATTTGAACACCAACAAAAAATCATTGATTCATTGTGTACTTCTTATTCAAGAATTTATCACCTTTAGGCTTTTACTTGTTTTAACCTAGCTTTAATTAATGTAACTGGTCATCATTGATATCCTTTATTTGGGTCAGTAATTATTTAATTAAGTGAAGCATTGATGTTGTCATTTCCAAGATTTTAAAGTTATAACCTGGGTAGATTACATGCTTGTTCACAATCAAATAAATAATTAAATTTTAGATCATATTTTATTGGAGACTTTCTTTCTTTGTTCCACATTTTCCTCATTTTTCTTGTGCTATATGATATACCTTATGATAGATCTATATTATAGAAGTAGTTAAAGAAGTTGAGTTCATTAAGATTAATTAATCTGTCTAGCATCTTTTTAAAAACTCAAGTTCCCATTTATGAAGCATACGTTCTAAGTAGTGATTACTTAGGTCGTTGGTAGGAAGACCACGATCGCCCATCCTAGACCTCGACCTACCTTTTATACAAGTAGTTTCTAGATGCGTAATCTCCATCCCTTCATGTCAGCCTTCATTTACCAATATGTTGCTGAAATAGTTCTACATGAAGCCAGTGTTGCATCTGTTATAACCTATATAACACGATTCGAAATAAGTGGTATATTATCCCTGTCAGGCGTATCACGCAGAATTGGAAGCAATATTGTTTGGGCTTCAAAAGATGTCAATATGGTGGTTATTGAGATTAATTTGTGGAGATACATTCGTTAGTGAAGGGAAATGGAATCTATGAAAGACGTCTTGATACGACACTTAAGGCGTGCAAGGAGTGCTAGTAAACCATTTGAACTTTGGAATAATTACATCTATTATGAGTAAAATATGTGTGTCGATTAGTTGGGAAAATGGTGTTCGTGATAAAAATTTCTCAGGTATAAAGCTACACTTATTTACATATGATAGAAACAAACAGAAGGTATAGTCTTCCATGAAAATTTGATGTTTTGTTATGATGCCTTCTTTAAACATAAATTGAAATAGCTTGATGTTAAAACTGTTTTTCTTTTACAAGGCGAATTAAAATAGATTATTATAATGAAACGGGCATGAGGGATTCTCAATGATACACTGTCTGAACATTTGTGTTTAAAATAGTCACACAAGTATAGTGCAAGAGATTTGACTTCATTGTGATATGTCTGGGTTTGTTAGTAACGAATATGATAGATGTTTATATTGTACTTTTTTGTATAAGTGTGTTGTGTATATCCTTTAGCATGTTGATGATATTAAATTGATAAGTAGCTCTATTAATTAAATCAACCAAGAAAAACGTGATTTGCTTTTTGGATTTGACATGAATGATATCGGTAGTGCTAAAAGGATATTGACTTGAAGCAAAATTCACTACTAATATTGTGTACAATGGCTTGGAATTGCAGCGACATTAAGGATTATATGGAATAGGCAAAACAAATTTATATTTAATCAAACTATTCGAATTCCTCGGATTTATGGGCTAAGAAAGGACACAATGCGATTGGCTATGGATTTTGCATTAGCATGGGGAAGGAACGTGACAGTGCAGTTGTTGTTTCCGTAAAAAGTTATTTAATTCGATGAGTAAAATCATATGGTCGCCTAAAGCTTAATGTGGATGGTAGTTGCGGCTTAGTTGAGAGAAAAATAGGATAGGTAGTCTACTTAGAGATGGGGATGGATCATTTGTAGCTTCGTTTTTCGGGCCTTGTGAGGTAAAATCTCCTCTTAACTAAAAAAGTTTATCACTTCATTATGGACAGAGATGGGCGGTGAAGCGATGAATTAAGGATTTTTGCAGTGAGACTGACACGAGGAAACATCACGCGTTAGTGAAGGGCGGTGCTAGCTCAAAGAATTGGTGGTACGACCTAGGGTGTGATAAAATGTTATATAAATAAAGTGCAGATAAACACCCTAGGCTAGCACGGTTCTGCAAGTATACAGATCGTATGCAAGTTTTAGTAAATAAGTGAGATTCGTTCCGCAGAGACTGCGAAGGTTAGGGGAATCTTATGCAATAATCAAGTGCAAATAATTATAGCTAGAACAAATAAAACGCAATAAAAGTAAAGTCAAGTACTTTGCTCCTAGTCAAGTAGAAAATGAACTCATGGTTAAGCCACCTAGAGATATAGTGAAGAGTGGAATTTAGGAGTGGGATAATTGCTTAGTTGGACAATTTTTTGGAGAAGCTCCTCAATATCACATGGTTAGAAGTATGGTTAATTCTCAATGGAGAAATTGTGGTCAAGTTGAAATAAAGTCTATGGATATGGAAGTGTTTCTATTCAAATTCAAAGGTGAGCAAGAATGAAACAACATATTAGAGCAAGTTTGGCATGTAAATGGTAAAATTATGATCTTGAGAAAGTGGGAACCTAACATGAAATTTGATAAGCTTGATTTGACTAAGGTCCCATTATGGGTTAAATTGAGAAAGGTACCATTACACTTGTGGAATAATGATATGTTAAGCTACACTAGTAGCGCTTTGGGTATTCCACTCCAAATGGACCCAATCACTAAGACAAAAAATAGGCTAAGCTTTGCTAGAATATGTGTTGAAGTAGATAAGAAAAACGAGCTTGTTAAAAGGGTGAAGGTTGATCTTGAGGAGGATGGGATTCATGAGGTGGAGGCTTACTATGAGTGGTTACCTCCAAGATGCTCTAATTGTAAGGCTTTGGGGCATAAGGAGACTAATTGTAGCCAAGGAAGGAAAGAACCTATAAATGAGAGACCTAAACCAAACCAAACCCATAACCAACCTAAACCAAACCAAGTAAACCACCAACCTAAACCAAACCAAGCTAATCACCAACCAAACCAATACAAAGTTCAAAAGAGGGTTGAAGAATGGAGGGTAGTGCAAAGAAAGCAAAAGGAGAAGAAGGATGATGAAGTTCAGATTCCTAACACCAAAAACACAAATACACCTCCACCTCAAAATGTGGGAAGTAGTAGTGCAAAGGGGAAAGAAAAAACCCCTAGCACACATAGAGAAGGTGATTACAATTCTAATATTTTTGTAGAGGAGTTAAGTAACTCCTTTTGTGCTTTAAATGTGGCTAATGAAAACCTTGAAGAGGCTTTGAATAGGTTTGTGGGAAGTACCCATAGTGAAATAGAACCTCCGGATTTAAATGATAATTAGCTCTTGGAATGTAAGAGGTTTGAATCAAAACCTCAAACAAAAGGAAGTTATTCATGTTGTACAAGATAAAAAAGTTGATCTAGTTGGTTTATTGGAGACTAAAATGAACCTACAAAGCTACAATAAGTTTCACAACAAACACTTATTTGAGTAATTGGGGTACAATAACTAATCACGATAAGGATGAAAGAGGGAGAATATGTGTAAAGTGGAATAAGAATGCTTTGGATGTAAAGTGTCTTAATTCAACTAGCCAAGCCATCTTCCTTGAGGTACATGATATATATAATAAGAAAATGTTTAATTGTGTGATGGTATATGCGGAAAATGATGATGATAAAAGGGTGCTTCTTTGGGAAACACTTAGTGAATGGATGGTTATTAATGAGGACTCTCATTGTATTTGGTGTGGGGATTATAATGAAATTACTAAAGTTGATGAAAGAATGGGTTGCACTAGCCTTCATTAGAGTTCTCATGAATTTTTCGATTGTATTAAGGATAATGGGATGGTGTAACATCCTATCCAAGGGTGTTATTACACTTGGACTAATAGAAGAATAGAAGGGTTTATATCTAGTAAAATTGACAAAAATTTTATAAATGATGCTTGGTTCACTTGTTTCAAGTCTCATTTGATGATTGAAACTCCTGGAATTTCAGATCACTCTAATCTTATCCTCAAAATTCAGGGGAGTTCAAATACTAAACCTTCATCTTTAAAATTTTTTAATGTTTGGATTGATCATGATGAGTTTCTGCCTTTGATTGAAAAGGTGTGGAAATATGAAGTTAAAGGGAGTATGATGAATAAAGTGGTGAATAAACTGAAGGAAGTAAAGAAAGCTTTGAAGATCTTCAATAGAAAATATTTTCATCACTCTACTAAAGAAATAATGGAGCTTAAAGAGGAGCTTGAGAAGGTACAAATTATGCTTATGAATGGTGATCAATATATGCTTACTACTGAGAAGGAGCTTAGGGACAAACTTATGCATCTTCTTAATATTCAAGAGGAGATTCTAAAGCAAAAATATGGAATTACTTGGGCGCAAAAAGGTGCTTGTAGTACTACCCTTTATCAAAAGAGCATCAAGGCTAGAATCACTCAAAACCGAGTTGACTCTATTGTGACTGAAAATGGTGATATTGTTGTTGAAGATGAGGCTATTCATGGTGAATTTATCAAGTACTACACTAGTTTAATTGGTAACAAAGATGTTTATGAAGAAAGTGTTAGCTCTAGTTGTTTAAGTAAGCTTGTTGATAAAGCTATTACTAATGAAGATGCAAAAGAAATGGTGAAAGACATTACTAGTAAGGCGATTAAAGAAGCTATTTTCTCTATTAATATCTCAAAGGCTCCTGGCCCAGATGGTTTTAATAGTGCTTTCTTCAAAGCTACTTGGAATATTATTGGGGAGGATGTTTGTAAAGCTATAAAGGAAACTTTCAAAAATAGACAAATTTTGAAGCAAATTAATGCTACTAATCTTGTTCTTATTCCCAAGGTTAAAAACCCCACTTCAGTGAAGAGTTTTAGGCCCATTGCTTGTTGTAATATCCTCTACAAAGATATATCTAAAATCATTTCTAATAGGATGAAGAAAAGCCTTGAGGAGCTTATATCTCAAAATCAAGCTGCTTTTGTGGGAGGAAGAAGTATTTCAGATAATATATTAGTTTCTCAAAGTGTTGTGGCAGGTTATGATAGGAAGGAATTGAATCCAAGGTGTACTTTAAATATTGATCTTCAAAAGGCTTTTGATACAATTAATTGGAGGTACGTTTTCCAATTACTTCAAATTATGGGATGTAATAAAAAGCTTATATCTTGGATCAAGATGTGTATTTCAACACCTATGTTCTCTTTGTGCATTAATGGGAGTGTGTGTGGTTATTTCAAAGGAGAAAGAAGATTAAGACAAGGTGATCCTTTATCTCCTTAACTATTTGTTATATGTATGCAAGGTTTCTCTTCTATTCTTGAGAAAGTGTCAAAAAATAAATCTTTTACTTATCACCCTAATTGTGCTAAAAATGGAGTTGAACCACCTTATATTTGCTGATGATTGTTTAGTTTTCTTTAATGGTGATAAAGACTCGGCTATGAGACTTAAACAAGGCCTTGATCTCTTCTCTAGACTTTCTGGCCTTAAAATAAGACCTGAAAAGAGCGAGCTATATATGGGAGGTTGTAACAAAGACCTTCATGATGATTTGAGTAGTATTCTCAATGTAAAGAAGGGTAAACTCCCTGTTAGATATCTTGGGGCTTCTTTAACTACAAAAGGCCCTAATAGCTTAATGTGTGCTACCCTTATTAATAATATAGTTGGAAGTGTTGAAGGGTGGATGCATAGATTTCTTTCTTTTGCGGGAAGGCTTCATTTAACCAAGTGTGTTTTGCAAAGTAAAGCTAGATATTGGTGCAATGTAATGATCCTTCCAATGGGAGTTATTCATGAGATAGAATCACTCTTGAGTAGGTTTCTTTGGAAGGGTAATACTAATGATTTTCATGGTGCTAAAGTGGCTTGGAAAGATTTGTGTCAAAGTAAAGAAAATGGAGGACTAGGCATACCTAATCTTCTCCATATTAATCAAGTTGCTATTCTCAAACAGTTTTGGAGAATGTATGGATATAAAGATAATATTTGGTCTCAATGGGTCTACTCGAATTGGCTATGGAACAAGAGCATATGGAGCATTACATATGATAATAAACTTCCTTGGACATGGAGAGCTATGCTAAATGTGAGGTACCTTACTTTTAAATATATTATACATGATGTTGGAAATGGAAAGAGAACTTATATGTTAGATGATAGATGGATAAAAGGAAAGTGTGTAGGTGATATTTGTGAACAAAAGGATGCTATTTCTTTGGGTAATTACAATATTAACAAAAAGGTGATGAACTATTATGTGGGGAAGAGGTGGAGATTTCCACCTAGGTTTAAAAAGGTGTATGAGGTGGTAAAAGATATGGTGATTAATGAGAAGCATGACACTATAAGATGGAGAGATAAAGGCTTTAGGACCTCGGATGTTTTGTATGACCTAAGGGGTCCTAATTAGAAAACAAAATGGTATAGTGTGGTGTGGCATAAATGGAGTATGCCAAAGCACAAGTTTTGTGCTTGGTTAAATTGTAAGGATAGATTAAGCACTAAAGATAGGCTTAGCAAGTGGGGGATGGAAGTGGACAAGATGTGTTACCTTTGCTTTGAAGAACATGAATCAAGGGATCACTTATTTGTGAATTGCAAATTCACTAATTTAGCTTGGAAGGAGATTTGTGCTCTTCATAGTTGGCACAACTCGGGTAATACTTGGGAGGAAAGGCTTGATTTTATGCTTAAGTTTGATGGTAACACCTTAAAAGATACCATATCAAATATTACTTTCCTTAGCTTTCTTTATTGTATTTGGGATGTGAGGAATAAAAAAGAGTTTAAGAAGATGCATCCTAAATATGAGGATATTGTGAAAATAGTTGTGAAAGATGTTCAATACACACTTTGGAATAGAAAGTTATTTAAGAGGAGTGTTGAGAATATGAAAATTGATAGCAAGATGGAAGCTAAATGGAGTACTCAAGGGAGGAGAACAAGAAGATCAAGGAAGATAGCTTGGAGCTTGGACCTAGTATAAGTCTTTAGCAATTGTTGTATAGAGTTTAATTTCCTAGCAATAGTTGTATAGGGTGCTTTTACTTTGATTTATTTCTCTAGCAATGGTTGTATAGGTTGTCTTGCAAGTTGATAGGTTTACTTTCTAGTAAATGTTGTATAGGGTTTGTTTTCCTAGCCATGCTTGTTTTTTGAGTCAAAAACAAGTAGGGGTTCGATTTGTACTTGTCATTTTCTGGATATAAAATGGTAGGATTGATAAAAAAAAGATGATGATTGTAAAAGTGTAAATGTATTATAGTATGATTTGGCGGTCATTAGGAGATGGTTGTAACGGAAAGATTGTTGATTAAAATGCCGAATTGTGATTTTATTGGACCAAAACTGTGTTAGACTAATTTATGGTTAAGTAAACTGTAAATAGAAAAAGCAGAGATCCCAGGACTTACTTAATCAAACCAAACATTGTGGCTAGTTTAGCATTGTGATTATTAGTATGTCAAATTGTGATCTTATTGGACAAAGTTGGCCTGATTTTTGGCCCAAGTAAAATGTAAATAGAAAAAGGGAAGCCTACACTACATTATTATGACACTTCTGCTTGAGAATTGTCGTTCTTTATTCTATTTGTACAAATTAAAATCTTAATCGGCCTATTTTACAAGATTATAACGTGTCTATGAGAATTGTTGATTTTTATTTATTTTGTACGGTTCAGATCGAAAACCTAATTGGTTCGTATATAAGTCTTTCTTATGTTTGGTTGGATCATTTATCTCATTCTCTCATTTTTATCTGACCCACTTTCTCTTAAATTAGTAGGCTTCATTTCCTTCATATATTTGAAAAATTCCTTCTAATTAACGTGATCACCACTGGTTATATGTCTATGTGTACCTTATTCATACTAGATCTATAAACTTTATGCCGTATGGGTTTGTGAAATACACCAGTGTACTTAACCAATTGTAACAATTATTTAAATGGAGAAGGAGATTCAATTCGTAACAGGTATTTCGATGTAACCCTTATATATATATATATATATAATAGATTCGTGATTTTCTTTCACTTAAATTAGGTGTTAATTAGTTTTAAAATAGACCACAATTACATTTTATTTTCACCTATTTTTACGATCTTATGTAATAAGTCTACATTATAATTATTGATTAGTAAATTATTTATCTTTATCAACACATACCATTTTTATTGACAAACAACTTATTACACCTTATAAAAATTGCACCATTAGTTGTTGTGATTTGTGATATAGACATGTAGTGTGTTTCAAAATGATTATTTACAGTAAATTAAAAATTCCTATAACTAGAGGAATAACATATAAATTTTATGCAATTATTTTTTCCCTTTTACTTGTTACCTTTGGATCTTGAATATTGACACATACTTAGGTTTTTGGAACAGTATCTACTCATCTAGTATCTACTCATCTGACTTTATTGACGTTGTGGAAAAACTTGGTTATATAATATATATATATATATATATATATATATATATTTCTTTTGTTTGATCGTTGACCATAATATTTCAATTAAAAGACACACAGCACATTGAAAGGTAAGCTAACTTTCTCTCTCTCTCTCTCTCTCTTTCTCTCTCTCTCTCTCTCTCTCTCTCTTTTTAGTTCGACGTTAAAATCTATGTGCATTATCTCATTGACTTTTGGATGTTTTCTTGTAAAAAATTTGTCTGACTTGGAAAATGGTTGGATTTGAAATGGGTGCTTGGAATTAGTAGACATAGATATACCATAAAACAAAATTATTTCAGAGTAACTTCAACAAGAATAAAGTAAAACATAAAAACTTTAGAATACCCCTTCATTGAAACAATCTCACCATACATGAACTAAACTCTATTGAAAAACCATTGCTACCATTGACCCCTTATCACCATGAATATTCATATTTTTTATTTCATGAGTTTTAAGGGAACATGAGAGTAATTCTCCTTCAATATGTTCAAGAAGGATATTTTCATTCTTCCAAACCATGAGGACGCGGTTAATTCCAGATACAAGTCCAACTCTAACCTGTTTACTCCAAGATTCCACCTCTCAGTACTTTTGCATTGCCCATATCTCAACGAACTGTTCCGAAGGTCAATTGTACTTTGTGTATGCAAACAAAGCTAGAGTATCATTTAACACTGTAAGGGACTTGCACATTGAAAGGTAAGCTAACTCTCTCTTAGTTCGACGTTAAAATCTATTTGCATTATCTCTTTGTCTTTTGGATGTTTTCTTGTAAAAAAATTGTATGACTTGGAAAATGGTTGGATTTGAACAGGGTGCTTGGAATTAGTATACACAGAGATACAATCAAACAAAATTAGAAACCTCCCAAAAAAAAATCAGAAACCTCCTCCATATCAACTGTGTACGGAACATTCAAGGCAAATGGCTGGAGTACAAGGTCTCGTTGGCCATGATATTTCAGTTAGGATCTCCATGAAAAAATGTTTTCATGTTGTTGATTGATTATTTGAACACCAACAAAAAATCATTGATTCATTGTGTACTTCTTATTCAAGAATTTATCATCTTTAGGCTTTTACTTGTTTTAACCTAGCTTTAATTAATGTAACTGGTTATCATTGATATCCTTTATTTGGGTCAGTAATTATTTTATTAAGCTAACTTTCTCTCTCTCTCTCTCTTTCTCTCTCTCGCTCTCTCTCTCTCTCTCTCTCTCTTAGTTCGACGTTATCTATGTGCATTATCTCATTGTCTTTTGGATGTTTTCTTGTAAAAAATTTGTCTGACTTGGAAAAGGATTGGATTTGAACATGGTGCTTGGAATTAGTAGACATAGATATACTATAAAACAAAATTATTTCAGAGTAACTTCAACAAGAATAAAGTAAAACATAAAAACTTTAGAATACCCCTTCATTGAAACAATCTCACCATACAGGAACTAACCTCTCTTGAAAAACCATTGCTACCATCGACCCCTTATCACCTTGAATATTCATATTTTTAATTTCATGAGTTTCAAGGGAACATGAGAGTAATTCTCCTTCAATACTTTCAAGAAGGATATTTTCATTCTTCCAAACCATCAGAGGACGCGGTTAATTTCAGATACAAGTCCAACTCTAACCTGTTTACTTCAAGATTCCACCTCTCCATATTTTCGCATTGCCCATATCTCAACGAATTGTTCCTAAGGTCGATTGTACAATGTGTATGCAAACAAAGGTAGAGTATCATTTAACACTGTAACGTACTTGCACATTGAAAGGTAAGCTAACCCTCTCTCTCTTAGTTCGACGTTAAAATCTATTTGCATTATCTCATTGTCTTTTGGATGCTTTCTTGTAAAAAAATTGTCTGACTTGGAAAATGGTTGGATTTTACCAAGGTGGTTGGAATTAGTATACATAGAGATACCATCAAACAAAATTAGAAACCTCCCAAAAGAAAACAGCAAACAAAATCCGAAACCTCCTCCATATCAACTGCGTAAAGGTCTCGTTGGCCATGATATTTCAGTTAAGATCTCCATAAAAAGTTGTTTTCATGTTGTTGATTGATTATTTGAACACCAACAAAAAATCATTGATTCATTGTGTACTTCTTATTCAAGAATTTATCATCTTTAGGCTTTTACTTGTTTTAACATAGCTTTAATTAATGTAACTGGTCATCATTGATATCCTTTATTTGGGTCAGTAATTATTTAATTAAGTGAAGCATTGATGTTGTCATTTCCAAGATTTTAAAGTTATAACCTGGGTAGATTACATTCTTGTTCACAATCAAATAAATAATTAAATTTAAGATCATCTTTTATTGGAGACTTTCTTTCTTTGTTCCACATTTTCCTCATTTTTCTTGTGTTATATGATATACCTTATGATAGATCTATATTATAGAAGTAGTTAAAGAAGTTGAGTTCATTAAGAATAATTAATCTGTCTAGCATCTTTTAAAAAACTCAAGTTCCCATTTATGAAGCAATAAGAAGTATCACTTAACAATTTAATCTTTCCAGTAATATTCTTTCACCTCTTTGCAGATATCACACTGTGCTGTCAAATGTAAATCAGAAAATCAGTTGGATGAAATCTGATTTCACCAGACAAAACCAATGTGATATGATAAGATCCCATACTATAATTCATGTGTAAGAAGAAGCTTTCGAGGAAAGATTGTTCGGGTAGTAGTTCTTTGTGATTCAAAACTAATTCATTGCGAATCTATATATAGTTTTCTAAAGTAAATTAATATAAAAACTGAAAAGAAGCAAATTTGGGGTTCTGGTTTTTCAAAGACTAAGACTGAAGCTAAGTTTCATTGTGTTGGTTCTCCACTCCTCTGTGAGTGTTAAGATGTGTATCTTTTTTGTATATGAAAATTTTTACTATGTCCCACAATGTAATACCATTTTGTGTTGTATACAAAGTTTGAAACTGGAAGCCTAATGCTTCATTGACAAAAAGGTAAAACAAAAGTGTTGTTAGGCTTGATCAATTTGATCGTTCTGATGAAGTTAAACACCATTATTGCATTGAGGATCTGAGGAATTGATGAGAGAAAAGAAGTTTACACCATTAACATGCATGTACAATGAAATATATATATGAGGGAGAAAGGTATTTTAGCTCTTCAATATTATACGAAAGTGCATATATCATCCACGTGATTCAAAAAATAGCAAATATACCCCTCCATTGTGTTATACAATTATATTCAAAATCTACCATAAAGGTATAAATATTATTTCTCGGGATAACACCGATACTTTGATACTTTGTAAACATATATATTTGGTTATTTTGCATAACACAGAGACTTATGGTGCAATTAATCCAAAAGAAAACAATTAACGCGTGTAATGTCAAATATCATACGTGTAGTGCTGTCATATATGATAAATAGATTTGAATTTTTGAGTGAAAAATAAATTCTAAGAACTTATATAAATAAATAAACTCCCAGAAAAATAATTAACAAAATTAAATTAAATTAAACTAACTTAATATTTTCTTAAACCTCGATTGTTTTGTTTGCGTAAGGAAAATTTGGCCTTAACTTCATCAACTGGAGTCAAATGAAGTATCAAATGATAGAAACTACCCAAAATATCTATCGTAATATATAACGGCCTCGGAAGTCAGATTATACATCTTCATAGTTCATACCAACTTCAGGTGAGGATCAAGTGAAAGCAAAATGTTTGTTGCCTATAAAGGCTGACCATGTTGGGTTTATATTATATCTCATGCGACCCAAGTGGAGTTAGAGGGAGTAGTACCTGAGAATGAAGAAGGGGTGGCTTCGAAGCTGACGGAGAAAATGAAGGTTAATTACCATGCTATGGCTTCAATTGAGTAGAAAGCTGAGGGACTTTTAGGTGGTGGTCCAAGTTTTGATAGTTGTGAAAAAGGATTGTAAGACAGACGGTATATAGAGAAAAAAGTTGTTAACACTAATTTGGTATAATGAAATGGAGCGCCATGTTTTTTTTTTGGTTACATGGGTGATCCGGGCTAGCATGCGCGCATTCAACTAATCCCATGGAGATATACATGTCTCCTCATATATATTCTCATGGTAAATCAGAACTAGGTTACCCATGTTCAGGGAGAAGTTCGAGCCTTGTACCTCTCACTTTTCTTTTTGGTTGGATAAGTAATTTCATAGGAGAAATTGTATAATGTACAATTAAGCTACATATATTTACAAGTTTTTTTTAGGACGTGTAAAGAAGAGAAAAAAAAATTAGCCAATTCCTATCCTATTAAAATTATCCAATGTGGAAGATGCAGAATAATATCTAAGCGATGAAATGGCTCTATGATCGGCCCAAACTCACATGCCATCTGGTTGATATTCCGGATGATCAGTTAGATTATCTAGTTTGTTGCTGACAGCTGCCTAATACCTTGAATGAGTTTAACCTTATCTGATAAAATTGTTTTGTCTTTCCTTGGAAAATCAGCGCATTTTCCGTATCTTTCAAAATTGTTAGGGCCTCCCCTTCCAAGAATGAGTTGCAGAATATAGTATTTTTATAGTTGATTCTACAACCCGAATTTTGTGAAATTAAACAATCCATATTTTAGTAGTTTCATAAGGTTTACTGAAGGACGGGTCACATGAGAAAATAACATTAGACTCGTTGATGGAAGATTCTGTATTTTGGTTTTATCTGTCTTGAATGATTTTATTAGAAGAGGGATTAGTGTTTCTCTATTCTAAACCATGTAATACTCTCATTAGTTTAAATCACTAGTTTATTCTCAAAAGTTTAAGTTAGTAATTATCTATTCACTAGTCTATTCTTATCGAGAAACATACAAGAATCATTAATTATTCTTGAAGGCATGATAGGTGTACAAAATAAATAAGATAGAAAAATGCATAAGTTAATCTCCTTTAAAGTTCTATTATTGGAGAGGATTTCACCGCTCATAATAAGATTATTTTGCACCCACCATATATTGACATATCGTAGCGGCAATGCAATTTGTCAATACTTTTCGCCTTAAATTTTTTCCGAGTTTTAAATATTTTTGAGCCAATTCAGGACACTCAAAATGGTGTTTATCTCTTTTTCAATACCAAACCATTTTATCATATATTCTAAAGAAAAGGTATTTGTTAGACTCAAAATATTTCCCACACATTTCACGAAGTGGGTCCAATTTCATATAAACTATCATATCCTATGTGCGAAATCTCTCTTATTGTCATCCATACAAGAATATCATGTTTAGAAATAACATAAGAGTTTCACATAATATTGGCCCAATTTTTTGAAAAGATTGGTGACGAAAAACATTATAAGGAGATTTATATAAACAAAGAAACCCACTACTTCTTGGCTTACAAGCAACTGCTTGATCATTTGGGATGGAGAACCAATGATGCAACACTTTTATTCCTCCTTCATACCCAACCAAAATATCTATTTTATCTTGTAGTACCCATAATTTTCTAAATAAGGAGAGTCTAATTTTTTCACATGCCATAACCAAATTCCTTAATTTTCATATATTCTCTATGAACCCATTTTATCCATAATGAGACTTCTTTCGTAACTATTTTCACAACATCTTCATGACCAAAACTTTGTTTTAAACTCCTATATCTTTAAAACCAAGGCCTCCTTCATTTTTTGGTATGGCTATATTCTTCAATTTGATTTGCGTAGAATTTCCATCCCATGTAAAATCTCCTACAAATACTCACGATTCAATCACAGACAAAAATAAGTCTCGAAATATAGATGGCCAAAATCAAACTATTCTGATGAACCGATCTAATAAGTTGAAGGCGACCCACGTATGAAAGAGAAGAATCATTTCCAATACCGCACATAACTCTTCAGCTTACCAATGAGAGGTTTGTAGTCTCTCGAGAATAAAAATTGAAGTACTAAGAGATGCACCCAAATATCAAAACGACATATCCCTTTTTTCAAGTTGAGTAATTTTCATAATATCATCAACAACCTAACTCTTGATACTCACATATTAAATATTTGATTTTGTATATTTAAATGAAAACTCGAATACTTACTAAACTTCTCCAAACAATCCATAAGTATTTTTGCCGAATTATGGTCTCCTTTAGCTAAAAGCATGATATCATCGACAAAAGCAATGTGGGTGATCTTATTTTTCCTGCATTTTGGATGGTGCTTGAACCAAAAATTTGTATTCTTTTTCAATTACCTTGACAAATAATCAAGACACGGAATGGAAAGGTAAGTAGAGATATGATAACCTTTTCTTAAACCTTTTTCCCTTTTGAAGAAGCTATGAATTTCCCCATTAATCGCAACGGAATATGAATATTTTGTAAATTCCATAACTCAGTTAACAACCAAACCGGAAGATTTAACCCTTTGAGTACCTCCCTAAGGCAATCCCATGATACCAAATCATACGCTTTTTACAAACCAATCGTGATAGTACATCTAGGTGAGCTACTATTATTGTTATATCCTTTGAAGATATCATGCATTAAATGAATATTCTCGGCTATCTATCTTCGGGGAATAAAAGCATTTTGTGATTGATCAATGATCTCTTCAGAAACCAGATTCATGTGATCCGCAATAATCATTGTGATTGCTTTATAAATTACATTACAACACTATATGGTCTATAATCCTCAACAATTATTGAATTTTCTTCTTGCGAATGAGAGCAATAATAGTAGCATTTAATTATTTAAGTAAAAAACTGGTGCTAAAGAATTATGTACTTCTTGCATTACTTTGTCTCCAACTAGCTCCCAATATCTCTTGAAAAATAATGAAGAAAACCCATCATGGCAGGGTGATTTATCATCGGTTATACGAAAAAAGGCCTATCTTATCTCAATACCAGAAACCTCTTTACGAAAACCCAAGCCTTGTTATTGTGTCAACATATTACCCCAACCAAAAACATCACAATCCACATGTTCCATATCAATTTTCGTACCCAACAATATCTTATAATAATCATAGAACGCAACTTTTACTTAAGCACTACAAGTAGTATCTTCCCCATTAGAAAGTTTGACCTTTTTGATAAACTTTTTGCGTTGCTTACTCTTCATGAGCCGGTGGAAAAGTGGTCATTCCTAGAGTGTAATAAAAATCAACACTAAATAAGAGAAGCGACTAACCGCTAGTATACGGGGCGTTCAAAGTAATAGATAAATAATAAGGGATTTCGTCTCAGGGACTGTGAGGTATGATGAATGTGTTTAATAGGTAGAGAGAATTAATTGCAATACAAAATAAATAAAAAATAAAAGATATTTGTTTAGGTGTTTGAATGTAAAGAGACTAAACACAACAAAGTAGATTAACTAGATTGATATAAAGTAAAGAGTAAAGATTAGTCGCAGTATGAGAGCTATACTTGAGTCTCGCTAGGGATCCACCTAAGTTCTTACTTTTAGTGTTTTCGTTTAAGGGACAAGTTGGTGATTCTATATTAGTCGGGACTCTACAATCTCATAACTCACGTCATGGTAGACTTAGAAGCTGTCCTACAGTATTACAAACCCCGTCAGGGTGATTATAAGCTATGTTGAGATGATTAATACTTTTACCCAATTGGCTACGCCGTTAGTCAAGCCTGTTAGGATCAATGACGAACAACATGTGTTTATTAATTAGTTCAGCGATTTAAACCCTCGTCAAGGTGATCACCGCCACTAGTGAATAGCTTAATCACTATAACTTAGCTAATTCTGATTCCTAACTCAATTAAAATTAGTAAATACGCATGAACTAATAGAAAATATGGAATACCTAACTTGAATTAAATTAAGACAATCCCAAATCCGAAAATACTAAAATAAATAAACTAGGGCTTAACTCATTAAGCGATTATCAAAGATTATTACGTTTAGCTCATACTAAAATTAATAGAATACATTTTCCTAAAAACATAAATAAAACCTAGAGAGAGGAATTGATTTTAGTTGATGTTGGAGAAAGGAGTTTCTCAAGCTTCTACTCTTCTCTCTGCCTCTTTGCTACCTTCAGAAAATTGGAAAATATGAAGCGTACTAAAAAATGAATTCTGAATAACTTAAATACTAAGTAAAATCGGATTGAGCCCTAATCTTATTTAAGTGAATGATTACGGGCCCAAGTCCAATCAGTAATTCCCGCATCTGTTGTACACATTTCAGTAAAACAGTCGTAAGTCCATATCGCCTTTTTCCACTTCTCAATTTGAGCGAACTCAGAGGCGCACCTTTTTCATTTGAACCACCAAGACTGGATCAACACCGTTTGGGCTCGAAAATATATGGAAGTGATGAATTTCTAGTTTCTTATGCTCCTCTTCATCTTTTTGAGTGGTACTATTTGCTATTTTGACTCCTCCTTTTGATCTAAGACGTTATAATCTACTTCTCTTCCTCATATCGATGCTTCCTAAAATCCATGTACCTAATAAATTCATACTAAAATACACAAATTAATGCACAAAAACTCTAAAAATGTAATTATCATAATTCTGAGGTGAGAAAGTGCAACATGACAAAATAAGCTCAAAATTCAATCTAATAAGTCCAAATTCTACCTGAATGATTTCTCCTAAGGGCATATATTTATCACACAAAGGTAGACATCAAGACCCCCAACTCAAACCTTTGTCGTCCTGACAAAGTAAGACAAAAATAGAGGTCTTAGGTGAGACGCAAAATGCAGAGTCCAGTGAATGATACCAAAATCACAACTTAAAGTAAATCTCATATAGTATAACCTATGAATTCACGCAAACATACACCTATCATGAAAAATCAAACATAAATAACATCAATCTAAAATTAAATTTACAATTCTAGAAGATTACACTTGATACTTAGCTTGCGATGGTGGCTATAGGGTTTTCATCGATCCTTACTTGTTTTGAATGCTCCACTTAGCTTACTCCCTATTAGCTTAATTGTTAATTAACTATGTAGGTAAGAATCACGAGGTCTTTACGGTTTTAGTATAGACTTAGGGACGGAATGGTATGTATATTTGGTATATTTGAAGTGAGTTTTTTGTCTCTCTCCTTACTTACCATAAACTAACAGTCCAAGAGCTTAAGTTTACACTCGAATACATTCTCATTCAACCCACTTGACGCACTAATTTAGAGTCCTTAAATCAACCCAATTAGCACTAACGATGATTTCCATAACTTCCACTTTGCCGGTCACTTTTTTTTGTAAGATATCCCTAACCATCATTTTGATGTGAATGATCATCTCTCTCATAAATTTGTTCTTTTTCTATTTTTTTTTGAAAGACCTTGGAAAAAGGTTAAAATTAATATATCATAACAATTGTGTATTAAATACAAACACATAAAAAATTCCTCCCAATGTGATTTCCCATAACGAAACCCACCAAGCCAAACTCAAGCTCAAGATATGAAGTCTTAGGATTGTGATTTAAGTGCGAGTCATATGGAAAGTCCTATAAACTACTTTTTGCCAATAATCGGCGCCTAGGAGAGCTAAGCACCTCTTCCACGACGACTAAGGCGCTAGGATAAATCGCCTAGCATTTTTACCAGGGATAGGCGGGTGAGGGGCGAGATGACGCTTAGGGTCTCCTAGGCGGCGATTTCGACAGCTTAGACTTCAAGCCAATTTCACAATACTTAATGATTTTTTGTAATACTCGCTGATTTTGGAGAATACTCCGTGATTTATATTAATACGTAGTGCTTTTATGTAATAATTAGTGTTTTGATATTAATATGTAGTGATTTTATGTTAAACTTAGTTATTTCACATAATATTCAATGATTTTTTGTTATACTCAATGATACTCAATAATTTTGCATTAATACTCAGTTAATTTATGTTAATATTAGATGAATTTTAAATAATAATCAGTGATTTCAAATAATACTCAATGATTTCAAAAAATACTCAGTGCTTTCAAACAATACTCAACATAATCACTACATAGTGAATTTAACACAAGTATTACTACTTAGAAATACACTAGTAAAAAATTACTCAAATAATCAACCCGCAAATTCACTACTCAGAGAATTCGTCAGCAATATCACTAGTACTCAACAAAAATATCTAAGTACTCAGCGAATTTGTGAGTTATTTTGCATGATAATATAATATGTGTGTTAGTATACTTGGAAAAAAATCTCTAATTAGTTAGTGAGTTCTCTACTCAACAAATTTGTGAGTTGTTTTGCATTATCATATACTTTGTGTGTTAATATACTCGACAAAAATCTAAGATTTCTTAGCAAATTCTCTAAGTAAGAATTAACATAAGACTAGAGGAAAAATGGCTCAAAACATGGCAACTAAAACCATTCAATATAATCGCATAATTGAAAAAAATAAAATCCAAAATTAAGGAAATATATAACAAAATTTCATTTATTAATAAAATTGAATATTAATACGAAAAAGCAAAAGAAAAGAAAACATCGAGGATCTACTGTTGCTGCCATGTAAGTCGAAGCCATGCCTGCTACCAGAAACAAACACCTCACCAGAAAAGATGGAGTTGTGCAAACACCTTGAAGATAACTCTGATTTGTATTGCTAACTCTTATCTACTACTCCAACTTCGATCTATTGTTGGTAACTCCGTTTTGTTGCAAGTCATAATGCACACAAAATTCTTGTTGAACGAAAAAAAAAATCATAAAACTTAATACAAGTTTTATATTGAAATTTTTTTAAGGTAAAGAATATGGATATACGTACCACAATCTTCTTTAATGTTCTTATAAGAAGAATAAGTGAGCAAAGTTTGGAAAATTTTAGGAGTGGGCGAGAGAGAGAGAGAAGGGGGATGCAAAATTAAGGTTTAATGGTATGTTTTTTATGTTTGGGTTGTTATATTTAGTATATATATCAGTAAAAAATTAAAAAAAAAAATTAGTAAGAAAAGTAGATAGATAAACTGTAGTCGGGTTTTAAAGAAGAGGTCTTTAAAACCTGTTGTGTAAAAATCTCTTATTTTAACTTAATATGAGCACACCTATTTTTGGTAATGTGATTCGTCTGGTTTCATTTTCCACCTTGAGCTCCACCCTCTTCTAAATATGTTTCTCTATTGGTGGTTTTCACAGAAAATGTTACGACTTTCGATTAAACATTGTTGTTTTGTCCATTACAAACTTTCGTTTGTCTCTCATGAGAAGGACAAGAGAATGGGCTTTGTTAACCGTGGGTAGTGGCTCAAGGAGAATTGTGATGATGCATTATGTGTCAAAGGCTACAGATTCGAGGATTAGTAGAGCCATCGTGGAAGGTATTGCTGTAGTTAGACGGGGATCTCGATGGCTCTTTGTCAATGGGTCGGAGGTGAGTTTTTGGTTAGATGTTTGGTTGGGGGACCACCCCCTAATTGATTGTGCTAAAGAATATGTCAACGATGATGGTTCTTGGGATTGGGTAAATTCCGATCCTTTTTCCCATCTTCAAAACTCTTGGAAATTACGGAAATTTCGGTGAATAATTGTACTGAGAGTAGAGATAGGTTATCTTTGACAAGGGAAATACATGGAATTTATACGTATAAATCGGCATCGTGTTCGGAGATTGCAAATTTGCACATGGGTATTAAGTGGGATAGTGTTTGGAAATTAAAGTGTCCTTAGCGTATTAGAGTTCTAATCCGCAAAGCTATTCATGAAAGATTGACAATGTGTGAAAATTTGAGTCGGAGAGGGGTTATTGAGAAAACATTATGCATATTTTCAGAAAGTGCGTCAAGATCCAAGAAATTTGGCAACGGATTCAAGTATAGGTTAATAGTTATAGTGGGCCTGACAAGGGTCGAATTAGGCGCTTGGATTTTTAGCTGCCGAGGGAGAGTTGGGGACTTAACAGTCTTAGGTTAATTTTTGGTTAAATAAACTTTAAATAGAAAAAACAGAGAGCCCAGTACTTACTTAATCAAACCAAACATGATGGTTAATTTAGAATTGTGAATATTATTATGTCAAGTTGTGATCTTATTGGACTAAGTTGGCCTTTTTTTTTACCCAAGTAAAATGTAAATAGAAAAAGAGAAGCCTACCTTATATTATTATGATACTTCTGCTTGAGAATATTGTCAATTTTTATTCTATCTTTACAAATCAAAAACTTAATTGGTCCATTTTATAATATTATAACGTGTCTATTTGAGAATTGTTGATTTTTATTATATTTGTACAGTCTAGATTAAAAACCTAATTGGTTCATATATAAGACTTCCTTAAGTTCGCTTGGATCATTTATCTCATTCTCTATTTTTATTTGACACACTTTTTCTTAAATCAGTAGGCTTCTATTCTTTCTTATATGTGATAAATTCCTTCTAATTATCGTGATCACGGAAATGTGTATGTGTGTACCTTATTCATGCTAGATTTGTAAACTTTATGTTTTATAGATTTGTGAATTAGATCAGTAAACTTAACCAATTGTAGCAGTTATTTAAATTGAGAAAGTGAGTCAACTCATATACTGTAACAGGTATTTCAATGAAACCTTTTAAATATATTATAGATTCATGATTTGTTTTTACTTTTTATGTTCAACAAATTATTTTTTACGATCTTATGCAATAAGTCAATATTATTATGGATTAGTAAATTATTTATCTTACCAATCGTATCGCTTTATTGTTTGTTGTCTGAACACATACCGTTTTTTATTGACAAACAACTTATTACACCTTATAAAAATAACAGTAATGTTGAGGGAAAATTGCACCATTAGTTGTTGTGATTTGTGATATAGATATGTAGAGTGCTTCAAAATGATTATTTGCAACAAAATAAAAATAAGTGGGTTTATCTACTATCTTGCATAAGACGAGGACTAATGGTAATAAAAATTCTTATGACTAGATGAATAATATATAAATTTTATATGCAATTTTTTTCCCTTTTACTTGTTACCTTTGGATCTTGAATATTGACACAATACATGGATTTTTGGAACAAGTGTTTACTCATCTGACTGGGCGATGTGGAAAAGCTTGGTATATATATATATATATTTGTATGATAGTTGACCAGGATATTTCAATTAAAATAAATGCAACACATTGAAAGGTAAGCTAACTCTCTCTTTCTTTCTCTTAATTTGACGTTAAATCTTTTTGCATTATCTCATTGTCTTTTGATGTTTTTTTGTAAAAAATTCGCTGACTTGGAAAATGGTTGGATTTGACAGGATGTTTATTAAATTTGCAACTTTGTGAGTATATTAATAGACTATTTTACATAATGCAGGGACAAATTTATGATTTCAAACAAAAAAAAAAGGTTTAACTATAAGAGTACTCACATATGAGCCGTGTTCTTGAAATTCTCCTCATTACAAAACTGTATAATGAGAAAAATATTGTCCCACGAAGATAGATTCTTTGCAGACATAATTATAACCTGAGACATAAATTTCACAAAACATGAGAAAAAAAAATTAAGAACTTTACCAAAAAAAACAGCAATTACCACAATGAAATGCAATGGTTTGATTTGAACAGAATGTTCCGCCTGCTGCAAATTACTCCGCTTGGAATTAGTGATATGCGCTCCTCCACCACTAACAGCACCACAACCTGCACCTCATCCTCGGCTGCTCATAATGAGCTCCTCAACTGAGCTTCAAGGCAAATGGCCGGAGTAGAAGGTCTAGTTGGCCATGACATTTCAGTTAGGATCTCCTGTCCATGAAAAAATGTTTCATGTTGTTGATTGATTATTTGAACAAAAAACACATTGATTCATTATTTACTTCTAATTCAAAATTTTATCATCTTTCGGCTTTTACTTGTTTTAACCTAGTTTTAATTAATGTAACTGGTCAATATTGAAATCCTTTATTTGGGTCGGAAATTATTTAATTTAGTGAAGAATTGATGTTGTCATTTCCAAGATTTTGTTAAAACCTTGGTAGATTACGTGCTTGTTCAAAGTCAAATAAATAATTAAATTTAAGATCATCTTTTATTGGAGTCTTTCTTTCTTTGTTCCTCATTTTCCCCATTCCGTGTTAAGCTATATGATATACCTTAATTAATAAACGATAGATCTATATTATGGCAGTAGTTAAAGAAGTCGAGTTCATTAAGAATAATTAATATGTCTAGCATCTTTTAAAACACTCAAGTTCCCATTTCTGAAACAATAAGAAGTATCACTTAACAATTTAATCTTTCCAGTAATATTCTTTCACCTCTTTGCAGATATCTCACCGTGCCATCAAATGTAAATTAGAAAATAAGTTGGATGAAATCTGATTTCACCAGACAAAACCAATGTAACATATAACGTATAGGCATTGTAGGCCAGAATACTGTTACAAAAAATTGTATCATAAGTATAACTTTATATACAATTAAACAGGTGAGAGATTATGGCGAGAGTGGACAAGCAAGACACTGGATAATTGATCATGTACGGTAAGAAAATGAAGATAAGTTTATCACCCAAAAGAGAAGAGTTTGTGCATGATGACTTAATTTTTGAGATCTTGACATTTTTGCCTGTAAATTCTGTGCTAAGATTTAAATGTGTGTGCAAGTCATGAAATATCAGGATTCAGGAAGATAGATTTATTCAGAAACATAAGTGTCGGAGTAAATTGCAAATTTTTAATGAAGAAATAAATGAATCAAATGGCAGTGAGGAAACATTTCAACTGATACATAGCAATAATTGCTTAGTGCTGGAGAAAAGTGAAAAAACTGGTAAGTATCGTATAATAACTCGGCTACTAAACAAGCTCTTCAAGTGTTGGACGATTCAGCGGAACAAGGGAGCTGGCGAAGCATAGAAATGGGTTTTGTATCATCAACTAATAACTATAAGTTGATTTGCTTTCACCATAAGAAACAGACAACTTATCAATATGGTAGTAAAATGTTAAATGTTGGAACTGATATTACTTGGAGACCCCTTCAGATTACTCTCACTAGTGATAATGGAAGAACAATATATTGGCAATTTATCAAAGAGGACATTTACATTTTACAATTCTGTAAAGATCACGTGGAAAAAAGTGAGATAATTAAAATAAATGTAAAAGACGATAGTTTCGTTAAAATGAAGCTTCCTCGGGGTTGTCAAACAGGCGGAGATAGGTTCACAAGGTTTATTTGGGATCAGAAAATGTCACTCAGGTGTATAATCGAAGAAAAGCTCCACGTGTGGGTATTGGAGAATTTGGATAAACAGATATGGTCAGATAAAAAGACTATCCTATTGAATTTTTTCAAGGATTACCCAAATTCTAATATGAATTTTTATGTGCATAGCACATCAAAGAGCCTAATGTATGTTTTTTACGATAATAATGAGAAGCTAGCATATGATATTATCTCCAAGAGACAACAACCTTTAAAATCACTTCCACGGAAAAAGATATACAGTCTGGTTCCTAGTCTAATATCCTTAAAAGGAATGGTTTTGATCGCTGCTATAGAGCCAAACATGGTATAACTGATAAGTGTTTCTTATGTTATAAGCCTGTTAAAGAGGCCATAGCTTTTATTGTTTAACAACTATTAAATGTTTCCTTATAATTTAAGTATCCAACTAAAGTACTGAACTTACATAAATTTTGTTTATGTTAGAACTTGCTCTGGTATTTTTATATATTTTTTTCTGACACTTCAAAACCAACACTATTGGACAAGACCCTGCAAATTCAGACGATATTGAAACCTCCTATTCTCGATTCTTAAACCAAACTTTTTTTATGTTAATTTTTTTTGGTTTAAATAAGTTTAGAAAATATAATTTATCTTTTAAACTACATAGAATAAAATTGCCTAAAATCTCTGACATTCAGAGGAACCTTATGACTCAGCTAACACCTAATACCTTTTTTTGAACATTAGGAAAAGTAGATAACTGATTTGTTTTGATTAACTTCAAAGTATAAGGGGTTTGTTTGCAAGATTTATTACTATATGTCCTTTCTGCACGTTTACAAACCGAGGGGTATGCCTTTTACTCAACAAAAAAAGGTGTATCCGACTCTACGAAATGACTAAAATACCATCGTCCACAAAATTTATTTACTAGGGTTTATACACTAAGATATTTATGGAAATTGTTCAATTTGCCCTCCTTATTTGTAGCAATTTTGGTTCTGTTTTCTTTTTAAAGATTGTGCAGTAGGTATGCTTTTGACCTATTTTTATATTTGTTGAAGTTTTTTACAAGATATCATTCAATTGGTCTACCAATTAGCTATAATGTTGAATAAGGATTTACAAGTGTAAGCTAATTGTTGTAATGATTAGAGTTGAAAATATATTATTATTTCTATGGGATGAATAGTTGTGTATCTTGATAGCATATAGGTTCACCTCGATTTTTGAGTTTGATACTAAGATTCCTTAGCTGGACGTCGAAAGACTTTTATTTTCTACAATACGTCATTAAACTCAGACTTCAGGGTGATTGGCAGGGAGAATGAATAAATCTCCCACTTTTCTGTTTCACGGAATATTATTACCTTCATCAACCATGAATCCGAAGGGATCTTTTCATATCTTTTCTTGAAAAACACAGTTCCACTGCAAAATATGGGAGAAAATTATGATAACTTTGGTGACCCTAGATACTCAATTATAAGTGTGGCTTACAGTTGACAAGTACACCATTATATGGACAATCCTACCTCCTCAGCTCCTCTCCCTTTTTCAAGAGTTTCTTTATTACCTTTTTGTCTTCGGCTTAGAAATAATTTTCCAAGAAACTAGTTCAAAAAAAAGGTACTTCACCTTCATCATCCACAAAAGCTTTCTATCATATCCAAATGCATCTATGCCAAAAAAAATCGTAACTCGGTAATCAAAACTCCAACAAAAAGAAGTCGTTCGAGAACTTGCATAGTGGTTTCAATGTCAAGAGAACCTTTTCGCCCTTCTTTCATTGTCATAACAACTCTCACATTAGAAGGGCAAAAATATTTTGTCTCATATGTTTAGTACTTCTTTTCGATACCATTCAAAAACATACCATCTCTCATAGTGAACTCCACTCCACTGGATTTCAAAACAAGTGTCCCATCTTCTAACCAAGCCTCGTATTTCACTACAACAAAGAATATAGGATTAATTTTACTGAACCCTTAGTATTATCTGAAATAATTGGCACTAGAGGTCCAATGATGTGAAATGACTAAAAAAACCTCTGAACTGTTTGAGCACCTGATAGAAAGACGCGAAATGACTAAAAAAATTCTAAATTGGTTTAAGTGACAAAGAACACATACCAAAGACTTCTTCAAGAGTTTTAGGATTTAACTACTCAAAACTAGAGAATGGTGTTTGGTGGTATTGTTGGAGAAGTTCTAGTTTCTCCATATTCATGTTCAGGAGGTATTGAGAAAAGTGACTTAATTTAAGCAATGCTCCCACGTGCTTACAAACATCAAATTAATATTAATATTCTTAGTCTTGAATAGGTATTAAATTTCCTTGACTATCGTTTAAATTTCTTCATCATTGCTTGGATTCTCCGAACCTTCAACTTCCTTAAGTAACTTCTTAGTGTCAGTCAAGTTCAAGAGACACAAAAATTGTTGATTCTGACTAGGTGAGATATATTATGTCGCTTCATATGACACCTTTCATATCCAGCCATAATATGGGAAACATGATCTTTACCTCAGACATACCACATTATTAGATCTTAGGTGGTGATTGAGATTCCTATATCACTTGTCATGCTTTATGTATACGTGTATGCTAGATTTTGTAAAGTATAAAACACCTGTTTTTCCTTCTTTTTAATTATATTTCCTGGATTTTCAGAGGCAAACTTATTTGTTGACTCCTTCCTAATCCTACTTTAAAAAATGTAACTCTTTGATAGATTTTACAGTCATTTTCTTTATGTAATATCCTCAAATTCTAATTGTGGTCAAAGAAATTATATTGGGATGTTGGTTTTCTATCTTTTATATTATTTAAAATTTTAGAAGGTTATTTTTGTAATTTTGAAATAATGATAATATAAGATATTTAACCTTCCAATTAGGGGGGAACATTATTTATCATTTTGGATGATTTTTTAGAGGGAGAAAGGAAAAAAAGAAAGGGGAAAGAAAAGAACGGGAAAAGAAGTCGGAGGGGACCAGATCATCTTCTAGGGAAACCCTAATAAAATTGGTGGCTTTCATCAAAGCACGGAGTGGGATAATAGGAAATCTGGATTCAGAACGAGACAAAGATCATTAATTTGAAGTTTTAAGAGAGTTGTTCTTGAACAGTATCACTTCTCATATTTCAAAATGTGTCATTTGTAAGTACTAATTATCTGTTCTCTTATTCTAGATATGTCTTTCTTTAGGAATTATTTATCGATGTTCATTAATATTTTTGTAGTCTTGTTCTTCATTCACTTTCATCAGAAATAAACTCTAATATAAATAAAATGTTATCTATGGACATTATAATTGTAGTATGTTATTGCATATGTTATGAGAGAGGTGCGCATATTACTCAGCTTTTGACCGCTTCTACACGGGTTAAATATAGTTTTTGACTTTGACCAATGCACGGGTTAAATGCAGTTTTTGATAGTCATTGTACAGATAATTGCAGTCTTGACAAAAGGTCAAATTTTTTTAAGATAACATGGTACTGGGGTAATGATACATTTGTTTCCATCAGCATCATTGTTTCTTTTTGTGTTTTTCATCTGCAAATCCTTAGAGTCAGATACATTATCGATAAACCAATCACTCTTTGCAAATCAGACTTTGACCCCCAACGAGGGAAAATTAATACTTGGTTTTTTCTATCCAAGTAATTCAACATGATGAATATTAGTATATTGTACAAGAATATACAAGTTAGAACTGTTGTTTGGGTGGCTAATATAGAAACCCCTATTCATCAGCCTCCCAATGATAACTTTCACCTACTATTATCTAATGAAAGTCTAAGTCTTCTCAATAACGAAAAAAGAGCAGTTTGGAGAACTAATTTAACCTTGGTAACCTCAAATGCCACGGAAGCAGTACTTCTTCGTAGTGGAAATTTGTTGTGAGATATGGTGGTGTACGGAATGTACTTTAATTCTGGGTTATATTGATTTATATTTGTATTTTCCTTTTCCTTTGGAGATATTAAGATATCACGTAGCTCATTTTGTTATTCTAATTCTTTTTGTAAAGCGTGGGAAAGTAAGATCTCAGGTATAGAAATCTCATGAAAGATTCATTGGTTTTAGAAGCTCTAGGTTTGGAGATCTTCGTTTGTACGTAAATTTATTTATTTATTTTTTTGATAATTCTTGTATATTAATATAAAAGTTTTCAAATATTATGGAAATTTATGAACAAGTATTAGCCTTTTGTTTTACTAAATAATCTCTTTCCAGGGTTGAATCAAGGTTTAATTAATAAGGTGATCCTAAACATATAACCTTTTGATTTACTCTAAAACCCCTTTGTGGGGTTGGGTCGACATTTATTTCATGAGGTGATCATAAAGATCTAACCTTTTGTATTACTCAAAACCCAATTTCAAGGTTTAATCGAGGTTTAATTTATGAGGTGATCATAAAGATCTAACTTTATATTTTACTGGACAAACCCCTTGAAGGGTTGGATCGAGGTCCATCCTATGAGATGATCATATCTAACATTTTGTTTTACTCAAAATCCCCTTTGCAAGGTTGAATCGAGGTTTATTTTACGAGGTGATCATAAAGATCTAACATTTTAGTTACTCAACAACCCCTTTCCACGGTTGAATCGATGTTTATTTTGCGAGGTGATCATAAAGATCTAAACTTTTCTTACTCAACAACCCCTTTCCAGGGTTGAACCGAGGTTTATTTAATGAGGTGATCATAAATGCCTAACCTTTTGTTTTACTCGACAACCCTTTTGCAGGGTTGGATAAATGTTTACCTTATGAGATTATCATAAATATATAGCCTTTTGTTTACTAGACAACCCATTTGCATGGTTGGATCGAGTTTTATTTAATGAGGGGATCATAAAGATCTAACCATTTGTTTTACTCGATAACCCTTTACAAGGTTGAATCGAGGCTTCTTTTAAGGGGTAATTATAAATATCTAACCCTTTGTTTTACTCAACAGCCTCTTTGTAGCTTTATATCAAGGTTTATCATAAGTATCTAACCTTTTTTTAACTCGATAACCTATTTGAAGTGTTGAATCGAGGTATATCTTTTTAAAGTGATCACTGGGTTCTATGTTTGGTACTCGCCAATCTGTCCTAGAGACTGATTCGAGGTTTGGCAAGGGTGGATTTTTAATACTATGCTCTGAACTCGAAAACTCTTCTTAGAAACTTGAGTCGGGTTTTGACTAGGGTGTCTTTTCAAGCCTACGCTTTTGAATCAGCAACCCGTCTTAGAGATTGATTGAGGTTTAACTAGGTCGACTTCCCAATACTACACACTAGACTCAACAACATGGCTTAGAGGTTGAGTCGATTTTTATCTAAGGGAACCCTTAGGCCTACACTTTGGACTCGACAACCTATCTTAGAGCTTGAGTCGAGGTTTGACCAAGGTGACCCTTAGGCCTACGCACTAGACTCGACAACTTGTATTAGCGATTAAGTTGAGGTTTTACCAAGGAGTCTTGGACTCAATAACCTATGTAAAGGGTTTAATTTAGGGCTTAACACTATGGACCCTTAGACTTATAATCTGGACTCACCTGGGTAAATCGAGGCTTGACCAGGGCAACAATTTAAGTATCACTTTTCTTGACTTTATCCCATGCATGAGGGTTGAGTCGATTTTTGTCAGTGTTGGCCTGTTAGGTCTAGAGCTAAGAACAAGATTTTCCTATCGACTTGTAATTTACTTAGCAAGCTCGAACAAGAATTTGCATACTCTGATACATTCATGGGTAGTTTTAGTTGATTAAATGCATTACTATATGTATATTAGCTAGTTTATTTCTATGGGTGAATAGTTTAGTACCTTGACAATATAGAGGGTCACCTCTAATTTTGAGTTTGATACTCTGGATTATTATCTACCAAGATTCCAAAGTTGGATGGCGAAAGACTTTTATTTTCTTCAAGACGTCGTAGAAATTGGACTTTAGGGAGATTATCCGCGTTACTAAGGCTTGGCTGGGAGAACGAATAAAGCTATCACTTTACTTTTAATCAAAAACTGTTTTTGGCTTTCTTTTTTCACACTATGTTATATCAATGGGTTGGGTAACCACGTATTTCCCACAAATGATGCCAATATAATTTGACAAATTTTACGAAACACAATTTGAGGTGAATTTAGTGAGTTTGTGGGGATATTTGTAAAAGTATATTACCGACAAAATAACATCCAAGGGATGAGAGTACACGTAAGGGGTAAGATATGTACATGTATCTTAAGAAATAACATGTGATATATTGTTAAGAATAATAACAAAAAAGAGCACATAGATCTTTATTCCATATGTTGAGGTGTAAAAATACTTGATTACATTGGTTGACTCCCTTCTTTGTTCTATATAAATATTGATCTATTTATAGGAATCCAATTAAGTTGGTGGTCTCTTCCGCTAGGACTGAAACATACGTTCTAAGTAGGGATTACTTAGGTCGTTGCTAGGAAGACCACGATCGCCATCCTCGACCTCGACCTTCCTTTTATACAAGTAGTTTCTAGATGCGTGATCTCCATCCCCTTCAGGTCAGCCTTCAGTTACCAATATGTTGCTCAAATAGTTCTACATGAAGCCAATGTGGCATCTGTTATAACCTATATAACACGATTCGAGATAAGTGGTATATTATCCCTGTCAGGCGTATCATGCAGAATTGGAAGCAATATTGTTTGGGCTTCAAAAGATGTCAATATGGTGTTTATTGAGATTAATTTGTGAAGATACAGACGTTAGTGAAGGGAAATGGAATCTATGAAAGTCGTCCTGATACGACACTTAAGGCGTGCTAGGAGTGCTAGTAAACCATTTGAAATTTGGGTTAATTTACATCTATTATGAGTAAAATATGTGTGTCGGTTGGATGGGAAAATGGTGTTCGTGATAAAAATTTCACAGGTATAAAGCTACACTTATTTACATATGATACAAACAAAGAGAAGGTATACTCTTCCATGAAAATTTGATGTTTTGTTATGATGCATTCTTTAAACTTAAATTGAAATAGCTTGATGTTAAAACTGTTTTTCTTTTACAAGGTGAATTAAAATAGATTATTATAATGACACGGACATGAGGGATTCTCAATGATACACTGTTTGAACATTTGTGTTTAAAATAGTCACACAAGTATTAGTGCAAGAGATTTGACTTCATTGTGATAAGTCTGGGTTTGTTAGTATCGAATATGATAGATGTTTATATTGTACTTTTTTGTATAAGTGTGTTGTGTATATCCTTTAGCATGTTGATGATATTAAATTAATACGTAGATCTATTAATTAAATCAACAAAGAAAAACATGATTTGCTTTTTGGATTTGACATGAATGATATAGGTAGTGCTAAAAGGATATTGACTTGAAGCAAAACTTACTACTAATATTGTGAATGATGGCTTTGAATTGTAGCGACACTAAGGGTTATATGGAATAGGCAAAACAAAATTATATTTAATCAAACTATTCGATCTTCTCGGATTTATGGGCTAATAAAGGACACAATGCGATTGGCTATGGATTTTGCATTAGCATGGGGAAGGAGCGTGACAGTGCAGTTGTTGTTTCTGTAAAAAGTTATTTAATTCGATGAGTAAAATCATATGGTCGCCTAAATATTAATGTGGATGGTAGTTGCGGCTTAGTTGAGAGAAAAAATTGGATAGGTAGTCTACTTAGAGATGGGGATGGATCATTTGTAGCTTGGTTTTTCGGGCCTTGTGAGGTAAAATCTCCTCTTAACTAAAAAAGTTTATCAATTCATTATGGACAGAGATGGGCGGTGAAGCGGTGAATTAAGGATTTTCGCAGTGAGACTAACTCGAGGAAACTTTACGCGTTAGTGAAGGGCGGTGCTAGCTCAAAGAAATGGACTTACACTATAAGGCTTATTTGCACTAAGATAATCATAGAACACTCAAATTTTAAGATGAATTATATGCATCGTGAGGCAAATGATTGTGTAGACGTGTTGTCGAGAAAAAAGAGAAGGCATGCAAATCCTAAGTTCATTTTATACTCTAATTGAATGTATTCTTTAGTTTTTTATTAACTAACAGCTTTCAAAGCTTCTCATGTATGAAAAAAAAATATTAGTTCTGGCTATTGAAAAAGATAGAAGGAAATTTTTATGCTAAAACTTTATTAAAGACCATATCTTTGAAAAAATTGCTAATTAGCGAAATGTTAACGGTAATTAATTGTATTCGAGTTTACATTAGGTAAGAACCGTATATCTTAGAAGTCTTAATTGTAGTCTGTTATTGCACTTTCTACTACTTAGTAATAATAATAAGGAACTACTCAAACCATATGATGAGTATATTGATATAACCGTTCATTTAAGAAAATTTTCTCGTTATATGGGTTATTAAAAGAGGATGGACTTTTTCTTTTCCTTCCTACTATATTTATGATAGATAGTCTGATATTTACCTTAGCAAGAATTGTGTTACTTGTGTATATCATGAAAAAACAAAATGCATTGATAATAAAAAAAAATTATTTTATAAGGAGTTTGGTAGAGAATGGTAAGATTAAAGTTGTTAAGATTTTACTAAGGAGATGGTATCTAATATGGAATTATGTAACTTTTTTTTTGAATACATATGAGAGCCACTTTGGACTCGGAATCATTTTGACTCCAGAAAAATTCGATCCCAGGACTATGTAACTTTCATTAAAAGTAAACATTTCTTCTATTTATAGATTGTTAAGATGATGATTGTAAAAGTGTAAATGTATTATCATATGATTTGGCGGTTATTAGGAGATGTTGGTAACAGAAAGATTATTGATTAAAATGCCGAATTGTGATTTTATTGGACCAAAAATGTGGTAGACTAATTTATTGTTAAATAAACTGTAAATAAAAAAAGCAGAGATCCCAGGACTTAGTTAATCAAACCAAACATTGTGGCTAGTTTAGCATTGTTATTATTATTATGTCAAATTGTGATCTTATTGGACTAAGTTGGACTGATTTTTGGCCCAAGTAAAATGTAAATAGAAAAAGGGAAGCCTACACTATATTATTATGACACTTCTGCTTGAGAATTGTCGATCTTTATTCTATTTGTACAAATTAAAATCTTAATTGGCCCATTTTACAAGATTATAACGTGTCTATTTGAGAAATTTTGATTTTTATTTATTTTGTACGGTTCAGATCGAAAACCTAATTGGTTCATATATAAGACTTTCTTATGTTTGGTTGGATCATTTATCTCATTCTCTCATTTTTATCTGACACACTTTCTCTTAAATTATTAGGCTTCTATTCTTTCATATATTTGACAAATTCCTTCTTATTAACGAGATCACCACTGGTTATATGTCTGTGTGTACCTTATTCATACTAGATCTATAAACTTTATGCTTTATGGGTTTGTGAAATACACCAGTGTACTTAACCAATTGTAATAGTTATTTAAATGGAGAAGGTGATTCAATTCAGTAACAGGTATTTCGATGTAACCCTTTTATATATATATATATATATATATATATATATATATATATATATATATATATAATAGATTCGTAATTTTCTTTCACTTAAATTAGGTGTTATTAGTTTTAAAAATGACCACAATTACTTTTTATTTTCACCGATTTTTACATCTTATGTAATAAGTCTACATTATTATTATGAATCAGTAAATTATTTATCTTTATCAACACATACCATTTTTATTGACAAACAACTTATTACACCTTATAAAAATTGCACCATTAGTTGTTGTGATTTGTGATATAGACATGTAGTGTGTTTCAAAATGATTATTTTACAGTAAATTAAAAATTCCTATAACTAGAGGAATAACATGTGAATTTTATGTAATTATTTTTTCCCTTTTGCTTGTTACCTTTGGATCTTGAATATTGACACAATACATGGGTTTTTAGAAAGTATCTACTCATCTGACTTTATTAGCGATGTGGAAAAACTTGGTTATATAATAAATATATATATATATATATATATATATATATATATATATATATATATATATTTCTTTTGTTTGATCGTTGACCATAATATTTAAATTCAAAGACACACAACACATTGAAAGGTAAGCTAACTCTCTCTCTCTCTCTCTCTCTCTCCCTCTGTCTCTCTTAGTTCGACGTTAAAATCTATCTATGTGCATTATCTCATTGTCTTTTGGATGTTTTCTTGTAAAAAATTTGTCTGACTTGAAAAATGGTTGGATTTGAACAGGGTGCTTGGAATTAGTAGACATAGATATACCATAAAACAAAATTATTTCAGAGTAACTTCAACAAGAATAAAGTAAAACATAAAAACTTTAGAATACCCCTTCATTGAAACAATCTCACCATACCGGAACTAAGCTCTCTTGAAAAACCATTGCTACCATCGACCCCTTATCACCTTGAATATTCATATTTTTAATTTCATAAGTTTCAAGGGAACATGAGAGTAATTATCCTTCAATACTTTCAAGAAAGATATTTTCATTCTTCCAAACCATCGCGGTTAATTCCATATACAAGTCCAACTCTAACCTGTTTACTCCAAGATTCCACCTCTCCGTATTTTCGCATTGCCCATATCTCAACGAACTGTTCCGAAGGTCAATTGTACTTTGTGTATGCAAACAAAGCTACAGTATCATTTAACACTATAAGGGACTTGCACATTGAAAGGTAAGCTAGCTCTCTTTCTCTCTTAGTTCGACGTTAAAGTCTATTTGCATTATCTCATTGTCTTTTGGATGTTTTCTTGTAAAGAAATTGTCTGACTTGGAAATTGGTTGGATTTGAATAGGGTGCTTGGAATTAGTAGACACAGAGATACCATCAAACAAAATTAGAAACATCCCAAAAGAAAACATCAAACAAAATCTGAAACCTCCTCCATATCAATTGTGTATACGGAACATTCAAGGCAAATGGCTGGAGTAGAAGGTCTCGTTGGCCATGATATTTAAGTTATGAGGTCCATGAAAAAATGTTTTCATGTTGTTATTTGATTATTTGAACACCAACAAAAAATCATTGATTTATTGTGTACTTCTTATTCAAGAATTTATCATCTTTAGGCTTTTACTTGCTTTAACCTAGCTTTAATTAATGTAACTAGTCATCATTGATATCCTTTATTTGGGTCAGTAATTATTTAATTAAGTCAAACATTGATGTTATCATTTCCAAGATTTTAAAGTTATAACCTGGGTATATTACATGCTTGTTCACAATCAAATAAATAATTAAATTTAAGATCATCTTTTATTGGAGACGTTCTTTCTTTGTTCCACATTTTCCTCATTTTTCGTGTGCTATATGATATACCTTATGATAGATCTATATTATAGAAGTAGTTAAAGAAGTTGAGTTCATTAAGAATAATTAATCTGTCTAGCATTTTTAAAACACTCAAGTTCCAATTTATGAAGCATACGTTCTAAGTAGTGATTACTTAGGTCGTTGGTAGGAAGACCACGATCGCCCATCCTCGACCTCGACCTACCTTTTATACAAGTAGTTTCTAGATGCGTAATCTCCATCCCTTCATGTCAGCCTTCAGTTACCAATATGTTGCTCAAATATTTCTACATGAAGCCAATGTGGCATCTGTTATAACCTATATAACACGATTCGAGATAAGTGGTATATTATCCCTGTCACGCGTCACGCGTATCACGCAGAATTGGAAGCAATATATTTTGGGCTTCAAAAGATGTCAATATGGTGTTTATTGAGATCAATTTGTGAAGATACACACGTTAGTGAAGGGAAATGAAATCTATGAAAGACATCTTGATACGACACTTAAGGCATGCAAGGAGTGCTAGTAAACCATTTGAACTTTGGGTTAATTTACATCTATTATGAGTAAAATATGTGTGTGGATTAGATGGGAAAATGTTGTTCGTGATAAAAATTTCCCAGGTATAAAGCTACACTTATTTACATATGATACAAACAAAGAGATGGTATAGTCTTCCATGAAAATTTGATGTTTTGTTATGATGCATTCTTTAAACTTAAATTGAAATAACTTGATGTTAAAATTGTTTTTCTTTTACAATGTGAATTAAAATAGATTATTATAATGACACGGCCATGAGGGATTCTCAATGATACACTGTCTGAACATTTGTGTTTAAAATAGTCACACAAGTATTAGTACAAGAGATTTTACTTCATTGTGATAAGCCTGGGTTTGTTAGTATCGAATGTGATAGATGTTTATATTGTACTTATTTGTATAAGTGTGTTGTGTATATCCTTTAGCATGTTGATGATATTAAATTATTAAGTAGCTCTATTAATTAAATCAACAAAGAAAAACATGATTTGCCTTTTGGATTTGACATGAATGATATAGGTAGTGCTAAAAGGATATTGACTTGAAGCAAAACTTAATACTAATATTATGTATGATGAATTGGAATTGCAGCGACACTAAGGGTTATATGGAATAGGCAAAACAAATTTATATTTAATTAAACTATTCGATCTTCTCGGATTTATGGGCTAAGAAAGGACACAATGTGATTGGCTATGGATTTTGCATTAGCATGGGGAAGGAGCGTGACAGTGAAGTTGTTGTTTCCGTAAAAAGTTATTTAATTCGATGAGTAAAATCATATGGTCGCCTAAAGCTTAATGTGGATGGTAGTTGCGGCTTAGTTGAGAGAAAAAATGGGATAGGTAGTCTACTTTGAGATGGGGATGGATCATTTTTAGCTTGGTTTTTCGGGCCTTGTGAGGTAAAATCTCCTCTTAATTAAAAAAATTTATCACTTCATTATGGACAGAGATGGGCGGTGAAGCGGTGAATTAAGGATTTTCGCAGTGAGACTAACTCGAGGAAATTTTACGCGTTAGTGAAGGGCGGTGCTAGCTCAAAGAATTGGACTTACACTATAAGGCTTAGTTGCTAATTATGTATTATATGTATCGTGAGGAAAATGATTGTGCAGACATGTTGTCGAGAAAAAAGAGATGGAATGCAAATCCTAAGTTTATTTTATACTCTACTTGAATGTATTCGTTAGTTTTTTATTAATTAACAGCTTTCAAAGCTTCTCATGTATGAAAAAAAATATTAGTTCTGACTATTGAAAAAGATAGAAAGAGAATTTTATGCTAAAACTTTATTAAAGACCATATCATTGAAAAAATTGCTAATTAGCGAAATGTTAACGGTAATTAATTAATTGTATTCGAGTTTACATTAGGTAAGAACCGTATATCTTAGAACTCTTAATTATAGTCTGTTATTGCACTTTCTACTACTTAGTAATAATAATAAGGAACTACTCAAACCATATGATGAGTATATTTATATAACCATTCATTTAAGAAAATTATCTCGTTATATGGGTTATTAAAAGAGGATGGACTTTTTCTTTTCCTTCCTACTATATTTATGATAGACACTCTGATATTTATCTTAGCAAGAATTGTGTTACTTGTGTATATCATGAAAAAACAAAATGCATTGATAATAAAAAAAATTATTTTATATGGAGTTTGGTAGAGAATGGTAAGATTAAAGTTGTTAAGATTTTACTAAGGAGATGGTATCTAATATGGAATTATGTAACTCTTTTTTTTAAATACATATGAGAGCCACTTTGGACTCGGAATCATTTTGACTCCAGTAAAATTCGATCCCATGACTATGTAACTTTCATTAAAGGTAAACATTACTTCTATTTGTTGTTTGTTAAGATGATGATTGTAAAAGTGTAAATATATTATAGTATGATTTGGAGGTTATTAGGAGATGGTTGTAACGGAAAGATTATTGATTAAAATGCCGAATTGTGATTTTATTGGACCAAATTGTGGCTAGTTTAGCATTGTGATTATTATTATGTCAAATTGTGATCTTATTGGACTAAGTTTGCCTGATTTTTGGCCCAAGTAAAATGTAAATAGAAAAAAGGAAGCCTACACTATATTATTATGACACTTCTACTTGAGAATTGTCGATCTTTATTCTATTTGTACAAATTAAAATCTTAATTGGCCCATTTTACAAGATTATAACGTGTCTATTTGAGAATTGTTGATTTTTATTTATTTTGTATGGTTCAAATCGAAAACCTAATTGGTTCATATATAAGACTTTCTTATGTTTGGTTGGATCATTTATCTCATTCTTTCATTTTTATATGACACACTTTCTAATTAACGTGATCACCACTGGTTATATTTCTGTGTGTACCTTATTCATACTAGATCTATAAACTTTATGCTTTATGGGTTTGTGAAATACACCAGTGTACTTAACCAATTGTAACAGTTATTTAAATAGAGAAGGTGATTCAATTCGGTAACAGGTATTTCGATGTAACCCTTTTATATATATAATAGATTCGTGATTTTCATTCACTTAAATTAGGTGTAAATTAGTTTTAAAAAAGACCACAATTACTTTTTATTTTCACCGATTTTTACGATCTTATGTAATAAGTCTAGATTATAATTATAGATCAGTAAATTATTTATCTTTATCAACACATACCATTTTTATTGACAAAAAACTTATTACACCTTATAAAAATTGCACCATTAGTTGTTGTGATTTGTGATATAGACATGTAGTGTGTTTCAAAATGATAATTTACAGTAAATTAAAAATTCCTATAACTAGAGGAATAACCTATGAATTTTATGCAATTATTTTTTCTCTTTTACTTGTTACCTTTGGATCTTGAATATTGACACAACACATGAGTTTTTGGAACAGTATCTACTCATCTGACTTTATTGGCGATGTGGAAAAACTTGGTTATAATATATAAATATATCTTTTGGTTGATCGTTGACCATAATATTTCAGTAAAAAGACACGCAGCACATTGAAAGGTAAGCTAACTCTCTATCTCTCTCTCTCTCTCTTAGTCTGACGTTAAAATCTATGTGCATTATCTCATTGTCTTTTGGATGTTTTCTTGTAAAAAATTTGTCTGACTTGGAAAATGGTTGGATTTGAACAGGGTGCTTGGAATTAGTAGACATAGATATACCATAAAACAAAATTATTTCAGAGTAACTTCAACAAGAATAAAGTAAAACATAAAAACTTTAGAATACCCCTTCATTGAAACAATCTCACCATACATGAACTAAACTCTCTTGAAAACCCATTGCTACCATCGACCCCTTATCACCTTGAATATTCATATTTTTAATTTAATGAGTTTCAAGGGAACATGAGAGTAATTCTCCTTCAATACTTTCAAGAAGGATATTTTCATTCTTCTAAACCATCAGAGGACGCGGTTAATTCCAGATACAAGTCCAACTCTAACCTGTTTACTCCAAGATTCCACCTCTCCGTATTTTCGCATTGCCCATATCTCAACGAACTGTTCCGAAAGTCGACTGTACTTTGTGTATGTAAACAAAGCTAGAGTATCATTTAACACTGTAAGGGACTTGCACATTGAAAGGTAAGCTAACTCTCTCTCTCTTAGTTCGACGTTAAAATCTATTTGCATTATCTCATTGTCTTTTGGATGTTTTCTTGTTAAAAAATTGTTGGATTTGAACAGGGTGCTTGGAATTAGTAGACACAGAGATACCATCAAACAAAATTAGAAACCTCCCAAAAGAAAACATCAAACAAAATCTGAAACCTCCTCCATATCAATTGTGTATACGGAACATTCAAGGCAAATGGCTGGAGTAGAAGGTCTCGTTGGCCATGATATTTAAGTTATGAGGTCCATGAAAAAATGTTTTCATGTTGTTGATTGATTATTTGAACACCAACAAAAAATCATTGATTCATTGTGTACTTCTTATTCAAGAATTTATCATCTTTAGGCTTTTACTTGTTTTAACCTAGCTTTAATTAATGTAACTGGTCACCATTGATATCCTTTATTTGGATCAGTAATTATTTAATTAAGTGAAGCATTGATGTTGTCATTTTCAAGATTTTAAAGTTATAACCTGGGTAGATTACATGCTTGTTCACAATCAAATAAATAATTAAATTTAAGATCATCTTTTATTCGAGACTTTCTTTCTTTGTTCCACATTTTCCTCATTTTTCTTGTGCTATATGATATACCTTATGATAGATCTATATAATAGAAGTACTTAAATAAGTTGAGTTCATTAAGAATAATTAATATGTCTAGCATCTTTTAAAAAACTCAAGTTCCCATTTATGAAGCATACGTTCTAAGTAGTGATTACTTAGGTCGTTGGTAGGAAGACCACGATCGCCCATCCTCGACCTCGACCTACCTTTTATAGAAGTAGTTTCTAGATGCATAATCTCTATCCCCTTCATGTCAGCCTTCAGTTACCAATATGTTGCTCAAATAGTTCTACATGAAGCCAATGTGGCATCTATTATAACATATATAACACGATTCGAGATAAGTGGTATATTATCCCTATCAGGCGTATCACGCAGAATTGGAAGCAATATTGGTTGGGCTTCAAAAGATGTCAATATGGTGTTTATTGAGATTAATTTGTGAAGATACATATGTTAGTGAAGGTAAATGGAATCTATGAAAGACGTCTTGATACGACACTTAAGGCGTGCAAGGAGTGCTAGTAAACCATTTGAACTTTGGGTTAATTTACATCTATTACGAGTAAAATATGTGTGTCGATTAGATGGGAAAAATTGTGTTCGTGATAAAAATTTCCCAGGTATAAAGCTACATTAATTTACATATGATACAAACAAAGAGAAGGTATAGATCTTCCATGAGAATTTGATGTTTTGTTATGATGCATTCTTTAAACTTAAACTGAAATAGCTTGATGTTAAAACTATTTTTCTTTTACAAGGTGAATTAAAATAGATTATTATAATGACACGGCCATGAGGGATTTTCAATGATACACTGTCTGAACATTTGTGTTTAAAATAGTCACACAAGTATTAGTGCAAGAGATTTAACTTCATTGTGTTAAGTCTGGGTTTGTTAGTATCGAATATGATAGATGTTTATATTGTACTTTTTTGTATAAGTGTGTTGTGTATATCCGTTAGCATGTTGATGATATTAAATTAATAAGTAGCTCTATTAATTAAATCAACAAAGAAAAACATGATTTGCTTTTTGGATTTGACATGAATGATATAGGTAGTGCTAAAAGGATATTGACTTGAAGCAAAACTTACAACTAATATTGTGTAAGATGGCTTGGAATTGCAGCGACATTAAGGGTTATATGGAATAGGAAAAAAAAAATTATATTTAATCAAACTATTTGATCTCCTCGAATTTATGGGCTAAGAAAGGACACAATGCGATTGGCTGTGGATTTTTCATTAGTATGGGGAAGGAGCGTGACAGTGCAGTTGTTGTTTCCGTAAAAAGTTATTTAATTCGATGAGTAAAATCATATGGTCGCCTAAATATTAATGTGGATGGTAGTTGCGGCTTAGTTGAGAGAAAAAATTGGATAGGTAGTCTACTTAGAGATGGGGATGGATCATTTGTAGCTTGGTTTTTCGGGCCTTGTGAGGTAAAATCTCCTCTTAACTAAAAATGTTTATCACTTCATTATGGACAGAGATCGGCGGTGAAGCGGTGAATTAAGGATTTTCGCAGTGAGACTAACTCGAGGAAACTTTACGCGTTAGTGAAGGGCGGTGCTAGCTCAAAGAATTGGACTTACACTATAAGGCTTAGTTGCACTAAGATAATCATAGAACACTTAAATTTTAAGATGAATTATATGTATCGTGAGGCAAATGATTGTGCAGACGTGTTGTCGAGAAAAAAGAGAAGGCATGCAAATCCTAAGTTAATTTTATACTCTAATTGAATGTATTCGTTAGTTTTTTATTAACTAACAGCTTTCAAAGCTTCTCATGTATGAAAAAAAAATATTAGTTCTGGCTATTGAAAAAGATAGAAGGAAATTTTTATGCTAAAACTTTATTAAAGACCATATCTTTGAAAAAATTGCTAATTAGCGAAATGTTAACGGTAATAATTGTATTCGAGTTTACATTAGGTAAGAACCGTATATCTTAGAAGTCTTAATTGTAGTCTGTTATTGCACTTTCTACTACTTAGTAATAATAATAAGGAACTACTCAAACCATATGATGAGTATATTGATATAACCGTTCATTTAAGAAAATTTTCTCGTTATATGGGTTATTAAAAGAGGATGGACTTTTTCTTTTCCTTCCTACTATATTTATGATAGACAGTCTGATATTTACCATAGCAAGAATTGTGTTACTTGTGTATATCATGAAAAAACAAAATGCATTGATAATAAAAACAAATTATTTTATAAGTTGTTTGGTAGAGAATGGTAAGATTAAAGTTGTTAATATTTTACTAAGGAGATGGTATCTAATATGGAATTATGTAACTTTTTTTTATAATACATATGAGAGCCACTTTGGACTCGGAATCATTTTGACTCCAGTAAAATTCGATCCCAGGACTATGTAACTTTTATTAAAAGTAAACATTACTTCTATTTGTTTTTTGTTAAGATGATGATTGTAAAAGTGTAAATGTATTATAGTATGATTTGGTGGTTATTAGGAGATGGTTGTAACAGAAAGATTATTGATTAAACTGCCGAATTGTGATTTTATTGGACCAAAACCGTGTTAGGCTAATATATGGTTAAGTAAATTGTAAATAGAAAAAGCAGAGATCCCAGGAAACATGGCTAGTTTAGCATTGTGATTATTATTATGTCAAATTGTGATCTTATTGGACTAAGTTAGCCTGATTTTTGGCCCAAGTAAAATGTAAATATAAAAAGGGAAGCCTACACTATATTATTATGACACTTCTGCTTGAGAATTGTCGATCTTTATTCTATTTGTACAAATTAAAATCTTAATTGGCCCATTTTACAAGATTATAACGTGTCTATTTGAGATTTGTTGGTTTTTCATATATAAGACTTTCTTATGTTTGGTTGGATCGTTTATCTCATTCTCTCATTTTTATCTGACACACTTTCTCTTAAATTAGTAGGCTTCTATTCATTCATATATTTGACAAATTCCTTCTAATTAACATGGTCAACACTGGTTATATGTCTTTGTGTACCTTATTCATACTAGATCTATAAATTTTATGCTTTATAGGTTTATGATATACACCAGTGTACTTAACCAATTGTAACAGTTATTTAAATGGAGAAGGTGATTCAATTCGATGTAACCCTTATATATATAATAGATTCGTGATTTTCTTACACTTAAATTAGGTGTTAATTAGTTTTAAAAAGTACCACAATTACTTTTTATTTTCACCGATTTGTACGATTATGTAATAAGTCTACATTATAATTATGGATCAGTAAATTATTTATCTTTATCAACACATACCATTTTTATTGACAAACAACTTATTACACCATTAGTTGTTGTGATTTGTGATAGAGACATGTAGTGTGTTTCAAAATGATTATTTACAGTAAATTAAAAATTCCTATAACTAGAGGAATAACATATAAATTTTATGCAATTATTTTTTCCCTTTTACTTGTTACCTTTGGATCTTGAATATTGACACAATACATGGGTTTTTGGAACAATATCTACTCATCTAACTTTATTGGCGATGTGGAAAAACTTGGTTATATAATATATATATATATAAATATATATATATATATATATATATATATTTCTTTTGTTTGATCGTTGACCATAATATTTCAATTAAAGACACACAGCACATTGAAAGGTAACCTAACTCTCTCTCTCTCTCTCTTAGTTCGACGTTAAAATCTATGTGCATTATCTCATTGAATTTTGGATGTTTTCTTGTAAAAAATTTGTCTGACTTGGAAAATGGTTGGATTTGAACAGGGTGCTCGGAATTAGTTGAAATAGATATACCATAAAACAAAATTATTTCAGAGTAACTTCAACAAGAATAAAGTAAAACATAAAAACTTTAGAATACACCTTCATTGAAACAATCTCACCATAAAGGAACTAAACTCTCTTGAAAAACCATTGCTACCATCGAGCCCTTATCACCTTGAATATTCATATTTTTAATTTTTTGAGTTTCAAGGGAACAAGATAGTAATTCTCCTTCAATACTTTCAAGAAGGATATTTTCATTCTTCCAAACCATCAGAGGACGCAGTTAATTTCAGATACAAGTCCAACTCTAACATGTTTACTCCAAGATTCCACCTCTCCGTATTTTCGCATTTCCCATATCTCCACGAACTGTTCTGAAGGTCGATTGTACTTTGTGTATGCAAACAAAGCTAGAGTATCATTTAACACTGTAAGGGACTTGAACATTGAAAGGTAAGCTAACTCTCTCTCTCTCTTAGTTCGACGTTAAAATCTATTTGCATTATCTCATTGTCTTTTGGATGTTTTCTTGTAAAAAAATTGTCTGACTTGGAAAATTGTTGGATTTGAACAGGGTGCATGGAATTTGTAGACACATATATACCATTAAACAAAATTAGAAACCTCCCAAAAGAAAACACCAAACAAATCCGAAACCTCCTCCATATCAACGGTGTACGGAACATTCAAGGCAAATGGCTGGAGTAGAAGGTCTCGTTGGCCATGATATTTTAGTTAGGATCTCCATGAAAAAATGTTTCCATGTTGTTGATTATTTGAACACCAACAAAAAATCATTGATTCATTGTGTACTTCTTATTCAAGAATTTATCACCTTTAGGCTTTTACTTGTTTTAACCTAGCTTTAATTAATGTAACTGGTCATCATTGATATCCTTTATTTGGGTCAGTAATTATTTAATTAAGTGAAGCATTGATGTTGTCATTTCCAAGATTTTAAAGTTATAACCTGGGTAGATTACATGCTTGTTCACAATCAAATAAATAATTAAATTTTAGATCATATTTTATTGGAGACTTTCTTTCTTTGTTCCACATTTTCCTCATTTTTCTTGTGCTATATGATATACCTTATGATAGATCTATATTATAGAAGTAGTTAAAGAAGTTGAGTTCATTAAGATTAATTAATCTGTCTAGCATCTTTTTAAAAACTCAAGTTCCCATTTATGAAGCATACGTTCTAAGTAGTGATTACTTAGGTCGTTGGTAGGAAGACCACGATCGCCCATCCTAGACCTCGACCTACCTTTTATACAAGTAGTTTCTAGATGCGTAATCTTTATCCCTTCATGTCAGCCTTCATTTACCAATATGTTGCTGAAATAGTTCTACATGAAGCCAATGTTGCATCTGTTATAACCTATATAACACGATTCAAAATAAGTGGTATATTATCCCTGTCAGGCGTATCACGCAGAATTGGAAGCAATATTGTTTGGGCTTCAAAAGATGTCAATATGGTGGTTATTGAGATTAATTTGTGGAGATACATTCGTTAGTGAAGGGAAATGGAATCTATGAAAGACCTCTTGATACGATACTTAAGGCGTGCAAGGAGTGCTAGTAAACCATTTGAACTTTGGAATAATTACATCTATTATGAGTAAAATATGTGTGTCGATTAGTTGGGAAAATGGTGTTCGTGATAAAAATTTCTCAGGTATAAAGCTACACTTATTTACATATGATACAAACAAACAGAAGGTATAGTCTTCCATGAAAATTTGATGTTTTGTTATGATGCCTTCTTTAAACATAAACTGAAATAGCTTGATGTTAAAACTGTTTTTCTTTTACAAGGCGAATTAAAATAGATTATTATAATGAAACGGGCATGAGGGATTCTCAATGATACACTGTCTGAACATTTGTGTTTAAAATAGTCACACAAGTATAGTGCAAGAGATTTGACTTCATTGTGATATGTCTGGGTTTGTTAGTAACGAATATGATAGATGTTTATATTGTACTTTTTTGTATAAGTGTGTTGTGTATATCCTTTAGCATGTTGATGATATTAAATTGATAAGTAGCTCTATTAATTAAATCAACCAAGAAAAACATGATTTGCTTTTTGGATTTGACATGAATGATATCGGTAGTGCTAAAAGGATATTGACTTGAAGCAAAATTCACTACTAATATTGTGTACAATGGCTTGGAATTGCAGCGACATTAAGGATTATATGGAATAGGCAAAACAAATTTATATTTAATCAAACTATTCGAATTCCTCGGATTTATGGGCTAAGAAAGGACACAATGCGATTGGCTATGGATTTTGCATTAGCATGGGGAAGGAACGTGACAGTGCAGTTGTTGTTTCCGTAAAAAGTTATTTAATTCGATGAGTAAAATCATATGGTCGCCTAAAGCTTAATGTGGATGGTAGTTGCGGCTTAGTTGAGAGAAAAATAGGATAGGTAGTCTACTTAGAGATGGGGATGGATCATTTGTAGCTTCGTTTTTCGGGCCTTGTGAGGTAAAATCTCCTCTTAACTAAAAAAGTTTATCACTTCATTATGGACAGAGATGGGCGGTGAAGCGATGAATTAAGGATTTTTGCAGTGAGACTGACACGAGGAAACATCACGCGTTAGTGAAGGGCGGTGCTAGCTCAAAGAATTGGTGGTACGACCTAGGGTGTGATAAAATGTTATATAAATAAAGTGCAGATAAACACCCTAGGCTAGCACGGTTCTGCAAGTATACAGATCGTATGCAAGTTTTAGTAAATAAGTGAGATTCGTTCCGCAGAGACTGCGAAGGTTAGGGGAATCTTATGCAATAATCAAGTGCAAATAATTATAGCTAGAACAAATAAAACGCAATAAAAGTAAAGTCAAGTACTTTGCTCCTAGTCAAGTAGAAAATGAACTCATGGTTAAGCCACCTAGAGATATAGTGAAGAGTGGAATTGAGGAGTGGGATAATTGCTTAGTTGGACAATTTTTTGGAGAAGCTCCTCAATATCACATGGTTAGAAGTATGGTTAATTCTCAATGGAGAAATTGTGGTCAAGTTGAAATAAAGTCTATGGATATGGAAGTGTTTCTATTCAAATTCAAAGGTGAGCAAGAATGAAACAACATATTAGAGCAAGTTTGGCATGTAAATGGTAAAATTATGATCTTGAGAAAGTGGGAACCTAACATGAAATTTGATAAGCTTGATTTGACTAAGGTCCCATTATGGGTTAAATTGAGAAAGGTACCATTACACTTGTGGAATAATGATATGTTAAGCTACACTAGTAGCGCTTTGGGTATTCCACTCCAAATGGACCCAATCACTAAGACAAAAAATAGGCTAAGCTTTGCTAGAATATGTGTTGAAGTAGATAAGAAAAAGGAGCTTGTTAAAAGGGTGAAGGTTGATCTTGAGGAGGATGGGATTCATGAGGTGGAGGCTTACTATGAGTGGTTACCTCCAAGATGCTCTAATTGTAAGGCTTTGGGGCATAAGGAGACTAATTGTAGCCAAGGAAGGAAAGAACCTATAAATGAGAGACCTAAACCAAACCAAACCCATAACCAACCTAAACCAAACCAAGTAAACCACCAACCTAAACCAAACCAAGCTAATCACCAACCAAACCAATACAAAGTTCAAAAGAGGGTTGAAGAATGGAGGGTAGTGCAAAGAAAGCAAAAGTAGAAGAAGGATGATGAAGTTCAGATTCCTAACACCAAAAACACAAATACACCTCCACCTCAAAATGTGGGAAGTAGTAGAGCAAAGGGGAAAGAAAAAACCCCTAGCACACATAGAGAAGGTGATTACAATTCTAATTTTTTTGTAGAGGAGTTAAGTAACTCCTTTTGTGCTTTAAATGTGGCTAATGAAAACCTTGAAGAGGCTTTGAATAGGTTTGTGGGAAGTACCCATAGTGAAATAGAACCTCCGGATTTAAATGATAATTAGCTCTTGGAATGTAAGAGGTTTGAATCAAAACCTCAAACAAAAGGAAGTTATTCATGTTGTACAAGATAAAAAAGTTGATCTAGTTGGTTTATTGGAGACTAAAATGAACCTACAAAGCTACAATAAGTTTCACAACAAACACTTATTTGAGTAATTGGGGTACAATAACTAATCACGATAAGGATGAAAGAGGGAGAATATGTGTAAAGTGGAATAAGAATGCTTTGGATGTAAAGTGTCTTAATTCAACTAGCCAAGCCATCTTCCTTGAGGTACATGATATATATAATAAGAAAATGTTTAATTGTGTGATGGTATATGCGGAAAATGATGATGATAAAAGGGTGCTTCTTTGGGAAACACTTAGTGAATGGATGGTTATTAATGAGGACTCTCATTGTATTTGGTGTGGGGATTATAATGAAATTACTAAAGTTGATGAAAGAATGGGTTGCACTAGCCTTCATTAGAGTTCTCATGAATTTTTCGATTGTATTAAGGATAATGGGATGGTGTAACATCCTATCCAAGGGTGTTATTACACTTGGACTAATAGAAGAATAGAAGGGTTTATATCTAGTAAAATTGACAAAAATTTTATAAATGATGCTTGGTTCACTTGTTTCAAGTCTCATTTGATGATTGAAACTCCTGGAATTTCAGATCACTCTAATCTTATCCTCAAAATTCAGGGGAGTTCAAATACTAAACCTTCATCTTTAAAATTTTTTAATGTTTGGATTGATCATGATGAGTTTCTGCCTTTGATTGAAAAGGTGTGGAAATATGAAGTTAAAGGGAGTATGATGAATAAAGTGGTGAATAAACTGAAGGAAGTAAAGAAAGCTTTGAAGATCTTCAATAGAAAATATTTTCATCACTCTACTAAAGAAATAATGGAGCTTAAAGAGGAGCTTGAGAAGGTACAAATTATGCTTATGAATGGTGATCAATATATGCTTACTACTGAGAAGGAGCTTAGGGACAAACTTATGCATCTTCTTAATATTCAAGAGGAGATTCTAAAGCAAAAATATGGAATTACTTGGGCGCAAAAAGGTGCTTGTAGTACTACCCTTTATCACAAGAGCATCAAGGCTAGAATCACTCAAAACCGAGTTGACTCTATTGTGACTGAAAATGGTGATATTGTTGTTGAAGATGAGGCTATTCATGGTGAATTTATCAAGTACTACACTAGTTTAATTGGTAACAAGGATGTTTATGAAGAAAGTGTTAGCTCTAGTTGTTTAAGTAAGCTTGTTGATAAAGCTATTACTAATGAAGATGCAAAAGAAATGGTGAAAGACATTACTAGTAAGGCGATTAAAGAAGCTATTTTCTCTATTAATATCTCAAAGGCTCCTGGCCCAGATGGTTTTAATAGTGCTTTCTTCAAAGCTACTTGGAATATTATTGGGGAGGATGTTTGTAAAGCTATAAAGGAAACTTTCAAAAATAGACAAATTTTGAAGCAAATTAATGCTACTAATCTTGTTCTTATTCCCAAGGTTAAAAACCCCACTTCAGTGAAGAGTTTTAGGCCCATTGCTTGTTGTAATATCCTCTACAAAGATATATCTAAAATCATTTCTAATAGGATGAAGAAAAGCCTTGAGGAGCTTATATCTCAAAATCAAGCTGCTTTTGTGGGAGGAAGAAGTATTTCAGATAATATATTAGTTTCTCAAAGTGTTGTGGCAGGTTATGATAGGAAGGAATTGAATCCAAGGTGTACTTTAAATATTGATCTTCAAAAGGCTTTTGATACAATTAATTGGAGGTACCTTTTCCAATTACTTCAAATTATGGGATGTAATAAAAAGCTTATATCTTGGATCAAGATGTGTATTTCAACACCTATGTTCTCTTTGTGCATTAATGGGAGTGTGTGTGGTTATTTCAAAGGAGAAAGAAGATTAAGACAAGGTGATCCTTTATCTCCTTAACTATTTGTTATATGTATGCAAGGTTTCTCTTCTATTCTTGAGAAAGTGTCAAAAAATAAAGCTTTTACTTATCACCCTAATTGTGCTAAAAATGGAGTTGAACCACCTTATATTTGCTGATGATTGTTTAGTTTTCTTTAATGGTGATAAAGACTCGGCTATGAGACTTAAACAAGGCCTTGATCTCTTCTCTAGACTTTCTGGCCTTAAAATATGACCTGAAAAGAGCGAGCTATATATGGGAGGTTGTAACAAAGACCTTCATGATGATTTGAGTAGTATTCTCAATGTAAAGAAGGGTAAACTCCCTGTTAGATATCTTGGGGCTCCTTTAACTACAAAAGGCCCTAATAGCTTAATGTGTGCTACCCTTATTAATAATATAGTTGGAAGTGTTGAAGGGTGGATGCATAGATTTCTTTCTTTTGCGGGAAGGCTTCATTTAACCAAGTGTGTTTTGCAAAGTAAAGCTAGATATTGGTGCAATGTAATGATCCTTCCAATGGGAGTTATTCATGAGATAGAATCACTCTTGAGTAGGTTTCTTTGGAAGGGTAATACTAATGATTTTCATGGTGCTAAAGTGGCTTGGAAAGATTTGTGTCAAAGTAAAGAAAATGGAGGACTAGGCATACCTAATCTTCTCCATATTAATCAAGTTGCTATTCTCAAACAGTTTTGGAGAATGTATGGATATAAAGATAATATTTGGTCTCAATGGGTCTACTCGAATTGGCCATGGAACAAGAGCATATGGAGCATTACATATGATAATAAACTTCCTTGGACATGGAGAGCTATGCTAAATGTGAGGTACCTTACTTTTAAATATATTATACATGATGTTGGAAATGGAAAGAGAACTTATATGTTAGATGATAGATGGATAAAAGGAAAGTGTGTAGGTGATATTTGTGAACAAAAGGATGCTATTTCTTTGGGTAATTACAATATTAACAAAAAGGTGATGAACTATTATGTGGGGAAGAGGTGGAGTTTCCACCTAGGTTTAAAAAGGTGTATGAGGTGGTAAAAGATATGGTGATTAATGAGAAGCATGACACTATAAGATGGAGAGATAAAGGCTTTAGGACCTCGGATGTTTTGTATGACCTAAGGGGTCCTAATTAGAAAACAAAATGGTATAGTGTGGTGTGGCATAAATGGAGTATGCCAAAGCACAAGTTTTGTGCTTGGTTAAATTGTAAGGATAGATTAAGCACTAAAGATAGGCTTAGCAAGTGGGGGATGGAAGTGGACAAGATGTGTTACCTTTGCTTTGAAGAACATGAATCAAGGGATCACTTATTTGTGAATTGCAAATTCACTAATTTAGCTTGGAAGGAGATTTGTGCTCTTCATAGTTGGCACAACTCGGGTAATACTTGGGAGGAAAGGCTTGATTTTATGCTTAAGTTTGATGGTAACACCTTAAAAGATACCATATCAAATATTACTTTCCTTAGCTTTCTTTATTGTATTTGGGATGTGAGGAATAAAAAAGAGTTTAAGAAGATGCATCCTAAATATGAGGATATTGTGAAAATAGTTGTGAAAGATGTTCAATACACACTTTGGAATAGAAAGTTATTTAAGAGGAGTGTTGAGAATATGAAAATTGATAGCAAGATGGAAGCTAAATGGAGTACTCAAGGGAGGAGAACAAGAAGATCAAGGAAGATAGCTTGGAGCTTGGACCTAGTATAAGTCTTTAGCAATTGTTGTATAGAGTTTAATTTCCTAGCAATAGTTGTATAGGGTGCTTTTACTTTGATTTATTTCTCTAGCAATGGTTGTATAGGTTGTCTTGCAAGTTGATAGGTTTACTTTCTAGTAAATGTTGTATAGGGTTTGTTTTCCTAGCCATGCTTGTTTTTTGAGTCAAAAACAAGTAGGGGTTCGATTTGTACTTGTCATTTTCTGGATATAAAATGGTAGGATTGATAAAAAAAGATGATGATTGTAAAAGTGTAAATGTATTATAGTATGATTTGGCGGTCATTAGGAGATGGTTGTAACGGAAAGATTGTTGATTAAAATGCCGAATTGTGATTTTATTGGACCAAAACTGTGTTAGACTAATTTATGGTTAAGTAAACTGTAAATAGAAAAAGCAGAGATCCCAGGACTTACTTAATCAAACCAAACATTGTGGCTAGTTTAGCATTGTGGTTATTAGTATGTCAAATTGTGATCTTATTGGACAAAGTTGGCCTGATTTTTGGCCCAAGTAAAATGTAAATAGAAAAAGGGAAGCCTACACTACATTATTATGACACTTCTGCTTGAGAATTGTCGTTCTTTATTCTATTTGTACAAATTAAAATCTTAATCGGCCTATTTTACAAGATTATAACGTGTCTATGAGAATTGTTGATTTTTATTTATTTTGTACGGTTCAGATCGAAAACCTAATTGGTTCGTATATAAGTCTTTCTTATGTTTGGTTGGATCATTTATCTCATTCTCTCATTTTTATCTGACCCACTTTCTCTTAAATTAGTAGGCTTCATTTCCTTCATATATTTGAAAAATTCCTTCTAATTAACGTGATCACCACTGGTTATATGTCTATGTGTACCTTATTCATACTAGATCTATAAACTTTATGCCGTATGGGTTTGTGAAATACACCAGTGTACTTAACCAATTGTAACAATTATTTAAATGGAGAAGGTGATTCAATCCGTAACAGGTATTTCGATGTAACCCTTATATATATATATATAATAGATTCGTGATTTTCTTTCACTTAAATTAGGTGTTAATTAGTTTTAAAATATACCACAATTACATTTTATTTTCACCTATTTTTACGATCTTATGTAATAAGTCTACATTATAATTATTGATTAGTAAATTATTTATCTTTATCAACACATACCATTTTTATTGACAAACAACTTATTACACCTTATAAAAATTGCACCATTAGTTGTTGTGATTTGTGATATAGACATGTAGTGTGTTTCAAAATGATTATTTACAGTAAATTAAAAATTCCTATAACTAGAGGAATAACATATAAATTTTATGCAATTATTTTTTCCCTTTTACTTGTTACCTTTGGATCTTGAATATTGACACATACTTAGGTTTTTGGAACAGTATCTACTCATCTAGTATCTACTCATCTGACTTTATTGACGATGTGGAAAAACTTGGTTATATAATATATATATATATATATATATATTTCTTTTGTTTGATCGTTGACCATAATATTTCAATTAAAAGACACACAGCACATTGAAAGGTAAGCTAACTTTCTCTCTCTCTCTCTCTTTCTCTCTCTCGCTCTCTCTCTCTCTCTCTCTCTCTTTTTAGTTCGACGTTAAAATCTATGTGCATTATCTCATTGACTTTTGGATGTTTTCTTGTAAAAAATTTGTCTGACTTGGAAAATGGTTGGATTTGAAATGGGTGCTTGGAATTAGTAGACATAGATATACCATAAAACAAAATTATTTCAGAGTAACTTCAACAAGAATAAAGTAAAACATAAAAAATTTAGAATACCCCTTCATTGAAACAATCTCACCATACATGAACTAAACTCTCTTGAAAAACCATTGCTACCATTGACCCCTTATCACCATGAATATTCATATTTTTTATTTCATGAGTTTTAAGGGAACATGAGAGTAATTCTCCTTCAATATGTTCAAGAAGGATATTTTCATTCTTCCAAACCATGAGGACGCGGTTAATTCCAGATACAAGTCCAACTCTAACCTGTTTACTCCAAGATTCCACCTCTCAGTACTTTTTCATTGCCCATATCTCAACGAACTGTTCCGAAGGTCGATTGTACTTTGTGTATGCAAACAAAGCTAGAGTATCATTTAACACTGTAAGGGACTTGCACATTGAAAGGTAAGCTAACTCTCTCTTAGTTCGACGTTAAAATCTATTTGCATTATCTCTTTGTCTTTTGGATGTTTTCTTGTAAAAAAATTGTATGACTTGGAAAATGGTTGGATTTGAACAGGGTGCTTGGAATTAGTATACACAGAGATACAATCAAACAAAATTAGAAACCTCCCAAAAAAAAATCAGAAACCTCCTCCATATCAACTGTGTACGGAACATTCAAGGCAAATGGCTGGAGTACAAGGTCTCGTTGGCCATGATATTTCAGTTAGGATCTCCATGAAAAAGTGTTTTCATGTTGTTGATTGATTATTTGAACACCAACAAAAAATCATTGATTCATTGTGTACTTCTTATTCAAGAATTTATCATCTTTAGGCTTTTACTTGTTTTAACCTAGATTTAATTAATGTAACTGGTTATCATTGATATCCTTTATTTGGGTCAGTAATTATTTAATTAAGTGAATCATTGATGTTGTCATTTTCAAGATTTTAAAGTTGTAACCTGGGTAAATTACATGCTTTTTCACAATCAAATAAATAATTAAATTCAAGATAATCTTTTATTAGAGACTTTCTTTCTCTGTTCCACATTTTCCTCATTTTTCTTGTGCTATATGATATACCTTATGATAGATATATATTATGGCAGTAGTTAAAGAAGTTGAGTTCATTAAGAATAATTAATATGTCTAGCATCTTTTAAAACACTCAAGTTCCCATTTCTGAAACAATAAGAAGTATCACTTAACAATTTAATCTTTCCAGTAATATTCTTTCACCTCTTTGCAGATATCTCACCGTGCCATCAAATGTAAATTAGAAAATAAGTTGGATGAAATCTGAATTCACCAGAGAAAACCAATGTAACATATAACGTATAGGCATTGTAGGCCAGAATACTGTTACAGAAATTGTATCATAAGTATAACTTTATATACAATTAAACAGGTGAGAGATTATGGCGAGAGTGGACAAGCAAGACCCTGGATAATTGATCATGTGCCGTAAGAAAATGAAGATATGTTTATCACCCAAAAGAGAAGAGTTTGTGCATGATGACTTAATTTTTGAGATCTTGACATTTTTGCCTGTAAATTCTGTGCTAAGATTTAAATGCGTGTGCAAGTCACGGAATATCAGGATTCAGGAAGATAGATTTATTCAGAAACATAAGTGCCGGAGTAAATTGTAGATTTTTAATGAAGAAATAAATGAATCAAATGGCAGTGAGGAAACATTTCAACTGATGCTCTTCAAGTGTTGGACGATTCATCGGAACAAGGGAGCTGGCGAAGCATGGAAATGGGTTTTGTATCATCAACTAATAACTATAAGTTGATTTGCGTTCACCATAAGAAACAGACAACTTATCAATATGGTATTAAAATGTTAAATGTTGGAACTGATTTTATTTGGAGACCCCTTCAGATTACTCTCACTAGTGATAATGGAAGAACAATATATTGGCCATTTATCAAAGAGGACATTTACATTATACAATTCTGTAAAGATCACGTGGAAATAAGTGAGATAATTAGAATAAAGGTAAAAGACGATAGTTTCGTTAATATAAGCTTCCTCGGGGTTTTCAAACAGGCGGAGATAGGTTCACAAGGTTTATTTGGGATCAGAAAATGTCACTCGGGTTTATAATCGAAGAAAAGCTCCACATGTGGGTAGTGGAGAATTTGGATAAATAGATATGGTCAGATAAAAAGACTATCCTATTGGATTTTATCAAGGATTATCCAAATTCTAATATGATTTTTTATGTGCATCGTGGATCAAAGAGCCTAATGTATGTTTTTTACGATAATAATAAGACACTAGCATATGATATTATCTCCAGGAGACAACAACCTTTAAAAGAACTTCCAGGGAAAAAGATATACAGTCTGGTTCCTAGTCCAATATCCTTAAAAGGAATGGTTTCTATCGCTGCTATAGAGCCAAACATGGTATAACTGATAAGTGTTTCTTATGTTATAAGCCTGTAAAAGATGCCATAGCTTTTATTGTTTGACAACTATTAAATGTTTCCTTATAATTTAAGTATCCAACTAAAGCACTGAACTTACATAAATTTTGTTTATGTTAGAACTTGCTCTGATATTTTTATATTTTTTTTCTGACACTTCAAAACCGAAACTATTGGACAAGACCCTGCAAATTCAGACGATATTGAACCCTCCTATTCTCGATTCTTAAACCAAATTTTTTTTATGTTAATATTTTTGGTTTAAATAAGTTTAGAAAATATAATTTATCTTTTAAACTGCATAGAATAAAATTGCCTAAAATCTCTGACATTCAGAGGAACCTTATCACTCAGCTAACACCTAATACCTTCTTTAGAACATTAGGAAAAGTAGATAACTGATTTGTTTTGATTAACTTCAAAGTATAAGGGGTTTGTTTGCAAGATTTATTACTACATGTCCTTTCTGCACGTTTACAAAACGAGGGGTATGCCTTTTACTCAACAAAAAAAGGTGTATCCGACTCTACGAAATGACTAAAATACCATCCTCCACAAAATTTATTTACTAGGGTTTATACACTAAGATATTTATGGAAATTGTTCAATTTGGCTCCCTTATTTGTAGCAATTTTGGTTCTGTTTTTTCAAGATTGTGCAGTAGGTAATATTTTGACCTATTTTTATATTTGTTGAAGTTTTTTACAAGATATCATTCAATTGGTCTACGAATTAGCTATAATGTTGAATAAGGATTTACAAGTGTAAGCTAATGGTTGTAATGATTAGAGTTGAAAATATGTTATTATTTCTATGGGATGAATAGTTGTGTATCTTGATAGAATATAGGATCACCTCGATTTTTGAGTTTGATACTAAGATGACGGCGAAAGACTTTTATTTTCTACAATACGTCATTAAACTCAGACTTCAGGGTGATGGGCAGGGAGAATAAATAACCTTCCCACTTTTCTGTTTCACGAAATATTATTACCTTCCTCAACCATGAATCCGAAAGGATCTTTTCATATCTTTTCTTGAAAAACAGTTCCATCTTAGAGCTTCAAATCAATTTCACTGCAAAATGAGGGAGAAAATTATGATAACTTTGCTGACTCTAGATACTCAATTATATGTGTGGCTTACAGTTGACAAGTGCACCATTATATGGACAATCATACCTCCTCAGCTCCTCTCCCTTTTTCAAGAGTTTCTTTATTACCTTTTTGTCTTCGGCTTAGAAATAATTTTCCAAGAAACTAGTTCAAAAAAAAGGTACTTCACCTTCATCATCCACAAGAAGCTTTCTATTATATCCAAATGTATCGATGCCAAAAAAAATCGTAACTCGGTAATCAAAACTCCAACAAAAGTCGTTCGAGAACTTGCATAGTGGTTTCACTGTCAAGAGAACCTTTTCGCCCTTCTTTCATTGTCTTAACAACTCTCACATTAGAAGGGAAAAATATTTTGTCTCATATGTTTAGTACTTCTTTTAGATACCATTCAAAAACATACCATCTCTCACAGTGAACTCCACTCCACTGGATTTCAAAACAAGCGTCCCATCTTCTAACCAAGCCTCGTATTTCACTACAACAAAGAATATAGGATTAATTTTTCTAAACCATTAGTATTATCTGAAATATGAGTCCATTAATCCCTACGCAAAAAATTACCACAAAAAATTATGGGCACTAGAGGTCCAATGATGTGAAATGACTAAAAAAAACCTCTGAACTATTTGAGCACCTGACAGAAAGACGCGAAATGACTAAAAAAATTCGAAATTGGTTTAAGTGACAAAGAACACATACCAAAGACTTCTTCAAGAGTTTTAGGATTTAACTACTCAGAACCAGAGAATGGTGTTTGTGGTATTGTTGGAGGAGTTCCAGTTTCTCCATATTCATGTTCATGAGGTATTGAGAAAAGTGACTTAATTTAAGCAATGCTCCCACGTGCTTACAAACAACAAATTAATATTAATATTCTTAGTCATCAAAAGTTATTAAATTTCCTTGACTCTCGTTTAAATTTCTTCATCATTGCTTGGATTCTCCGAAACTTCAACTTCCTTAAGTAGCTTCTTCGTGTCAGTCAAGTTCAAGAGAGACAAAAATTGTTGATTCTGACTAGGTGAGATATATTATGTCGCTTCATATGACACATTTCATATCCAGCCATAATATGGGAAACATGATCTTTACCTCAGACATACCACATTATTAGATCTTAGTTGGTGATTGAGATTCCTATTTCAAGTGTAATGCTTTATGTATACGTGTATGCTAGATTTTGTAAAGTATACAAAAAATGTTTTTCCTTCTTTTTAATTATATCTTCCTTGATTTTCAGAGGCAAACTTATTTGTTGACTCCTTCCTACTCCTACTTTAAAAAGTAACTCTCTGATAGGTTTTACAGTCATTTTCTTTATGTAATATCCTCAAATTCTAATTGTGGTCAAAGAAATTATATTGGGATGTTTGTTTTCATCTTTTATATTACTTAAAATTTTAGAAGGTTATTTTTGTAATTTTGAAATAATGATAATATAAGGTTTTTAACCTTCCAATTAGGGGGGAACATTATTTATCATTTTGGATGATTTTTTAGAGGGAGAAAGGAAAAACAGAAAGGGGAAAGAAAAGAAAGGGAAAAGAAAACGGAGGGGACCAAATCATCTTCTAGGGAAACCCTAATAAAATTTAGTGGCCTTCATCAAAGCACGGAGTGGGATAATAGGAAATCTGGATTCAGAACGAGACAAAGATCATTAATTTGAGGTTTTAAGGGAGTTGTTCTTGAACAGTATCACTTTTCATATTTCAAAATGTGTCATTTGTAAGTACTAATTATCTATTCTCTTATTCTAGATATGTCATTCTTTAGGAATTATTTATCGATGTTCATTAATATTTTTGTAGTCTTGTTCTTCATTCACTTTCATTAGAAATAAACTCTAATATAAATAAAATATTTTCTATGGACATTATAATTGTAGTATGTTATTGCATATGTTATGAGAGAGGTGCACATATTACTCATCTTTTGACCGCTTCTACACGGGTTAAATATAGTTTTTGACTTTGACCGATGCACGGGTTAAATGCAGTTTTTGATAGTCATTGTACAGATAATTGCAGTCTTGACAAAAGGTCACAATTTTTGTAAGATAACATGGTACTGGGTTAATGATACATTTGTTTCAATCAGTATCATTGTTTCTTTTTGTGTTTTTCATCTGCAAATCCTTAGAGTCGGATACATTATCGATAGACCAATCACTCTTTGCAAATTAGACTTTGACCCCCAACGAGGGAAAATTAATACTTGGTTTTTTCTATCCAAGTAATTCAACATGATCAATATTAGTATATTGTACAAGAATATACAAGTTAGAACTGTTTGGGTGGCTAATATAGAAACCCCTATTCATTAGCCTCCCAATAGGAACTTTGACCTACTATTACCTAATAAAAGTCTAAGTCTTCTCAATAACGAAATAAGAGCAGTTTGGAGAACTAATTTAACCTCGGCAACCTCAAATGCCACGGAAGCAGTACTTTTTCGCAGTTGAAATTTGTTGTGAGAGATGGTGGTGTACGGAATGTACTTTAATTCAGGGTTATATTGTTTTATATTTGTATTTTCCTTTTCCTTTGGAGATATTAAGATATCACGTTGCTCATTTTGTTATTCTAATTCTTTTTGTAAAGCGTGAGAAAGTAAGATCTCAGGTATAGAAATCTCATGAAAAATTCATTGGTTTTAGAAGCTCTAGGTTTGGAGTTCTTCGTTTGTACGTAAATTTTTTTTTTTTTTTTGATAATTCTTGTATATTAATATAAATTTTATAAAATAATATGGAAAGTTATGAACAAGTATTAGCCTTTTGTTTTACTCAATAATCTCTTTCCAGGGTTGAATCAAGGTTTATTTAATGAGGTGATCCTAAACATATAACCTTTTGATTTACTCTAAAACCCCTTTGTAGGGTTGGGTCGACATTTATTTCATGAGGTGATCATAAAGATCTAACCTTTTGTATTACTCAAAACCCAATTTCAAGGTTTAATCGAGGTTTAATTTATGAGGTGATCATAAAGATCTAACTTTATATTTTACTGGACAAACCCCTTGAAGGGTTGGATCGAGGTCCATCCTATTAGGTGATCATATCTAACATTTTGTTTTACTCAAAAACCCTTTTGCAAGATTGAATCGATGTTTATTTTGCGAGGTGATCATAAAGATCTAAACTTTTCTTACTCAACAACCCCTTTCCAAGGTTGGACCGAGGTTTATTTAATGAGATGATCATAAATGCCTAACCTTTTGTTTTACTCGACAACCCTTTTGCAGGGTTGGATAAATGTTTACCTTATCAGATTATCATAAATATATAGCCTTTTGTTTACTAAACAACCCATTTGCATGGTTGGATCGAGTTTTATTTAATGAGGGGATCATAAAGATCTAACCATTTATTTTACTCGATAACCCTTTACAAGGTTGAATCGAGGTTTCTTTTAAGGGGTGATTATAAATATCTAACCCTTTGTTTTACTCAACAGCCTCTTTATAGGTTTATATCAAGGTTTATCATAAGTATCTAACCTTTTTTTAACTCGATAACCTATTTGAAGTGTTGAATCGAGATATATTTTTTTAAGGTGATCACTGGGTTCTATGTTTGGTACTCGCCAATCTGTCCTAAAGACTGATTCGAGGTTTAGCAAGGGTTGATTTTCAATACTATGCTCTGAACTCGAAAACTTGTCTTAGAAACTTGAGTCAGGATTTGACTAGGGTGTCTTTTCAATCCTACGCTTTTGAATCAGCAACCCGTCTTAGAGATTGATTGAGGTTTAACTAGGTCGACTTCCCAATACTACACACTAGACTCAAAAACTTAGCTTAGAGGTTGAGTCGATTTTTATCTAAGGGAACCCTTAGGCCTACACTTTAGACTCGACAACCTATCTTAGAGCTTGAGTCGAGGTTTGACCAAGGTGACCCTTAGGCCTACGCACTAGACTCGACAACTTGTATTAGCGATTAAGTTGAGGTTTTACCAAGTAGTCTTGGAGTCAATAACCTATGTAAAGGGTTTAATTTAGGGCTTAACACTATGGACCCTTAGACTTATAATCTGGACTCACTTGGGTAAATCGAGGTTTGACCAGGGCAACCATTTAAGTATCACTTTTCTTGACTTGACCCCATGCATGAGGGTTGAGTCGATTTTTGTCAGTGTTGGCCTGTTAGGTCTAGCGCTAAGAACAAGCTTTTCCTATCGACTTGTAATTTACTTAGCAAGCTCGAACAAGAATTTGCATACTCTGTTACATTCATGGGTACTTTTAGTTGATTAAATTCATTACTATATGTATATTAGCTAGTTTATTTCTATGGGTGAATAGTTTTATACCTTTACAATATAGAGGGTCACCGCTAATTTTGAGTTTGATACTCTGGATTATTATCTACTAAGATTCCTAAGTTGGATGGCGAAAGACTTTTATTTTCTTTAAGACGTCGTAGAAATCGGATTTTAGGGAGATTATACGCGTTACTAAGGCTTGGCTGGGAGAACGAATAAAGCTATCACTTTATTTTTAATCAAAAACTGTTTTTGACTTTCTTTTTTCACACTATGTTATATCAATGGGTTGGGTAACCACGTATTTCCCACAGACGATGCCAATATGATTTGACAAATTTTACCAAACTCAATTTCAAGTGAATTTTATGGAGTTTGTGGGGATATTTGTAAAAGTATATTACCGACAAAATAACATCCAAGGGATGAGAGTACACGTATGGGGTAAGATATTTACACGTATCTTAAGAAAGAACAGGTGATATATTGTTAAGAATAATAACACAAAAGAGTACATTGATCTTTATTCCATAGTTGAGGTGTAAAATACTTGATTACATTGGTAGTCTCCCTTCTTTGTTCTATATAAATATTCATCTATTTATAGGAATAGGCAATACAAATTTATATTTAATCAAACTATTCGATCTCCTCGGATTTATGGGCTAAGAAAGGACACAATGCGATTGGCTATGGATTTTGCATTAGCATGGGGAAGGAGCGTGACAGTGCAGTTGTTGTTTCTGTAAAAAGTTATTTAATTCGATGAGTAAAATCAGATGGTCGCCTAAAGCTTAATGTGGATGCTAGTTGCGGCTTGGTTGAGAGAAAAAATGGGATAGGTAGTCTACTTAGAGATGGGGATAGATCATTTGTAGCTAAGTTTTTCGGGCCTTGTGAGGTAAAATCTCCTCTTAACTAAAAAAGTATATCACTTCATTATGGACTGAGATGGGCAGTGAAGTGGCGAATTAAGGATTTTCGCAGTGAGACTGACTTGAGGAAACTTCACGCGTTAGTGAAGGGCGGTGCTAGCTCAAAGAATTGGACTTACACTATAAGGCTTAGTTGCACTAAGATTCTCATAGAACACCCAAATTTTAAGATGAATTATATGTATCGTGAGGCAAATGATTGTGCAGACGTGTTGTCGAGAAAAAGAGAAGGCATGCAAATCCTAAGTTCATTTTATACTCTACTTGAATGTATTCGTTAGTTTTTTATTAACTAACAACTTTCAAAACTTCTCATGTATGAAAAAAATATTAGTTCTGACTATTGAAAATGATAAAAAGAAAATTTTCTGCTAAAACCTTATTAAAGACCATATCTTTGAAAAAATTGCTAATCAGCGAAATGTTAACGGTAATTAATCAATTGTATTCAACTTTACATTACGTAAGAACCGTATATCTTAGAAGTCTTAATTATAGTCTGTTATTGCACTTTCTACTACTTAGTAATAATAATAAGGAACTATTCAAACCATATGATGAGTATATTGATATAACCGTTTATTTAAGAAAATTATCTCGTTATATGGGTTATTAAAAGAGGATGGACTTTTTCTTTTCTTTCCTACTATATTTATGATAGACAGTCTGATATTTATCTTAGCTAGAATTGTGTTACTTGTGTATATCATGAAAAAATAAAATGCATTCATAATAAAAAAAAAATTTATAAGGAGTTTGGTAGAGAATGTTAGGATTAACGTTGTTCATATTTTACTAAGGAGATGGTATCTAATATGGAATTATGTAACTTTTTTTTTGAATACATATGAGAGCCACTTTGGACTCGAAATCATTTTGACTCCAGTAAAATTCGATCCCAGGACTATGTAACTTTCATTAAAAGTAAAGATTACTTCTATTTGTTGTTTGTTAAGATGATTATTGTAAAAGTGTAAATGTATTATAGTATGATTTGGCGGTTATTAGAAGATGGTTGTAACGGAAAGATTATTGATTAAAATGCCGAATTGTGTTTTTATTGGACCAAAACCGTGTTAGGCTAATTTTTGGTTAAGTAAACTGTAAATAGAAAAAGCAGAGATCCCAGGACATACTTAATCAAACCAAACATTGTGGCTAGTTTAGCATTGTGATTATTATTATGTCAAATTGTGATCTTATTGGACTAAGTTGGCCTGATTTTTGGCCAAGTAAAATGTAAATAGAAAAAGGTAAGCCTACACTATATTATTATGACACTTATGCTTGAGAATTGTTGATCTTTTTCTATTTGTACAAATTAAAATCTTAATTGGCCCATTTTACAAGATTATAACGTGTCTATTTGAGAATTGTTGATTTTTATTTATTTTGTACGGTTCAGATCGAGAACCTAATTGGTTCATATATAAGACCTTCTTATGTTTGGTTGGATCATTTATCTCATTCTCTCATTTTTACAGTAGGGGCTAATGTGTCTTTCGTAACAGATCATGCTTCTGTTGACGGGCTAAAGAACACTGAAATCATGAAGCATTCTGATAGAGAAATAGTAGGGGCTAATGTGTCTTTTGATGGGCTAAAGAATTCTGAAATCACGATTGTTTCTGCTAGAGAAATAGTTGGGGCTAATACATCTTTTGATGAGGTGAATAATACTCCCAATTTGAAATGCTCTATTTAAGAAATGGGTTCTTCTATAGGGGTACAAGCGTCTATTGAAAATGATATGCGCTTTTCCACCACCAATACGACCACCACTTTCACCTCCTCCTCCGCTGCTCATAATGAGCTCCTCATCTGAGCTTCAAGACAAATGGCTAGAGTAGAAGGTCTTGTTGGGCATGACATTTCAGTTAGGATCTCCCGTCCATGAAAAAATGTTTTCATGTTGTTGATTGTATATTTGAATAAAAATAAAAATAAAATGATTGATTCATTGTGTACTTCTTATTCAAAAATTTATCATCTTTCGGCTTTTACTTGTTGTTTTAACCTAGCTTTAATTAAATGTAATTAGTTTCATTGAAATCCTATATTTGTCTAAGAGAACATTTAAGTGAAGCATTGATTTTATCATTGACAAAATTTTGCTATAATATGTGTAGATTACCTGCTTTTTCAAAATCAAGTAAATGATTAAACTTAAGATCACCTTTAATATGAGACTTTCGTTCTTTGTTCATTACATTACTCCTTGTTAAGCTATATAGATATACCTTAATAGATGATGAATCTATATTCTGGCAGTAGTTAAAGAAGTTAAGTTCATTAGGAATAAATCAATCTGCCTAGCGTTTTTTAAAACACTTAAGTAATTACCATATCTGATGCAATTAGAATGTTCACTTAATAGTTTAATCATTCCTGTAATATTCTTTCACCTCTTTGAAGATATCTAACCGTGCTGTCAAATGTAAATTAGAAATCATTTCGATGAAATCTGATTGCATCAGACAAAACCAACATGATATCATAATTTATGTTTAAGAAAAGCTTTCAAGGAAAGAGTGTCCGAGTAGTAGTTCTTGTGATTCAAAACTAATTTATTGTGCTTCTGTGTATAGTTTTCTAAAGTAAATTAATATAAAAACTGAAAAGAAGCAAATTTGGGGTTCAGGTTTTTCAAAGATTAAGATTGAAGCTAAGTTTCATTGGGTTGGTTCTCAACTCCTTTGTGACTTTAGTATGTGTATCATTGTGTATATGAAACGTTTTACGAATGTCCCATAATGTAATACCATTTTGTGTTGTATACAAAGTTTGAAACTGGCAACCCCATGCTTCATTGACAAAAAGGTACAAACACATGAAAAAGTTTCCCTGGGATTATATAAGCAATAGTGCTAATCATGGAATTTAATAGACAAAATAAACATAATATTTATTAACAATCAATGTCATATATCATTGATATTAATGGAATTGGAAAACTTCTCTATACAACAATGATGCATAGATTCTTCAAAACAGTGAAGATTCACAATTGGAAAAGAGAGCGATTTGTCTAGGATTTATTCCGTTTCGTTTCCTTTGATTAATGGTTTTGGAACCTTTAAATATATTTAGAAACAACAGCGAAACGGTGAATTATTTTGCGAAGCGCCACCTAATATAGTTTTTTTCGTTAGATAAATATATTAATATACGATAATTAAGATACATAGTTTGATCAATATACGGCTATACAAATTTTTTATATACACTTTCTAATAATATACTATCATAACTTAAAATGAGAGGGTGAGATTCACTGATAGCTTCTCCATAGTTTGAGTGCTTGCTTCACTAACATTGATATGGGATGGAAGACTTCAATATAAGTTACATAGATTTATAGATTTTTATAGCAAGTATATAAAACAATGTTTACAACATCGGAAAAATATTTATCTTTAACTATTATCGTGAATCGCAGTATATAAAACAATGTTTAATGTAAATAATGCTTAAAAATTATACAGATATATAATGCTTAAAATTATAGTTCTAAAATAAATTAAAAAATTTATATAATATCACCGCATCCGTCTCGGAGCTTTTTGGAGATGCCGAATCCTCGAATTGTGGTGCTCGAAATTTCGGTATCTGAAACAAAGGACTGCAAACAACGTTGCTATGAGATCAAAAGTGTTGTTAGGTTTGATCATTTTTATCGGTTTGATGAAGTTAAACACCATTATTGATGAAAAAGAAGAAGTTTACAACATTGATATGCATGTACAATAAAAATTATTTATAACGATGGATTTATATGAGATTTTCCAAGGGAGAAAGTGATTTTTAGTTAGTTTTCTCATTATACATTATTTTTCTTGTATTTATCCAACTTTTTTTTCACCTCACAGTCCTTTTTTCCCTTTGGCAAACTCTATATAAGCTAAATCCAATAATAGTAAATTTTTGCCAATAACTGTACTTAATAAACATTTTGCCAAATAACATTACTTAATTAACATTTTTTTTCTAATACTTAATTGACATTGACATGATAATACACAGTATTTGAATTTTTCAAATACTTATCTAAATAATATATTGTTAGATAACTGGATAATAGCTTTCAAGAAAATTTAAGGAAGAGTATCATAAGCTCCATTAGTACTACATAATTCGACATCATTTTTTACTGTTAAAAGTTATATACTCATCCCAGATCCACTTCTTTTCTTCTTCTGAGAGTGCATTGCTTTTCAAAAGCTGAATTAAACCTTTCACATCCTGTAAAACATGATGGGATACAAAATAAATAAGATAGAAAAGTGTATAATTTCTTTTTAACATTATATTTATGGAAGAGACTTCACCTCTCACATCACTGCTTGGGAGGTTATGTGAAAAAGTGATGTGAGAGGTAACCCATCGAGCTTAACGACGTTAAACAAAAGTCATTTTGCTTGTATATTAGTTTATTGCTTTATGTTTTTCAATTCCTAGTGTATAATTCTAAGTTAGTGTCTAGTCTTATTGTCTACATTTAAAATAAATGAGAAAGGTAGTGTGTTAATGGCGCAGGAATTGAGTTTGGGGTGCTGAGGAACAAAGGAGGAAAAAAAAATCTGCTGAACTAGACGGCTAGCCGGCCCTATCACCGGCATGCCGGTGTAGCAGAAACACGTGCCCACGGGTCCATGGTCCGGGTTGTTTGCCGAGATGGAAAGAAAAGTTGAATAGACACACCGGTATGCCGGCCAAAATTCCAGTATGCCGTCCAGAAGGAAAACACATGCCCAGGGGTTGCTCGACACGGGTATTTTGACAGAGCGCGGATTTGCGAAGAATAGCGCACCGGCATGCCGGTGAACATCGCCAGTATGCCGGCGCCCAAAAAACATGTGGCCTCGGGTAGTGGACTCGGGTTTAAGGCAGAAAGTTACAAAAAGAAAGACGTCCAGCACCGGTATGCTGGCGATTCTGCCGGTATGCCGGCCAGTATGTCGGTTTTGAAGAGTTTGTTGCCTTATACAGTTCTTACCTTATCAAGTGCAAACCCTAGCCTCTCCCGTACGAATTTTCCAGCTCCCAACCTTATAAAAATACCTTGAAGCTTGATTAAAACCTTCACAACAAACACAATAACATCAATAATTCTCTCCTCCATCTTCCATAAACACAAATACTTTATCAAATTCATCACAAAACACCATAAATCACCATCAAGATCATCAAGCTATCAAGAATTCTTCCAAGAATCATCAAGAAACCTTCTTCTTTCATCAAATCCGAGCAAGGAACTCAAGCTACACCAATATTTCTTAACTTTATTCCATCATTGGTGTAACTTGAGTTTGGGGTCAAATCAAACATGACAAACAGAACAGATTCCATGGATTATAAGAGGAAGTGTTATATCCTAGGGAAGAAAAAAAATTTGCCTAGATCCACAATTGAAATGGCCATCGATCTTGATGAGCCTATTGAACAGAAACAACTGGAAGAGGCACCTGCACAACCACTACCCCAGAAATTCACAGCTAGGATGAAGGTACCATCAAAGCCTAAAGAAAAGACACAAATTCAAGATCAAGGTTCTTCTTCTTCCTCTCAGAATAATTCTTGCACACCCCCATGGGCTATCAAATTGCAACAGGAAGTTGATCTTTTAAGAGAAGAAAACAAAGCACTTTGGGTGGATATTACACAGATTAGTTCACAATTGGAAGAGGTAACTACGACCATGGATATTGATAATTATTATTCTTCGGAGGAGGAGGACATGATGGATCTTTATGGCTAGGTACCCCGTTCTAATTCTTCTTCATAACTGATGGTAGGCACTAGGTAGTTTAGTTTTTTTATTGAGTCTTTTTCAAGTCGTGGGAACAAGACTCACTTTTGAGTGTGGGGTGGGGTTCATTGCCTCATCCCAATTTTTTGTGTTTTACATGCTTTCAGAAAGAAAAACAAAACTTTTTAGGGTTGCGTTTGACTGTAGAATATTATAAATGACCCCATCAAGCATGCTTTTTCATGAATTTATGATAGAAAATAGTTGACTTTAGGAGTTAGTATAAAACGCACTTTGATTGCGTGCAAATATGAGATAATTGATAGGAAGAATTAATGAACAATAAAGAAGAAGTAAACTTGTGCTGAAGGATAATGAGTGGTTGTGTAGAACGTGAGATCTGAATGAGTAGAGAACTCACTTAGGTATGAACTAGAGGCAAGCTATGTAGATAGGGAAATTATAGATGCAGTTCTTTGATAGCCCTTTGAGTCCTTTTTGGCCTTCTATCCGTGAATTAATTATATCCTTCTTAGCCAAATTCTCAGCCTTTAAGCCTTTCTTTTGTCGCCACATTATAAGCCAATATCCCTTTAGATTGTAAGGCATGACCATATGACTCGCACTTGAATCACGATCTTGAGACTTCCTGTCTTGAGCTTGAGTTTGGGGTGGTGGGTCCACTATTATGGGAATTTATCATTGGGTTGGGATTTTTGAGCTATCAGTCATGCTCGGTTTTATATTTCGAGGATGATTCACATGTTTATTATATTGTAACCCTTTGCGGGGGTAATAGTGAATGAAAAAGAAGCTACGAGCTAGAAATGAAAATATATATATATATATGAAAGAAAAAAAAATAGCGTGATATCTCGAACATCAAAAAAGAGAGTCATAGCTACACAAAAGAAAAGAAAAAATTATTTGAAAAGAATATATATTCGGACCGGCAAAGAGAAATTTTAAGGTGAATCATCTTTAGTGCTTATTGGGTTAATTTGGGGACTCTACATTAGCGCGTCAAATGGGTTGAGTGAGAACAATATTCGAGTGTAAACTCAAGCTCTTGGACAGTTTTTTGATGGTAAGTGAGGAGAGAGCCAAAAGCTCACTTCAAATTTATCATATATACATACCATACCGTCCTTCAGCCTACGCTAAAACCGTAAAAACCTCGTTATTCCTAGATGCACAGTGAGTAAATAGGGAATATTCTAAGTAGAGCGTTCAAAACAAGTAAAGATCGAGGAACACCATATAGCTACCATCTTGAGATAAATGTAAGCGTAACCTTCTAGCATTGTAAAATTAATTTTGGATTGATATTATTTTGTGTTTGATTTTGAATCATAAGTGTATGTGTATATTAATTCTTAGATGATGCTATATGAGATTTGTTTCAAGTTGTGCTTTAGGAATATTTTGTAGATTTTACCTTCTGTGTCCTAAAAAGGGGCCTTGTTTTTATATTACTTTGTCGGGACGACAAAGGTTCGAGTTTGGGGTCATGATGTCTTCATATTTTTTCTAAATATTAGCCCTCTGTAGACATCATTTTAGGTGAATTATTGACTTATTAGCTAGACTTTTATGCATATTTTGTCATATTGCACTTTCTCCCCTTGAAATTAAACTATTTTCATTTTTAGAGCTTTTGTGCATTAATTTGATTGTTTTTAGTGTAAAGTTAGTATGTTTTTAAATTTAAATGCAAGGAGGAGAAGTGAGAATTAGAGTCTTATATTATTTTTAGTGTGTTAGGAAGTATTTTATTCGATTTTCTACTTCTAGAGTGCACTTTCCTATTTCTAGTCTTGAATTATTGATTTATTATTTTCAAAGCATATGCGGTTTAATTATTTATTTAATGTGTGTAAAGGAACGAGACCAAGTCAAGTCTAAGAAGTAAAGTAAAGAGATTTACATGGAAATAAGAAGATTAAGGAAGGATATATGCAAAGAAGGAAAAGATAAAGCTGCCATATGAACCTGAAATTCCAGTCACGTTTCAAAGACGAGTCCATAACTTAAGATTAGCTCGGAATTTAGGAGAATGGTCTGGACCAATTAAACAATCTCTCCGAGACAAGCGGTTTCGACTATTGAAACGTGTCAAACGGATAAGTATTGAACATGATATGACCAAAACAAATCAGCAGCAGAATCTTACCTTTCCTAGATTTTAGGGCTACGAATTAAAGAATTGACTTGTTTTCCACTCCAAGTAAATTCGACCTAGGGCTTCCTAACACCTATAAATGCACCCCTTAGCCTCGTCTTTTACAAACACTTCATATAATTATTCAAGAGGCTTAAGGATTTAAGTCAGAGCAAGCAGGAAGGAAGAAAGCTAAGAGCTGGAACAGTCATCTTCTCCAATTCGCAGCCAAACCCGTTATATTTATTTTCTTTCTGTAAACATTATGTCTTTTAATTTATTGGTTTTATTTTTATTTTCCATAATGATCTAAATTTCTTAAGTGCTTGAGAATCGGTATATGGGTTGAACCTTAGTTTAATTAATTGATGTTTTCTGATTTCGGATTTTTAATTTAATTCGAAGATTAATACTTGCACCAAAATCACATAGTGCTTTACCTTGCCACTCCTCACCAATCGATATCAGAATTTTAAAACTCCTAGGGTCAAGCAACTTAGGTGACAACTTACTTTGGCAAATAGCGCTGCACTCTTCGGGTAAACCAATCATCTCATTATCACCATACGGCCTTTTATTGGTTCGGACTCTCTTCAAAAACTTCACGTATTTCGGTATATCTTTAATAGCTTCATGTAACGGAATATTTATGTTTATACCCCTTACCCTATTGATGAATCTCTGATACTCGGCCATATCTCTTTTTTTCTGAGCTCTCGAAGGAAAAGGCGGAGGAGGACGTTTCTCCACAATCTCTTTCTTTTTCTAAACTTCTTGAATTTTCTCCACCTCTATTACTTCAGGTTCATTTTCTTTTTCTACCTCCTCCACTACTGGTTTTTCTTTATTTATTACATCTTTTTCTTTCATGACTGGAATTGGGGGTGGAGGAAGTTTCTTACCACTTCTCAACGCTATGGCATTACAATCCTCGGTTTGTTTTGGGACTTCTGTATCACTAGGGAGTCTTCCTTGTGGATGCTGATTTAATTGTTTCGAAATTTGATCCACTTGATTCCCCAACAATTTTAGTGCAGCTTCATAGGTTTGTTGACTCTGAATGGATTGTGCCTGAAGTGCCATTAATTTTTGTACTGTTAGTCGAAGATCTTCTGTTCCTTCTTGAGGTTGAGAAGGTAAGGCTTTTTGATTCATTGTATCATTGTAACTATTTTGAGGAGGTTGCCTTTGAGCCTGGTTTCCATAATTCTGTCCTCCTTGATAGTTATTTGGTGGTCTAGGTTGATAAGTTTTACCTTGGGGACGCGGTTGATATGCGTAAGTAGGATTAGCTACCCCATTAGGATTTGAGTATTGGAAACCCAGATGGTTTCTGTTGGGCATATATCCATTACCATTCGAATTAAAATTTCCTCTATTGGAAACAAACATCACAGACTCTTGATTATTCTGACAATTCTCCCATACATGATCATTCACACCACAATACTCACATCTATACACTTCTTGTGCAGCGTTCACTTCAACCCTTTTATTCGAAAAACCTTCGTTCACGGCTAACGTAAGTTGCTTCAAATTTTGTTCTAATGTGGTTTGTATTTTGTTCTCTAGGGAGGTGAACTTCTCTTTGATGTTGACGTTATTAACTCCCCCTTTAACTGGTGTTCTCACAGTATTCCACCCCACTTCATTGTCGACCGTCCTATCCAAAATAATTCTTGCGTGAACAGGTTGAACTCGTAAAAACGCACCACCACATGATAAATCTAAATCTTTTCGTGATCCACCATCAAGACCGTTATAGAAAATTTTCAATTGTTGTTGATCTGAAAGGTCATGATTGGGGACTCTTCGTAAGCAATTCTGAAATCTCGACCAACTTCTACCCAACGTTTCATCATATTCTTGTCGGAAATGTGTTAACTCGAGTTGAGCATCTAACCTCATGTTGGATGGATAATATCTATCGAAAAACGCAGCCTGTAACTGTTCCTAATTAGTAATCTTTCCCGGCTCTTGTGAATCATGTCAATCACTCGCTCTATCTATCAAGAAACATCTGAATGTAGCAAAATCCATTTGCTCTTTTGTTACTCCTTGAGTGATGTACGAATCGAAGATTTGCATAATTTTTGTACTGCGCGATCTTCTCCGGGCTTGCCACGAAAATTTTTGAAATTCTGAAACTGAGCTTAAATACCCAAATCTGGACGCGATCTTGAACGTTGATACTAGCTGGGCCAATCCCAAGGGGAGGAGCAAGAAATGGTTCTTGTGCTAGACCGGTAAGGAACCATGGATCGGCTACTTGGATTTGAACCGGAGGATTAGGGACAACTGGTGGCACTGGAGGGTTAGGAATTGGTGGCGCTATTGGCTGACCATTCGCGTCTAGCTGAACTCCTTGTCCATTGTTGTTATGGAGGTTAAGATTGTCCATTTCTTTAGATAGTCTTTCTACTTCTTGTGCCTCTTGTCCTTTCCTTCTCCTGTTAGCAAGTCTGACTAATGATTCAGGATTATCAAGGATCGGAGGTAATGTCTCAAGATCCTTAAAAAGTCTCCTTCGCGTACACCAAACCTAAAAACCAGAAAAAGATGAACAAACAAAGAGTAAAATTGAAAAATAAAAATGCAACTAACCCTAAAGGATAAACATCGGGGTCACACGCTACCGTCCTCGGCAGCGGCGCCAAAAACTTGGTGGTCCTTTGTGTGTTCTAAAATAAATGCAATAAGAAAAGAGAACCACAACCGCACGTGTACGGTTGTCCCAAGTAATAATAGTGATAAACAGATTCGTTCAGGGACGGATTGGTTGACTCTAATGCTTATTAGATCGTGATTAATTGCACGTAAAGCAAGTAAATTATTTTAAGATTTGTTGTTTGTTTTTCTAATAACTAAGACAAATAATGAAAAGACTAAATTAATGCAAATATAAAGCTAGACGCAAGTAAAAATAGTTGGACGCAAGATATGAGAGGTAGTACTCGAGTAAAGCTAGGGTTTCACCTAAATCTAAGCATTCCATGTATTGTTTAAGGGACAAATTCGGTAAACAATATTGGTCGGGATTCAATTATCTCCTTACCCCCGTCAGGGTGGACTAAGGAGCTCTTCTCAGGTGCTACAAACCGCGTCAGGGTGAATATAATCCACCTTCGAATGATTAAAGTCTAACTACCCAATTGGCTGTAGGATTAATTAAGCCTGTCAAGGTCAAATAATTTCTATCCTACATTCGTTAATTAGTTCCGTACCTAGACCCCCCGTCAAGGGGATCCAATTGCCACTAATTGGAATAGCCTAAGTACGAATTACTAAAATTTATTCATGACTTCAATAATAGTCAATAGGTGTAAATTAAAGAAAATATTAAATACACAATTCGATTTCAATTAAATTAATCCCAAATTCAAAAATATAGAATGAAATAGATTGGGGTTCAACCCATTACGCGGTCTCAAGTACCAAATAAAATTAGCTCATAATCGTAAAAACTAAGAAAATAAATTGGAAGGAGTTCATAATTGTTTTACAGAAATAGAAATAAGAAACCTAATTAGGAAGATGATTCGGCTGCAAAGTGGAGATATAGACAGTCTCCAGCTCCAAGCTTCTTCTTTTCCTTATTTCTGCTTCTTTTCTCCTTGTCTGACTTTGTGAAAAATGAATTCTATGAAAAATATAAGTCAAAAGCCTTATTATACTCCAAAAATCGGACTTGGACCTTAGGCTAATGTTTAAATGAAATAATAATCTTAGCCCAAAATCCCGTAACTGCTGCACCACCTCCACTGAAACAACTCTAACCGGCTCGTTTCAACTCGGATTGATCTCATTCTAGTTGCTAAAGTTCCGTAACTCAACGGGGCATGTTTTCTCTTCACAAGTCAGAGGCTAAATATACTCTTAGGGGGCACGAAATCAGCAATCTTTGGCAACTTTCCAGATTTGCAGTTTAAAATATCAATTCTTTCGGGATTTGTCTTCATGCTTTGACTCCATATCACGATCTTTGACTTTATTCTCGGATTCCTCTCCTAGCTAGTATTCAAAGCCTACAAACTTTTCATTAAAATACACCATATTACGCGTAAAAGCTCAATAAATCAAAAATACTAAAATCAAAGGAGCGATAATGAAATATTGCATATTATTACTAAAAGTCTATCGAAATAGTCAGATAATCACCTAATTTGATGTCTCCTAAGCATATAAATATAGACCAAAAGAGGAGACATCACTCCATTCCTCGAATCTTTCCATCCTCTTCGAGACACCCGAAACACCCCTTTTTTGTGAACTTCTAGCCCTACTTGATTGAAATCACCAGCTACAAGCCACGGTGTCTGTAGGTTATGGAATGCATGATGGAACGCATCCCATAAATACTCCATTTCTTTGTAATCCGGGCTAGCACAAATTGCTAAAAAAATCCAGGATATGCACCCTTTCTGACTTATTTCTACATTTACTTCTTGACGACTAGCTGAAAGGACTCTAACATTTACGTTTGAATCATTAGAAAGGATCCAAATACCGCCTCTATAGCATTCCGAGTCGACCCGGAAAGAATAATCTTTTTCTAACGAGTTGATTATATTGTTCGCATGCATACCACTTACACGAGGTTCAACAACTACTGTAAGCCATACGTTATTATTGACCATCATATCTCGAATTACCTGCCGAAATCTAGGATGTGCGGCACCATAACAGTTCCAAATTAATATATTAAGGGGATGATTTGGCTTCCCTTAATCCATTATTGAAACATCTGTAAAATTAATTAAATAATAATTGTAAATTGACAAGAGACACCTGTTGGCAAATTAGGCGCGAGACACCATGGTGATGTCATCCTCCGTAGCTCTCTCCTGCAGCTGCTCGGACTCGCCCTGAACCTGCTCCACCTCGGCGGTACCAACAATTTGGCTCTCCAGCCACATCACTGCTTCACTGCGTCATCCTCATTGGAATGATTATTTTGGATCACATCAGCCACCTTATTTGTATCAATATCAGTAGCTATACAACTTTCTTTAATTGCATTTAGGTCCCTCCCCATCTGCTCAATTTCTAAGACCTGTACATCAACCAATTCACCATTCGCCCTCACCTTTTCCATACTATCTACCACCAGATTCTTTGTACCCGATCCACATCCTACTTCAAAGCCCTTAGTACTACTGATCAGCCTTTCCCCTCCTGTTTTTGACCCCTTGGAACCCCTTTTTATACCCGTAAAGCCCTCACCTTTATCTGATTCTTCCATGGAAAAGTCTAATACCTCCACTGTATCTTCCAATATCCTCCGTTTCTCAAAGTTTGGTGAGCCAATAATATTATGCCCCTTGGCACCACCACCTTTTTTATTGTTCGTGTTAGACCAAGAGACATTCTTTCCTTTATTGTTATACGTTTTTGTTCCCGAAGTTTGGCCTTTGCTTTGTATATCATACCCAGCTTGTCTCGATTCAATCATGCTTTCCGCCATTCTAAGTGCCTCGAAGCGAGTACCAAAGCCCCCAAGAGAGGGTTCCCTTGTGGAGCTAAAACTAGACCCTTTCCCGTTCCCTCTATTCCATCGTCGTACTTTTCTGTATGAACAGGGGCTTTAGAACTATTTACGGTAACTTTCTCTTTACCCCTATTAGTGCTCATATCCTCCTCCATTCTAGTTGTTATATTTGGAGGGCAAATTTCCTTTCTTTCTCTTTACCCCTATTAGTTCTCATATCCTCCTCCATTCTAGTTGTTATATTTGGAGGGCAAATTTCCTTTCTATGTCTGGACTTTCCAAATTTAAAGCCTATAAGGTGGAGACCTTTGTATTCTACCTTACATATATCCGACCCAATTCTAACTTCCGATTCTAGAGGTTTGTTCAAGTCAAGTTCAATGGAGAGGCGTGCGTAGTTACCTCTTAACCTTCCCTTAGTAATTGGGTCTATTTTAACGGTTTGACCAAGCTTGTCCCTAATTTTTCTCAAGATGCGTGCCGTGTAGTTATGCATACCAACTTTAAGTATTCTTACCCAAGTTTTTGTTGTCATTATAGAATTAGATATAACATTGAAGTTCGGAGTCCATTCTCTTACTATAAGGTAGTGATCAAAGACCATACACGGTCCGCCAGATAGAGTAAAATCGAAATCTTCCCTTTTTCTGAATTGCTACCCGAATTCCCATTATTTCCAAAATTGCTTACTGATCTTTGATTACCAATTAGATCTTGTTGCGCCCTTGTTGTTGCAGAGGCAATAGGAAGGCTCTTAATGGTGGCGCTGTCTTTTACCGGCCAATTCTGGAAATTCCTCCATGGCATAATCAGAGTCCTGTTCTTCAATGATTATTCTGCGTTGTTGAACTATTGTCCACCGAGTCCGTTGCTTTCTCATACGGTAAAAGTGTAAATGTATTATATGAATTGGCAGATATTAGGAAATGGATTGTAAGGGAAAGATTATTGATTTAAACGTCGAATTTTAATTTTATTGGACGAAAACTGTGAGAGCCCAGTACTTACTTATTCAAACCAAACAATGTGGTTAATTTAGAATTGTGATTATTATTATGTCAAATTGTGATCTTATTGGACTAAGTTGGCTTGATTTTTGGCCCAAGTAAAATGTAAATAGTAAAAGAGAAGCCTACACAATATTATTATGACACTTCTGCTTGAATATTGTCGATCTTTATTCTATTTGTACAAATTTAAAACTTAATTGGTCCATTTTTACAGTATTATAACGTGTTTATTGGAGAATTGTTGATTTTATTATATTTGTTTGGTTTAGATTGAAAACCTAATTGGTTCCATATATAAGTCTTCCTTAAATTTGCTTGGATTTTTTATCTCATTCTCTCTTTTTTATCTCACACACTTTCTTTTAAATCAGTAGGCTTCTATTCCTTCATATACTTGATAAATTCCTTCTTATCGTGATCCCAGATAGTTATGTGTCTGAACTGTAAACTTTATACTTTATAGATTTATGAAATAAAGTATACTTAGCCGATTGTAGCAGTTATTTAAATGGAGAAGGTGATTCAATTCGGTAACAGGTATTTCGATGTAACCCTTATATATATAATAGATTCATGATTTTCTTTCACTTAAATTAGGTGTTAATTAGTTTTAAAAAAGACCACAATTACTTTTTATTTTCACCGATCTTTACGATCTTATGTAATAAGTCTACATTATAATTATGGATCAGTAAATTATTTATCTTTATCAACACATACCATTTTTATTGACAAACAACTTATTACACCTTATAAAAATTGCACCATTAGTTGTTGTGATTTGTGATTTAGACATGTAGTGTGTTTCAAAATGATTATTTATAGTAAATTAAAAATTCCTATAACTAGAGGAATAACATATAAATTTTATAAAATTATTTTTCCCCTTTTACTTGTTACCTTTGGATCTTGAATATTGACACAATAAATGGGTTTTTGGAACAGTATCTACTCATCTGACTTTATTGGCGATGTGGAAAAACTTGGTTATATAATATATATTTTATATATATATATATATATATATATATATATATATCTTTTGTTTGATCATTGACAATAATATTTCAATTAAAAGACACGCAGCACATTGAAAGGTAAGCTAACTCTCTCTCTCTCTCTCTTAGTTTGACGTTAAAATATATGTGCATTATCTCATTGTCTTTTGGATGTTTTCTTGTAAAAAAAAATTTCTGACTTGGAAAATGGGTGGATTTGAACACGGTGCTTGGAATTAGTAGACATAGATATACCATAAAACAAAATTAGAATTTTTTTTAGAGTAACTTCAACAAGAGTAAAGTAAAACATAAAAACTTTAGAATACCCCTTAATTGAAACAATCTCAGCATAAATGAACTAAAGTCTCTTGAAAAACCACTGCTACCATCGACCCCTTATCAGCTTGAATATTCATATTTTTAATTTCATTAGTTTCAAGGGAACATGAGAGTAATTCTCCTTCAATAGTTTCAAGAAGGATATTTTCATTCTTCCAAACCATCAGAGGACGCGGTTAATTCCAGATACAAGTCCAACTCTAACATGTTTACTCCAAGATTCCACCTCGCATTGCCCATATCTCAACTAACTGTTCCCAAGGTCGATTGTACTTTGTGTATGCAAACAAAGCTAGAGTATCATTTAACACTGTAAGGGACTTGCACATTGAAAGGTAAGCTAACTCTATCTCTCTCTCTTAGTTCGACGTTAAAATCTATTTTCATTATCTCATTGTCTTTTGGGTGTTTTCTTGTAAAAAAATTGTCTGACTTGGAAAATGGTTGGATTTGAACAGGGTGCTTGGAATTAGTAGACACAGAGATACCATCAAAGAAAATTAGAAACCTCCCAAAAGAAAACATCAAACAAAATCCGAAACCTCCTCCATATCAATTGTGTACGGAACATTCAAGGCAAATGGCTGGAGTAGAAGGTCTCGTTGGCCATGATATTTCAGTTAGGATCTCCATGAAATTTTTTTTTCATGTTGTTGATTGATTATTTGAACACCAACAAAAAATCATTGATTCATTGTGTACTTCTTATTCAAGAATTTATCATCTTTAGGCTTTTACTTGTTTTAACCTAGCTTTAATTTATCATCTGTCTAGCATCTTTTAAAAAACTCAAGTTCCCATATATGAAGCAATAAGAAGTATGACTTAACAATTTAATCTTTCCAGTAATAAGATTTCACCAGACAAAACCAATGTGATATGATAAGATCCCATACTATAATTCATGTGTAAGAAGAAGCTTTCGAGGAAAGATTGTCCGAGTAGTAGTTCTTTGTGATTCAAAATTAATTCATTGCGAATCTGTGAATAGTTTTCTAAAGTAAATTAATATAAAAACTGAAAAGAAGCAAATTTGGGGTTTTGGTTTTTCAAAGACTAAGACTGAAGCTAAGTTTCATTGCGTTGGTTCTCCACTCCTCTGTGAGTGTTAAGATGTGTATCTTTTTTGTATATGAAAAGTTTTACTATGTCCCACAATGTAATACCATTTTGTGTTGTATACAAAGTTTGAAACTGGCAGCCTAATGCTTCATTGACAAAAACGTAAAACAAAAGTGTTGTTAGGCTTGATCAATTTGATCGTTCTGATGAAGTTAAACACCATTATTGCATTAAGGATCTGAGGAATTGATGAAAGAAAAGAAGTTTACACCATTGATATGCATGTACAATGAAATATATATATATATATATATATATATAAGGGAGAAAGGTATTTTAGCCCTTCGATAGTATACGAAAGTGCGTATGTCATCCACGTGATTCAAAAGATAGGAAATATACCCCTCAATTGTGTTATACAATTATATTCAAAATCTACCACAAAGGTATAAATATTATTTCTCGGAATAACACCAATACTTTGATACTTTGTAAACATATATATATTTGGTTATTTTGCATAACACAGAGTCCTATGGTGCAATTAATCCAAAAGAAAACAATTAACGCGTGTAATTTCAAATATCATACGTGTAGTGTTGTCATAGATGATAAATAGATTTGAATTTTTGAGAGAAAATAAAATCTAAGAACTAATATAAATAAATAAACTCCAAGAAAAATAATTAACGAAATAAAATTAAATTAAACTAACTTAATATTTTCTTGAACCTCGATTGTTTTGTTTGCGTAAGGAAAATTTGGCCTTAACTTCATCAACTGGAGTCAAATGAAGTATCAAATGATAGAAACTACCCAAAATCTCTATCGTAATATATAACGGTCTCGGAAGTCAGATTATACATCTTCATAGATCATACCAAATTCAGGTGAGGATCAAGTGAAATCAAAATGTTTGTTGCCTATAAAGGCTGACCATGATGGGTTTATATTATATCTCATACAACCCAAGTGGAGTTAGAGGGAGTAGTACCTGAGAATGAAGAAGGGGTGGCTTCGAAGCTGACGGAGAAAATGAAGGTTAATTACAATGCTATGGCTTCAATTGAGTAGAAAGCTGAGGGACTTTTAGGTGGTGGTCCAAGTTTTGATCGTTGTGAAAAAGGATTGTAAGACAGACGGTATATATAGAGAAAAAAATTTGTTAACACTAATTTCGTATAATGAAATGGAGCGCCATGTTTATTTTTTTTTGTTACATGCGCGCACCCGACTAATCCCATGGAGATATACATGTCTCCCCATATATATTCTCATGGTAAATCAGAACTAGGTTACCCATGTTCAGGGAGAAGATCGAGCTTGTACCTCTCTCTTTTCTTTTTGGTTGGATAAGTAATTTCATAGGAAAAATGGTATAATGTACAATTAAGCTACATAGATTTAAAAGTTTTTTTAGGACGTGTAAAGAAGAGAAAAAAAATCATCCAATTCCTATCCTATTAAAATTATCCAATGTGCAGAATAATATCTAAGTGATGAAATTGATCTATGATCGGCCCAAACTCACATGCCATCTGGTTGATATTCCAGATGATCAGTTAGATTATCCAGTTTGTTGCTGACAGCTGCCTAATACCTTGAATGAGTTTAAGCTTATCTGATAAAATTGTTTTGTCTTTCCTTGAAAAAGCAGTGCATTTTCCGTGTCTTTCAGAATTGTTAGGGCCTCCCCTTGCAAGAATGAGTTGCAGAATAAAGTATTTTTATAGTTGATTCTACAACCCGAATTTTGTGAAATTAAACAATCCATATTTTAGTAGTTTCATAAGGTTTACTGAAGGACGCCGTCACATGAGAAAATAATATTAGACTCGTTGATGGAAGATTCTGTATTTTGTTTTTATCTGTCTTGAAAGATTTTATTAGAAGAGGGATTAGTGTTTCTCTATTCTGAACCGTGTAATACTCTCATTAGTTTAAATCACTAGTTTATTCTCAAATGTTTAAGTTAGTAATTATCTATTCACTAGTCTATTCTTATCGAGAAACATACAAGAATCATTAATTATTCTTGAAGGCATGATAGGTGTACAAAATAAATAAGATAGAAAAATGCATAAGTTAATCTCCTTTAATGTTCTATTATTGGAGAGGATTTCACCGCTCATAATAAGATTATTTTGCAGCCGCCATATATTGACATATCATAGCGGCAATGAGATTTTTCAATACTTTTCGCCTTGAATTTTTTCCGAGTTTTAAATTTGTTTGAGCCAATTCAGGACACTCCAAATGGTGTTTATCTCTTTTTCAATACCAAACCATTTTCACATATATTCTAAAGAAAAGGTATTTGTTAGACTCAAAATCTTTCCCACACATTTCACAAAGTGGGTCCAATTTCATATAAACTATCATATCCTATGTGCGAAATCTCTCTTATTGTCATCCATACAAGAATATCATGTTTAGAAATAACATAAGAGTTTCACATAATATTGGCCCAATTTTTTGAAAAACATTGGTGACGAAAAACATTATAAGGAGATTTATATAAACAAAGAAACCCACTACTTCTTGGCTTACAAGCAACTGCTTGATCATTTGGGATGGAGAACCAATGATGCAACACTTTTATTCCTCCTTCATACCCAACCAAAATATCTATTTTATCTTCTAGTACCCATAATTTTCTAAATAAGGAGAGTCTAATTTTTTCACATGCCATAACCAAATTCATTAATTTTCATATATTCTCTTTGAACCCATTTAATCCATAATGAGACTTCTTTCGTCACTATTTTCACAACATCTTCATGAGCAAACCTTTGTTTTAAACTCCTAGATCTTTAAAACCAATGCCTCCTTCATTTTTTGGTATGGCTATATTCTTTAGTTTGATTTGCATAGATTTTCCATCCCCTGTAAAATCTCCTACAAATACTCACGATTCAATCACAAACATAAATAAGTATTGAAATATAGATGGTCAAAATCAAAGTATTCTGAAGAACTGATCTAATAAGTTGAAGGCGACCCACGTATGAAAGCGAAGAATAATTTCCAATACCGCACATAACTCTTCAGCTTACAAATGAGAGGTTTGTAGTCTCTCGAGTATAAAAATTGAAGTTCCAAGAGATGCACCCAAATATCAAAACGACATATCCTTTTTTCAAGTTGAGTAATTTTCCTAATATCATCTACAACCTCACTCTTGATTCTCACATATTAAATATTTGATTTTGTATATTTAAATGAAATATGGAGTTGTGCAAACACCTTGAAGATAGCTCTTATTTTTATTGCTAACTCTTATCTACTACTCCAACTTTGATCTATTGTTGGTAACTCCGATTTGATGCAAGTCATAATGCACACAAAATTCTTGCTGAACGAAAAAAAAAATTACAAAACTTAATACAAGTTTTATATTGATTTTTTTTAAGGTAAAGAATATGGATATACGTACCACAATCTTCTTTAATGTTCTTATAAGAAGAATAAGTGAGCAAAGTTTGGAAAATTTTAGGAGTGGGCGAGAGAGAGAAGGGGGATGTAAAATTAAGGTTTAATGGTATGTTTTTTATGTTTGGGTTGTTATATTTAGTATATATATATCAGTAAAAAATAAAAATAAATAGTAAGAAAAGTAGATAGATAAACTGTAGTTGGGTTTTAAAGAAGAGGTCTTTAAAACCTGTTGTGTAAAAATCTCTTATTTTAACTTAATATGAGCACACCAATTTTTGGTAATGTGATTCGTCTGGTTTCATTTTCCACCTTGAGCTCCACCCTCTTCTAAATATGTTTCTCTATTGGTGGTTTTCACAGAAAATGTTACGACTTTCGATTAAACATTTTTGTTTTGTCCATTATAAACTTTGTTTGTCTCTCATGAGAAGGACAATAGAATGGGCTTTGTTAACCGTGGGTAGTGGCTCAAGGAGAATTGTGATGATGCATTATGTGTCAAAGGTTACGGATTCGAGGATTAGTAGAGCCATCGTGGAAGGTATTGTTGTAGTTAGACGGGGATTTCGATGGCTCTTGGTCATTGGGTTGGAGGTGAGTTTTTGGTTAGATGTCTAGTTGGGGGACCACCCCCTAATTGATTGTTCAATTGGGAATGTGGGGTTGGAAAAATGTAAGAGTAAAGTTAAAGATTATGTCGACGAAGATAGCTCTTGGGATTGGGGTAAATTCCGATCCTTTTTCCCATCTTCAAAACTCTTGGAAATTATGGAAATTTCGGTGAATAATTGTAGTGAGAGTAGAGATAGGTTATCTTTGACAAGGGAACTACATGGAATTTATACGGTTAAATCGGCATCGTGTGATTCGGAGATTGCAAATTTGAACCTGGGTATTAAGTGGGATGGAGTTTGGAAATTAAAGTGTCCATAGTGTATTAGAGTTCTAATCTGCAGAGCTATTCATGAAAGATTTACAATGTGTGGAAATTTGAGTCGGAGAGGGGTTATTGAGTCAGCTTAGCGGAGGAAAACATTATGCATATTTTCAGAAAGTTAGTCACGCATAGATTTTTAGCTGCCCGAGGGAGAGTTGGGGACTTAACAGTGTTAGGTTAATTTTTGGTTAATTAAACTTTAAATAGAAAAAGTAGAGAGCCCAGTACTTACTTAATCAAACCAAACATGATGGCTAATTTAGAATTGAGAATATTGTTATGTCAAATTGTGATCTTATTGGACTAAGTTGGCCTATTTTTTACCCAAGTAAAATGTAAATAGAAAAAGAGAAGCCTACACTGTATTATTATGATACTTCTGTTTGAGAATATTGTCAATTTTTATTGTATCTGTACAAATCAAAAACTTAATTGGTCCATTTTATAATATTATAACGTGTCTATTTGAGAATTGTTGATTTTTATTATATTTGTACGGTGTAGATTAAAACCTAATTGGTTCATATATAAGACTTCCTTAAGTTCACTTGGATCATTTATCTCATTCTTTCTTTTTTATTTGACACGCTTTTTCTTAAATCAGTAGGCTTCTATTCCTTCTTATATTTGATAAATTCCTTCTTATTATTGTGATCACGGTTATGTGTATGTGTGTACCTTATTCATGCTAGATTTGTAAACTTTATGTTTTATAGATTGTTGAATTAGATCAGTAAACTTAACTAATTGTAGCAGTTATTTAAATTGAGAAGGTGATTCAACTCATATACTGTAACAGGTATTTCGAGAAACCTTTTATATATTATAGATTCATGATTTATTTACACTTAAATTAGGTGGTAATTAGTATAAAAGAAGACCACATTTACTTTTTATGTTCAGCAAATTATTTTTTACATCTTATGCAATAAGTCTACATTAATTATGGATTTGTAAATTATTTATCTTATCAATCGCATTTCGCTTTATTGTTTGTTGTCTGAACAACACATACCGTTTTTTATTGACAAACAACTTATTATACCTTATAAAAATAGCAGTAATGGTTAGTGAAAATTGCACCATTAGTTGTTGTGATTTGTGATATAGACATGTAGAGTGTTTCAAAAAGATTATTTGCAACAAAATTAAAATAAGTGGGTTTATCTACTATTTTGCATAAGACGAAGACTAATGGTAATAAAAATTCTTATGACTAGATGAATAACCTCTAAATTTTATATGCAATTTTTTTCCCTTGTACTTGTTACCTTTGGATCTTGAATATTGACACAATACATGGGTTTTTGGAACAGTGTTTACTCATCTGACTGGCGATATGGAAAAACATGGTGTATATATATATATATATATATATATATATATATATATATATATATATATTTGTATGATCGTTGACCATGATATTTTAATTAAAAGAAACGCAGCACATTGAAAGTAAGCTAACTCTCTCTCTCTCTTTCTCTTACTTTGACGTTAAATCTTTTGCATTATCTCATTGTCTTTTGATGTTTTTTTGTAAACAATTTGCCTGACTTGGAAAATGGTTGGATTTGACAGGATGTTTATTATATTTGCAACTTTATGAGTATATTAATAGACTATTTTGCATAATGCAGGGACAAATTTATGATTTCAAACAAACAAAAAGAGTTTAATTATAAGAGTATACACATATGAGATGTGTTCTTGAAATTCTCCTCATTACAAAACTGTATAATGAGAAAAATAAGGTCCAACGAAGATAGATTCTTTGCAGAAATAATTATAACCTGAGACATAAATTTCACAAAACATGAGAAAAAGAATTAAGAACTTTACCATAAAGAACAACACTTATCACAAAGAAATGCAATGGTTGGATTTGAACAGGATGTTCCGCCTGCTGCAAATTACTTCGCTTGGAATTAGTGATATGCGCTCCTTTACCACTAACACCACCACCACCTGCACCTCATCCTCGGCTGCTCACAATGAGTTCCTCAACTGAGCTTCAAGGCAAATGGATTGAGTAGAAGGTCTTGTTGGCCATGACATTTCAGTTAGGATCTCCTGTCCATGAAAAAATGTTTCATGTTGTTGATTGATTATTTGACCAAAAAAACATTGATTCATTATGTACTTCTTATTCAAAATTTTATCATCTTTCGGCTTTTACTTGTTTTAAGCTAGCTTTAATTAATGTAACTGGTCATTATTGAAATCTTTTATTTGGGTTGGAAATTGGCTAATTTAGTGAAGAATTGATGTTAAAACCTTAGTAGATTACCTGCTTGTTCATAGTCAAATAAATACTTAAATTTAAGATCATCTTTTATTGGAGACATTCTTTCTTTGTTCCTCATTTTCCTCATTCCTTGTTAAGCTATATGATATACCTTAATTAATAGACGATAGATCTATATTATGGCAGTAGTTAAAGAAGTCGAGTTCATTAAGAATAATTAATATGTCTAGCATCTTTTAAAACACTCAAGTTCCCATTTCTGAAGCAATAAGAAGTATCACTTAACAATTTAATCTTTCCAGTAATATTCTTTCACCTCTTTGCAGATATCTCACCGTGACATCAAATGTAAATTAGAAAATCAGTTGGATGAAATCTGATTCCACCCGACAAAACGAATGTAACATATAACGTATAGGCATTGTAGGTCAGAATACTGTTACAAAAAATTGTATCATAAGTATAACTTTATATACAATTAAACAGGTGAGAGATTATGGCAAGAGTAGACAAGCAAGACCCTGGATAATTGATCATGTGCCGTAAAAAAAATGAAGATAAGTTTATCACCCAAAAGAGAAGAGTTTGTGCATGATGACTTAATTTTTGAGATCTTGACATTTTTGCCTGTAAATTTTGTGCTAAGATTTAAATGCGTGTGCAAGTCACGGAATATCAGGACTCAGGAAGATAGATTTATTCAGAAACATAAGTGCCGGAGTAAATTGCAGACTTTTAATGAAAAAATAAATGAATCAAATAGCAGTGAGGTAACATTTCAACTGATACATAGCAATAATTGCTTAGTGCTGGACAAAAGTGAAAAAACTGGTAAGTATTGTATAAAAAAACCCGGCTACTAAACAAGCTCTTCAAGTGTTGGACGATTCAGCGGAACAAGGGAGCTGGCGAAGAATGAAAATGGGTTTTGATTCATCAACTAATAACTATTAGTTGATTTGCGTTCACCATAAGAAACAGACAACTGATCAATATGGTATTAAAATGTTAAATGTTGGAACTGATTTTACTTGGAGACCCCTTCAGATTACTCTCACTAGTGATAATGGAAGAACAATATATTGGCAATTTATCAAAGAGGACATTTACATTATACAATTCTATAAAGATCACGTGGAAAAAAGTGAGATAATTAGAATAAAGTTAAAGACGATAGTTTCGTTAAAATAAAGCTTCATCGGGGTTTTCAAACAGGTGGAGATAGGTTCACAAGGTTTATTTAGGATCAGAAAATGACACTCGGGTTTATAATCGATGAAAAGCTCCACGTGTGGGTATTGGAGAATTTGGATAAACAGATATGGTCAGATAAAAAGACTGTCCTATTGGATTTTATCAAAGATTATCCAAATCTAATATGAATTTTTATGTGCATAGCGGATCAAAGAGCCTAATGTATGTTTTTTACGATAATAATGAGACGCTAGCATATGATATTATCTCCAAGAGACAACAACCTTTAAAAGCACTTCCAGGGAAAAAGATATACAATCTGGTTCCTAGTCTAATATCCTTAAAATGAATAGTTTCGATTGCTGCTATAGAGCCAAACATTGTATAACTGATAAGTGTTTTTTATGTTATAAGCCTGTTAAAGAGGCCATAGCTTTTATTGTTTGACGACTATTAAATGTTTCCTTATAATTTAAGTATCCAACTGAAGTACTGAACTTACATAAATTTTGTTTGTGTTAGAACTTGCTCTGATATTTTTATATTTTTTTTTCTCACACTTCAAAACCGACACTATTAGACAAGACCCTGCAAATTCAGACGATATTGAACCCTCCTATTCTCGATTCTTAAACAAAAAAATTTTTATGTTAATTTTTTTGGTTTAAATAAGTTTAGAAAATATAATTTATCTTTTAAACTGCATAGAATAAAATTACCTAAAATCCCTGACATTCAGAGGAACTTTATCACTCAGCTAACACCTAATACCTTTTTTAGAACATTAGTAAAAGTAGATAACTGATTTGGTTTGATTAACTTCAAAGTATAAGTATCTTGTTTGCAAGATTTATTACTACATGTCCTTTATGCACGTTTACAAAACGAGGGGTATGCCTTTTACTAAACAAAAAAAGGTGTATCCGACTCTACAAAATGACTAAAATACCATCTCCTACAAAATTTATTTACTAGGGTTTTTTTGGTCAGCAAGCCCAGCCAATTTTATATCATTAAGCTCAAAACCATCCTTTACAGAGCCCATTATAAAGGGCCCAAACATTACAAACTACTAAATGGTCCAACAGACCACTAACATAATAAAACAAAAACATGTACTTTACTCTACTCTTCAGACAAACTAGTACAAAAGAAATCTAATATCTCATCCTATCATTTCTCTCTTTTCGTATCGGGTTATCTTCTCCACCGAATCGCCTCTTCATCTATCTTCTCTCTTCCATAAGCTTTCAGCTTAATAAGATTATCAATCAGGTAACTTTTTATTTTCTCCATTATATCTTCTTCACTAAGGTAGATTTTGTTGAATAACCTGTTATTTCTTTCTATCCATATCGAGTGGACAGCTATTGGCATAATCATTCTGGCAATTTCACTTTTTAGGGTTTTAACCCTTATCCGAGAGAGGTCTTCAATTATTGTGTTCCAGTCAAAAGAAACACAGCTAATTCCTGCTTTCAATCGGCATTTGGCCCAGATCCGAGCCCTGAAGGAGCAGTTCCAAAATAGATGGTTCTTGTCCTCACTCAACAGCCCACAGAATTCACAAATCGTACAAGAGATAAGTCCCCAGTTCATCAATCTCTGTTTAGTGGGTAATTTATCTAACTGGGCAAGCCAATATATCACTTTATATTTGGGTAAACTTTTATTCTTCCAAATTGTGTGAGCCTAGTTGTTAACTGTACCTTTTTGTCGAATGTGGTTATAGATTTCTGAAGTAATAAAGTTACCTTTTTTTGTACAGGTACATTTTATTGTATCCTCAGAATCTGAAATTACGATATTTATAACCCACTCATTCATAAAGCTTAACATCGGCGGCCATTTCCATCTTCCATTACAGTAAAATTGAGCAAGTTTACTGTTGTCATAGTATACAGATGCAAACTTACTGTTCTTCACTTCAAAGAGGTTTGTATTATTAGGTAACCAATAATCCCACCATATTGAGATGTTTTTACCATTTCCCACTATATATTTGACCAAATTTTTCGCTTTATCTCTACATTTTAATATTTTTCTCCAACCCCAAGAACAGTCAGTTGGGATTTTTACTTGCCAAAACGATTTTCCCTTCAAATGATTTGTATTAATCCATTTAGACCAAATACTATTTTTGGGAATACAACAACCCCAAAGCAATTTTAAGGTAGCTACCTGATTTTGAATATAAAGATCTTTTATGCCCAGTCCTCCTTCTTCAATAGGTTTACAAACTTGTTCCCATGAGACCTTTGCCCCTCAATCATAGTTACTTTTACCACACCATAAGAAAGCCATGATTTTACTCTGAAGCTGTTTAATTACTCTTTTTGGGAGAGTATATACATTATACCAGTGACTAGATATGCTTGTTAAAACAGATTTAATAAGTTGAATTCTTCCAGCATAAGTAAGGTGTTTTGAGGCCCAATGATCAATTATTGTAGCCATTTTTTCAATGAGAGGGTAACAGTCATTAAGGCTAAGTCTACCAGTTATGAGGGGTACCCCCAAGTATTTCATTGGGAGGAAGCCCTCTGGTATGCTAAGTGTACTTTCCATATCATATTTATCTTGATCAGTACATCCCCCATAAAAAATATTGCTCTTACTTTCACTTATATATAGCCCTGACATTTTACTAAATAAGAGGAGCCATTTCTTGACTAGTATGGCTGAATCTATTGAAGGTTTAAGAAATACTAACAGATCATCAGCAAACATAAAATTGTTGAGCTTGATCTTTCCACAATTAGGGTGCCACTGAAAGTTCTTTTTAGCCCCTATTTGTTGGAATATTTGTGATAATACTTCCATACCTATTACAAATAAGTATGGTGATATTGGGTCCCCCTGTCTGAGGCCCTTCTCACCTTTAAAGAAACCTTGAGGGCTTCCATTGATCATAATAGAATATGATGTGCTTGTAAGGCACATGCTCACCCATCTTATAAATTTATCTAGGTAATCAAAAGCTTTTAAGGTTTTAAGGATAAAGCCCCAGTCAACAGAATCATAGGCTTTCATTAAATCCAATTTTAAAGTACACCTTTTAGTGATGTTCTGCCTTGAATATCCTCTTACCATATCTTGGGCTATAAGAATGTTTTCCCCAATTAGTCTTCCAGGTACAAACGCAGACTGATTTTGAGATATTATACCATTAAGTGTACTCTTCAACCTATTAGCAATAATCTTTGAAATGATTTTATATATCACATTACAACACGCTATAGGCTTATACTCTTTTGTGATATTAGGGTTTTTCACCTTTGGTATTAGTGAGATATTCGCAGAGTTTATCTCCTTAAGTATTTGTCCATCATCAAAAGAACTCTTTATGGCTTTACATAGATCCTCTTTAATTGTATCTCATGAAACTTTGAAAAATCCAACTGAAAATCCATCAGGTCCTGGACTTTTAGAATTACCAATTGACCACAAAGCTTTTTTAATTTCCAACTCAGATATTGGTTGAATAAGTAAGTCTTTTTCTTCTTCACTAATTTTCTTATTATCACAAATATTTTGAATCTGACTAACATTTACTCTCTCTATCTTCAGGTCCTTGGTTCCTAGGATTTGAGTGAAGTGATTGACAAAATTTTTAGTAATCTCACTTTCATCCGAGGTAAATTTCCCATTATTATCCTTGATAGAGTAAATATTATTCTGCGCATTTCGACCTCTCATAATTTTCTGAAAATAGGCAGTATTTAGATCACCTTCCTCAACCCATTGATCTCTTGCTTTTGTTTAGCTATTGACTCTTACTTAATCAGTTCATCTGTAAGCTCATTAATAAGATCATTCTCCTTCTTTAAAAGCTCAGAGGAGTAGTTGCCTTGAAGCCTAGCTTCCTGTGTAGCACTCACCTTTTCTTGAATGTCAATGATTTTAACTTGTGAATATTTGAAGTAAGTTTCATTGAATTTCTTAAGCTTTTCTTTCAGCAGTTTGAGTTTTCTAGTAATCACAAACATTGCTGTCCCATGAATATCAGTTTTCCACACTTCTTCAACAAGAGGTAAGAATTCAGGGTGGCTTGTCCATATGTTGTAGAATCTGAATGGAGGTTTTCTGTTATGTTGTTTTTTCATAAAACTTAAGATTTGACAACAATGATCTGAAAGGATTGGACTTGATAGATGAAGTGATGTATTAGGGAATGCTTTAAGTCATTCATCATTAACTAGGGTTCTATCAATCCTACTTGCCCTCATTTCACCTTCAGATGATTTATTAGTCCATGTATATTTTGGCCCAGTGTATTTAAGATCAGTTAATTCTAGGCCCTGAACACACTGAACCATCTCTTTGGCCCCATCTGATTGTTCTGTGGTATTTAGACGATTGTTCTGTGGCATTTAGTCTTTCCTCAATATGCATCACTTCATTAAAGTCTCCTTGTATGATCCATGCTTTCTGATTAACCATAGGCTCCCAGTTCCTAAGTGTATCCCATAGAACAGTTCTTTCCTCAGGCTTGTTCAAGGCATACACTGGAGTATATATAAATTCAGTACCTGTGGGAATATGTACTACCTTGCAAAGTAGTGCTTGGCTAGTACTATCCATCACTGAGAGATTATACATTTTATTGTCCCAAAAGGTCCAGATTCTTCCCAAAGTATGATGAGAATAATTATTAACTACTTGCCATTTACTGAAGGTAGAGCTCCATATATTATTGGCTTTAGGCTGCTTTACTTTAGTTTCAATAAAAATGAACAGATGAACATTGTTCTTCTTTACTTGCTTCAAGCAATTTATTTGCTTAAGCCTTTTATTTATTTACTAGGGTTTATACACTAAGATAATTATAAAAATTGTTCAATTTGGCCTCCTTATTTGTAACAATTTTGGTTCTGTTTTTTCAAGATTGTGCAGTAGGTATGCTTTTGACCTATTTGTATATTTGTTAAAGTTTTTTACAAGATATCATTCAATTGGTCTACCATATAGGATCACCTCGATTTTTTGAGTTTGATACTAAGATTCCTTAGTTGGACGACGAAAGACTTTTATTTTCTACAATACGTCATTAATGAATAAATCTCCCACTTTTCTGTTTCACGAAATATTATTACCTTCATCAACCATGAATCCGAAGGGATCTTTTCATATCTTTTCTTGAAAAACACAGTTCCATCTTAGAGCTTCAAATCAATTTCACTGCAAAATAGGGGAGAAAATTATGATAACTTTGGTGACTCTAGATACTCAATTATAAGTGTGGCTTACAGTTGACAAGTGCACCATTATATGGACAATCATACCTCCTCAGCTCCTCTCCCTTTTTCAAGAGTTTCTTCAGTACCTTTTTGTCTTTGGCTTAGAAATAATTTTCCAAGAAACTAGTTCAAAAAAAAAGGTACTTCACCTTTATCATCCACAACAAGCTTTCTATTATATCCAAATGCATCTATGCCAAAAATTCGTAACTCGGTAATCAAAACACCATCAAAAAGAAGTTGTTCGAGAACTTTCATAGTGGCTTCACTGTCAAGAGAACCTTTTCGCCCTTCTTTCATTGTCTTAACAACTCTCACATTAGCAGGGCAAAAATATTTTGTCTCATATGTTTAGTACTTCTTTTCGATACCATTCAAAAACATACCATCTCTGACAGTGAACTCCACTCCACTGGATTTCAAAACAAGTGTCCCATCTTCTAACCAAGCCTCGTATTTTACTACAACAAAGAATATACGATTAATTTTACAGAACCCTTAGTATTATCTGAATTATGAGTTCATTAATCCCTATGCAAAAAATTACCACAAAAAATTATGGGCACTAGAGGTCCAATGATGTGAAATGACTAAAAAAACCTCTGAACTGTTTGAGCACCTGATAGAAAGACGCGAAATTACTAAAAAAATTCTAAATTGGTTTAAGTGACAAAGAGTACATACCAAAGACTTCTTTAAGATTTTTAGGATTTAACTACTCAGAACTAGAGAATGGTGTTTGGTGGTATTGTTGGAGGAGTTCCAGTTTCTCCATATTCATGTTCAGGAGGTATTAAGAAAAGTGACTTAATTTAAGCAATGCTCCCACGTGCTTACAAACATCAAATTAATATTAATATTCTTAGTCTTGAAAAGGTATTAAATTTCCTTGACTCTCGTTTAAATTTTATCATCATTGCTTGGATTTTCCGAACCTTCAACTTCCTTAAGTAGCTTCTTAGTGTCAGTCAAGTTCAAGAGACACAAAAATTGTTGATTCTGACTAGGTGAGATATATTATGTCGCTTCATATGACACCTTTCATATCCAGCCATAATATGGGAAACTTGATCTTTACCTCAGACATACCACATTATTAGATCTTAGGTGGTGATAGAGATTCCTATTTCACGTGTCATGCTTTATTTATACGCGTATGCTAGATTTTGTAAAGTATAAAAAACCCATTTTTCCTTCTTTTTAATTATATCTTCCTGGATTTTTAGAGGCAAACTTATTTGTTGACTCCTTCCTACTCCTACTTTAAAAAGTAACTCTTTGATAGGTTTTACAGTCATTTTCTTTATGTAATATCCTCAAATTCTAATTGTGGTCAAAGAAATTATATTGAGATGTGTGTTTTCATCTTTTATATTATTTAAAATTTTAGATGGTTATTTTTGTAATTTTGAAATAATGATAATATAAGGTTTTTAACCTTCCCATTAGGGGGGAACATTATTTATCATTTTGGATGATTATTTAGAGAGAGAAAGGAAAAAAAGAAAGGGGAAAGAAAAGAACGGGAAAACAAAACGGAGGGGACCAGATCATCTTCTAGGGAAGCCCTAATAAAATTTGGCTGCCTTCATCAAAGCACGTAGGGGGATAATAGGAAATCTGGATTCATAACGAGATGAAGATCATTAATTTGAGTTTTTAAGAGAGTTGTTCTTGAACAGTATCACTTCTCATATTTCAAAATGTGTCATTTGTAAGTACTAATTCTCTATTCTCTTATTTTAGATATGTCTTTCTTTAGGAATTATTTATCGATGTTCATTAATATTTTTGTAGTCTTGTTCTTCATTCACTTTGATCAGAAATAAACTATAATATAAAGAAAATGTTATCTATGGACATTATAATTGTAGTATGTTATTGCATATGTTATGAGAGAGGTGCACCTATTACTCAGCTTTTGACCGCTTCTACACGGGTTAAATATAGTTTTTGACTTTGACCGATGCACGGGTTAAATGCAGTTTTTGACAGTCATTGTACACAGATAATTGCAGTCTTGACAAAAGGTCACAATTTTTGTAAGATAACATGGTACTGGGTTAATGATACATTTGTTTCGATCAGTATCATTGTTTCTTTTTGTGTTTTTCATCTGCAAATCCTTAGAGTCGGATACATTATCGATAGACCAATCACTCTTTGCAAATCAGACTTTGACCTCCAACGAGGGAAAATTAAAACTTGGTTTTTTCTATCCAAGTAATTCAACAGGAACAATATTAGTATATGGTACAAGAATATACAAGTTAGAACTGTTGTTTGGGTGGCTAATATAGAAACCCCTATTCATCAGCCTCCCAATAGTAACTTTCACCTACTATTGTCTAATGAAAGTCTAAGTCTTCCTAATAATGAAAAAAGAGCAGTTTGGAGAACTAGTTTAACCTCGGCAACCTCAAATGCCACGGAAGCAATACTTCTTCGCAGTGGAAATTTTGTTGTGAGAGATGGTGGTGTACTTTAATTCTGGGTTATATTGTTTTATATTTGTATTTTCCATTTCCTTTGGAGATATTAAGATATCACGTTGCTCATTTTGTTATTCTAATTCTTTTTGTAAAGCGTGGGAAATTAAGATCTCAGGTATAGAAATCTCATGAAAGATTCATTGGTTTAAGAGCTCTAGGTTTGGAGTTCTTCGTTTGTACAGAAATTTATTTATTTATTTTTTTGATAATTCTTGTATATTAATATAAAAGTTTTCAAATAATATGGAAAGTTATGAACAAGTATTAGCCTTTTGTTTTACTCAATAATCTCTTTCCAGGGTTAAATCAAGGTTTATTTAAGGAGGTGATCCTAAACATATAACCTTTTGATTTACTCTAAAACCCCTTTGTAGGGTTGGGTCGACATTTATTTCATGAGGTGATCATAAAGATATAACCTTTTGTATTACTCAAAACCCAATTTCAAGGTTTGATCGATGTTTAATTTATGAGGTGATCATAAAGATCTAACTTTATATTTTACTGGACAAACCCCTTGAAGGGTTGGATCGAGGTCTATCCTATAAGGAGATCATATCTAACATTTTGTTTTACTCAAAAACCCCTTTGCAAGGTTGAATCGAGGTTTATTTTACGAGGTGATCATAAAGATGTAACATTTTAGTTACTCAACAACCCCTTTCCACGGTTGAATCGATGTTTATTTTGCGAGGTGTTCATAAAGTTCTAAACTTTTCTTACTCAACAACCCCTTTCCAGGGTTGGACCGAGGTTTATTTAATGAGGTGATCATAAATTCCTAACCTTTTGTTTTACTCGACAACCCTTTTGCAGGGTTGGATAAATGTTTACCTTATGAGATTATCATAACTATATAGCCTTTTGTTTTACTAGACAACCCATTTGCATGGTTGGATCGATTTTTATTTAGTTAGGGGATCATAAAGATCTAACCATTTGTTTTACTGGATAACCCTTTACAAGGTTGAATCGAGGTTTCTTTTAAGGGGTGATTATAAATATCTAACCCTTTGTTTTACTCAACAACCTCTTTATAGGTTTATATCAAGATTTATCATAAGTATCTAACCTTTATTTAACTCGATATCCTATTTGAAGTGTTGAATCGAGGTATATTTTTCTAAGGTGATCACTGGGATCTATGTTTGGTACTTGGCAATCTGTCCTACAGATTGATTCGAGGTTTGGCAAGGGTGGATTTTCAATACTATGCTCTAAACTCGAATACTTGTCTTAGAAACTTGAGTCAGGTTTTGACTAGGGTGTCTTTTCAAGCCTACGCTTTTGAATCAACAACCCGTCTTAGAGATTGATTGAGGTTTGACTAGGTCGACTTCCCAATACTACACACTGGTCTCAACAACTTGGCTTAGAGGTTGAGTCAATTTTTATATAAGGTAACCCTTAGGCCTACACTTTGGACTCGACAACATATCTTAGAGCTTGAGTCGAGGTTTGACCAAGGTGACCCTTAGGCCTACGCACTAGACTCGACAACTTGTATTGGCGATTAAGTTGAGGTTTTACCAAGGAGTCTTGGACTCAATAACCTAAGTAGAGGGTTTAATTTAGGGCTAAACACTATGGACCCTTAGACTTATAATCTGGACTCACTTGGGTAAATCGAGGTTTGACCAGGGAAACCATTTAAGTATCACTTTTCTGGACTTGACCCCATGCATGAGGGTTGAGTCGATTTTTGTCAGTGTTGGCCTGTTAGATGTAGCGCTAAGAAAAAGCTTTTCCTATCGACTTGTAATTTACTTAGAAAGCTCGAACAAGAATTTGCATACTCATACATTCATGGGTAGTTTTAGTTGATTAAATGCATTACTATATGTATATTTAGCTAGTTTATTTCTATGGGTGAATAGTTTTGTACCTTGACAATATAGAGGGTCACCTCTAATTTTGAGTTTGATACTCTGGATTATTATCTACTAAGATTCCTATGTTGGATGGCGAAAGACTTTTATTTTCTTCAAGAAGTCGTAGAACTCGAACTTTAGGGAGATTATCCGCGTTGCTAAGGCTTGGCTGGGAGAACGAATAAAGCTCTCACTTTATTTTTAATCAAAAACTTTTTTTGGCTTTCTTTTTTCACAGTATGTTATATCAATGGGTTGGGTAACCACGTATTTCCCACAGACGATGCCAATATGATTTGACAAATTTTACCAAACACAATTTGAAGTGAATTTTATGGAGTTTGTGGGGATATTTGTAAGAGTATATTACCGACAAAATAACATCCAAGGGATGAGAGTACATGTAAGGGGTAAGATATGTACACGTATCTTAAGAAATAACAAGTGATATATTGTTAAGAATAATAACACAAAAGAGTACAGTGATCTTTATTCCGTAAGTTGAGGTGTAAAAATACTTGACTACATTGGTTGTCTCCCTTCTTTGTTCTATATAAATATTCATCTATTTATAGGAATCCAATTAAGTTGGTGGTCTCTTCCGCTAGGACCGAAACATATGTTCTAAGTAGTGATTACTTAGGTCGTTGCTAGGAAGACCACGATCGCCCATCCTCGACCTCGACCTACCTTTTATACAAGTAGTTTCTAGATGCGTGATCTCCATCCCCTTCATGTCAGCCTTCAGATACCAATATGTTGCTCAAATAGTTCTACATGAAGCCAATGTGGCATCTTTTATAACCTGTATAACACGATTCGAGATAAGTGGTATATTATCCCTGTCAGGCGTATCACGTAGAATTGGAAGCAATATTTTTTGGGCTTCAAAAGATGTCAATATGGTGTTTATTGAGATTAATTTGTGAAGATACATACGTTAGTGAAGGGAAATGGAATCTATGAAAGACGTCTTGATACGACACTTAAGGCGTGCTAGGAGTGCTAGTAAACCATTTGAACTTTGGGTTAATTTACATCTATTATGAGTAAAATATGTGTGTCGATTAGATGGGAAAATGGTGTTCGTGATAAAAATTTCCCAGGTATAAAGCTACACTTATTTACATATGATACAAACAAAGAGAAGGTATAGTCTTCCATGAAAATTTAATGTTTAGTTATGATGCATTCTTTAAACTTAAATTGAAATAGCTTGATGTTAAAACTGTTTTCTTTTACAAGGTGAATTAAAATAGATTATTATAATGACACGGCCATGAGGGATTCTCAATGATACACTGTTTGAACATTTGTGTTTAAAATAGTCACACAAGTATTAGTGCAAGAGATTTGACTTCATTGTGATAAGTCTGGGTTTGTTAGTATCGAATATGATAGATGTTTATATTTAACTTTTTTGTATAAGTGTGTTGTGTATATCCTTTAGCATGTTGATGATATTAAATTAATAATTAGTTCTATTAATTAAATCAACAAAATAAACATGATTTGCTTTTTGGATTTTACATGAATGATATAGGTAGTGCTATAATGATATTGACTTCAAGCAAAACTTACTACTAATATTGTGTACGATGGCTTGGAATTGCCACGACACTAAGGGTTATATGGAATACGCAAAAAAAATTTATATTTAATCAAACTATTCGATCTCCTCGGATTTATAGGCTAAGAAAGGACACAATGCGATTGGCTATGGATTTTGCATTAGCATGGGGAAGGAGCGTGACAGTGCAGTTGTTGTTTCCGTAAAAAGTTATTTAATTCGATGAATAAAATCATATGGTCGCCTAAAGCTTAATTTGGATGGTAGTTGCGGCTTGGTTGAGAGAAAAAATAGGATACGTAGTCCACTTAGAGATGGGGATGGATCATTTGTAGCTAGGTTTTTCAGGCCTTGTGAGGTAAAATATCCTCTTAACTAAAAACGTTTATCACTTCATTATGGACTAAGATGGGCGGTGAAGCGGTGAATTAAGGATTTTCGCAGTGAGACTGACTCGAAGAAACTTCACGCGTTAGTGAAGGGCGGTGCTAGCTCAAAGAATTGGACTTACACTATGAGGCTTAGTTGCACTAAGATTTTCATAGAACACCCAAATTTTAAGATGAATTATATGTATCATGAGGCAAATGATTATGCAGACGTGTTTTCGAGAAAAAAGAGAAGGCATGCAAATCCTAAGTTCATTTTATACTCTACTTGAATGTATTTGTTAGTTTTTTATTAACTAACAGCTTTCAAAGCTTCTCATGTATGAAAAAAATATTAGTTCTGACTATTGAAAAAGATAGAAAGAAAATTTTATGCTAAAACTTTATTAAAGACCATATCTTTGAAAAAATTGCTAATCAGCGAAATGTTAACGGTAATTAATCAATTGTATTCGACTTTACATTCAGTAAGAACCGTATATCTTAGAAGTCTTAATTACACTTTGTTATTGCAATTTCTACTACTTAGTAATAAAAATAAGGAACTACTCAAACCATATGATGAGTATATTGATATAACCGTTCATTTAAGAAAATTATCGCGTTATATGGGTTATTAAAAGAGGATGGACTTTTTATTTTCCTTCCTACTATATTTATGATAGACAGACTGATATTTATCTTAGCAAGAATTGTGTTACTTTTGTATATCATGAAAAAACAAAATGCATTGATAATAAAAAATAATTAATTTATAAGGAGTTTGGTAGAGAATGGTAAGATTATAGTTGTTAAGATTTTACTAAGGAGATGGTATCTAATATGGAATTATGTAACTTTTTTTTTAATACATATGAGAGCCACTTTGAACTCGGAATCATTTTGACTCCAATAAAATTCGATCCTATGACAATGTAACTTTCATTAAAAGTAAACATTACTTCTATTTGTTGTTTGTTAAGATGATGATTGTAAAAGTGTAAATGTATTATAGTATGATTTGGCGGTTATTAGGATATGGTTGTAACGGAAAGATTATTGATTAAAATGTCGAATTGTGATTTTATTGGACCAAAACCGTGTTAGGCTTATTATTGGTTACGTAAACTGTAAATAGAAAAAGCAGAGATCCCAGGACTCGCACATTATAAGCCTTTAAGCCTTTCTTTTGTCGCCACATTATAAGACAATATCCCTTTAGATTGTAAGGCATGACCATATGACTCGCACTTGAATCACGATCCTGAGACTTCCTGTCCTGAGCTTGAGTTTGGGGTGGTGGGTCCACTATTATGGGAATTTATCATTTGGTTGGGATTTTTGAGCTATCAGTTGTGCTCGGTTTTATATTTCGAGGATGATTCACAGGTTTATTATATTGTAACCCTTTGCCGGGGTAATAGTGAATGAAAAAGAAGCTACGAGCTAGAAAGGAAAATATATATATATATATATATATATGAAAGGAAAAAAAGAATAGCGTGATATCTCGAACATCAAAAAAGAGAGTCATAGCTACACAAAAGAAAAGAAAAAATGATTTGAAAAGAATATATATTCGGACCGGCAAAGAGAAATTTGAAGGTGAATCATCTTTAGTGCTTATTGGGTTAATTTGGGGACGCTTAATTAGCGCGTCAAATGGGTTGAGTGAGAACAATATTCGAGCGTAAAATAAGCTCTTGGACAGTTTGTTGATGGTAAGTGAGGAGAGAGCCAAAAGCTCACTTCAAATTTACCAAATATACATACCTTAACGTCCTTCAGCCTACGCTAAAACCATAAAGACCTCGTGATTCCTAGATGCACAGTGAGTTAATAGGGAATTTTCTAAGTAGAGCGTTCGAAGCAATTAAAGATCGAGGAACACCATATAGCTACCATCTTGAGATAAGTGTAAGCGTAACCTTCTAGCATTGTGAAATTAATTTTGGATTGATATCATTTTGTGTTTGATTTTGCATGATAAGTGTATGTGTATATTAATTCTTAGATGATGCTATATGAGATGTGTTTCAAGTTTTGCTTTGGGAATATTTTCTAGATTCTACCTTCTGCGTTCACCTGAAAGGGGCCTTGTTTTTATTTTACTTTGTCGGGACGACAAAGGTTTAAGTTTGGGGTCTTGATGTCTCCATATTTGTTCTAAATATTAGCCCTCTGGAGACATCATTTTAGGTGAATTATTGACTTATTAGCTAGACTTTTATGCATATTTTGTCGTATTGCACTTTCTCCCCTTGAAATTAAACTATTTGCATTTTTAGAGCTTTTGTGCATTAATTTAATTGTTTTTAGTGCAAAGTTAGTATGTTTTTAAATTTCAATGCAAGGAGGAGAAGTGAGAATTAGAGTCTTAGCTTATTTTAAGTGTGTTAGGAAGTATTTTATTCAAGTTTCTACTTCTAGAGTGCACTTTCCTATTTCTAGTCTTGAGTTATTGATTTATTATTTTCAAAGCATATGCGGTTTAATTATTTATTTAATGTGCGTAAAAGAACAAGACCAAGTCAAGTCTAAGAAGTAAAGTAAAGAGATTTACATGGAAATAAAAAGATTAAGGAAGGATATATGCAAAGAAGGAAAAGATACAACTGCTATATGAATCTAAAATTCCAGCCACGTTTCAAAGACGAGTCCATAACTTAAGATTGGATAGGAATTTGGGAGAATGGTTTGGACCAATAAAAATATCTTTCCGAGACAAGCGGTTTCGACTATTGGAACATGTCAAACAGGTAAGTATTGAAAGAGATATAATCAAAACAATTTAGCAGCAGAATCTTACCTTTACTAGATTTAGGGCTACGAATTAAAAAATTCTTGACTTGTCTTCCACTCCAAGTAAATTCGACCTAGGGCTTACTAACACCTATAAATGCACCCCTTTGCCTCGTTTTTTACAAACATTTCATATAATTATTCAAGAGGCTTAAGGATTTAAGTCAGAGCAAGCAGGAATGAAGAATGCTAAGAGCTGGAACAGTCATCTTCTCCAATTCGCATCCAAACCCAACCTCTTCATTAGGTTTTATTTATTTTCTTTCTGTAAACATTATGTCTTTTAATTTATTTGTTTTAGTTTTATTTTCCATTATGAGCTAAACTTCTTAAGTGCTTGAGAATCGCTATATGGGTTGAACCTTAGTTTATTTAATTGATGTTTTCTGATTTGGGATTTTTAATTTAATTAGAAGATTAATACTTGCACCCAAATCACATAGTGCTTTACCTTGCCACTCCTCACCAATCGATATTAGAATTTTAAAACTCCTAGGGTAAAGCAACTTAGGTGGCATCTTACTTTGGCAGATAGCGCTGCACTCATTGGGTAAACCAATCATCTCATTATCACAATACGACCTTTTATTGGTTAGAGCTCTCTTAAAAAACTTCACGTATTTCGGTATATCATTAATAGCTTTAAGTAACGGAATATTTATGTTTATACCCCTTACTATATTGGTGAGTCTCTTATACTCGGCCATATCTCCTTTTTTCTGAACTCTCGAAGGAAAAGGCGGAGGAGGACGGTTCTCCACAATCTCTTTCTTTTTTCTGAACGTCTGGAATTTTCTCCACCTCTATTACTTCAGGTTCATTTTCTTTTTCTACCTCCTCCACTACTGGTTTTTCATTATTTATCACTTCTTTTTCTTTCATGACTGGAAATGCGGGTGGAGGAAGTTTCTTACCACTTCTCAACGCTATGGCATTACAATCTTCGGTTTGTTTTGGGACTTCTGTATCACTAGGGAGTCTTCCTTGTGGAAGCTGATTTAATTGTTCCGAAATTTGATCCACTTGATTACCCAACAATTTTAGTGCAGCTTCATAGGTTTGTTGACTCTGAATAGATTGTGCCTAAAGTGCCATTAGTTTGTCTACTGTTAGTCGAAGATCTTCAGTTCCTTCTTGAGGTTGAGAAGGTAAGGTATTTTTATTCATTGTATCATTGTAACTATTTTGAGGAGGATGCCTTTGAGCCTGATTTCCATAATTTTGTCCTCCTTGATAGTTATTTTGTGGTCTAGGTTGATAAGTGTTACCTTAGGGACACGGTTCATATGCGTAAGTAGGATTAGCTGCCCCATTAGGATTTGAGTATTGGAAACCCGAATGGTTTCTGTTGGGCATATATCCATTACCATTTGAATTAAAATTTCCTCTATTGAAAAAAAACATCACGGACTCTTGATTATTCTGACAATTCTCCCATACGTGATCATTCACACCACAATACTCACATCCATACACTTCTTGTGCAACGTTCACTTCAACCCTTTTATTCAAAAAACCTCCTTTCACGGCTAACGTAAGTTGCTTCAAATTTTGTTTAAATGTGGTTTGTATTTTGTTCTCTAAGGAGGTGAACTTCTCTTCAATGTTGACGTTATTAACTCCCCCTTTAACTGGTGTTCTCACAGTATTCCACCCAACTTCAATGTCGACCGTCCTATCCAAAATAATTCTTGCGTCAACAGGTTGAACTCGTAAAAACGCACCACCACATAATAAATCTAAATCTTTTCGTGATACACCATCAACACCGTTATAGAAAATTTTCAATTGTTGTTGATCTGAAAGGTCATGATTGGGGACTCTTCGTAAGCAATTCTGAAATCTCGACCAACTTCTACCCAACGTTTCATCATATTCTTGTCGGAAATGTGTTAACTCGAGTTGAGCATCTAACCTCATGTTGGACGGATAATATCTATCGAAAAACGCAGCCTGTACTAGTTCGTAATTTGTAATCTTTCCCGGCTCTTGTGAATCATGCCAATCACTCGCTCTATCTATCAAGAAAAATCTGAATGTAGCAAAATACATTTGCTCTTTTGTTACTCCTTGAGTGATGTACGAATCGCAGATTTGCATAAATTTTTGTACTGCGCGATCTTCTCCGGGCTTGCCACGAAAATTTCCGAAATTCTGAAACTGAGCTAACATACCCGAATTTGGACGGAATCTCGAAACGTCAATACTAGCTGGGCCAATCCCAAGGGGAGGAGCAAGAAATGGTTCTTGTGCTGGACCGGTAAGGAACCATGGATCGGCTACTTGGATTTGAACGGGAGGATTAGGAACAACTGGTGGCACTCGAGGGTTAGGAATTGGTGGCGCTATTGGTTGACCATTCGCGTCTAGCTGATCTCCTTGTCCATTGTTGTTATGGAGGTTAAGATTGTCCATTTCGTTAGCTAGTATTTCTACTTCTTGTGCCTCTTTTCCTTTCCTTCTCCTGTTAGCAAGTCTGACTAATGATTCAGGATTATCAAGGATCGGAGGTAATGTCTAAAGATTCTTAAAAGTCTCCTTCGCTTATACCAAACCTAAAAACCTGAAAAAGATGAGAAAACAAAGCGTATGGTGTGGCCTAGGGTGTGATAAAAAGATATAATAATTAGATGCAAATAAACACCCTAAGCTGAGCACGGTTCTGCAAGTATACAGATCGTATGCAAGTTTTAATGATTAAGTAAGATTCGTTCCGCAGAGACTACGAAGGTTAGGGGAATCTTATGCAATAATCAAGTGCAAATATTAAAATCTAGAACAAAGTAAAACGAAAAAAAAGTAAAGACACATAGATTTTTATTTGGTTTTTAATTAACTAAATTAAACTAAGAAAGTAAAGATAGAAATTTAAATGCAAGAGAAGAAGTAGTATGAGAATATAGCTTGAGTAAATAGCATGCAATCCCCAGTAGTTTTTCCGTTCTAAACATGTAAGGGTGAATTATGTAGTATTTCAATAATCGGTTCTAATTGCGCTAGGTAGTTTTAAATAGGATTTACCTGTGTCAATAAGGAGTCCTAAGCAAACTGTTCCTGCAATTGGTAAATAGCAATACATACTAAACCATAGTGATTATCTAGTTAGATTGATTTGTCAAATACTAAACCGAATACTAGATGTTATGTGCTAAACGTGTAATTAAACACCGTTGTCAATGGTGACCTAACTACTAGATGGTAATTCTATATGGGCGCGCTTCCACAAGAACACAAAATATAAATCCAAACACATAAACAGAGAATAAAAACATTAATTTTATTTAAAACATAAATTTCCCAAATTAGATAGATGTCAACCAAAAATAGGGTTCATACATATATGCTAAAACACAAGCTAATGGAAATTTAGTTCATGCTAATGGAAGAAAAGAAAGAAATTACATACTCAGAGGTTGAAGAAGACATATTGATGAACAGCTCCTTCCAGACTTCTTTTCTTGTGTTGTAAGCTTCCTCTTGGCTTAAGGTTCGACCAAGGATGATTTTCTAATGTTAAGAGGCTGTATTTATTGTGTATAGGTTGACCTACACGTTTCTTGAAGGAAAATGTAACTATTGGGCTCCTAGCCCAACTCAAATTCGTAGCCCAAAAACATGCAATCAGCCTGTTTTTGTTTTGGTCCTAGTAGCTTCAATATATATCCGTTTGACGCGTATGAGTATACCAAATTCATCGTCTCGGAAAGATATTCAACTTTTCTCCTAAGCGTTTCTCCAAATTCCCACCGATTTTAAGATATAAGCTGATTTATGGTCGTAGGTGCAGAAATTCAGATTTAATGCAGCTTTTCCTTTTTCATGTTTTTAGCTTTTACTTTCTTAGCTTCAATGTCCATGTTTATCTTCTTTCCTTTAACTCTTTGAACCAACTTGGACTCTAATTAATTACCATATATCTCTAAAGCTTCACACTAAATAAATAATTAAACCCAATATGCTCTAAAAATAATAATTAATTAATTCAAGACCCAAAATAGGAAAATGTACTAAATCAAGCTAAAATCGACCTATAAACTAATAAATACGCCTAAAATGATGTCTCGAAAATAGATTTTATTATCACAAATGAGGAGACATCAAGACCTCCAACTCAAAGTTGTATCGTCCTGATACAAAAAAATTGAAGAACAACAGGGTAGTAATGTAATCCAGAAGAAGAAATCGGAGGAGAATAAGAACAAAACACAATGAATGATCCCAGAGCAAAATATCTAAAAAGTATCATGTAGTAATGCTCAAGAAATAATGCACAAGTATGCTTAATATACACATAATCAACAATCCATAAATTCAAGTCTAGCTTAATTTTGCAATGCCAGAAGGAGAGGATTATAACTTAGTTCATGTTAATGGCTATAGGTTGTTCATAGGTCCTAATATAGCATCCAATGGTCCACTTACCTACTACCTAATAGCTCAATTGTTTCTCCACCAAGCAGTTAGAAATCCTAAGGTCTCTGGTTATAATCTTGGCTTAGGGACGGTGTGGTATATTTGGGTAATGAAAAGTGAGCTTTTGACTCTCTCCTCACTAGCCATCAACGAATCGCCCTAGAGCTTGAGTTTTCACTCGAGGATGTTCTCACTCAACCCAGTTTATTGATGCTTTTGATGTGCATCCCCAATCAATCCCAAATAAAACCTTTTATGATGATGATATACAAATTCTACTTTGCCAGTCCGAATATATATTCTTTTCATATCAATTTTTTCTTTTGTATAGCTATGACTTTCTTTTTAGTGTTCGAGATATCACGCCATTTTTTCATATATATATATATATTCTATCTTTTTATGCCCTTATTGGCAAATTTAGCTCGTAGCTTCTTTTTCATTCACTATTACCCCGACAAAGGGTTACAATAATAACTTTTTCATCATCAATAAAATCACAATTACAATTTACCAAACCCAAATGTTCCCTAATGATGAAACCCACCATGCCAAAATCAAGCTCTAAAAACGACTTGTTTCAGGTTTTGCGATCCGAGTGCGGGTCTTGTAGATAAGTCCTACAAACTAAGGGTATGGATTATAACGTGTTGCAATAAAAGGCTTTAGAAAGGCTCAGAGGGGCTAAGAAAGATTAATAATAACAATATTCAAATAAAAGGGTGAGAAGGTATAAAAGGCTTCAAGCGGCTTCAATATGAAAGAACTGCCTTATTCATTTTTCTAACTACCGGATGTTTTTTTCTTTTTCACTACTAGTTCATAGATAAGCGGGTTTTCAACTAATTTCAAACCTCACGTTCTACATTCCAAATAACTCTCCCTAAGTTTCAACGTGATTTTTTAGCATTGCTCATTAACTTTTCTATCTTTTATTTCCGGTTTTCATACATGCACCTAAACAAATTTAATACATCTTTCAAAAACCTACTACTTACTATCATTGACCTAATGAAATCATGCTCAAATATGTACATTCAAAATATTCTATGCCTTAATTCAACCTAAAAAATTTAAATTTTATGCAAAAACGAAAAGAAGATGAGGACAACGAACCCCACCCCCAACTCAAAAGTGAGTCGTGTCCACACGACTTGAAAAAGACTCATGAAAGAAATAAAATTTAAAATTAAAACTAACTAAACTACCTAATTCATACAAGATATTTAAGAAAAAGAATTAGAGTGGCGTACCCGTCTGGCCATAGAGATCCATTTTATCCTTCTCCTCTGAAGAAAATGGAGAAGAATAATTATCAATATCCCGATCCATGGTTATATCTTCCAGCTCTGAATTAATCTGTGTAATTTCCAACCAAAGTTCTCTGTTTTCTTCTTGTAATCGTTCAACTTCATGTTAATTTATGAGCCCATGGGGGAATATCATGATCAACTTTAGAGGAAGAAGTAGAAGAACCTTGGTCGTGAATATTTATCTTTTTCAAAGGCCTTTCTGGTGCATAGATTCTAGCAGTTGATTTCTTTGGTAGTGGTTGTGCTGGTGCCTTTTCTTTTGATTGTTCAGTAGCCTCATCAAGGTTGATAGGATTTTCAATGGTGGATCTAGGCAATTTCTTATTCTTCCCAAGGATGGTGCACTTTCTCTTGTATTCCATAGCATCAGATCTATTAGTCATGTTTGATTTACCCACAACTCAAGTTATACCAATGATGAATTAAAAAATTTAAAAGAATTTGGTGTAGCTTGAGGTTGTTGCTTAGAATTAATGAAAGAGAAAGGTTTGTTGATGAATCTTGGAAGATTTCTTGAAATCTTGATTTTCTTGATGGTGTTTTAATGGTGTAGTGTGATGAATTTGATGAAGAAAGTGTGTTTATGGAGGATGGAGGAGAGAATAATTGATGTTGTTGTGTTAATTGTGGAGGTTTGTACAAGCTTTAAGGTCTATTTATAGTGTTTGGGTCTGAAAATTTCGTGTGGGAGGGGCTAGGGTTAAGTTTGATAAGGTAAGAATTGGATTAGGAATAAAACTCTTCAAAACCGCCATAGCGCGGTATACCGGACACCTGGCGCAGTATACCGGAACTTTTGTTGTTACAATTTTTCACTCCTCGTCAAAAAACCCGAGAGTTGTATAATAAAACCATTTGTCCTCTCTCGAAATGCTTTGGACGGAGTCGCCTATCATGCCATCACTTTGTTTTCTCCTTGTAGAGACGTGAATTTTCATAGGAAAGATAGAGAAACTCCTCCAACTCGTTCAATTTCATCAACCTTTGTTTCCCGGCCAATTCTGGACCTAGATTTAGAGTTTTAATAGCCCAGAAGGCTCGAGCTTCAAGTTCAATAGGTAGATGACACGCTTTGCCGTAGACCATGCGATACAGAGATGCCCCAACTGGTGTTTTAAATGCTGTTCTGTAAGCCCAGAGAGCATCATCTAGCTTTAATGACCAATCTTTCCTCGTTTTTGTTTACGGTCTTCTCAAGAATAGATTTGATTTCCCTGTTGGAAACTTCAGCCTGACCGTTAGTTTGTGGATGATAACCAGTTGAAATGCGGTGTTTCACTCCAAACTTACAAAGGAGGTTTCTCAGTTGAGTATTAATGAAATGGTTACCTTTATCACTGATGAGAACACGTGGCGTACCATGTCTGGAAAAGATGTCTGTTTTTAAGAATTTAATCACTGTTTGAGCATCGTTCTTTGGTGTTGCCACTGCTTCTACCCATTTTGATACATAATCTACCGCAAGCAAAATATAAATATTTCCATGGGAAGTGATGAAAGGTCTCATGAAATCTATTCCACATACATCAAAGATTTCGACTTCTAGAATATTGTTAAGCGGCATCGCGTCCCTTTTTGATATATTACCAGTGAACTGGCATCTTTGACATGACTGAACAAAATGATGACAATCTTTGTGTAGGGTAGGCCAATAGAAACCGGATTGAAGAATTTTAGCTGCAGTTCTATCGCCTTTAAAGTGACCTCCATATGGTGAACTATAACAACTTTCTATAATCTTATCAACTTCGCCTTCATAGACACATCTTCTAACTACTTGGTCACCACAAATTTTCCAGAGGTACGGTTCATCCCAATAGTATTGTTTAGCTTGGTGAGATAATTTTTGTCTTTGTTGTGGGTGGATATCCTTGAGGAATACACCACTCACGATGAGGATGACTAGATCTTCATACCATGGCACAAACACATTTTTAATAGCAAAAAGTTGTTCATCAGGGAATACCTCTTTAACCAATAACGGTTCCTTGTTCGCATCAGATCCTTCGAGCCTTGATAAATGATCAGCAACTTGATTCTCGCATCCCTTTCGGTCTCGAATGTCTATGTCGAACTCTTGAAGAAACGGTACCCATCTAATAAGATGCGGCTTAGCGTTCTTTTTCTCCATAAGGTATGTGATAGCTGAATGGTCCGTGTACACAATGGTTTTCTTCCCAATCAGATAGGAACGAAATTTATCAAAAGCATATACTACGGCCAACATCTCTTTCTCCGTCACTGTATAATTCATCTGGTCAGCGTTGAAAGTCTTACTTGCATAATAAATCGTGTGGAAGATCTTGTCTTTCCTCTGCCCCAACACAACACCCATAGCGTGATTACTAGCATCGCACATAAGTTCAAACGGAGCCTTCCAATCAGTAGGTATAACAATAGGGATGGAGATCAATTTCTCCTTAATCGTCAAAAACGCTTGAAGACATTCGTCAGTAAAATTAAAAGGAGTATCCTTGTCAAGCAAAGAACAAAGCGGTTTGGCGATCTTGGAGAAATCTTTAATAAATCTTCGATAAAATCCTGCGTGACCCAAGAAACTTCTCTCTCCTTTTATAGAAATTGGAGGTGGTAATGTTTTGATAACTTCAATTTTAGCACGATCAACCTCCATTCCTGCCTTCGAAACTTTATGTCCCAACACGATTCCCTCTTGAACCATGAAGTGGCATTTTTGCCAATTAAGCACAAGATCTTTTTCTTTACATCTCACAAGGATTTTCTCAAGACTATTAAAACAATCATCAAAACTATCTCCGAACACCGAAAAATCATCCATAAAAACCTCCAAATATTTATTAATCATGTCCCAAAATATAGCCATCGTGCACCTCTAGAACGTGGCAGGTGCATTACATAAACAAAACGGCATCCTCCTATAAGTAAAGGTGCCAAACGGACAAGTAAAAGTTTTTTTGTGTTGATCAAGGGGATCCACACAAATCTGATTATACACCGAATATCCCTCAAGGAAAAAATAATACTCTCTCCCTTCAAGTTTGTCTAGCATCTGATCAATGAATGGTAGCGGGAAGTGATCTTTCTTTGTAGCTTTGTGATGTCTCCCTATTTGTTCTAATTATTAGCCCTATGGAGACATCATTTTAGGTGAATTATTGACTTATTAGCTAAACTATTATGCTTATTTTATCATATTGCACTTTCCCTCCTTGGAAATTAACTATTTGCAAATTCTGAGCTTTTATGCGTAAATTTGACTATTTTTAGTGCAAAGTTAATAGGTTCTTGAATTTCATGAAAGACCAATCCAAGGAGGAAAAGTGAGATTAAATTCTTAGTGTATTTTAGAGTGTTAGGAAATGTTTTTACTCGAGTTTCTATTTTTAGAGTGCACTTTCCTATTTCTATTTCTTGAATTATTGATTTATTCTTTTTAAGCATATGCGGTTGAATTATTTATTTAATTTGAAGCTTTAAAAGATAAATGGTAATTACTTAGAGACTAAGTCGAGTTTGAAAAGGAAGGGAAAGAGATTTACATGGAAATAAGAAAATTAAGGAAGGATATATGCAAAGAAGGAAAAGATAAAGCTGCCTTATGAATCTGAAATTCCAGCCACGTTTCAAAGATAAGTCCATAACTAAAGATTGGCTATGAATCTGGACGAGTGGGCTGCACCAATATAAAGCTCTTTCCGAGACAAGTAGTTTCATATATTGGAACTCCTCAAACGGATAAGTATTAAAAAAGAATATGACCAAATCAAATCAGCAGCAAAATCTTACCTTTCCTAGATTTTAGGGTTACGAATTAAAGAGTTCTTGACTTGTCTTCCACTCCAAGTAAATTCGACCTAGGGCTTCCTAACACCTATAAATACACCCCTTAACCTCCTCTTTCACACACACTTCATATAATTATCAAAGAGGCTTAAGGATTCAAGTCAGAGCAAGCAGAAAAGAAGAAAGCTATGAGCTGGAGCAGTCATCTTCTCCAATTCAAGGCCAAACCCAACCTCTTCATTAGGTTATTTATTTTCTTTTTGTAAAACATTATGTCTTTTAATTTCATTGTTTTAGTTTTATTTTCCGTTATGGGCTAAACTTCTTAAGTGCTTGTGAATTGCTATAAGGGTTGAACCTTAATTTATTTAATTGATGCTTTCTGTTTTGGGATTTTTATGATTTAATTCAAATTGAGTAATTTAGAATTGTTTTTTTATCATAAGTTAATTTCACTATTTTTAATCTGATTAATTAGACATATGTCTAAGTAATTAGGATATTCACTTTGGTGGGGAAGTGATCATCTTGACGGGGGGTTTAATTACTGACATAGGTAATGAACGTAAGATAGAAATTATTGATCCTGACGGACTTAGTTAATCTTATAGCCAATTGGGTAGAGAACCTGACATTCGAAGGTGGATTATGATCACCCTGGCGGGGTTTGTAACACCTGAGAATAGCTCCTAAGTCCACCCTGACGGGGGTTAGGAAAATCTAGAATCTTGACTATTACTAGTTACTAATTTGTCCCTTAGAAGAAGCATTGATTAAGTTTATTATGGTAAAACCTAGCGTGACTCAAGTACTATTCTCGCATCTTTTAGTCTCTTCATATTTATTTTCTTGCATTAGTTTTAATTTAGTTTAATATTTACTGTAGTTGCACTTTAGTCCTTTAAACAAAAACAAAATAAAAATCTATTTCTGTACTTTTAATTTTCATTCAAGCAACTATTTCTATTTATTGCATAACACTTTAATCATACCTAATCTGTCTCTAAGATCGAAATCCCGTATACCGGATATTACTTGGACGACCCGTACACTTGCGTGAAAATACATCCATAGCTACCATAAAGGAAAATTTAAAGACAAACATAGAGTATCTTTTGAAAATACCTTGTGTGAAACAACATCTTGGATACAAACTAATGGAATGGATATATACAAAAATAAGGTCTTCTTGCAAAGATACAAGATAATTTGTTAAGCTACTTAATATAATTAGCAAATTTGAGATGTACGGATTTATGATATAATAGGATTGAACGAATACAACACACAAGTAAGTAATTGTCACATGATTTACGTGGAAACCCGAGATGAAAAAAACCACGGGAAGAGAAAAGAGTTTTACTATAATGAAAGAGATTACAAGGAGGATTGTATTCTATAATGTGTAAATAATAATACAGAACATGTGTATATATATAGGTAAGCAGGGAAACTAGGTTTATTAATCTAATGGGCTAGACCTTATAAATAAGAATTGGGTCATATCTCTAACAATTTATTATGGAAATATAGAGTTGATGCATGTTTTACATCATCCAACTAGTGATATTGGATTGCTTTTTTTATAGTCAAAATACTTGATTAAATTTTATGGACCAAATTGTAGAGATAAATTTAAGAATATAATGAAAAAGTAAAACGAGATTGACAAGGAATTTCCTCAATGTATAAAGTGTGAATTTAGGATCCCATATCATAACAAGGGTGCAATGAGGGCTTAATCACCTCAAATTTACATTACTCGTGAAGTTAAGTGTGTGTGTGTGTCATTCTAGCATGTGAGTAGACAACCATATGGAGCTACACTTAAAAATCTAAGTATAAACGTTGCATTTTCTTTTATCATCTTCTAAATGCTTGATCCATTCGTAGTGAGTAATCGTTTAAACCTCAATGGAGCCTATCATATATTGATACTACATATGGTGGAGGCCCATACTATGCGAACAAACACTAAAATCAGGAACCATTGTGGCTAGCTCAATGGCCAGGATCTTGTCTCACATCTACGAAGTATAGGGTTTGAATTCCATCAGCACTGTTATTTCTTGAGCCCTTAAAGGGGGTAAAGCAAGAGGTGCAAGGTTCGAGTCCCCTCCCTGAACATGGGTAACCTAATTTTTATTAAGTGGAAATATGCATGAGGAGGAGTGTATATTTCCTATTAGAATAGTCGTTGTGCGCGTAAGCTGGCCTAGACGCCAATATATTAAAAAACACTAAAATCAGGTCATTGGTAGTATGTCGTGGCAGTGATTTTAGGAATCTAAATTAGAATATAAAATCCTATTTGTCACGCTGGTTTCCCCTACATCACAATATTTATTAAGACATGATGAACTTGAATTATTAACTCAAAAAATGGATAAACACGTATAATCAAATTATTATAAATTGAAAATGAATCAATTAGGTCCGCTATAAGACCTTCAATCAATAATTGGTATATAATTATATGTTAGGTCCCTTTCTTTACTTATTTAATTAATTTAGTAATATAATTACCATTGATTGGATGGGTTTAATTATATTAAAGTGTTGTTCCAATTAGAAAGCACATGCCAAAAGAGATATAGCAAATGTAGGATAATAAGCACTAAGACCATGTGTCCAAACACTCAGATTTATAGAACGACAATGCTACTATAGTAAGACGAACGATTTACATTCCCTATTATTTTGTTAAGATACACCTCTCCTAAATACTTTTACTACAAGTCTTTCTATATCCAATCTTGGTCACATATCCATACTTAATCCCCCTTACATTCATTCATATATCTAATATTTATAATTATAATTGTCACCTGATCAAGCATAAGCCTCAAGGAGGATGCCTCGTTTCCAACAGACATGCTATGTTCTACACAAAAAACTATAAATTAATTAAGAATGTTAATTTAAATAAATTTCTTCGTAAATACTTCTTAACTATGTGTATACATAGTAATTTAAAATTACAATAACACTTAGCTAGATAAATTTAGCTACAAAATTTAGCAATGTTGTTTAAAATAAGTTATTTTTATGAGAATTATACCAAGAAAAACCTACACCTTTTCTAGAACGGTTCTTATTATAAAAGGCAACAAGTTCTATAAACTTGTATGTAAATTCATATAGTAAAATCAAACAAAATGAAAATGTAAACTCGTTTGTCAATATTAAAATATGGAACATCTCTAAAACTGTTCAATTGATAACTAGTGAAATCCCCATAAAATATATTTTAAAATCATCATTTGATTAATTATGTTCTATAGCAAAATTATTTTTAACCAATTCTGAGAAACTCTATATCGAGAATTGACTAACCTGACTACAATTATAAATGTAACCAAATACCTTATGCAAATTCATTGATAACTAAATAATGAATGATTAGACAGAAAAAGAAAACACATAATTTAGAGAAAAAAATCCTTGAAAGATCTTTGGGTTTTTTTCTATCCATCTATATTCAACGATATAGATAAATTACATAACATGAAATGACAAAATTTCAGGGCACCAGACAAATCACGAGAATTCAAAAACAATAGTTGTGATACTTATCTTAATTTTATTTAAGTATCAAAGTAATCGAGTGGGAAAGATTTGTAAATTTTACCTTATGAATGAAACCCTTGAAGATAGAAAATGTTGTGGGGAGGCGGCCAAGTGCAGATTTCTTTTAGAGGGAGGATATTAGGGCACATAGTGACTATTATTTATAGGGGCAGGTTATAGATCTCCACGGTGTGCTAAAATAACTCAAAATAATGATAAATATAGCCAGATGATGAGGGTAAGACTTTTAATACAAAGTAGAATAGGAAAAAAATGATATTAGAAAAATGAGGCAATTACGACTTATTCTAAGTCAAATTCATATTAATTTATATGGAGATTTAATTATAATAAAATATGGTGAATGATTGGATTTGGTGGATAATAGATTTTATGAAGAGGGTAAGATGAATGTAGGATTAACATTTTATGAATTTTATAACATATATATTTTAAAATCATATGACTCGCCAAAATTCTAATAGTTATATTTGTAGTGTGTAAACGAATTACTTGGTTTATATTACATTACTTTGCGAGTCTTATTTAGGTAAATTTTCAAACATATTAACTAGTAAATTTATTCATATTTTGTATAATAATAAAAATTATGAAATAAGATCAAAATCAGTTCAAATCCATAAATCGCACTCATACCAGCATAAAATTCACATAACTATTTATCATTAATAACGTTTCACACAAAAAGGAGAGGGGCGACCAAATTCAAGCATATAGAGCCTCAACGGAGTCTATAACTGTTCGACTTCTCGATTTAATGATTTTCGCCTCTCCTTAAAATGATATATATATATAGGGAGAGGGAGAGATATAGATAGATAGAGAGAGAGACTTTTAGTAAAAGTATATTAGGAAAGGTGTATCCTAACAAAATAATAGGGAATGTAAATCGTTTGTCTTACTATAGTAGAATTGTCTTTCTATAAATCTGAGTGTTTGGACACATGGTCTTAGTGCTTATTATCCTACATTCGCTATATCTCTTTTGGCATGTGCTTTCTAATTGGAAGAACACTTTAATATAATTAAACGCATCCAATCAATGGTAATTATATTACTAAATTAGTGAAATAAGTAAAGAAAGGGACCTAACGTATAATTATATACCAATTATTGATTGAAGGTCTGATGTCTCCCTAATTGTTCTTATTTTCGACCCTTGGGAGACATCATTTTTTATGTTTAATTGAATATTTTGATAGACTTTTGAGTTAAAAATGCAATAATCCGGAATTCCCATTTTAATTCTAGTATTTTTGATTTATTAAACTTTTGCGCGTAATCTTGTGTATTTTAGTGAAAAGTTTGTAGGTTTTAAATATTAGCTAGGAATGGAATCCGAGAAGAGAGTCAAAGATCGTGATATGGAGTCAAGACTTGAAGATAAATCCCGAATGAATTTGATTTTGGAGCTGCAAATCTGGAAAACAGGCCAAAAATTGCTGATTTCAAGGCACTTAAGAGATGATTTAGCCACTGAACTTTGAAAAAAATACATTCCTTATCGAGTTACGGAACTTTAGCAAGTGATTTCAGGTCAATTAGAGTTATAACGAAGCTGCTAGAGCCGTTTTAGTGAAGGTGGTGCAGCAGTTACGGGATTTTGGGCTTAGAAAAAGGGCTTGGACTTTTAATTAGTGATTTAATCTTAGGTCCAAGCCCTAATCTGTTTTTCCTCTTATAAAAGGAGCTTTGGACTTCTAATTTTCACACAATTCACTTTTTACAAATTAAAACATCAGAGAGAAGCAACAGAAGGAAGAAAGAAGAAGCTGCAAGAGCTGGAGAGGGTCTATATCTCCGTTCTCAGCCATTCCAATTCCGGAAATTAGGTTTTCTTTATCTTTAATTTTGTAATACAATATGAATTACATTACATTTAATTTAGTTTTCTTTTTAATTAGTATGAGCTAATTCCTTTATAGTGCTTGAGAATGCTTTATGGGTGAATCCCAATTCTATTGAATTTCTATGTCTGAATTTGGGTTTCTGTTAAATAAAATTAGATTGGGTCTTTTACTCTTTTCTATAAATTGAGATTATTTAATGTTTTTAGAGTAGCTAACTAAGAACAGGTGTTAGTATCTAGGCTATTCCACATATGTGGCATGTGGATCATCCTGACAGAGGGTTTAGGTACGGAAATATTTATTCAATCTAAAATAGAAGCTATTGATTATGACGAACTTAGCTAATTTTAGGGCCAATGTGGTAATTAACTTAAACATCTAAAAGTGTATCATATTTACCCTGACGGGACTAGTGACACTCTAGGGTAGCCTTATAGTCCACCCTGACGGGTGTATAAGGAATTTAGAATCCCGACCATTGTAATTGACCGATATAACCCTTAAACAGAATAGTTTATGAAATAGGATTAGTAGGATCCCTTGCGTTCTCAAGTGCTACCTTCTCATACTTGCGTTTTCCACTTATTTACTTGCGTTTTACTATTTACTTGCATTTTATATTTAGTCTTTCATTACTTAGAAATAACAAAAACAAACAATCAATCATATTATTTTTATTTGCTTTCATAAGTGCAACAATTCATTATTCGATAAGCATTGTAGTTAACCAAACCGTCCCTGCGAACGATCCTAGAATCACTTATTATTACTCGGGACAACCATACACTTGCGCTTGTGGTTCGATTACTTTTGCATTTATTTTAGAACACACAAAGGACCACCAAGGTCTAAGAATTATTGAAGTATTTTTAACAATCTTCTAGTGGACCTAATTGATTTATTTTTCTATTTATAATAATTTGGTTATACGTGTTTATCCATTTATTGAGTTAATAATTCAAGTTCATCATGTCTTAATAAATATTGTGGTGTAGGGGAAACCAGCGTGACAAATAGGATTTTATATTCTAATTTAGATTCCTAAAATCACTGCCACGACATTCTACCAATGACATGGTTTTAGGTTTTTTTATATATGGGCGTCTAGGCCAGCTTACGCGCACTACGACTATTCTGATAGGAAATATACAGTCCTCCTCATGCATCTTTCCACGTAATCAGAATTAGGTTACCCATGTTCAGGGAGGGGACTCAAACCTTGCACCTCTTGCTTTACCCCCTTTAAGGGCTCAAGAAATAACAAGGCTGATGGGATTCAAACCCTATACTTTCTAGATGGGAGACAAGATCCTGGCCATTGAGCTAGCCACAATGGTTCCTGATTTTAGTGTTTGTTCGCATTGTATGGGCCTTCAACATATGTAGTATCAATATATGATAGGCTCCATTGAGGTTTAAACCATTACTCACTACGAATGGATCAAGCATTTGAGAAGATGATTAAAGAAAATGCAACGTTTATACTTAGAATTTTAAGAGTAGCTCCATATGGGTGTCTATTCACATGCCAGAATGATACACACACTTAACTTCACGAGTAATGTAAATTTGAAGTGATTAAGCCCTCATTGCACCCTTGTTATGATATGGGATCCTAAATTCTCACTTTATACAATCAGGAAATTCCTTGTCAATCTCGTTTTACTTTTTCATTATATTCTTAAATGTATCTCTACAATTTGGTCCTTAAAATTTAATCAAGTATTTTGACTATAAAAAAAAGCAATCCAATATCACTAATTAAATGATGTAAAACATGCATCAACTCTATATTTCCGTAATAAATTGTTTGAGATATGTCCCAATTCTTATTTATAAGGTCTAGCGCATTAGATTAATAAACCTAGTTTCCTGACTTACCTATATATACACATGTAGTGTATTATTATTTACACATTATTGAATACAATCCTCATTGTAATCTCTTTCATTATAATAAAACTCTTTTCTCTTCCCGTGGTTTTTTTTCATCTCGGGTTTCCACGTAAATATTGTGACAATTACTTACTTGTGTGTTGTATTCGTTCAATCCTATTATATCATAAATCCGAACATCTCAAATTTGCTAATTATATTAAGTAACTTAACAAATTATCTTGTCTCTTTGCAAGAAGACCTTATTGTTGTATATATCCATTCCATTTTAGTTTGTATCCAAGATGTTGTTTCACACAAGGTATTTTCAAAATATACTCTATGTTTGTCTTTAAATTTTTTTTTATGGTAGCTATGGATGTGTGTACCTTTAAGTTTGTATACTTAGGTATTTCAATAGTCAAATATATTACTTTTATAGGCATCAATAAGTATAATTATTCCTTTTGAAAGATTAGATATAATCAGTCTTTGTAGCATAAAGACTATATTAGATTGATTGTTAATGACATCAGTCGTTCTAGCATAGACACCAATCGCTACTCTTTTTTCTTTCCTACGTAAATAATATATAATATTCTTATTATATACTCCTTCCGTCCATCAATGTTTGTCATACATTTTTTTCACACAGATTAAGAAAATCAATAAATTCCTTCTATGTTTACTAAACCACCTTCAACAAACTAAGTAAATAAAATTAATAATGATAAGCTTTTGAATATTAATTAAGGATAAAATTGGTAAAAAATGTAAAAACGTTCTTTAATATTTTAAATGGACAACCTTTTTTGGACATCTACTTTTAGAAATTGTGACTAATAGAGGGAGTATCATATTTATTAAATTTGATAAAAAAATATGGTGTTGGCCGTTCACCACTGCCTTTGCCAGCCTCCATTGACCCGTCACCGTTGAATGTTGACTTTTCTGAGTTAACCTACCTAGGGGTTTTTGGCGTTTCGGATCTGTTTCTAAGGTCGGTTTCTCTAGATTTTGAATATTTTTTCTACTTTTCTTGTATTTTTCTCGTTAGTTCATGATTATGGCAATTTTAAAGTTTGAAATTCCGCTATTACACCGCAGTACGAGATTCTTATTATGACAAGTTAGAAAATACGAGTTGTACTCACTCAGATAGATTTGGATCAAGGGCTATTGGGACTTGATAAAATGCCTGCATTTCTGTCCGCCAAAAAAAAACAATGTAAAGATCTTAAGTCTCTATAAAAAATTCAACTTCATCTCTTAAATTAGATTTTACAAGACGTTTTAAAAGAGAAATATGTTGCTACTTTATGGTTGAAATTAGAGCAATTATGTATGACAAAAAGTCTTACCATCAAGTTAGCTCTCAAACAATAAATTTATTCTCATCATTTGGTTGAAGGTACGTATTTATAAGACCACATATGTATTTTAAGGAAATTGTATCTGATTTAGAAGCTTTAGAAGTGAAGTATGAAGATGAAGATCTAGCGCTAATTTTATCGTGTTCATTACCCCATCCGTATTCGAATTTTAGAGATATAATATTATACAGTTATGAAACCTTATACGTGGACGAAGTATATGAAGCCTTATATTCAAAGGAAAGGATGAAACTGTTGTTAGATACAACTGAGCTCCACGCAGAAGGCTTGCCTGTACGGGGAAAATAATATGAGTGGAAATCTGGAGGTGATGAATGGAAAACAAACAAAATCTACAACTATTGCAAGAAAAAAGGGCATATAATATCTGAATGTCGTATATTGCAGAAAAAGAATCTTACTCTGGATCACAGCCAATACCCAGATAAATTTGGCGAAGCTCATGTCGTACAAAATGATAGCGATGGAGATCTTTTAGATGCGTGTGAAAGTGAACCTAACTCAAGAGAAGAATGGATTATGGATTTTAGCTGGACTTTTCATATGTGTCCCAATCATGATTGATTTTCTTCATATGAAATAGTATCAAATTGTTCTGTTTAACTCTGGCATGAAATCTCAATTTTTTTTAGTTGAAATGTCATGTCCAACAATCATACAAAAGGACAAGATATAGATATCAAGTTCATCTCCACCAAAATCAGAAGAGTAAATACTGTTCCAAAATATAAACCAAGTATGTCAGTACTCAAGTCACAATTAAAAGAAAAAAAGAAGTACCTAAAAGTTATCTCTTTTTCTTCTATTTATAGGACATTTTATCACCTTTAGTCCTTTTATAATTAAAAACATATAGATATGCTAGAATTAATTTGCAAATCTACAGAAACTTCTATGCACTAAGTATTACAAATGGCGACTACAACCATTAGAAATTATTTATAAAAGAAAATGAAGAACATAAGCCTCTAATGGACTAACAGATGATGAAGATAGAGAGTGTGTATTAGATAAATGACGGCACTACTGTATAATTATATGTTTATATATGGGTCACATAGGTTTTTTATCTAAGCCGTACAAATAGAATAATAAAAAATTAACAACTCTCAAGCAGCCACGTTTGGTACTATGTTCGTTTAATTAAGTAAGTACCTGGGCTCAAATCTATATATTTACATTTAATTTGGACTTATTCGGGCCTAAAATCAATATAATCATTAAATTAAAATAAACAATTAAAATTAAAATTCAATATTTTGTAACCATAACTTATACAATTTATTTGGGCCTCTACAATCATCATCATATTTCTTAATGTACTGTGTTTATAACAAAAAATTTCGTATATATAATTTGTTAGATTTTTATAACTCAAAATTCTTTTATAATATACTCATAAAAATATATAAAATTAAAATGTTTTTATATTTAATGTTCACCAATATCTTGAATTTTATAATAGTTTTTATATCTTGAATTCAAAATTTGGTAAAGTATTAATTAACTAATACTTTAAACAATTTATTTCCATGAACATTTGTTTTACATATAGATGAACTTGGGTTAATACATTAATACTCTTAAATGATCTAATTGTTGTAATATATGTGAAAGTATATAAACCAATATTTTTGTCATTAATGATGATAGGTAAATATAATATTATGTCTCAAAATAAATCAGGATATATATAATGTCATTTTATTACATCCAATGCTAAAGTACATTCTCAATAAGAATGGAGCAAAGTTCGTACATTTTTACTTATAAGTCTAGGTTGTTGATATAGAAAAAAATATTATCCATAAATTTTCTTGAGTATGTATAGCCTTTTGAGATCTTTGAGGCCTTTTGGAGATAGTAGTGTCCGGTAATAAATCGAAAAATAAAATAAGGATGAAACTTGTATTGTCACACCAATGCAAAAATTATAGGTAAATATGTGTTAAAAGGGGAGGCAATGGAGTTTATGAGTAGTAAATTAGTGTGTGAATAGTATATAATTTACAGAGGATATTATCAACTATCTTATCCAGTAAGGCTTTGTAAAGAATAAATAAAAAATATTTTGGTCCATCATATTTCCAAGTGACAAGATAAGAATTAAATGGTATATTTAGTATCAGTGAAAACCATTTCATGGTCCTTAACCGGGCAGGTAAAACGTCAAACCATCAAAAAAACTACCCCACCTGTCTTGCAGTATTGCACGGGTAGAAGACATATTCTGAAAATACTAGTCCATACTATATTGTTATTTTTATCAAATCCGGTATTTTTATGTTTTATTTTTTTAATATCACTCTTACTCCACAGATAACGTTATAATGAATCTTCTATGATCATATAAGGATTAGTTGATTTATAATGTAAACATAAATGATTCTTCTTTTCAATTGATTTTCTAAAAATGAAATATTAAACATCAGGTACAATTTATAATATATCTATATAATAATGAGCTAATGGGTTTAAAGGGCGTCTGAGATTTAATTTTAATTAAAAAAATGTTAAAGCCACAATTTAGATTAATCAACCTCTTAAAAAACTGAAAATATCCCAAATATAACTTTTATATATAAACAAAACATCTTTCTTCCTGAAAAGAAAAAAGAAAGTTACGCTTCCTCTCATTCCCACTCTCCTCAACATTTCTGTTTCTTTTGTCTCTCACAACAAGTCAGCGTTGCTCGCTTGCGACCCCTCCTCAATCAATTACCATCTCTATCTAATATTTAGAAAAGGATAAATCAGAATTTATCTACTTGGGATGGTTCAGATGCCTCTGGTAATCAAGGAAGTGTTTAATTTTCGAAAAGAACATGTTGAGGATTCTGCCTGTACTTTTTTGTGTAGGGTGTTGCAGGTTGATTTCTTGGCTGAACTAGAAAGTGATGAAATTTATGCTAAGGTTAGGTATTAAGGCACACCAAGTGATGATTTAGATGAGATTAAACTTGGGAGTAATGGTATCGAATTTGGTGAAACTCCAACATTTAAACAGTGTTTGATCAAAAGGCTGAGAGAATGTGTTAGGTAAAGTTTTGTATAATCATTTACTTCCTTTCCAAAGTATATTTTGTAAGTCACATAATTGAGAATTTCATTTTGCAACAACCGTCATATCAATGAAGGAAGATGAGTTACCATATCAATTAAACCTCTTATCTATCTTGTTTTTTGGTTGTTCGGTAACATCATACACAACACTTGCTAACAATCAAGCACAATATTTACCATCCAAACCACGGAGAGATGAAATAAACTAAATAACATTAAATGGGTTCAATCAAATTGTCGAGAGACAAAATATCCATGTAGAGGTTGCTCAAGGCAAAGCACCGATTTAGAGATTTATAGCTCAAGAAGTATAACCTATCCCGTTTTTCCAAATAATTTTGCTAATAACTGTGATAAATATTTTAGTGGTGTAGACATAGAGGTCGGCTGTCTTTCCTAATAAAAATATGTAATGTTAATAAATTCTTAATTTTTTGTAGTTAGTAAAATATGTTAATGCAATAATCTAAACTAGTTGAAATGGTCCCAAATATGATAGAAAAGGATAAGATAGAGTTTCTTAGAAACCAGGAGAAGAATTATAAGAGGAGAATAAAGAGGTCAAGACCTTTTTTATTTCCACAAACGGTCTGTGAGGTCATGAAGGGATTGTTACACAAATGGTGGTTCAAACTAGGAACTGTTTGCAAGGGAATACTTAACTTCTAGTTATAAGGAGAAAAATCCCCAAACATGTAATGAACAACATTATTCCTACTATTTATTGTATATTACGCTATTCCTTGTTTGTCATATTTATTTATAAGCTTTTTACGTATCATATCTTATATGTTTTTTAAAATGTTCAAATGAATATCTAAGCTAAACTTATACCGTTTTACTAATTGTTAGCATTGCAAGGATTGGTACTGATTATATGTTTTATACGTTATATCACATACTTAGGTTAAATTAGCCTATTAACTATAAACTTCCCAATTAATGTGTTGATTTTTTAAACTTAGTGTTTATGATATATTTATTAGTTAGATAATATAATAATGTTGATGTTATATTCTGTGATAGTTAGTATTCAATTGGTCATTATATTTACATTATACTACGTTACCATATTCACCTCTCTATGGGCATCTATTAGTAGGAATAATCTAGTTATATATTTAAGAATCACATCATATATCCAAACTATGATACTTTACAAATATATGTGTTGCAATTGATCATATTATCATTGATTAGTAGACGACATGCTTTCACTACATTGCTTGTCATGGAAACAGGGTGTAATGGGATATCTTGAGGTGGGATAGGACATTGCATGAAAATTTGGCGCCAAAAGGGACTGTTGTAAGTGGGTTGCGGGGTAGTATTTTTGAAATTCGCATATAGCCCCGTGCAATAATGATAGACGTGTTGATGAGTAGAAATTATTTATTTTGCAGGGTGCTCGTGTGTAGATTTTTGTTTATTGTATTTTACTTCAGAATAGATATAATTTATTTGGATAATGTAATAATATTGTTTCTATAATAATTTTTGGTTAATTATATAATTAATTTCTTCTATGATAATATTTGTATATTAAAAAAATAAACTAGGGTAATTGATTAATTTATGACGTGTTTAATATTCAACTTTTAGTTAAATTTTTGAAAAAAATAAACAATACATGTTTAAAATATTAATCAACTAATCTCTATATAATTATTAGAGGATTCTTTAGAACCATATTTTTAGTTTAAAGTTGATATGAGTAAGATAAAAAATATGAGTTAAAATTTCAGATTTGATGAAAATAATGATATAGGGTGCGGTAGTATATTGGGATTATGCTTCATCCATGTCTTATAATACATGGAGGAATGATACAGTTTATTGCACGTAGAAAACTATTTATTAAAAGAAGTCATTGGATTTGGAGATACAACATCTAGTAAGGGGAATAGACGAGGTTAGGAACACACGGGAGATAATGAAGATGAGAACTCAAGGAGGAAAAATTGATAATATGAAACAAGATCGAAGAGAAAGATGAAGACATTGAGGCCTAGGAAAAGGGTTTGAAATAACAGGATGAAGAGATTGAAAATTTGGAAAATTTATTGAGCTATAGCATATAGCAATGGATAAGTTGATCGGGTGCTTTTAGTTAATGCTTGAAGAGCCTCTGGTTTTGAAATCAGTCCTCTTGAATCTCTATCGGTCCTTTGATCATTTTTCTCTCGTATATAATTGATTTATTAGTATTTCTATGACAATGCATCAATAGCAGTTAGGCAAATAATGGAATCAAATATTAAGAATAAGAGACTCAGTGATCAATCACCAACACAACTGTAAAAAGTTACTCACAAACTTCCAAATTCTTCACAAACAAGGTAAATGTGAGACACTCTCTACCACCGTAATATATCAGTAATACTCATTATAATAAGTTTCTAAGAATCAAATTAAATGTTTATTAAAAATGTAATCTTTGAAAAAAAAATACATCCCATTCTGGATGAATTTATATTAATTGAAAACCACAATAAAAAAAGTTTCCAATTTGGGAGGCAAAAAAACTTCTACTATGTTATGTAAAACTAGTTTTAGCAGCCGAACTACCACACAAAAAATCTTACAATTAAACAAATCACCAAGTAAGCAAAACTTATACACTTTGGATACAACTAACCCTAAAAAATACTTATGTTGAAAAGACTGCCCCACCTAGGCCATGAGTTTCATTCTTTTTGCTCCTGAAAGCAATATGCAAAAATGATGAAATTATAAAATAAGTAACTGATTAAAAAAAATTTGATCCACTTATTGTTATACTAAAGAAATCCTATCTCACTCTAAGAAGAAAATATCAAAGCATGCATAGGGCCACTTACCTTTTATTGTTGTTGTGTTCTGTTCCAGACATAAAGGACTTCCACAAATACACTATGCTTTAATTGGGTGAACATGATCATCAAATTAATCCCATAAACCTGCAATTCATCTCACATTATATTCTTAGATATTTTTTAGAGATTGAATTTAAATTATAAATGTTTCCAAGAACTAAAATGTGACTAAGAACCATATATAGACTTACACATGTAAGTTCTTTCATTGACTTCACTTTTCTTTTTGTGAAAAATCATTTTGCAGAATATCTAATAGTAATATCCGAGCAAGAATGTATAGCATGTACTTCTTAAGATAAATACTCGATAATAGTGTCGATAAGGGATGTCCACCTAAACCGAGATGTCAATAAGATTGCAGTCAACACATATGCATTGGCACATTAAAAAATTGAACTCAATAATTTTTAGATGAAGGATAAATGAAATTGACAACTTAAGGCTACATGTGATTCATAAACCTTGCAACATTTCTAAAGTATGTTACTGATATATGCTTCCTTCAATCATTTTTGAGATTTGTTGCAACTCAGAGGTGAAGATCCCACCAAAACCAGAATAGTAAATACTGTTCCAAAATATCACCCAATTATGTCAGTATTCAAGACACAAGTAAAAGAAAAATATAAGTACTTAAAAGTTATCTCTGATTCTACTATTTAGAAGACTTTTTTTATCATCTTTAGTCCTTGTATAATGAAAAATAGATAGATATGCCTATTTAGAAATTATTATTTTATAGGTCTATTTTACAAAATAAGACAACCAATGGTGCAATTTTTTCAACTAATGGTGCAACTACTCCTATAAGTGCTTGTTAATGGAAAAGTGGTATTTGTTTAGACTATTAACCTCCTTACAAATTTACATAATCCATAACCTAGAAGATCCATCAAAAAATAAGGCCAAACAATAAGAAATATAAAAGGGTAACGGAATCTAAGGTAGACATTGATTCTTTAGAACTTAGTGCATAAGATGGTAACAAACAGAACCCTACAAAATTAAAATATGAGCAGTATTTTTATGAAACAAAAACTAGAACCACTCTTAACTTTTATTAAGATAAATATATGGTCTAATTGGAATCAACCATGGTAAACAACAAACAAAAAACTTGGAAGAAAAGTAAAGAATACAGATAATTTATATAGATTCACAAAAAAATACTTACGAGTTAGAGTCGATTACACCTTCGATAGACTTTTTACCTTCTTAATTTTCATAAGGCCACAAACTAGTACCACTAGATTTAATTTTCAAATCTATAGAAACTGTTATGCACTACGTATTATAAATTGTAACAAAAACCATTGGAAATTATTTATAAAAGAAGATGAAGAACATAAGCCTCTAACGGACTAACGTGAAGATGAAGATAGAGCGTGTGTATTAGATAAATGACACTACTGTATAATTATACATTTTTTATCTGAGTCGTACAAATAAAATAATAAAAAGTTAACAACTCTCAAGCCGCTCAAATCTATATATTTACATTATATTTGGGTTTATTTAGGCCTAAAATCAATCTAATATTGTTTTATCCAATAAACTCATTACATTATAATCAACATTTTCTTAACTAAAATTCAATATTTTCTAACTATAACTTATAGAATATATTTGGGCCTCTACAATCATTATCATATCTCTCAATGTACTGTGTTAACAATAAGATTATTAGTATACATATTTGTTAGATTTTGATAAATCAAAATTCTTTTATAATATACTTATAAAAAATATATAATATTAAAATGTTTTTATATTAAATGTTCACCAATATCTTGAATATTATAATAGTTTTGATATCTTGAATTAAATTTTTTAATGAAGTATTAATTAATCTAATACTTTAAACAATTTATTTCCATGAACATTTGTAGATCATATCGATGAACTTAAGTTAATACATTAATACTCTAAAATGATCTAATTGTTGTAATATGTGTGAAAGTATATATAACAATATTTTTATCACTAATGAGGATAGGTAAATATAATATTATGTCTCAAAATAAATCATGATAATATATAATGTCATTTTATTACATCCAATGCTGAAGTACATTCTCAATAAGAATGAAGCAATGTTGGTACATTTTTACTTGCAAGTCTAGGTTATTGATAGAGCAAAAAATATATCAGTAAATTTTCTTGAGTATGGATAGCCTTTTGAGATATTTGAGGCCTTTTGGAGATAGTAGTGTCCGATAACAAAAATCGGAAAATTAAATAGGGATGAAACTTGTATTGGCACTCTAATGCAAAAATTATAGGTAAATATGTGTTAAAAGGGGAGGCAATGGAGTTTATGAATAGTAAATTAGTGTGTGAATAGTATATAATTTACAAAGGATAATAGGGATGAAACTTGTATTGGCACTCTAATGCAAAAATTATAGGTAAATATGTGTTAAAAGGGGAGGCAATGGAGTTTATGAGTAGTAAATTAGTGTGTGAATAGTATATAATTTACAGAGGATATTATCAACCATCTTATCAAAAAAGGCTTTGTAAAGAACAAATAAAAAATATATTAGTCCATCACATTTACAAGTGACAAGATAAGGATGAAATGGTATATTAAGTATCAGTGCACCATTTCATGGTACTTAACCGGGCGAGTAAATCGCCAAACCACTAAAAACACTACCCCACCTGTCATGCACTATATTACGAGTAGAAGACGTCAAAAAATACTATTCCATACTATATTTTTTTTATCAAATCCAGTATTCATAACTCATACTTATGCTTTATTTTTTTAATATCACTTTTACTCCAAAGATAACGTTATAATGAATCTTCGATGATCATATAAGGATTAGTTGATTAATAATGTAAACACAAATGATTCTTCTTTTCAATTGATTTCCTATTAATGAAATATTAAACACCAGTTACATTTTATAATATATCTATATAATAAGGAGATAAGGGGTTTAAAGTGTGTCCGAGATTTGATTTCGGTTAAAAACATGTCAAAACAGACAATTTATAATGATCCACCTCTTACAAAACTAAATATATCCCCACTATACCTTTGATATATAAATAAAACCTCCTAAAAAGAAAAAAGAGAGTTACGCTTCCTCTCTACTTGGGATTTATCTACTTGGAACAATCAGAATTTATCTACTTGAGATTGTTCAGATTCCTCTGGTGAACATGGAAGGGTTCTATTTTCAAAAAGGCCATGTTGAGGATTACACCTGTACTTTTTTGTGTAGGGTGTAGAAGGTTGATTTCTTGGCTGAACTGGAATGTGATGAAATTTATGCTAAGGGTAGTTATTAAGTCACAACAAGTGATGATTTAGATGATATTAAACTTTGTAGTAATGGTATAGAATCTGGTAAAACTCAAACATTTAAAAAGTGTTCGATCAAAAGGCTGAGAGAATGTGTTAGATATAGTTTTGCATAATCATTAACTTCTTTTCCGTATTATATTTTGTAAGTTACATAATTGAGAATTTCATGTTGCAACACTGCCATATCAATGAAGGAAGATGAGTTACCATATCAATTGAACCTCTTATCTATCTTTTTTTGTTGGTTGTTCGGTAACATCATACACAACACTTCCTAACAATAAAGCACAATATTTACCATCCAAACCAAAGAGAGATGAAATAAACCAAATAGTGTTAAATGTCCATGTATAGGTTACTCTAGGCAAAGCACCGATTTAAAGATTTCTAGCTCAAGAACTACAACCTATCCCATTCCCCCAAACAATTTTGATATTAACTGTGATAAATATTGTATTTGTGTATACATAGAGGCCAGTTGTCTTTCCTATTAAAAAGATGTAATGTTAAGAAATTCTTAATTTTGTGTAATTAGTTGATTATGTTAAATCAATAATCTAAACTAGTTAAAATGGACCCCAAATTTGATAGAAAAGGATAAGATAGTTTCATAGAAACCAGGAGAAGAATTATAAGAGGAGAATAAAGAGGTCAAGACCATTTTTATTTCCACAAATTGTCTATGAGGTCGTGGAAGGGATTGGTACACAAATAGTGGTTCAAACTAGGAATTATGTGCAAATGGAATACTTAACTTCTAGTTATAAGGAGAAAAATTCCCAAACATATAATGAACAACATTATACCTACTATTTATTGTATATTAAGTTATTCCTTGTTCGTCATCTTCATTTGTACGCTCTTTACATATCATATATTATATGTTTTTTAAAATGTTCAAATGAATATCTAAGCTAAACTTATATCATTTTACTAATTGTTAGCATTGCAAGGATTGGTATTTATATATGTTTTATACCTTATATTAGAGACTTGGGTTAAATTAGCTTATTAACTATAAACTACCCAATTAATTTAATTATTTTTTAAACTTAGTGTTTATTATATATTTGTTAGTTAGATAATATAGTAATGTTGATGATATATTTTGTGAAAGCTAGTATTCCAATTGGTCATTATATATGAATTATACTAAGTTACCATATTCACCTTTCTATGGGTATCTATTAGTAGGAATAAACTATTTATATATTTAAGAATCACATAGTATATCCAAACTATGATACTTTACAAATTTATGTGTTGCAATTGATCATATTATGATTGATTAGTCGAGGACATGCTCACACTACATTGCCTGTCATGGGAAACAGGGTGTAACGAGGTATCTTGAGGTGGATGGGACATTGCATGAAAAATTGGCGCAAAGAGGGAGCATTGTAAGTGTGTTTCAGGGTAGTATTTTAAAAATTCGCATATGGCCCCGTGTAATATTGAACAACGTGTTGGTGAATGGAAATGATTTATTTTGCAGGGTGCTCGTGGGTAGATTTTTGTTTATTATATTTTACTTCAGAATAGATATATTTTATTTGGATAATGTAAGAATATTATTTCTATAATTATTTTTGGTTAATTATGTAATTAATTTCTTCTATGATATTATTTGTATATTAAAAAAGAAATCTAGGGTAATTGATTAATTTATGAGGTGTTTTATATTAAATTTTTAGTGAATTTTTTAAAAATATAAACAAGTTTACAATATTAATCAACTAATCTCTATATAACTGTTATGGGATTCTTTCTTACGATATATTTTGTTTAAAATTGATATGAGTAAGATAAAAAATATGAGTTAAAATTTCAGATTTGATGAAATTAACGATAAAGGGTGCGGTAGTACATTAGGATTCTGTTTCATCACCATCTTATAATACATGAAGGGATGATACATTTGATAGCATGAAGAAAACTATTTATTTAAAGAATGCATTGGATTTGGGGATACAACATCTAGTAGGGGAATAGACGAGGTTAGGAACACATGGGAGATAATGAAGATGAGAACTTAAGGAGGAAAAATGTATAAAATAGAACAAGATCTGGAAGAGAAAGATGAAGACATTGAGGACTTGTAAATGGGTTTGAAATAACAGGATGAAGAGATTGAAAATTCGGAAAATTTGTAAAGTTATAGCATATAGTGATGGATAAGCTGATTGGGTGCTTTTAGTTAATGTTTGAAGAGCCTCCGGTTGAGAAATTAGTCCTCTTGAATCTCTATTGGTCCTTTGATCATTTTACTTCCATATATAATTGATTTGTTAGTATTTCTATGACAATGCATCAAAAGTAGTTAAGAAAATAAGGAAATCAAATGTTAAGAACTAAGAGGCTCATAAATCAGTCACTACCACCATGACACACTCTTCTTTAAACTACCACTAGCGACACCAACTACTAGCCCTAACAATTACACAACAACTGTGAAAGCTACACACAGATTTCCAAGTTATTCACCACGTAAATATGAGACGCTCTCTACCATGTAATATTTTATTAATTCTTATTGAAATAAGTTGCTACGAATGAAATTAAATGTTTATTAAAAATGTGATCTTTGAAAAAAATCCATCCCATTTTGATTGAATTTATAACAATTCAAATCACAATAAAAAAGGTTTCCAATTTGGGAGGACAAAATACATTCTATATTGTTATGTAAAACTAGGTTTAGAAGCCGAACTACCACACCAAAAATGTTACAAGTTAAAACACATCCTCAAGTAAGCAAAACTTATACACTTTGTGCTAAAACTAACACCAGCAAATCCTTGCGTTGAAAAGACTGCCCTACTTAGGGCATGTGTTTAATTCTTTTTGCTCCTAAAAGTAATATGTGAATATGATTAAATGATAAAATAATTGGAATAGTAAGTAATTGATTCAAAACATACCAATTGTTCTCCTAATAAATTCTATCACAATATGTATTAAATATCAAAGCATACATTGGGCCACTTACCTTTCGCTTTTTTTTTGTTCTTGTCCCGAAAAAAAGGACTTTCGTAGATACACTAGAACAATTTGATTGGGTGAACATGATCATTAAAATTAATCCCATAATTTTACAATGTATCTCACATATTGATCTTAGATGTTGTTCAGAGATTCCATTTAAATGGTAAATGTTTCTAACGACTAAAATGTGACTAAGAACCATATATGGACTTACCCATGTAACTTCTTCCATTGCCTTCGCTTTTCTCTTTGTGAAAAAAGCATGATGCATATTTAATAGTAAAATATGATTATAAATGTATAGCATGTACTTGTCAAGATTCATACAACGCGATGCTAATCAGATTGCAGTCAACTGATCCGCATTGGCGCATTAAAAAATTGAAGTCAATAATATTTAGATTAAGGAGAAAAGTATTTGACAATTTAAGTCTACCTGTGATTCATAAACCTTGCAACATTTTTAACATATGTTACAAAAAGCAGATTTTCCTCCATCAAATATGCATCCGCCAATAATTTTTGAGTTTTGTTACATCTCTGGTGTGAAGATCCCATATTTTTTAGTTAAAATGTCATGTCCAACAATCATATAAAATAAACAACATATTACCTACATCTCAACCAAAATCAGAAGAGTTAATATTGTTCTAAAATATCAACAAGTATGTCAGTATTCAAAACACAAGTTAAAAAAAAAAGTTCCTAAATTTTATCTATTATTGCTCTATTCACAGGAAACTTTATAATGAAAAAATAGATAGATATGCAAATTTGAAAACAATTTTTTTACATGTCTATTTTACAATACACTATAACTAATGGTGTAATTTACCATCAACTAATGGTGCAACTATTCCTATAAGTGCTTGTTAACAGGAAAATGGTATTAGTTTAGACTATTTACCTCCTAAAAATTTACATAATCCATAACCTGCCAGAGTCAACAAACATTCTGGCCAACCAATGAGAAAGATAAAAAGTTAACAGGATCTAAGATAGACATTGATTCTTTAGAACGTAGTGCATAAGATGGTAACAAAAGGAACCCGATAAAAATATAATATGAGTGGTATTTTTATAAATCAAAAATCAAAATCCACCCTTAACTTTTATTAAGATAAATATATGTTCTTAATAATTTTAATCAACCATGGTAAACAACAAACAGTAAAATTGGAATAAAAGTAAAGAATACAAATAATTTATATAGATTCAGAAAAAAACTTAGGAGTTAGAGTTCGTATTACACCTTTGATAGACTTTTCACTTTCTTTGTCTTAATAACGGACAAACTAGTACCACTAGATATAATACGCAAATTTGTAAAGACTACTATGCACTACCTACTAAAAATGATGATTATTAGAAGTTATTTATAAAAGAAGATACAGAACAAAAGCCTCTAATGTACTAAAGACATATGAAGATGAAGATAGAGAGTGTGAATTAGATAAATGACAACACAACGATATAATTATACATTTATATATGGTATAATTAGGTTTTTTATTTGAGCTGTACAAATAGAATAATATAAAATTAACAACTCTCAAGCTGCCACTTTTGGTACTATGTTGTTTAATTAATAAGAATATGGACTCAAATCTATATATTTACATTTTATTTCGTCTTATTTGGGCCTAAAGTCAATCTAGTCATATTTGTATGCAATAAAATCATTACATTATGATTAACAATTTCTAAATAGAATTCAATGTTTTGTAACCATAACTCATACAATGTATTTGGGCCTCTACAATTGTCATCATATCTCTCAATGTATTGAGTTAATAATAAAATTATTACTATATATAATTTGTCAAATTAAGATAACACGAAATTCTTTTATAATCTATTGATAAAAATATATAATATTTAAATGATTTGATATTAAATGTTCACAAATATCTTGAATTTATAATAGTTTTGATATCTTGGTTTCAAAATTTTGGTAAAGTACTAATATATCAAATAATTTAAACAATTTATTTCCATGAATGATTAGATAATCATATCGATGAACTTGAGTTAATACAATAATACTCTATAATGACCTAATTCTTGTAATATGTTTGAAAGTATATATAAAAATATTTTTTGTCATTGATGATGATAGGTAAATATAATATTATGTTTGAAAATAAATCATGATAATATATAATGTCATTATATTACATCCATGGTTGAAGTACATTCTCGATATGAATGAAGCAAAGTTGGTACATTTTACTTACAAGTCTAGGAGGTCGATAGAGTAAAAAATATTATCTATAAATTTGCTTGAGTATGGATAGCCTTTTGAGATCTTTGAGGCCTTCTGTAAATAGTAGGGTCTAGTAACAAATCAGAAAATTCAACATGGTTGAAACTTGTATTGGCACTCTAATGCAAAAATTATAGGTAAATATGTGTTAAAAGCAATTGCATGGGAGTTTTTCAGTGGTATACTAGTGTGTGAATCGTATATAATTTACAGAGGATTTATTAACTATCGTATCATGTAAGGTTTTGTCAAGAATATATTAAAAATATGGTGGTCCATCATATTTCCAGGTGACAAGATTAGGATTAAATGGTATATTCAGTATCAGTGTACCATTTTATGGTACTTAACCGGGTGGAAAAAACATCAAACCACCAGAACATTTACCACACATCTCAACCACTATATCACTGGGAGAAGACGTATTCCCAGAATACTACTCCACACTATGTTGTTATTTTATCAAATCCAATATTAACAAGTCATATTTTTGTTTATTTTTTAATATCAATTTTAATCCTAATATAACGTTACGCTGAAACTTCTAATGATCATATAAAGATTAGTCGATTAGTAAACGAAACAAAAATGATTCTTCATTTTAATTGATTTCCTAAAAATAAAATATTAAACATTAGGTACAATTTATAATATATCTATATAACAAGGAGCTAAGGTGTTTAAAAAGTGTTTGAGATTTAATTTCGGTTAAAAACATGTCTACAATTTAGATTAATCTACCTCTTAAGAAACATTTAATATCCCTAATATACCCTGGATATATAAACAAAACCCCTTTCTCCCTAAAAAGAAAAAAGAAAGGCATGCTTCCTCTCTTACCCCCTCTCCTCAACAATTATGTTTCTTTTGTTTGTCACACCAAGTCAACTTTGCTCACTCGCCACCCCTCCTCGATCCATTACCATATATATATATATATATATATATATCTCATATTTAGAAAACGAGCAATCAGAACTTATCTACTTTGGATGGTTCAGATGCCTCTGGTGAACATGGAAGTGTTCTATTTTCCAAAAGGCCATGTTAAGGATTCCGCCTCTACTTTTTTTTGTAGGGTGTTGAAGATTGAATTCTTGGCGGAACTAGAAAGTGATAAAATTTATGCTAAAGTTAGGTATTATGTCACACCGATAATGATTTAGATTAGATTGAAGTTTGGAATAAATATATTGAATCTGGTTAAACTCCACCATTCAAATAGTGTTTGATCAAAAGATCGAGAGAATGTGTTAGGTATAGTTATGCATAATCATTAACTTCTTTTCCATAGTATGTTTTGTAAGTCAGGTTATTGAGAATTTCCTTTTCCAACGCTACCATATCAATGTAGAAAGATGATTTTCCATATCAATAAACCTCTTATCTATCTTGCTGTGTTGGTGGTTCAGTAACATCATATACAACACTTCCTAACCATCAAGTACACGCTCACCAGCCAAACTACGTAGAGGTCAAATAAACTGAATCGCGTTAAATGTGTTTGATCAAATGCTCGAGGGACAAAAGGTCCAAGTAGAGGTTGCTCAAGGCAAAGCACCGATTTAGAATTTTCTTGCTCAAAAAGTATTGTAAGTTTTCTTTGGAAACCTATCCATTTTCTCTCAAATAATTTTGATATAAACTATAATAAATATTTTAGTAGTTTATACAAAAGGGTTAGTTGTCTCTCCCAATAATAAGATGTAATGTTAAGAATTTATTAATTATGTGTAATTAGTTGATTATGTTAATTCAAAAATTTAAACCAGTTGAAATGGACCCAAATATGATAGAAAATGATATGATAGAGTTCCTTAGAATCCAGTAGAAGGATTATAAGAGGAGAATTAAAACGTCAAGACCATATTCATTTCTAGAAATGATTTGTGAGGTCATGGAAGGTATTGGTACACAAATGTGGTTCAAACTAGGAATTGTGTGCTAGGGAAATACTTAACTTCTAGTTATAAGGGATAAATCCCCAAATATGTAATGAACAACATTATACCTACTATTTATTGTATATTATGCTATTCCTTGTTTGTCATCTTTATTTGTACGCTCTTTACATATCATATATTATATGTTTTTTACAATGTTCAAATGAATATCTGAGTGAAACTTATATCGTTTTACTAATTGTTAGCATTGCAAGGATTGGTATTGATTATAAGTTTTATAACTTATATCACAGACTTGGGTTAAATTAGCCTATTACCAACAAACTTCCCAATTAATGTGAGGATTTTTCAAACTTAGTGTTTATTATATATTTGTTAGTTAGATAATGTAATAATTTTGATGTTATATTTTGTGTTTATGATATATTTGTTTATGATATTTTGTAATAATTTCGGACATGAATGTCCTCCACTGTTCCCCATGTCCTTGTAACGGAGTTGTCAGCAAACTACAACTTCGAGCTTTTTCTGTTTTCTGAAGTCCAAGTTTATCGAACACAGACTTTGGCATAAGATTCACACCTGAACCCACATCACACATATCTTTAGTTTGAGCACACCATTTATCTGAATATGAAAATTAAAGGTTCCTGGATCTTTGAGCTTCAACGGTATCTCTCTTTCTACTTTTCTTGAGACTCTCTCAGTATGAGCCGCAGTCTCTTTCTTGACTTCTACACTCGCTTCTCTCTCTAGATAACTTGTGTAAGAACTTGTTGCGGTGTAAGCCTTTCTTCGCAATCTCAATCATCTTGGTGTTGATATTTCAAGGAGTATACGCCTCTACAAATGTCTTGAGTTCAATGTCTACCTTCGGATTTGTATCAGGAATAATTGGTTACACTGTTTGAACAAGTGGTGGTGAATCCACCTTCTCTTCTTCTTTCTTTTCTTGCACAGCCCGTACAACTTCATCTTTTAGTTATTTTGAGGCTTCTTCCTCTTTCTCTTTAGCTCTAGCAGCTTGTAGCTTCATAACCGATCTAATCTCTTCTTGCATATCTCTTAGAAGCTGTATAAATTTGTATTTTTCGGATGAATCTTCATCTTCAGAATAGTCAGAGTCTTCGGGGCTTGACTTGGTTGGTTCTTCTTCAGTTTCTGGAACTTTCAAGGCAATTTCTGCAGCATGCGATACTTCCTTATTCTCTTCAATCTCAAGGCAAATAGCCTTGCTAGCTTCGAAACCAACATTGGCATCACTTCCTTCGATAGCTTTCAATTCTTTCGCTTCAACAATATTTGTCAAAACTTTACTTAATTGCTCGACTTGCGTACCTAATATTTTAATTGAAGCTTCTTGTTCTCTCAGCTTCTCGTTCTGTGTATTCATGTTGGTTGTCATCAGATCCATGAAATTCTTCAATTGTTTCTCACCCCCAACTCCCTATAGAGGATATTGTGGCAAAGATGTATGAGCTAAAGTATCGGTATATGCATCATTGGTAGGTTGTTGTGGAGGAGCAGGTCGATTAAAGTTCTAATTTACCTGATAAGAAGCTTGAACTCTTGGTTGGTAAGAGTTGTTCTAGGGGAGAGGTTGATAGTTACATGGATTAGCGGGGCCCTGTGGATTTAAGTACTGCATACCTGAATGATTCATATTACCAAATTGATAATTTCCTTGGTTGGATATGAATAAACAGAGGCTATATTTCCTTTGCACTCTTCCCATGTATGATTCGGTACCTCATACTTCGTAAAACCTTGTGCCTCTTGCACAACATTTGTTGATGCTAAATTCTTCTGCATCTCAAGCTTAATCGCTTTGATCTGATTCTCTAATGCTACAAATTGAGCTGAGTTCGTAGTTTCTACATCTGATCGAAGCGTACCTCTAGTGTTTGTAACAGGAGCTCGCTAAAGTGGCCAGCTCCTTTCTGTTTCTATTATACGTTATATACCTTTGACGAATTCTGTAGAATCAATGGACACAAAACCTCCATTTCCAAGATTATCTACCCACAGTCTACTCTCGGCATTGATACCTTGATAAAATATAGCTAACTGTAAAGACGGGGTATAACCATGGAGTGGACATCTAGCTAACTTTTGTTGGAACCTTGTCCATGTGTCTTCTACTTCTTCTCCATTCTCTTGGAAAAACTTAGCAAGCTCGATCTGATCTTTGGGTCTCATACTCTTTAGATAAAAATGGTTAAAGAATGCAGCTTGAATTTCTGTCCAATTAGTAAATGTACCTGGTGGTTGTCTATCTAGCCAATCACCAACTTTTCCGGTCCAAAAAGAACGAAAACATGTGACCATATAATTGCTAGTGTGTAATTCCTGGAGTACCGTAGGCATCACAAATCTGCATGAACTTCTGAATCGCTCTTACCGGATCTTGTATTGCTACACCACTATAGAGTCCGAAAATCTTGATTTGACTAAGCATACCCCGATCGGGTCTGAATTTGATATTTTGGATCTCTAGAGGACAATAACCTAATGGTTGAACTCAAAAAGGTGCTCCCAAGAATGGGAGATCTTGTTCAATTCTGTTGTTCTTTCTGTTATCGTCTTGTGGTGGTGGTGGTGGTACATGGCCTAAAGGACCAAGTGGAGGATCCACTAGTGGTGGATCGCTCTTCTTCGTTCTATCTCTTCTCTCAAGCGTCTGTTATAAGCTTTGAAACACCTTTCGGGTTCAGCAAGCATGCACTGTGAACCTGAAAGATCCTAAAACAAACCAAAAGTGTAAAACTGGAAAAATAAAAGTAACTAAAAACTACTACTAATAATAATAAATAACCGACACGCTAACGAGACAAAAGTCCCCGATAGCGGCGCCAAAAACTTTGTGTCGCCTAATTCACTCTAGCGACCGTTCTCCCCATTCACTCTAGCAACCGAAGGCAAGCCTCAGGCTTCCATTATCAACAACTATCAAGGTATAAACCTTCACAATATTCAATATTTCATCCAAAATTAATGATTTTTTTTATATTTTTGAAACTAACTTGTTTTTTTCTTTGTTCTTGTGTTGTGATGGTTCAATAACATCTTAACAAATAAAAAAAATCGGCAATGAAGGTGTGTATATCAACCATTATTTTTTTTTTCATTTTTAGAAATTAAAAAGATTGTTGTTATTTTAGGTTTAACTTAAATTCTGAATTGTTTAGATTGTAAATTAGGTGTTTAATTTTAGGATAACATGTGAATAATTTATAATGTTTTGGGTAATACAGTTTTCTTGTGTAATATTTTGGTTTAAATTGCAATTTATGGAAATTTTGAGCGAAAATGTAATTATAAAAAAATTAGGTCCATGATATACTTTTGAAATAAATTAGGGGTAAATTTTAATTTAGATTAATATTAAGGGTTAATATTTAATTTTAGATTAATTTTAGTGCTTTTAGTAATTTAGAATAATTTTAAATAACATACGGGCCTTTCAGTAAATTTGATTAATTATAGGGGTCAATTTGTAATTTTAGAATATTTAGAACAATTTTAGGGGGGAAACTGTAATTCAGATTAATTGTAGTGGTTTAAATGTAAATTAAATAATTATTTAGGGCCTTAGTGGACTTTATACTTGAGGCCTTTTAGTAATTATTTATACTTTAAGGTGTTTAAATGTAATTTTAAAAATATTATAGGGCCTTAGTGGACTTGTTAGATAACTTAGGGATGTTTTTGTAATTATTTATAATATTAGGTGTTAAAATGTAATTTTAGAATAACTTAGGGGTCTTTTTGTAATTGTGTATAATTTTAGAATAATTTACGGCCTTAGTAGACTTTTGAGATAACTTTTGGGCCTTTTAGTCATGAAATATAGTTTGTAGGTTAAATGTAATTTAGATTATTTATGGCCTTAGTGGACTTTTTAGATAACTTATGAGTCTTTTAGTAATTATTTATAATTTTATGGGTTAAAATGTAATTTGAGATTAATTTAAGGCTTTAGTGGATATTTTAGATAAATTAGGGGTCTTTTAGTAATTATTTATAGTTTTAGGGGTTAAAATATAATTTTTAAAATATTATAGGGCCTTAGTGGATTTTGTAGATAATTTAGGGGACTTTTATTAATTTATAATAATTATAGGGGTTATATTGTAATTTGATTAATATTTTAGGGCCTTAGTGAACTATTTAGATAGCCTAGGGGCCTTTTAGTAAATTAAAATAATTTTAATTTAAGAGATAGCCGATCTGATGTCTCGTGGACATGGTGGAGACAAAGAAGGTAATGATCTGTCTCGTAATCCAAATATATCACTCGGGATGCAATGCAGCTTGTATGATTTCTATGTTTAATTTTTTTACTATTAACTCTGAAATTAATAGCAAAATTAACATGTAAAAAGGCCCGAAAGACAAGGGGAAAGACTACACTTGCATCAGCCGTTAAGACTATGCAAAAGTTGGGGACGGTTCGCCTACGAGAGTTGGGCAAAAGTCCCCACCACATTCCAGGAAAAGTATTCCAACGATTAGGGGTAAGTTGTATAGTTAAAGGCGTCCAAATGTTGAAAAAATACTCTGTTTTGGCAAATCGGAAACAAAATGACAACAAAAGTTTGGGATCATCAATGGATTGGGAAAGAATATAAGGTTGATAAACCCCTAAACTGTAGCATCCATTTTGTTAACGATATCGTTATTATGACGTGATGGAACTTAGAATTAATTAATTAAATTTTTCTATCTGATGTGGTGAATGAAATTAAAATAATTCCTATTATGCAATTAAAATGCGAAGATAGGAATGTTTGGCCATACGTGAAAGATGGAGTTCATACCACCAAATTTGGATATTATGTTTTGGTTAAAGAGGAAATCGTACTTGATCCTCAATCATCGAGAGAACGAGAATCTAACAATAGATTTTTATAGAATACTACTTGGCACACTAATGTTCTCTCAAAAATCAGAAATTTTTGCTAGAGAATTTGCAATGCGGCTCTTGTCACTTAAGAAAATCTTAAAAAGAGGAAATGTATTGATAATGAGATATGTGAATGTTGTGAATTGGGAACTGAAAACTGCAAACATGTCCTCCTTAAATGCCCAATTAGTTTGCAAGTGTGGGAATTTTAAGCTATACAGATTAAAATCGATAGAGAATTAAATAGTAATTTTGCGGATTGGCTTCATAACACTATAAAGAGTTATTCTGACAATGGTTGGGATAAAAAGGTCATCAGGGCTAGCATTATTATTACAACATGGAATATTTTGAAACAAAGAATGGAAGGTTTTTTTATATGTAAAAATTAATGGTTCTCCATATCACACATAATACAAACTCTCTTATGGCGCGACTATTTGAATCACCTAAAATGATAATGTGATAACTAACAAAACTAACAATGTTAATACTAGACAAGAGGAAGACCCATCATTAGGTGATGAAGCCAAAATGGTCTGGTTTAGTGAGACTACACTTCTTAAAGAATTTGAACCAACCGCGATTTTGCTATTGGTATTGACTGTACATGAAACATCAACAAGAATCTGACAAGACGATGCTATTTCATGAGGCATTATTTCTCATTAAAACATAACCTTTCGATACTATTTCATATGAAGAAAACCAATTATGATTGAGACACATATGAAAAGTGCAGCCAAAATCCATAATCCATTCTTCTCTTGAGTTAGGTTCACTTTCACACGCATCTAAAAGATCTCCATCGCTATCATTTTGTACGAGATGAGCTTCGCCAAATATATCTGGGTATTAATTGTGATCCGGAGTAGGATTCTTGTTCTGCAATATACGACATTCAAATATTATATGCCCTTTTTTCTTACAATAGTTGCAGATTTAGTTTGTCTTCCATTCATCACCTCCAGATTTCCACATATTATTTTCCTCGTACAGACAAGCCTTCTGCGTGGAGCTCAGTTGTACCTAACAATTGTTTCATCCTTTCCTTTGCATATAAGGCTTCATATACTTCGTCCACATATAAGGTTTCATGACTGTATAATATTATATCTCTGAAATTCGAATACGAATGTGGTAATGAACACAATAAAATTAGAGCTAGAACTTCATCTTCATACTTGACTTATAAAGCTTCTAAATCAGATACAATTTCCTTAAAATACATATGTGGTCTTATAAAGACGTACATTCAACAAAATGATGAGAATAAAGTTGTTGTTTGAGAGATAACTTGCTGGTAAGACTTTTTTTCATACATAATTGCTCTAATTTCAACCATAAAGTAGCAACATATTTATCTTTTAAAACGTCTTGTAAAATCTGATTTAAAAGATAAAGTTGGATTTTTGATAGAGTCTTAAGATCTTTATAGTGTTTTTCTTTGGCGGACAAAAATGCGGGATTTTTATCAAGTCCCAATCGCGCTTGATCCAAATCCATCTGAGTTAGTACAACTCACATTTTCTAACTTGCCAAAATGAGAATCTCGTATTGCGCACCAATAACGGAATTTCAAACTTTAAAATTGCCACAATCATGAACTAACGGAAAAATACAAGAAAAGTAGAACAAATATTCAAAATCTGGAGAAACCGACCTCAAAAACAGATCCTAAACGCCAAAAACCCCTAGGTAGGTTAACTCAGAAAAGTCAACATTCAACTCTGACTGGTCAATGGAAGCTGGGAAAGGCAGTGGTCAACAGCCAACGCCATATTTTTTTTGTCAAATTTAATAAATATGATACTCCCTCTGTCTACAGTGTTCGTCACAATTTCTAAAAGTAGATGTCTACAAAAGGTTTTTCATTTAAAATACCAAAGAACGTTTTTACATTTTTTACCAATTTTATCCTTATTTAATATTCAAAAGCTTATCATTATTAATTTTATTTACTTAGTTTGTTGAAGGCGGTTTAGTAAACATAGAAGGAATTAATTGATTTTCTTAATCTGTGTGAAAAAAATGTATGACAAACATTGATGGACGGAGGGAGTATATAATAAGAATATTATATATTATTTACGTAGGAAAGAAGAAAAGAGTAGTGATTGGTGTTTATGCTAGAACGACTGATGTCATCAACAATCAATCTAATATAGTCTTTATGCTACAAAGACTGATTACATCTAATCTTTCAAAAGGAATATTTATACTTATTGATGCCTATAAAGTAATATATTTGACTATTGAAATACCTAACTATACAAACATAGAGGTACACACATCCGTAGCTACCATAAAGGTAAATCTAAAGACAAACATAGAGTATCTTTTGAATATACCTTGTGTGAAACACCATCTTGGATACAAACTAAAATGGAATAGATATATACACAAATAAGGTCTTCTTGCAAAGATACAAGATAATTTGTTAAGATACTTAATATAATTAGCAAATTTGAGATGTATGGATTTATGATATAATAGGATTGAAAGAATACAACACACAAGTAAGTAATTGTCACAAGTGGAAACCCGAGATAAAAAAAACCACGGGAAGAGAAAAGAGTTTTACTATAATGAAAGAGATTACACGGAGGATTGTATTCTATAATGTGTAAATAATAATACACAACATCTGTATATATAGGTAAGCCAGGAAACTAGGTTTATTAATCTAATGGGCTAGACCTTAAAAAATAAGAATTTGGTCATATCTCTAACAATTTATTATAGAAATATAGAGTTGATGCATGTTTTACATCATCAAATTAGTGATATTGGATTGCTTTTTTTATAGTCAAAATACTTGATTAAATTTTAAGGACCAAATTGTAGAGATAAATTTAAGAATATAATGAAAAAGTAAAACGAGATTGACAAGGAATTTCCTGAATGTATAAAGTGAGAATTTAGGATCCCATATTATAACAAGGGTGCAATGAGGGCCTAATCACCTAAAATTTACATTACTTATGCAGTTAAGTATGTGTATGTGTCATTCTTGCATGTGAATAGACACCCATATGGAGCTACTCTTAAAATTCTAAGTATAAAAGTTGCATTTACTTTAATCATCTTCTCAAATGCTTGATTCATTCGTTGTGAGTAATGGTTTAAACCTTAATGGAGCCTATCATATATTGATACTACATATGGTGGAGGCCCATGCTATGCGAACAAACACTAAAATCAGGAACCATTGTGGCTAGCTCAATGGCAAGGATCTTATATCCCATCTAGGAAGTATAAGGGTTTGAATCCCATCAGCCTTGTTATTTCTTGAGCCCTTAAAGGGGGTAAAGCAAGAGGTGCAAGGTTCGAGTCCCCTCCCTGAACATGGGTAACCTGATTCTGATTAAGTGGAAATTTGCATGAGGAGGAGTGTATATTTCCTATTAGAATAGTCGTAGTGCGCGTAAGCTGGCCTAGACGCCCATATATAAAAAAACACTAAAATCAGGTCATTGGTAGTATGTCGTGGCAGTGATTTTAGGAATCTAAATTAGAATACAAAACCCTATTTGTCACGCTGGTTTCCCCTACACCACAATATTTATTAAGACATGATGAACTTGAATTATTAACTCAAAAAATGGATAAACACGTATAATCAAATTATTATAAATTGAAAAATGAATCAATTAGGTCCACTAGAAGATTGTTAAAAATACTTCAATAATTCTTAGACCTTCAATCAATAATTGGTATATAATTATATGTTAGGTCCCTTTCTTTACTTATTTCATTAATTTAGTAATATATTTGCCATTGATTGGATGGGTTTAATTATATTAAAATGTTGTTCCAATTAGAAAGCACATTCCAAAAGAGATATAGCGAATGTAGGATAATAAGCACTAAGACCATGTGTCCAAACACTCAGATTTATAGAAAGACAATGCTACTATAGTAAGACGAACGATTTACATTCCCTATTATTTTGTTAAGATACACCTCTCCTAATATACTTTTACTAAAAGTCTCTCTCTCTCTATCTATCTCTGTCACTCTATATATATCATTTTAAGGAGAGGTGAAAATCATTAAATCGAGAAGTCGAACAGTTATAGACTCCGTCGAGGCTCTATATGCTTGAATTCGGTCGCCCCTCTCCTTTTTTTGTGAAACGTTATTAATGATAAATAGTTATGCGCATTTTATGCTGGTATGAGTGTGATTTATGGATTTGAATTTATTTTGATCTTATTTCATAATTTTTATTATTATACAAAATATGAATAAATTTACTGGTTAATATGTTTGAAAATTTACGTACATAAGACTCGCAAAGTAATGTAATATAAACCAAGTAATTCGTTATACACTACAAATATAACTCTTAGAATTTTGTCGAGTCATATGATTTTACAATATATATGTTATAAAATACATAAAATGTTAATCCTACATTCATCTTACCCTCTTCATAAAAGCTATTATCCACCAAATCCCATCATTCACCATATTTTATTATAATTAAATCTCCATAAAGATTAATATGAATTTGACTTAGAATAAATCGTAATTGCCTCATTTTTCTAATATCCTTTTTTCCTATTCTACTTTCTATTACAAGTCTTACCCTCATCATCTGGCTATATTTGTCATTATTTTGAGTTATTTTAGCACACCGTAGAGATCTATAACATGTCCCTATAAATACTAGTCACTATGTGCCCTAATTTCCTCCCTCGAAAAGAAATCTGCACTTGGCCGCCTCCCCACAACATTTTCTATCTTCAAGGGTTTCATTCATAAGGTAAAATTTACAAATCTTTCCCACTCGATTACTTTGGTACTTAAATAAAATTAAGATAAGTAACACAACTATAGTTTTTGAATTCTCGTGATTTGTCTGGTGCCCAGAATTTATGCCATTTTATGTTATGTAATTTATCTATACCGTTGAATATAGATGGATAGAAAAAAACCCAAAGATCTTTTTTTCTCTAAATTATGTGTTTTTTTCCTGTCTTATCATTCATTATTTATTTATCAATGAATTTTCATAAGGTATTTGGTTACATATATAATTGTAGTCAGGTTAGTCAATTCTCGATATAGAGTTTCTGAGAATCCATTAAAAATAATTTTGTGATAAAACATAATTTATCAAATGATGATTTTAAAATATATTTATGGGGAATTTCACTAGTTATCAATAGAACAGATTTAGAGATATTCCATAATTTTAATATTGACAATCGAGTTTACATTTTCATTTTGTTTGATTTTACTATATGAACTTACATACAAGTTTACAGAACTTGTTGCCTATTATAATAAGAACCGTTCTAGAAAAGGTTTAGGTTTTTCTTAGTATAATTCTCATAAAAATAACTTATTTTAATCAACATTGCTAAATTTTGTAGCTAAATTTATCTAGCTAAGTGTTAATGTAATTTTAAATTACTATGTATGCACATAGTTAAGAAGTATTTACGAAGAAATTTATTTAAATTAACATTCTTAATTAATTTATAGTTTTTTGTGTAGAACATAGCATGTCTGATGGAAACGGGGCATCCTCCTTGACGTTTATGCTTGATCAGGTGACAATTTTAATTATACATCTAATACTTATAATTAAAATAGTCACCTGATCAAGCATAAGCGTCAAGGAGGATGCTCCATTTCCATCAGACATGCTATGTTCTACACAAAAAACTATAAATTAATTAATAATGTTAATTTAAATAAAATTCTTCGTAAATACTTCTTAACTATGTGCATACATAGTAATTTAAAATTACATTAACACTTAGCTAGATAAATTTAGCTACAAAATTTAGCAATGTTGATTAAAATAAGTTATTTTTATAAGAATTATACCAAGAAAAACCTAAACCTTTTCTAGACCGAGTCTTATTATAAAAGGTAACAAGTTATGTAAACTTGTATGCAAGTTCATATAATAAAATCAAACAAAATGAAAATGTAAACTCGTTTGTCAATATTAAAATTATGGAACATCTCTAAAACTGTTCTATTGATAAGTAGTGAAATTCCCCATAAAATATATTTTAAAATCATCATTTTATTAATTATGTTCTATGGCAAAATTATTTTTAACCAATTCTCAGAAACTCTATATCGAGAATTGACTAACCTGGCTACAATTATAAATGTAACCAAATAACTTATGAAAATTCATTGATAAATAAATAATGAATGATGAGACAGAAAAATAAAACATATAATTTAGAGAAAAAAATCGTTGAAAGATCTTTGGGTTTTTTTCTATCCATCTATATTCAAAGATATAGATAAATTACATAACATGAAATGACAGAAATTTTGGGCACCAGACAAATCAAGAGAATTCAAAAACGATAGTTGTGTTACTTATCTTAATTTTAGTTAAGTGTCAAAGTAATCGAGTGGTTATGAATGAAACCCTTGAAGATAGAAAATGTTGTGGGGAGGCGGCATGTGCAGATTTCTTTTAGAGGGAGGAAATTAGGACACATAGTGACTAGTATTTATAGGGGCATGTTATAGATCTCCACGGTGTGCTAAAATAACTCAAAATAAAGATACATATAGAGATGACGAGGGTAAGACTTGTAATACAAAGTAGAATAGGAAAAAAAGGATATTGGAAAAATGAGCCAATTACGATTTATTCTAAGTCAAATTCATATTAATCTATATGGAGATTTAATTATAATAAGATATGGTGAATGATGGGATTTGGTGGATAATATATTTTATGAAGAGGGAAAGATGAATGTAGGATTAACATTATATGTATTTTATAACATATATATTGTAAAATGATATGTCTAGACAAAATTCTAACAGTTATATTTGTAGTGTGTAAACGAATTACTTGGTTTATATTACATTACTTTGCGAGTCTTATGTAGGTAGATTTTCAAACATATCAACTAGTAAATTTATTCATATTTTGTATAATAATAAAAATTATGAAATAAGATCAAAATCAATTCAAATCCATAAATCGCACTCATACCAGCATAATGATGAGAATAAAGTTGTTGTTTGAGAGATAACTTGCTGGTAAGACTTTTTTTCATACATAATTGCTCTAATTTCAACCATAAAGTAGCAACATATTTCTCTTTTAAAACGTCTTGTAAAATCTGATTTAAAAGATAAAGTTGGATTTTTGATAGAGTCTTAAGATCTTTATAGTGTTTTTCTTTGGCGGACAAAAATGCGGGATTTTTATCAAGTCCCAATCGCGCTTGATCCAAATCCATCTGAGTTAGTACAACTCACATTTTCTAACTTGCCAAAATGAGAATCTCGTATTGCGCACCAATAACGGAATTTCAAACTTTAAAATTGCCACAATCATGAACTAACGGAAAAATACAAGAAAAGTAGAACAAATATTCAAAATCTGGAGAAACCGACCTCAAAAACAGATCCTAAACGCCAAAAACCCCTAGGTAGGTTAACTCAGAAAAGTCAACATTCAACTCTGACTGGTCAATGGAAGCTGGGAAAGGCAGTGGTCAACAGCCAACGCCATATTTTTTTTGTCAAATTTAATAAATATGATACTCCCTCTGTCTACAGTGTTCGTCACAATTTCTAAAAGTAGATGTCTACAAAAGGTTTTTCATTTAAAATACCAAAGAACGTTTTTACATTTTTTACCAATTTTATCCTTATTTAATATTCAAAAGCTTATCATTATTAATTTTATTTACTTAGTTTGTTGAAGGCGGTTTAGTAAACATAGAAGGAATTAATTGATTTTCTTAATCTGTGTGAAAAAAATGTATGACAAACATTGATGGACGGAGGGAGTATATAATAAGAATATTATATATTATTTACGTAGGAAAGAAGAAAAGAGTAGTGATTGGTGTTTATGCTAGAACGACTGATGTCATCAACAATCAATCTAATATAGTCTTTATGCTACAAAGACTGATTACATCTAATCTTTCAAAAGGAATATTTATACTTATTGATGCCTATAAAGTAATATATTTGACTATTGAAATACCTAACTATACAAACATAGAGGTACACACATCCGTAGCTACCATAAAGGTAAATCTAAAGACAAACATAGAGTATCTTTTGAATATACCTTGTGTGAAACACCATCTTGGATACAAACTAAAATGGAATAGATATATACACAAATAAGGTCTTCTTGCAAAGATACAAGATAATTTGTTAAGATACTTAATATAATTAGCAAATTTGAGATGTATGGATTTATGATATAATAGGATTGAAAGAATACAACACACAAGTAAGTAATTGTCACAAGTGGAAACCCGAGATAAAAAAAACCACGGGAAGAGAAAAGAGTTTTACTATAATGAAAGAGATTACACGGAGGATTGTATTCTATAATGTGTAAATAATAATACACAACATCTGTATATATAGGTAAGCCAGGAAACTAGGTTTATTAATCTAATGGGCTAGACCTTAAAAAATAAGAATTTGGTCATATCTCTAACAATTTATTATAGAAATATAGAGTTGATGCATGTTTTACATCATCAAATTAGTGATATTGGATTGCTTTTTTTATAGTCAAAATACTTGATTAAATTTTAAGGACCAAATTGTAGAGATAAATTTAAGAATATAATGAAAAAGTAAAACGAGATTGACAAGGAATTTCCTGAATGTATAAAGTGAGAATTTAGGATCCCATATTATAACAAGGGTGCAATGAGGGCCTAATCACCTAAAATTTACATTACTTATGCAGTTAAGTATGTGTATGTGTCATTCTTGCATGTGAATAGACACCCATATGGAGCTACTCTTAAAATTCTAAGTATAAAAGTTGCATTTACTTTAATCATCTTCTCAAATGCTTGATTCATTCGTTGTGAGTAATGGTTTAAACCTTAATGGAGCCTATCATATATTGATACTACATATGGTGGAGGCCCATGCTATGCGAACAAACACTAAAATCAGGAACCATTGTGGCTAGCTCAATGGCAAGGATCTTATATCCCATCTAGGAAGTATAAGGGTTTGAATCCCATCAGCCTTGTTATTTCTTGAGCCCTTAAAGGGGGTAAAGCAAGAGGTGCAAGGTTCGAGTCCCCTCCCTGAACATGGGTAACCTGATTCTGATTAAGTGGAAATTTGCATGAGGAGGAGTGTATATTTCCTATTAGAATAGTCGTAGTGCGCGTAAGCTGGCCTAGACGCCCATATATAAAAAAACACTAAAATCAGGTCATTGGTAGTATGTCGTGGCAGTGATTTTAGGAATCTAAATTAGAATACAAAACCCTATTTGTCACGCTGGTTTCCCCTACACCACAATATTTATTAAGACATGATGAACTTGAATTATTAACTCAAAAAATGGATAAACACGTATAATCAAATTATTATAAATTGAAAAATGAATCAATTAGGTCCACTAGAAGATTGTTAAAAATACTTCAATAATTCTTAGACCTTCAATCAATAATTGGTATATAATTATATGTTAGGTCCCTTTCTTTACTTATTTCATTAATTTAGTAATATATTTGCCATTGATTGGATGGGTTTAATTATATTAAAATGTTGTTCCAATTAGAAAGCACATTCCAAAAGAGATATAGCGAATGTAGGATAATAAGCACTAAGACCATGTGTCCAAACACTCAGATTTATAGAAAGACAATGCTACTATAGTAAGACGAACGATTTACATTCCCTATTATTTTGTTAAGATACACCTCTCCTAATATACTTTTACTAAAAGTCTCTCTCTCTCTATCTATCTCTGTCACTCTATATATATCATTTTAAGGAGAGGTGAAAATCATTAAATCGAGAAGTCGAACAGTTATAGACTCCGTCGAGGCTCTATATGCTTGAATTCGGTCGCCCCTCTCCTTTTTTTGTGAAACGTTATTAATGATAAATAGTTATGCGCATTTTATGCTGGTATGAGTGTGATTTATGGATTTGAATTTATTTTGATCTTATTTCATAATTTTTATTATTATACAAAATATGAATAAATTTACTGGTTAATATGTTTGAAAATTTACGTACATAAGACTCGCAAAGTAATGTAATATAAACCAAGTAATTCGTTATACACTACAAATATAACTCTTAGAATTTTGTCGAGTCATATGATTTTACAATATATATGTTATAAAATACATAAAATGTTAATCCTACATTCATCTTACCCTCTTCATAAAAGCTATTATCCACCAAATCCCATCATTCACCATATTTTATTATAATTAAATCTCCATAAAGATTAATATGAATTTGACTTAGAATAAATCGTAATTGCCTCATTTTTCTAATATCCTTTTTTCCTATTCTACTTTCTATTACAAGTCTTACCCTCATCATCTGGCTATATTTGTCATTATTTTGAGTTATTTTAGCACACCGTAGAGATCTATAACATGTCCCTATAAATACTAGTCACTATGTGCCCTAATTTCCTCCCTCGAAAAGAAATCTGCACTTGGCCGCCTCCCCACAACATTTTCTATCTTCAAGGGTTTCATTCATAAGGTAAAATTTACAAATCTTTCCCACTCGATTACTTTGGTACTTAAATAAAATTAAGATAAGTAACACAACTATAGTTTTTGAATTCTCGTGATTTGTCTGGTGCCCAGAATTTATGCCATTTTATGTTATGTAATTTATCTATACCGTTGAATATAGATGGATAGAAAAAAACCCAAAGATCTTTTTTTCTCTAAATTATGTGTTTTTTTCCTGTCTTATCATTCATTATTTATTTATCAATGAATTTTCATAAGGTATTTGGTTACATATATAATTGTAGTCAGGTTAGTCAATTCTCGATATAGAGTTTCTGAGAATCCATTAAAAATAATTTTGTGATAAAACATAATTTATCAAATGATGATTTTAAAATATATTTATGGGGAATTTCACTAGTTATCAATAGAACAGATTTAGAGATATTCCATAATTTTAATATTGACAATCGAGTTTACATTTTCATTTTGTTTGATTTTACTATATGAACTTACATACAAGTTTACAGAACTTGTTGCCTATTATAATAAGAACCGTTCTAGAAAAGGTTTAGGTTTTTCTTAGTATAATTCTCATAAAAATAACTTATTTTAATCAACATTGCTAAATTTTGTAGCTAAATTTATGTAGCTAAGTGTTAATGTAATTTTAAATTACTATGTATGCACATAGTTAAGAAGTATTTACGAAGAAATTTATTTAAATTAACATTCTTAATTAATTTATAGTTTTTTGTGTAGAACATAGCATGTCTGATGGAAACGGGGCATCCTCCTTGACGTTTATGCTTGATCAGGTGACAATTTTAATTATACATCTAATACTTATAATTAAAATAGTCACCTGATCAAGCATAAGCGTCAAGGAGGATGCTCCATTTCCATCAGACATGCTATGTTCTACACAAAAAACTATAAATTAATTAATAATGTTAATTTAAATAAAATTCTTCGTAAATACTTCTTAACTATGTGCAAACATAGTAATTTAAAATTACATTAACACTTAGCTAGATAAATTTAGCTACAAAATTTAGCAATGTTGATTAAAATAAGTTATTTTTATAAGAATTATACCAAGAAAAACCTAAACCTTTTCTAGACCGAGTCTTATTATAAAAGGTAACAAGTTATGTAAACTTGTATGCAAGTTCATATAATAAAATCAAACAAAATGAAAATGTAAACTCGTTTGTCAATATTAAAATTATGGAACATCTCTAAAACTGTTCTATTGATAAGTAGTGAAATTCCCCATAAAATATATTTTAAAATCATCATTTTATTAATTATGTTCTATGGCAAAATTATTTTTAACCAATTCTCAGAAACTCTATATCGAGAATTGACTAACCTGGCTACAATTATAAATGTAACCAAATAACTTATGAAAATTCATTGATAAATAAATAATGAATGATGAGACAGAAAAATAAAACATATAATTTAGAGAAAAAAATCGTTGAAAGATCTTTGGGTTTTTTTCTATCCATCTATATTCAAAGATATAGATAAATTACATAACATGAAATGACAGAAATTTTGGGCACCAGACAAATCAAGAGAATTCAAAAACGATAGTTGTGTTACTTATCTTAATTTTAGTTAAGTCTCAAAGTAATCGAGTGGTTATGAATGAAACCCTTGAAGATAGAAAATGTTGTGGGGAGGCGGCATGTGCAGATTTCTTTTAGAGGGAGGAAATTAGGACACATAGTGACTAGTATTTATAGGGGCATGTTATAGATCTCCACGGTGTGCTAAAATAACTCAAAATAAAGATACATATAGAGATGACGAGGGTAAGACTTGTAATACAAAGTAGAATAGGAAAAAAAGGATATTGGAAAAATGAGCCAATTACGATTTATTCTAAGTCAAATTCATATTAATCTATATGGAGATTTAATTATAATAAGATATGGTGAATGATGGGATTTGGTGGATAATATATTTTATGAAGAGGGAAAGATGAATGTAGGATTAACATTATATGTATTTTATAACATATATATTGTAAAATGATATGTCTAGACAAAATTCTAACAGTTATATTTGTAGTGTGTAAACGAATTACTTGGTTTATATTACATTACTTTGCGAGTCTTATGTAGGTAGATTTTCAAACATATCAACTAGTAAATTTATTCATATTTTGTATAATAATAAAAATTATGAAATAAGATCAAAATCAATTCAAATCCATAAATCGCACTCATACCAGCATAAAATTCTCATAACTATTTATCATTAATAACGTTTCACACAAAAAGGAGAGGGGCGACCGAATTCAAGCATATAGAGCCTCAACGGAGTCTATAACTGTTCGACTTCTCGATTTAATGATTTTCGCCTTTTTAAAATGATATGTATATATATATATATATAGAGATAGTGATAGATAGAGAGAGAGACTTGTAGTAAAATTATATTAGGAAAGGTGTATCTTAACAAAATAATAGGGAATGTAAATCGTTCGTCTTACTATAGTAGCATTGTCTTTCTATAAATCTGAGCGTTTGGAAACATGGTCTTAGTGCTTATTATCCTACATTCGCTATATCTCGTTTGGCATGTGCTTTCTAATTGGAAAAACATTTTAATATAATTAAACCCATCCAATCAATGGTAATTATATTACTAAATTAATGAAATAAGTAAAGAAAGGGACCTAACATATAATTATATACCAATTATTGATTGAAGGTCTAAGAATTATTGAAGTATTTTTAACAATCTTCTAGTGGACCTAATTGATTCATTTTTCAATTTATAATAATTTGATTATACGTGTTTATCCATTTTTTGAGTTAATAATTCAAGTTCATCATGTCTTAATAAATATTGTGGTGTAGGGGAAACTAGCGTGACAAATAGGATTTTATATTCTAATTTAGATTCCTAAAATCACTTCCACGAAATACTACCAATGACCTGATTTTAGTGTTTTTTTATTTATGGGCGTCTGGGGCTAGCTTACGCGCACTACGACTATTCTAATAGGAAATATATACTCCTCCTCAGGCATATTTCCACTTAATCAGAATTAGGTTACCCATGTTCAGGGAGGGGACTCAAACCTTGCACCTCTTGCCTTATCCCCTTTAAGGGCTCAAGAAATAACAAGGCTAATGGATTCAAACCCTATACTTCCTAGATGGGAGACAAGATCCTGGCCATTGAGCTAGCCACAATGGTTCCTGATTTTAGTGTTTGTTCGCATAGTATGGGCCTCCACCATATGTAGTATCAATATATGATAGGCTCCATTGAGGTTTAAACCATTACTCACTACGAATGGATCAAACATTTGAGAAGATGATTAAAGAAAATGCAACGTTTATACTTAGAATTTTAAGAGTAGCTCCATGTGGGTGTCTATTCACATGCCAGAATGACACACACACACACTTAACTTCATGAGTAATGTAAATTTTAGGTGATTAAGCCCTCATTGCACTCTTGTTATGATATGGTATCCTAAATTCTCACTTTATATAATCAGGAAATTCCTTGTCAATCTCGTTTTACTTTTTCATTATATTCTTAAATTTATCTCTACAATTTTGTCCTTCAAATTCAATCAAGTATTTTGACTATAAAAAAAAAGCAATCCAATATCACTAATTGGATGATGTAAAACATGCATCAACTCTATATTTCCATAATAAATTGTTAGAGATATGACCCAATTCTTATTTATAAGGTCTAGCCCATTAGTTTAATAAACCTAGTTTCCTGGCTTACCTATATATACACATGTATTGTATTATTATTTACACATTATAGAATACAATCCTCCTTGTAATCTCTTTCATTATAGTAAAACTCTTTTCTCTTCCCGTGGTTTTTTTCATCTCGAGTTTCCACGTAAATCTTGTGACAATTACTTACTTGTGTGTTGTATTCGTTCAATACTATTATATCATAAACACGTACATCTCAAATTTGCTAATTATATTAAGCAACTTAACAAATTATCTTGTCTCTTTGCAAAAAGACCTTATTGTTGTATATATCCATTCAATTTTAGTTAGTATCCAAGATGTTGTTTCACACAACGTATTTTAAAAAGATACTCTATGTTTGTCTTTAAATTTTCCTTTATGGTAGCTAAGGATGTGTGCACCTCTAGGTTTGTGTACTTAGGTATTTCAATAGTCAAATATATTACTTTTATAGGCATCAATAAGTATAAATTTTCATGTTGAAAGATTAGATATAATCTGTCTTTGTAGCATAAAGACTATATTAGATTGATTGTTGATGACATTAGTCGTTCTAGCATAAACACCAATCACTACTCTTTTCTTCTTTCCTACGTAAATAATATATAATATTCTTATTATATACTCCCTCGGTCCATCAATGTTTGTCATACATTTTTTTCACACAGATTAAGAAAATCAATTAATTCCTTCTATGTTTACTAAACCACCTTCAACAAACTAAGTAAATAAAATTAATAATATTAAACTTTTGAATATTAAATAAGAATAAAATTGGTAAAAAATGTAAAATACGTTCTTTGGTATTTAAATGGACAATCTTTTGTGGATATCTACTTTTAGAAATTGTGACGAACACTGTAGACGGAGGGAGTATCATATTTATTAAATTTGACAAAAAAATATGGCGTTGGCCGTTGACCACTGCCTTTGCCAGCCGCCATTGACCCGGTTGAATGTTGACTTTTCTAAGTTAACCTACCTAGGGGTTTTTGGTGTTTCGGATCTGTTTCTTCTGAGGTCAATTTCTCCAGATTTTGAATATTTGTTTTTTACTTTTCTTGCATTTTTCCGTTAGTTCATGATTATGGCAATTTTAAAGTTTGAAATTCCGCTATTAGACCGCAATACGAGATTCTCATTATGGCAAGTTAGAAAATGCGAGTTGTACTCACTCAGATGGATTTGGATCAAGAGCTATTGAGACTTGATAAAATGCCCGCATTATTGTCCGCCGAAGAATAACAATGTAAAGATCTTAAGTCTCTATCAAAAATTCAACTTCATCTCTTAAATTAGATTTTACAAGACATTTTAAAAGAAAAATATGTTGCTACTTTATGGTTGAAATTAGAGCAATTATGTATGACAAAAAGTCTTACCAGCAAGTTAGCTCTCAAACAACGTATTTATTCTCATCATTTGGTTGAAGGTACGTCTTTATAAGACCACATATGTATTTTAAGGAAATTGTATCTGATTTAGAAGCTTTAGAAGTCATGTATGAAGATGAAGATCTAGCGCTAATTTTATCGTGTTCATTACCCCATTCGTATTCGAATTTTAGAGATATAATATTATACAGTCATGAAACCTTATATGTTGACGAAGTATATGAAGCCATATATTCAAAGGAAAGGATGAAGCAGTTGTTAGGTACAACTGAGCTCCACGCAGAAGGTTTGTTTGTACGGGGAAAATAATATGAATGGAAATCTGGAGGTGATGAATGGATAATAAACAAAATCTGCAACTATTGCAAAAAAAGGGCATATAATATCTGAATGTCGTATATTGCAGAAAAAGAATCCTACTCCGGATCACAGCCAATACCTAGATAAATTTGGCGAAGCTCATGTCGTACAAAATGATAGCGATGGAGATCTTTTAGATGCGTGTGAAAGTGAACCTAACTCAAGAGAAGAATGGATTACTGATTTTAGCTGCACTTTTCATATGTGTCCCAATCATGATTGGTTTTCTTCATATGAAATAGTATCGAATGGTTCTGTTTAACTCTGGCATGAAATCTCAAATTTTTTTAGTTGAAATATCATGTCTAACAATCATACAAAAGGACAAGATATAGATATCAAGTTCATCTCCACCAAAATCAGAAGAGTAAATAATGTTCCAAAATATAAACCAAGTATGTCAGTATTCAAGACACAATTAAAAGAAAAAAAGAAGTATCTAAAAGTTATTTCTTATTCTTCTATTTATAGGACATTTTATCACCTTTAGTCCTTTTATAATTAAAAAAAGATATATATGCTGACAAACTACTACCACTAGAATTAATTTGCAAATCTATAGAAACTTCTATGAACTAAGTATTACAAATGGTGACTACAACCATTAGAAATTATTTATAAAAGAAGATGAAGAACATAAGCCTCTTAAACGTCGAACCACCAAAAAAACTACCCCACCTGTCTTGCAGTATAGCACATGTAGAAGACATATTCTGAAAATACTAGTCCATACTATATTTTTATTTTATCAAATCCGGTATTCATAACTCATACTTATGTTTTATTTTTCTAAATATCACTTTTAGTCCACAGATAACGTTATAATGAATCTTCTATAATTATATAAGGATTAGTTGATTAATAATGTAAACATAAATGATATTCTTATAAATTGATTTCCTAAAAATGAAATATTAAACATCAGGTACAATTTATAATATATCTATATAATAAGGAGTTAAGGGGTTTAAAGGGTGTCCGAGATTTAATTTCAATTAAAAAAATGTCAAAGCCTACAATTTAGATTAACCAAGCTCTTAAAAAACTGAAAATATCCCCAATATACCTTTGATATATAAACAAAACATCTTTCTTCCTGAAAAGAAAAAAGAGAGTTACGCTTCCTCTCATTCCCACACTCCTCAACATTTCTGTTTCTTTTGTCTCTCACAACAAGTTAACGTTGCTCGATTGCGGCCCCTCCTCAATCAATTACCATCTCTATCTAATATTTAGAAAAGGAGCAATCAGAATTTATCTACTTGGGATGGTTCAGATGCCTCAGGTAATCATGGAAGTGTTCAATTTTTGAAAAGAACATGTTGATGATTCTGCCTGTACTTTTTTGTATAGGGTGTAGAAGGTTGATTTCTTGGCTAAACTAGAAAGTGATGAAATTTATGCTAAGGTTAGGTATTAAGTCACACCAAGGGATGATTTAGATGAGATTAAACTTGGGAGTAATGGTATCGAATCTGGTGAAACTCCAACATTTAAATAGTGTTAGATCAAAAGGCTGAGAGAATGTGTTAGGTATAGTTTTGCATAATCATTACTTCTTTTCCAAAGTATATTTTGTAAGTAACATAATTGAGAATTTCATGTAGCAACACTGACATATCAATGAAGGAAGATGAGTTACCATATCAATAAAATCTCTTATCTATCTTGTTTTTTTGGTTGTTCGGTAACATCATACACAACACTTGCTAACAGTAAAGCACAATATTTACCATCCAAACCACAGAGAGATGAAATAAATTACATAGCGTTAAATGGGTTCAATCAAATTGTCAAGAGACAAAATATCCAGTTAGAGGTTGCTCAAGGCAAATCACCGATTTAGAGATTTATAGCTCAAGAAGTACAACCTATCCCATTTTTCCAAATAATCTTGATATTAACTATGATAAATATTTTAGTGGTGTATACATAGAGGTCGGCTGTCTTTCCTAATAAAAATATGTAATGTTAATAAATTCTTAAATTTTTGTAGTTAGTTGATTATGTTAATGCAATAATCTAAACTAGTTGAAATGGATCCAAATATGATATAAAAGGATAAGATAGAGTTTCTTAGAAACCAGGAGAAGAATTATAAGAGGAGAATAAAGAGGTCAAGACCTTTTTTATTTCCACAAACGGTCTGTGAGGTCATGAAGGGATTGTATAGGGTGTTGAAGGTTGATTTCTTGGCTAAACTAGAAAGTGATGAAATTTATGCTAAGGTTAGGTATTAAGTCACACCAAGTGATGATTTAGATGAGATTAAACTTGGGAGTAATGGTATCGAATCTGGTGAAACTCCAACATTTAAATAGTGTTCGATTAAAAGGCTGAGAGAATGTGTTAGGTATAGTTTTGCATAATCATTACTTCTTTTCCAAAGTATATTTATAAGTAACATAATTGAGAATTTCATGTAGCAACACTGACATATCAATGAAGGAAGATGAGTTACCATATCAATAAAACCTCTTATCTATCTTGTTTTTTTTGTTGTTCGGTAACATCATACACAACACTTGCTAACAATAAAGCACAATATTTACCATCCAAACCACGGAGAGATGAAATAAATTAAATAGCGTTAAATGGGTTCAATCATATTGTCGAGAGACAAAATATCCAGTTAGAGGTTGCTCAAGGCAAAGCACCGATTTAGAGATTTATAGCTCAAGAAGTACAACCTATCCCATTTTTCCAAATAATCTTGATATTAACTATGATAAATATTTTAGTGGTGTATACATAGAGGTCGGCTGTCTTTCCTAATAAAAATATGTAATGTTAATAAATTCTTAATTTTCTGTAGTTAGTTGATTATGTTAATTCAATAATCTAAACTAGTTGAAATGGACTCAAATATGATATGAAAGGATAAGATAGAGTTTCTTAGAAACCAGGAGAAGAATTATAAGAGGAGAATTAAGAGGTCAAGACCTTTTTTATTTCCACAAACGGTCTGTGAGGTCATGAAGGGATTGTTACACAAATGGTGGTTCAAACTAGGAACTATTTGCAAGGGAATACTTAACTTCTAGTTATGAGGAGAAAATCCCCAAACATGTAATGAACAACATTATTCCTACTATTTATTGTATATTAACGCTATTCCTTGTTTGTCATATTTATTTATAAGCTTTTTACGTATCATATCTTATATGTTTTTTAAAATGTTCAAATGAATATCTAAGCTAAACTTATACCGTTTTACTAATTGTTAGCATTGCAAGGATTGGTACTGATTATATGTTTTATACCTTATATCACAGACTTAGGTTAAATTAGCCTATTAACTATAAACTTTCCAATAAATGTGTTGATTTTTGAAACATAGTGTTTATTGTTATAAACTAGGATAATATATAAACTAAAAGATGGAGAAATATGGAGAGAGTTTTCTTATCATTTCTTGAAGTGTGTCAACTACAAAAGGATGAAGGTCATATATTTATAGGAGATATATGATCCTTCATTTAGAATAAGTTACACCCATAAATAAGGTATAGGAAAAGACAAGAAATAGAAAAGACATCCACTACTAAATATATTATTTACAATACTCCCCCTTGGATGTCTATTCTTAATGACATATGCCTCATTAAAAACCTTGCCAAAAAAACCCTGTGGGATAAAAACTTGGTCGAAGGAAAAGAGTACATATGAATCGGTTATCTTCAAATACTGCCTCGTTAAAACCTTGCCAAGAAAAACCCAATAGATAAAAACTTGGTCGAAGGAAAAAGAGTACAGTGTCTTGTTCATACTCCCCCTGATACTGGCAAGAGATCTCTGAGTTGTCGCATTCCGATATTATGGACCAATTTTCTAAAAAATGTTGTTGGCAATGATTTCGTAAATAAATCTGCAAGATTGTTACATGATTGAATTTGTCGAATGTCAATATCTCCATTCTTTTGTAGCTCGTGCGTGTAGGAGAATTCGGTGAAATATGTTCTGTTTTGTCTTCTTTGATGTATCCATTCTAATTATGTGTGGTACAAGAAATAGTATCCTCATACAATACCATCTGTATATCTTTGTTGAAAATAAATCATTTTTAATTTTAGTATGTTGAATGACATAAACCACACTTCTTTTCGGTATGTTGAATAATCCACTTAAATATTTCATACCACTCCCCTTTGGATATTCACTGAAAGATATGCCTCATTAAAACCTTATCAAGAAAACCCATTGGGACAAATCTAGATGAAGGAAAAAGAGTACACTAATCCTTGGGGGTTATGACACGTATTCAATTTGTCTTGTTAAAACCTTACCAGGAAAACCCAATGGGAAAAAACCGTTGTGAAGGAAAAAAATGCAAAATTCATTATGTTCTCCCCCTCATTATGATAGTACATATTTCTAAATATATCTGCACCTTGATGTCGTCGTTATTGAAACTTTAATCAGTAAATCTTCTGGATTTTTACTTGAGGGTATTTAGTGATAGTAATATTTGCATGCCTCGTTAAAACCTTACTAGGAAAAATCCAGTGGGAAAAAAACCTTAGTGAAGGAAAAAGAGTACAATACGCAAATATCACATCATTATTATTATGACAACAATTACCGAGTATCTTTTCATAATTCATACACTTTTCTCTTGTGATTTAAATAAGTTACGTTCTTCGAGAACTTTTGTACTCCAGGAACTTTTATATTTCAGGAACTTCTCAATCTTAGATAATTTCATATTTAAACGCTCTAAGTACTTCAAGTACCTATCGTGCTTCAGGCACGTGTTGTGCTTTCAAACACCTTTCTTGTTTGGGCACATGTCATGCTTCTAGCACCTATTTTGTTTATCAAAATTTTAATATCCATCTAATAATCACTACATTGTATCAATAACATAAGAATGAGGACGTCTCCCCATAGTTAAATCTAGGTTTCTGCAAGAACCTTCATTATACAAGTAGTGTTTTTTTTTTCAAAATTCACTATTACACTTTCTATTGACATCGACATATTTCACCACTTTTTGGTTTAGGATCCTTATTATTTATTTCAAGCGCTATATTAAATGAAAATATATTAATCCCATAGATTGTCTAACAGTTTTAAATATTTTCAGTAGACTAATAATCTACATACTTTTTCTCGTATTTTGGTACCTAGGTATCTTTAATGGCCATTACTTCCTTTAAGATCAATGGATGTGCCAACATTAGTTGACTTAATAATTCCTGTCGTGTCACGTGGAGTGCACATTCCATAATATTTATCATTTAATCATATACTCATGAGATTTTCTTCTTTGGGGCATGGTATACTTTAAATCGACAGGCTTACCACGCTTCATGCATTGGTTTGATACATTCGCTGGAATATTTTTTATGTGTATAATATGGGACAATAACCTATGTTGGAGCATTTACAACATATTTTGGGATTTTGAAGTATTCTACTTGCGAATGTATTAGGTATATTATATGCAATATTTTGCAAATGGAGTACCTTTTAATTTCAAGTTCCTATTCTTTAGATTGTGGATATAAATAATATGATAAATTGTATTCCACCATGTGCCACGCAACTTCAAGTTGCCTGGTCTATATGTCACGCAACTTCAGGTTGCCTAGTCTATATGTCACGCAACTTCAGGTTGACTTGTCTCTCCAACTAATCAGGGGGTAGTCACTTGGTAAAATGAATCTTCTGGTTCTTTTAAGTAGAGACCAAGTGAGTAATCTATTAGTCTATATATCATTATTGTCACTAGTTGACCAAATCAGTCATTTAACAATACAAAGTTCTTTGGATTATGACATCTTTTCTTTTGTACAATGAGCATTTCAACTACTTGAATCTGTATATATATATAACCCCAAAGAAATAACATATTCTATTTTCATACACACTTCCAGTGAGACTTGTAGTAAATAATGCAAAGATATACATTGTTACGGACACTTGTGGTTTATACAAAATACTAATTTAGGAAAATATCCTTTAAAATTTAGTAAATTTATTCGGGATTTACTTAAAATACAATTCGCTAATTATGTTAATTTTGTACCACAAGGTAACATAACTTTTGGGCATCCAAAAACTTTTAATTAAATCGACTAAATGTCTTAGTATTCTACTGGTACGCGGACACTATATAGTTCCACTTTATCGATAATATTCATGCTTATCATTCCATGATGGCTTATCGACCTTTTACTTTCAAATTCCTTATTTATTCCACTTCTGGTGGTAAAGATTCTTTTTTTTTACCTTAACCTCATCAAGAGTTTGGGTCACCAAGATGTCAATTCAAGATACATTGAAAAACATTGCATTTTCTTCTAGAAATGCACTTCCATTCACTTCAATGAATGGTCTTTAGCTAGAAATAATGAATTTCCTTCAGAGAATGTGATTCTGTATCCCTAGAGAATAATTTCCAATCAGGAAATACAATATTAATTCACTTGTTTTGTCATCCACACGTCTATTTATTTAAATAATGAAAACATTTACATTCAATTTAGGGAATGTAGATCCATTCACTCCGAGGAATGAAAACGTTATAGTTTACAAGAATATAGAATGTTAAACCCTAATATTGGGATAAAACTCTACTTACGATATTACTACTTCAAGAGTACTTTCATGACATGAAATCTGTAAAAGGTCTTGACATTTTCTTTTATTTTTCTTCAAAATACTTCTAGCTATAATATCTAATTTGGGAGCATAATTATGTAAGCTTGAAGTTTGGAAGTATAGCAAAGATATTCCGTTTGGAAGTATAGCAAAGATATTCCATTTTTCCTTTGTATTCTCATGTTTTAATTAGCCTCCTCTTTTTTTTCGCTTTGCTTTACTTCTAATCTTTTTTTTTCACGGTAAATCTTGTTCATCACCTCATTAGTAAAAACAATCATATATGTCTACATAAAAATCATATATACTTTACAAAAACATACCAGCAAAGCAAACTCCGAAACACTATCATGATTTTCAACTCAAGTTGAGTTATGATCACCACCACGCTGATTCCAATACACATTAGAAGACCTAGAATTTTCTTCAGGAAATACAGTTTTATTCACTATAATGAATAATTTTAGCCAGAGAATACAATATTTAATCATATTTAACCCTACCCGTTTGTTTACATATCCATTTTCAAAGATATTGAATAATTTAACAATCGTTACAAGGAATGCAATTCCATCCACTACATGGAATGGTTTTGAGCCAGAGAATGTGATTTTATTCTATCAAATTTTGTCACCACAATGTTTATTTTGATATGCATTTGAAAGCTATTCAATTCATTTAGGGAACGTAATTTTTATCACTTCAGGGAATAGTATTATGTAAATGGAACACGAATTATGATTATATCAATAAATCATTACTTTGCTTCGTACGAGACAAACAATCTCATGATATTTTGTAAACCTTGTATTCGCTCTATAGCTACTTTAAGAGTATATGCATGATTTGATACAAGGAGACGTATATTTGTTCTACTCGATAATATTACATTTTCCCGTTTGAAATACTCACTTAATTTAGTAGGCACTGAAATTGTACTAACATTTGTTTTTGTCCAATTTACTAACAAATTATTAAATTGTCCAAATGGTAACACTATAAACATTCATAAGGGACGATGTAGGTTTGAAACTTTTATCATGCAAATCTTGCTTAGATTATCGCAAAATTTGGTTCACTTCATAAAATTATTTGGTTCAACTTTCTCCTCCTAATTTTATGTCATTTTCATGAATAAAATCATTTTTTAATGAACTTCCAGTTCATAATATTGCTTCAGGAATTATTTATATATATGAACAAACCTCTGGTTCATAAAAGTATCTCTATAAATGTGTAATCAACGAACTCCGGGTTCATAAAACTTAGAATAATTTCATCATCGAGTCTTTTAAAAGATAGTCTATATTCCTTTTATTTGGAAAAAAAATACCATTCTTAAATATTCATGAAACCCATATGAGTTATTCATCATAATTTTATCTTTGCTTCAGACCTACTTTTTTTTTAATTCTCGATCCATTAAATAGACTTCTGGTCTATTGAGATTTGTTACAACTTTTATGTAAAAAAAAAAACTCAATTTATGCTTCCGGCATAAATATTTTTATTTAAGATTTGGACCTTAATAGTAATATTATGCCTCAGACATTATTTTTTGTCTTTAGTCATCGGGCCTATAACAATTAAGACTTCAGGCTAATAGGATTAATTTTATACTTCTGGGATATGAGATTTTGTTTTAGGCTTCGAGCCTATAAAATTTTTTTTATGCTTCCAGCATATAAAGTTTGTTGTAACCTTTTCTTGAAAGAAATAATTTCGTTCGGACATATAATTTTATTTCACCCTTCATGGATGTCTAGTTTATTTCTCGATTTATTTCTTTAATGAATTTTCAATATTAAGGAAATTCATGAAAAAATAGTCATTTAAATTTATATTAGCAATACACTTTATTTCATAATTCTTTTGTGTAATTCTTTTTTAAAAAAAAAAAATTGATATAGGCTTCTAGCCTTTAAAATTTGATCTAGGCTTCAAACCTTTAGATAATTTGCTTTTATGATTCAAGCATATAAATTTATTTTTAGACTTCGAGCCTATGAGTTGATTTATCCAAATCAAAACTTTTATGTCGGAAAACATCATAGTCTTACAATTTTTCTTGTTTTCAGAGTAGAGCCATATATAAAAAAAAATCTTTGTTGTTACACTTTGGTTAAGGCATATGACTAGCCACTATTAAAATTCAACATTCCATTGAATAGCAAACCTATGTTACTCCATATGATATAATTTTCGGCCTTTAAGTTTTCAATTTTATGCTTCAGGCATATATTTTATTTCCTAGGCTTCGGGCCTATAATATAAAATTTAGGCTAGGCCTATACGATTATTTTTCCATGCTTATACGGTTATTTTTCCATGCTTCGGGCATTGTAGGCTTCAAGGCTAGAAAAACATCTCGTATTATTTTTAAGCCATTCAAAAATTATATTTACATATAGGCTTCCAGCCTCAGTTTTTTTCTAAAGTGATAACCGATTTATCTGCTTGAATAGTATAAGAGTATTGTATAGGATGCAATGGAAGTCCATGTAATATTTATCGCTTGTCATCTCTTATTTTCTTTGTGAAAAGAAATATATATAAATTAGAACAATATAAATCATACCTGGAAATATTCTTCCTTGATTCGATCGGCAGAGACTCGTGCTGATAACGTGTTATAAACTAGGATAATATATAAACTAAAAGATGGAGAAATATGGAGAGAGTTTTCTTATCATTTCTTGAAGTGTGTCAACTACAAAAGGATGAAGGTCATATATTTATAGGAGATATATGACCCTTCATTTACAATAAGTTACACCCATAAATAAGGTATAGGAGAAGACAAGAAATAGAAAAGACATCCACTCCTAAATATATTATTTACAATATTTATTAGTTAGATAAATAATAATAATGTTTATGTTATATTATGTGATAGTTAGTGTTCAATTGGTCATTATATTTACATTATACTACGTTACCATATTCACCTCTCTATGTGCATCTATTAGTAGGAATAATCTAGTTATATATTTAAGAATCACATCATATATCTGAACTATGATACTTTACAAATATATTTGTTGTAATTGATCATATTATCATTGATTAGTAGACGACATGCTTTCACTACGTTGCTTGTCATGGAAACAGGGTGTAATGGGATATCTTGAGGTGGGATAGGACATTGCATGAAAATTTGGCGCCAAAAGGGAATGTTGTAAGTGGGTTGCGGGGTAGTATTTTTGAAATTCGCATATGGCCCCGTGCAATAGTGAACGACGTGTTGGTGAGTAGAAATGATTTATTTTGCAGGGTGCTCGTGGGTAGATTTTTGTTTATTGTATTTTACTTCAGAATAGATATAATTTATTTGGATAATGTAATAATACTGTTTCTATAATAATTTTTGGTTAAATATATAATTAATTTCTTCTATGATATTATTTGTAAATTAAAAAAACAAACTAGGGTAATTGATTAATTTATGACGTGTTTAATATTCAACTTTTAGTGAAATTTTTGAAAAAATAAACAATACATGTTTACAATATTAATCAACTAATCTCTATATAATTGTTAGAGGATTCTTTAGAACCATATTTTTAGTTTAAAGTTGATATGAATCAGACAAAAAATATGAGTTAAAATATCAGATTTGATGAAAATAACGATATAGGGTGCGGTAGTATATTGGGATTATGCTTCATCCTTGTCTTATAATACATGGAGGGATGATACAGTTGATTGCACGTAGAAAACTATTTATTAAAAGATTGCATTGGATTTGGAGATACAAACTCTAGTCAGGGGAATAGACGAGGTTAGGAACACACGGGAGATAATGAAGATGAGAACTCAAGGAGGAAAAATTGATAATATGAAACAAGATCGAAGAGAAAGATGAAGACATTGAGGCATAGGAAAAGGGTTTGAAATAACAGGATGAAGAGATTGAAAATTTGGGAAATTTATAGAGCTATAGAATATATCAATGGATAAGTTGATCGGGTGCTTTTAGTTAATGCTTAAAGAGCCTCTGGTTGAGAAATCAGTCCTCTTGAATCTATATTGGTCCTTTAATCATTTTTCTCCCGTATATAATTGTTTTATTAGTATTTCTATGACAATGCGTCAATAGTAGTTAGGAAAATAAGGAAATCAAATATTAAGAATAAGAGACTTAGTGATCAATCACCAACACAACTGTAAAAAGTTACTCACAAACTTCCAAATTCTTCACAAACAAGGTAAATGTGAGACACTCTCTACCACTGTAATATATCAGTAATACTCATTAAAATAAGTTGCTAAGAATCGAATTAAATGTTTATTAAAAATGTAATCTTTGAAAAAAAAAATACATCCCATTCTGGACGAATTTATATTAATTGAAAATCATAATAAAAAAAGTTTTCAATTTGGTAGGAAAAAAACTTCTACTATGTTATGTAAAACTAGTTTTAGCAGCCGAACTACCACACAAAAAATGTTACAAGTTAAAACAAATCACCAAGTAAGCAAAACTTATACACTTTGGATACAACTAACGCTAGAAAATACTTATGTTGGTAAGACTACCCCACCTAGGCCATGAGTTTCATTCTTTTTGCTCCTGAAAGCAATATGCGAAAATGATGAAATTATAAAATAAGTAACATAGTAAGTAACTGATTTAAAAAAATTTGATCCTCCGAACACAAATTATTGTTCTACTAAAGAAATCCTATCTCACTCTAAGAAGAAAATATCAAAGCATGCATAGGGTCACTTACCTTTTGTTATTGTTGTGTTCTGTTCCAGACATAATGGACTTCCACAAATACACTATGCTTTAACTGGGTGAACATGATCATCAAATTAATCCCATAATCCTGCAATTCATCTCACATTATATTCTTAGATATTGTTTAGTGATTGAATTTAAATTATAAATGTTTCCAGGAACTAAAATGTGACTAAGAAGCATATATAGACTTACACATGTAAGTTCTTCCATTGACTTCACTTTTCTTTTTGCGAAAAAATCATGTTCCAGAATATCTAATAGTAATATCCGAGCAAGAATGTATAGCATGTACTTCTTATGATAAATACTCGATAATAGTGTCAATAAGGGATGTCCACCTAAACCGGGATGTCAATAAGATTGCAGTCAACACATCAGCATTGTCATATTAAAAAATTGAACTCGATAATTTTTAGATGAAGGAGAAATGAAATTGACAACTTAAGGCTACTTGTGATTCATAAACCTTGCAATATTTCTAAAGTATGTTACTGATATATGCTTCCTCCAATCATTTTTGAGATTTGTTGCAACTCAGAGGTGAAGATCCCACCAAAACCAGAATAGTAAATACTGTTCCAAAATATCAACTAATTATGTCAGTATTCAAGACACAAGTAAAAGAAAAAAAGAAGTACTTAAAAGTTATCTCTGATTCTACTATTTAGAGGACTTTTTTATCATCTTTAGTCCTTGTATAATGAAAAATTGATAGATATGCCCATTTAGAAATTATTATTTTATAGGTCTATTTTACGAAATAAGACAACTAATGGTGCAATTTTTTTCAACTAATGGTGCAACTACTCCTATAAGTGCTTGTTAATGGAAAAGTGGTATTTGTTTAGACTATTAACCTCCTTACAAATTTACATAATCCATAACCTAGAAGATCCATCAAACAATAAGGCCAAACAATAAGAAATATAAAAGGTTAACAGATTCTAAGGTAGACGTTGATTCTTTAGAACTTAGTGCATAAGATGGTAACAAACAGAACCCTATAAAATTAAAATATGAGTAGTATTTTTATAAAACAAAAACTAGAACCACTCTTAAATTTGATTAGGATAAATATATGGTCTTTATAATTGGAATCAACCATGGTAAACAACAAACAATAAACTTGGAAGAAAAGTAAAGAATACAGATAATTTATATATATTCACAAAAAAATACTTACGAGTGGATTACACCTTCGATAGACTTTTCACCTTCTTAATTGTCATAAGGCCACAAACTAGTACCACTGGATTTAATTTGCAAAAATATAGAAACTGTTATGCACTACGTATTGCAAATTGTAACCAAAACCACTAGAAATTATTTATAAAAGAAGATAAAGAACATAAGCCTCTAACGGACTAATGGAAGATGAAGATAGAGCGTGTGTATTAGATAAATGACGGCACTGATGTATAATTATACATTTTTCATCTGAGTTGTACAAATAAAATAATAAAAAATTAACAACTCTCAAGCAGCCCAAATCTATATATTTACATTTTATTTGGGTTTATTGAGGCCTAAAATCAATCTAATATTGTTTTATCCAATAAAATCATTACATTATAATCAACATTTTCTTAATTAAAATTCAATATTTTGTAACTATAACTTATAGAATATATTTGGGCCTCTACAATTATCATCATATCTCAATGTACTGTGTTAATAATAACATTATTAGCTTACATATTTGTTAGACTTTGATAAATCTAAATTCTTTTATAATATATTTATAAAAATATATAATATTAAAATGTTTTTATATTAAATGTTCACCAATATGTTGAATATTATAATAGTTTTGATATCTTGAATTAAAATTTTTAATAAAGTATTAATTAATCTAATAGTTTAAACAATTTATTTCCATGAACATTTGTAGATCATATCGATGAACTTGAGTAAATACATTAATACTCTAAATGATCTAATTGTTGCAATATGTGTGAAAGTATATATAACAATATTTTTATCACTAATGAGAATAGGTAAATATAATATTATGTCTCAAAATAAATCATGATAATATATAATGTCATTTTACTACATCCAAAGCTGAAGTACATTCTCAATAAGAATGAAGCAATGTTGGTACATTTTTACTTGCACATCTAGGTTGTTGATAGAGCAAAAAATATTATCAGTAAATTTTCTTGAGTATGGATAGCCTTTTGAGATGTTTAAGGCCTTTTGGAATAAGTAGTGTCCGGTAACAAAAATCGGAAAATTAAATAAGGATGAAACTTGTATTGGCACTCTAATGTAAAAATTATAGGTAAATATGTGTTAAAAGAGAAGGCAACGGAGTTTATGAGTAGTAAATTAGTGCGTGAATAGTATATAATTTACAGAGGATATTATCATACATCTTATCAAAAAAGGCTTTGTAAAGAATAAATAAAAAATATGTTAGTCCATCACATTTCCAAGTGACAAGATAAGGATGAAATGGTATATTAAGTATCAGTGCACCATTTAATGGTACATAACCGGGCGATTAAATCGCCAAACCACTAAAAACACTACCCCACCTGTCATGCACTGTAGTACGGGTAGATGACGTATTCAAAAAATACTATTCCATACTAGATTATTTTTTAATCAAATCCAGTATTCATAAATCATACTTATGCTTTATTTTTTTAATATCACTTTTACTCCAAAGATACCGTTATAATGAATATTCTATGATCATATAAGGATTAGTTAATTAATAATGTAAACACAAATGATTCTTCTTTTCAATTGATTTCCTATTAAAGAAATATTAAACACCAGTTACATTTTATAATATATCTATATAATAAGGAGATAAGGGGTTTAAAATGTGTCCAGGATTTAATTTCGGTTAAAAACATGTCAAAACCGACAATTTATAATGATCCACCTCTTAGAAAACTAAATATATCCCCACTATACCTTTGATATTAAAAAGACCTCCTGAAAAGAGAAAAGAGATTTACGCTTCCTCTCTTCCCCACCTCCTAAACACTTTTGTTTCTTTTGTTTCTCACAACAAGTCAACATCGCTGGCTTGCGACCCCTCCTCAATCCATTACCATCTCTATCTCATATAGAAAAGGAATAATCAGAATTTATCTACTTAGGATTTTTCAGATGCCTCTGCTGAACATGGAAGTGTTCTATTTTCAAAAAGGCCATGTTGAGGATTCCGCCTGTATTTTTTGTGTAGGGTGTAGAAGGTTGATTTCTTGGCTGAACTAGAATGTGATGAAATTTATGCTAAGGGTAGTTATTAAGTCACACCAAGTGATGATTTAGATGAGATTAAACTTTGGAGTAATGGTATTGAATCTGGTAAAACTCCAACATTTAAAAAGTGTTTGATCAAAAGGCTGAGAGAATGTGTTAGATATAGTTTTGCATAATCATTAACTTCTTTTCCGTATTATATTTTGTAAGTTACATAATTGAGAACCTCATGTTGCAACACTGCCATATCAATGAAGGAAGATGAGTTACCATATCAATTGAACCTCTTATCTATCTTGTTTTGTTGGTTTTTCGGTAACATCATACACAACACTTCCTAACAATAAAGCACAATATTTACCATCCAAACCACGGAGAGATGAAATAAAGCAAATAGTGTTAAATGTTCATGTATAGGTTGCTCAAGGCAAAGCACCGATTTCGAGATTTCGAGCTCAAGAAGTACAACCTATCCCGTTCCCCCAAACAATTTTGATATTAACTGTGATAAATATTGTATTGGTGTATACATAGAGGCCAGTTGTCTTTCCTATTAAAAAGATGTAATGTTAAGAAATTCTTAATTTTGTGTATTTAGTTGATTATGTTAATGCAATAATCTAAACTAATTAAAATGGACCCCAAATATGATAGAAAATGATAAGATAGAGTTTCTTAGAACCCATGAGAAGAATTATAAGAGGAGAATAAAGAGGTCAAGACCATTTTTATTTCCAAAAATTGTCTATGAGGTCGTGGAAGGGATTGGTACACAAATAGTGGTTCAAACTAGGAATTATTAGGAAGTAGAATACTTAACTTCTAGTTATAAGGAGAAAAATCCCCAAACATATAATGAACAACATTATACCTACTATTTATTGTATATTACGCTATTCCTTGTACGTTATCTTTATTTGTACGCTCTTTACATATCATATATTATATGTTTTTTAAAATGTTCAAATCAATATCTGAGCTAAACTTATATCGTTTTACTGATTGTTAGCATTGCAAGGATTGGTATTGATTATATGTTTTATACCTTATATTATAGATTTGGGTTAAGTTAGCTTATTAAATATAAACTGTCCAAATAATGTGATGATTTTTTAAACTTAATGTTTATGATATATTTGTTAGTTAGATAATATAATAATGTTGATGATATATTTTGTGATAGCTAGTATTCCAATTGGTCATTATATCTGCATTATACTAAGTTACCATATTCACCTTTCTATGGGTATCTATTAGTAGGAATAATCTAGTTATATATTTAAGAATCACATAGTATATCCAAACTATGTTACTTTACAAATTTATGTGTTGCAATTGTTCATATTATGATTGATTAGTCTAGGACATACTCTCACTACATTGCTTGTCATGGGAAACAGGGTGTAACGAGGTATCTTGAGGTGGGATGGGACATTTCATGAAACATTGGCGCCAAAAGGGAGCGTTGTTAGTGTGTTGCAGGGTAGTATTTTAAAAATTCACATATGGCCCCGTGCAATATTGAACAACGTGTTGGTGAATGGAAATTATTTATTTTGCAGGTTGCTCGTGGGTAGATTTTAGTTTATTATATTTTACTTCAGAATAGATATATTTTATTTGGATAATATAAGAATATTATTTCTGTAATTATTGTTGGTTAATTATATAATTAATTTCTTCTATGATATTATTTGTATATTAAAAAATCAAACTAGGGTAATTGATTAATTTACGAGGTGTTTTATATTAAATTTTTAGTGAACTTTAAAAAAAAAAAACAATACATGTTTACAATATTAATCAACTAATCTTTATATGACTGTTATGGGATTCTTTCTTACGATATTTTTTGTTTAAAATTTATATGAGTAAGATAGAAAATATGAGTTAAAATTTCAGATTTGATGAAAATAACGATAAAGGGTGCAGTAGTACATTAGGATTCTGTTTCATCACGGTCTTATAATACATGAAGGGATGGTACAGTTGATAGCATGGAGAAAACTATTTATTTAAAGAATGCATTGGATTTGGGGATACAACATCTAGTAGGGGCATATAGCGACAGATAAGTTGATTGGGTGTTTTTAGTTAATGTTTGAAGAGCCTCCGGTTGAGAAATCAGTCCTCTTGAATCTCTATTGGTCCTTTGATCATTTTACTTCCATATGTACTTGATTTGTTAGTATTTCTATGATAATGCATCAACAGTAGTTAAGAAAAATAGAAAATCAAATATTAAGAACCAAGAGACTCATAAATCAGTCACTACCACCATGACACACTCTTCTTTACACTAGCGACACCAACAACTAGCCCTAACAATTGCACAACAACTGTGAAAGCTACACACAGATTTCCAAGTTATTCACCAACAAGGTAAATGTGAGACGCTCTCTGCCATTGTAATATTTAGTAATTCTTATTGAAATAAGTTGCTACGAATCAAATTAAATGTTTATTAAAAATGTAATCTTTGAAAAAAAAATTCATCCCAGTTTGATTGAATTTATAACAATTCAAAATCACAATAAAAAAAGTTTCTAATTTGGGAGAAGAAAAAGCATTCTATATTGTTATGTAAAACTAGGTCTAGAAGCCGAACTACCACACCAAAAATGTTACAAGTTAAAACAAATCCTCAAGTAAGCAAAACTTATACACTTTGTCCTAAAACTGACACCAGCAAATCCTTACGTTGAAAAGACTGCCCTGCTTAGGCCATGTGTTTAATTCTTTTTGCTCCTGAAATTAATATGTGAATATGATTAAATGATAAATAATTGGAATAGTAAGTAATTGATTCAAAACATACCAATTGTTCTCCTAATAAATTTTATCACAATATGTAGTAAATATCAAATCATATATAGGCCCACTTACCTTTTGCTTTTGTTGTGTTTTTGTCCCGAGAAAAAGGACTTCCGTAGATACACTAGAACACTTTGATTGGGTGAATATGATCATTACAATTAATCCCATAATTTTGCAATTCATCTCACATATTGATCTTAGATGTTGTTAAGAGATTCCATTTAAATGGTAAAGTTTTTAACGACTAAAATGTGACTAAGAACCATATATAGACTTACCCATGTAAGTTCTTCCATTGCCTTCACTTTTCTCTTTGTGAAAAACGCATGATACATATTTAATAGTAAAATTTGAGCACGAATGTATAGCATGTACTTGTCATGATGCATACAACGGGATGTTGATCAGATTGCAGTCAACACATCCGCATTGGCGCATTAAAAAATTGAAGTCAATAATATTTAGATTAAGGAGAAAAGTATTTGACAACTTAAGTCTACCTGTGATTCATAAACCTTGCAACATTTTCAACATATGTTACAGAAAGCAAATTTCCGTCCATCAAATAGGCTTCCTCCAATAATTTTTGAGATTTTTGACAACTATGGTGTGAAGATCGCATATTTTTTAGTTCAAATGTCATGTCCTACAATCATATAAAATAAACAACATATTAACTACATCTCCACCAAAATCAGAAGAGTTAATACTGTTCTAAAATATCAACAAGTATGTCAATATTCAAAACACAAGTAAAAGAAAAAAAGTACCTAAATGTTATCTATTATTGTTCTATTCATAGGAAACTTTATAATGAAAAAATAGATAGATATGCAAATTTTAAAACAATTATTTTACATGTCTATTTTACAATACACTACAACTAATGGCACAATTTACCATCAACTAATAGTGCAACTATTTTTATAAGTGCTTGTTAACGGAAAAATGGTATTACTTTAGACTATTTACCTCCTAAAAATTTACATAATCTATAACCTGCCAGAGCCATCAAACATTAAGGCCAACCAATAAGAAAGATAAAAAGTTAACAGGATCTAAGATAGACATTGATTCTTTATAACTTAGTGCATAAGATGGTAACAAAAGGAACCCGATAAAAATATAATATGAGTGGTATTTTTATAAACCAAAAATCAAAATCCACCCTTAACTTTTATTAAGATAAATATATGTTCTTAATAATTTTAATCAACCATGTTAAACAACAAACAGTAAAATTGGAATAAAAGTAAAGAATACAGATAATTTATATAGATTCTGAAAAAAATTACTAGTTAGAGTTGTATTACACCTTTGATAGACTTTTCACTTTCTTTGTTTTAATAACGGACAAACTAGTACCACTAGATGTAATATGCAAATTTGTAAAGACTACTATGCACTACCTACTAAAAATGATGATCATTAGAAGTTATTTGTAAAAGAAGATAAAGAAAAAAAGCCTCTAATGTACTAAAGGAAGATGAAGATGAAGATAGAGAGTGTGAATTAGATAAATGACAACACAACGATATAATTAAAAATTTATATATGGTACAATTAGGTTTTTTATCTGAGCCATACAAATAGAATAATATAAAATTAACAACTATCAAGCTGCCACTTTTGGTACTATGTTGTTTAATTAATAAGAATATGGACTCAAATCTATATATTTACATTTTATTTGGGCTTATTTGGGCCTAAAGTCAATCTAGTCATATTTGTATGCAATAAAATCATTACATTATGATTAATAATTTCTAAATAGAATTCAATGTTTTGTAACCATAACTCATACAATGTATTTAGGCCTCTACAATCGTCATCATATCTCTCAATGTATTGTGTTAATAATAAAATTATTACTATATATAATTTGTCAAATTTAGATAACACAAAATTCTTTTATAATCATTGATAAAAATATATAATATTTAAATGATTTGATATTAAATTTTCACAAATATCTTGAATTTATAATAGTTTTGATATCTTGGTTTCAAAATTTTGGTAAAGTACTAATAAATCATATAGTTTAAACAATTTATTTCCATGAATGATTAGATAATAATATAGATGAACTTGAGTAAATACAATAATACTCTATAATGACCTAATTCTTGTAATACGTTAAAAGTATATATAAAAATATTTTTTGTCATTGATGATGATAGGTAAATATAATATTATGTTTGAAAATAAATCATGATAATATATAATGTCATTATATTACATCCATTGTTGAAGTAAATTCTCGATATGAATGAAGCAAAGTTGGTACATTTTACTTACAAGTCTAGGAGGTCGATGAGTAAAAAATATTATCTATAAATTTGCTTGAATATGGATAGCCTTTTGAGATCTTTGAGGCCTTTTGTATATAGTAGGGTCTGGTAAAAAATTAAAAAATTCAACATAGATGAAACTTGTATTGGCATTCTAATACAAAAATTATAGGTAAATATGTGTTAAAAGAAATTGCATGGGAGTTTTTCAGTGGTATACTAGTGTGTGTATCGTATATAATTTAGAGAGGATTGATTAACTATCTTATCATGTAAGGTTTTTGTCAAGAATATATAAAAAATATGGTGGTCCATCATATTTCCAGGTGACAAGATAAGGATTAAATAGTATATTCAGTATCAGTGCACCATTTTATGGTACTTAACCGGGTGGGAAAAACATCAAACCACCAGAACATTTACCACACATCTCAACCACTATAGTACGGGGAGAAGACGTATTCCCATAATACTACTCCATAATATCTTGTTATTTTATCAAATCTGATATTAATAAATCATATTTTTGTTTATTTTTTAATATCAATTTTAATACTAATATAACGTTATAATGAATCTTCTAATAATCATATAAAGATTAGTCGATTATTAAACGAAACAAAAATGATTCTTCATTTCAATTGATTTCCTAAAAATAAAATATTAAACATTAGGTACAATTTATAATATATCTATATAATAAGGAGCTAAGGGGTTTAAAGAGTGTCTGAGATTTAATTTTAGTTAAAAATATGTCTACAATTTAGATTAATCTACCTCTTAAGAAACATTAAATATCCCTAATATACCATGGATATATAAACAAAACCCCTTTCTCCCTAAAAATAAATAAGAAAGGCATGCTTCCTCTCTTACCCCCTCTCCTCAACATTTATGTTTCTTTTGTTTGTCACACCAAGTCAACTTTGCTCACTCGCCACCCCTCCTAGATCCATTACCATATATATATATCTCATATTTAGAAAACGAGCAATCAGAACTTATCTACTTTGGATGGTTTAGATGCCTCTGGTGAACTTGGAAGTGTTCTATTTTCCAAAAGGCCATGTTGAGGATTCCGCCTCTAATTTTTTTGTATAGGTTGTTGAAGGTTGAATTCTTGACTGAACTAGAAAGTGATGAAATTTATGCTAAAGTTAGGTATTATGTCACACCGATAATGATTTAGATTAGATTGAAGTTGGGAATAAAGATATTGAATCTGGTTAAACTCCACCATTCAAATAGTGTTTGATCAAATGATCGAGAGAATGTGTTAGGTATAGTTATGCATAATCATTAACTTCTTTTCCATAGTATGTTTTGTAAGTCATATTATTAAGAATTTCCTTTTCCAACACAACCATATCAATGTAGAAAGATGAGTTTCCATATCAATTAAACCTCTTATCTATCTTGTTGTGTTGGTGGTTCAGTAACATCATATACAACAATTCCTAACCATCAAGTACACGCTCACCAGCCATACTACGAAGAGGTCAAATAAACTGAATCGCGTTAAATGTTTTTGATCAAATGGTCGAGAGACAAATGGTCCAAGTAGAGGTTGCTCAAGGCAAAGCACCGATTTAGAAATTTCTTGCTCAAAAAGTATTGTAAGTTTTCGATGGAAACCTATCCCTTTTCTCCCAAATAATTTTGATATTAACTATAATAAATATTTTAGTAGTTTATACAAAAGGGTTAGTTGTCTGTCCTAATAATAAGATGTAATGTTAAGAAATTATTAATTATGTGTAATTAGTTAATTATGTTTATTCAAAAATTTAAACCAGTTGAAATGGACCCAAATATGATAGAAAAGGATATGATAGAGATCCTTAGAATCCAGGAGAAGGATTATAAGAGGAGAATTAAAACGTCAAGACCATATTCATTCCAAAAAATGGTTTGTGAGGTCATCGAAGGAATTGGTACACGAATGTGGTTCAAACTGGGAATTGTGTGCTAGGGGAATACTTAACTTCTAGTTATAAGGGATAAATCCCCAAATATGTAATGAACAACATTATACCTACTATTTATTGTCTATTATGTTATTCCTTGTTTATCATCTTTATTTGTACGCTCTTTACATATCATATATTATATGTTCTATAAAATGTTCAAATGAATATCTGAGTGAAACTTATATCATTTTACTAATTGTTAGCATTGCAAGGATTGGTATTGATAATAAGTTTTATAACTTATATCACAGACTTGGGTTAAATTAGCCTATTACTTACAAACTTCCCAATTAATGTGATAATTTTTCAAACTTAGTGTTTATGATATATTTTTTAGTTAGATAATGTAAAAATTTTGATGTTATATTTTGTGATAGTTAGTATTCCAATTGGTCATTATTTTTGCATTATACTACATTACCATATTCACCTCTCTATGGTTGTCTATTAGTAGGAATAATCTAGTTATATATATTTAAGAATCACATAATATATCCAAAATATGATACTTTACAAATATATGTGTTGCAATTGATCATATTATATATTATTAGTCGAGGTGGGATGAGACATTGCTTGTCATAGGAAACAGGGTGTAACGAGATATCTTAAGGTGGGATGGGACATTGCATGAAAATTTGGCGCCAAAAGAAAACGTTGCACGTGGGTTGCAGGTAGTATATTCGAAATTTGCATATGGCCCCGTGCAATATTGAATGACGTGTTGGTGAGTGGAAATATTGAACGACATATTTCTCTTTTAAAACGTCTTGTAAAATCTGATTTAAAAGATGAAGTTGAATTTTTGATAGAGTCTTAAGATCTTTATAGTGTTTTTCTTTGGCGGATAGAAATGCGGGCATTTTATCAAGTCCCAATAGCGCTAGATCCAAATCCATCTGAGTGAGTACAACTCGCATTTTCTAACTTGCTATAATGAGAATCTCGTATTGCGGTCCAATAACAGAATTTCAAACATTAAAATTACCATAATCATGAAATCACGGAAAAATACAAGAAAAATAAAAAAATAGAAAAAATATTCAAAATCAGGAGAAACCGACCTCAGAAACAGATCCTAAACGCCAAAATTCCCAAGGTAGGTTAACTCAAAAAAGTCAACATTCAACTCTGACGGGTCAATGGTGGCTGGCAAAGGCAGTGGTCAACGGTCAACGCCATATTTTTTTGTCAAATTTAATAAATATGATACTCCCTTCGTCTACAGTGTTCGTCAAAATTTCTAAAAGTAGATGTCCACAAAAGGTTTTTCATTTAAAATGCCAAAGAACGTTTTTACATTTTTTACCAATTTTATCCTTATTTAATATTCAAAAGCTTATCATTATTAATTTTATTTACTTAGTTTGTTGAAGGCGATTTAGTAAACATAGAAGGAATTAATTGATTTTCTTAATCTGTGTGAAAAAACTGTATGACAAACATTGATGGACGGAGAGAGTATATAATAAGAATATTATATATTATTTACGTAGGAAAGAAGAAAAGAGTAGTGATTCGTGTTTATGCTAGAACGACTGGTGTCATCAACAATCAATCTAATATAGTCTTTATGCTACAAAGACTGATTATATCTAATCTCTCAAAAGGAATATTTATACTTATTGATGCCTATAAAAGTAATATATTTGACTATTGAAATACCTAATTATACAAACTTAAAGTTACACACATCCATAGCTACCATAAAGGAAAATTTAAAGACAAACATAGAGTATCTTTTGAAAATACCTTTTGTGAAACAACATCTTGGATACAAACTAAAATGGAATGGATATATACAAAAATAAGGTCTTCTTGCAAAGATACAAGATAATTTGTTAAGCTACTTAATATAATTAGCAAATTTGAGATGTATGGATTTATGATATAATAGGATTGAACGAATACAACACACAAGTAAGTAATTGTCACAAGATTTACGTGGAAACCTGAGATGAAATAAAACCATGGGAAGAGAAAAGAGTTTTACTATAATGAAAGAGATTACAAGGAGGATTGTATTCTATAATGTGTAAATAATAATACACAACATCTGTATATATAGGTAACTAGGAAACTAGGTTTATTAATCTAATGGGCTAGACCTTATAAATAAGAATTGGGTCATATCTCTAACAATTTATTATAAAAATATAGAGCTGATGCATGTTTTACATCATCCAATTAGTGATATTGGATTGCTTTTTTATAGTCAAAATACTTGATTAAATTTTAAGGACCAAATTGTAGAGATAAATTTAAGAATATAATTAAAAAGTAAAACGAGATTGACAAGGAATTTCATGTATGTATAAAGTGAGAATTTAGGATCCCATATTATAACAAGGGTGCAATGAGGGCTTAATCACCTAAAATTTACATTACTTGTGAAGTTAAGTGTGTGGGTGTGTGTCATTCTTGCATGTGAATAGAGAGATACTCTTAAAATTCTAAGTATAAACGTTGCATTTTCTTTAATCATCTTCTCAAATGCTTGATCCATTCGTAGTGAGTAATGGTTTAAACCTTAATGGGGCCTATCATATATTGATACTACATATGGTGGAGGCCCATACTATGCGAACAAACACTAAAATCAGGAACCATTGTGGCTATCTCAATGGCAAGGATCTTGTCTCCCATCTAGAAAGTATAGGGTTTGAATCCCATCAGGCTTGTTATTTCTTGAGCCCTTAAAGGGGTAAAGCAAGAGGTGCAAGGTTCGAGTCCACTCCCTGCACATGGGTAACCTAATTCTGATTAAGTGGAAATATGCATGAGGAGGAGTGTATATTTCCTATTAGAATAGTCGTAGTGCGCGTAAGCTGGCCTAGACGCCCATATATAAAAAAACACTAAAATCAGGTCATTGGTAGTATGTCGTGGCAGTGATTTTCGGAATCTAAATTAGAATATAAAACCCTATTTGTCACGCTGGTTTCCCCTACACCACAATATTTATTAAGACATGAAGAACTTGAATTATTAACTCAAAAAATGGATAAACTCGTATAATCAAATTATTATAAATTGAAAAATGAATCAATTAGGTCCACCAGAAGATTGTTAAAAATACTTCTATAATTCTTAGACCTTCAATCAATAATTCTTAGACCTTCAATCAATAATTGGTATATAATTATACGTTAGGTCCCTTTATTTACTTATTTCATTCATTTAGTAATATATTTGCCATTGATTGGATGGGTTTAATTATATTAAAGTGTTGTTCCAATTAGAAAGCACATTCTAAAAGAGATATAGCGAATGTAGGGTAATAAGCACTAAGACCATGTGTCCAAACACTCGGATTTATAGAAAGACAATGCTACTATAGTAAGACGAACGATTTACATTCCCTATTATTTTGTTAACATACACCTCTCCTAATATACTTTTACTAAAAGTCTCTCTCTCTCTATCTCCATCTATATATATATATATCATTTTAAAGAGATGCGCAAATCATTAAATCGAGAAGTCGAACAGTTATAGACTCTGTTGAGGCTCTATATGCTTGAATTCGGTCGCCCCTCTCCTTTTTGTGTGAAACGTTATTAATGATAAATAGTTATGCGAATTTTATGCTGGTATGAGTGCGATTTATGGATTTGAAATTATTTTGATCTTATTTCATAATTTTTATTATTATACAAAATATGAATAAATTTACTGGTTAATATGTTTGAAAATTTACCTACATAAGACTCGCAAAGTAATGTAATATAAACCAAGTAATTCGATATACACTACAAATATAACTATTATAATTTTGTCGAGTCATGTGATTTTACAATATATAAAATACATAAAATGTTAATCCTACATTCATCTTACCCTCTTCATATAAGCTATTATCCAGAAAATCCCATCATTCACCATATTTTATTATAATTAAATCTCCAAAAAGATTAATATGAATTTGACTTAGAATAAATCGTAATTGCCTCATTTTTTTAATATCCTTTTTTTCCTATTCTACTTTCTATTACAAGTCTTACCCTCATCATCTGGCTATATTTGTCATTAGTTTGAGTTATTTTGGCACACCGTAGAAATCTATAACCTGCCCCTATAAATACTAGTCACTATGTGCCCTAATTTCCTCTCTCTAAAAGAAATCTGCACTTGGCCGCCTTCCCACAACATTTTCTATCTTCAAGGGTTTCATTCATAAGGTAAAATTTACAAATCTTTCCCATTCGATTACTTTGGTACTTAAATAAAATTAAGATAAGTAACACAACTATAGTTCTTGAATTCTCGTGATTTGTCTGGTGCCCAGAATTTCAGCCATTTCATGTTATGTAATTTATCTATATCGTTGAATATAGATGGATAGAAAAAAACCCAAATATCTTTTTTTTCCCTAAATTATGTGTTTTCTTTTTCTGTCTTATCATTCATTATTAATTTATCAATGAATTTTCATAAGGTATTTGGTTACATTTATAATTGTAGCCAGGTTAGTCAATTCTCGATATAGAGTTTCTGAGAATCCGTTAAAAATAATTTTGTGATAAAACATAATTAATCAAATGATGATTTTAAAATATATTTTATGGGGAATTTCTCTAGTTATCAATAGAACAGTTTTAGTGATGTTCCATAATTTTAATATTAACAATCAGAGTTTACATTTTCCTTTTGTTTGATTTTACTATATGAACTTACATACAAGTTTACAGAACTTGTTGCCTTTTATAATAAGAACCGTTCTAGAAAAGGTTTAGGCTTATCTTGGTATAATTCTCATAAAAATAACTTATTTTAATCAACATTGCTAAATTTTGTAGCTAAATTTATCTAGCTAAGTGTTAATGTAATTTTAAATTACTATGTATACACATAGTTAAGAAGTATTTATGAAGAAATTTATTTAAATTAACATTCTTAATTAATATATAGTTTTTTGTGTAGAACATAGCATGTCTGATGGAAACTGGGCATCCTCCTTGACGCTTATGCTTGATCAGGTGACAATTTTAATTATACATCTAATACTTATAATTAAAATTGTCACCTGATCAAGCATAAGCGTTAAGGAGGATGCCCTATTTCCATCAGACATGCTATGTTCTACATAAAAAACTATAAATTAATTAAGAATGTTAATTTAAATAAAAAATTTCGTAAATACTTCTTAACTATGTGTATACATATTAATTTAAAATTACATTAACACTTAGCTAGATAAATTTAGCTACAACATTTAGCAATGTTGATTAAAATAAGTTATTTTTATAAGAATTATACCAAGAAAAGCCTAAACCTTTTCTAGAATGGTTCTTAATATAAAAGGTAGCAAGTTCTGTAAACTTGTATGTAAGTTCATATAATAAAATCAAACAAAATGAAAATGTAAACTCGTTTGTCAATATTAAAATTATGGAACATCTCTAAAACTGTTTTAAAATCATCATTTGATTAATTATGTTCTATCACAAAATTATTTTTAACCAATTCTCAGAAACTCTATATCGAGAATTGACTAACCTGGCTACAATTATAAATGTAACCAAATACCTTATGAAAATTCATTGATAAATAAATAATGAATGATGAGACAGAAAAAGAAAACACATAATTTAGAGAAAAAAATTCTTGAAAGATCTTTGGGTTTTTTTCTATCCATCTATATTCAAAGATATAGATAATTTACATAACATGAAATGACAGAAATTCTGGGCACCAGACAAATCAAGAGAATTCAAAAATGATAGTTGTGTTACTTATCTTAATTTTATTTAAGTGTCAAAGTAATCGAGTGGGAAAGATTTATAAATTTTACCTTATGAATGAAACCCTTGAAGATAGAAAATGTTGTGGGGAGGCGGCAAGTGCAGATTTCTTTCAGAGGGAGGAAATTAGGACACATAGTGACTAGTATTTATAGGGGCAGGTTATAGATCTCCACGGTGTACTAAAATAACTCAAAATAATGATAAATATAGCCAGATGATGAGGGTAAGACTTGTAATACAAAATAGAATAGGAAAAAAAGGATATTGGAAAAATGAGGCAATTACGATTTATTCTAAGTCAAATTCATATTAATCTATATGGAGATTTAATTATAATAAAATATGGTGAATGATGGGATTTGGTGGATAATAGCTTTTATGAAGAGGGTAAGATGAATGTAGGATTAACATTTTATGTATTTTATAACATATATATTGTAAAATCATATGACTCGAATAAATTCTAATAGTTATATTTGTAGTGTGTAAACGAATAACTTGGTTTATATTACATTACTTTGCGAGTCTTATGCAGGTAGATTTTCAAACATATCAACTAGTAAATTTATTTATATTTTGTATAATAATAAAAATTATGAAATAAGATCAAAATCAATTCAAATCCATAAATCGCGCTCATACCAGCATAAAATTCGCATAACTATTTATCATTAATAACGTTTCACAAAAAAAGGAGAGGGGCGACCGAATTCAAGCATATAGAGCCTCAACGGAGTCTATAACTGTTCGACTTCTTGATTTAATGATTTTTCGCCTCTCCTTATAATGATATGTATATATATATAGAGAGAGAGATAGCGATAGATAGAGAGAGAGACTTGTAGTAAAAGTATATAAGGAAAGATGTATCTTAACAAAATAATAGGGTATGTAAATCGTTCGTCTTACTATAGTAGCATTATATTTCTATAAATCTGAGTGTTTGGACACATGGTCTTAGTGCTTATTATCCTACATTCGCTATATCTCTTTTGGCATGTGCTTTCTAATTGGAACAACACTTTAATATAATTAAACCCATCCAATCAATGATAATTATATTACTAAATTAATGAAATAAGTAAAGAAAGGGACCTAACATATAATTATATACCAATTATTGATTGAGGGTCTAAGAATTATTGAAGTATTTTTAACAATCTTCTAGTGGACCTAATTGATTCATTTTTCAATTTATAAAAATTTGATTATAAGTGTTTATCCATTTTTTAAGTTAATAATTCAAGTTCATCATGTCTTAATAAATATTGTGGTGTAGGGGAAACCAGCGTGACAAATAGGATTTTATATTCTAATTTAGATTCCTAAAATCACTGCCACGACATACTACCAATGACCTGATTTTAGTGTTTTTTTATTTATGGGCGTCTGGGCCAGCTTACGCGTACTACGATTTCCACTTAATCAGAATTAGGTTACCCATGTTCAGGGAGGGGACTCAAACCTTGCACCTCTTGCTTTATCCCCTTTAAGGGCTCAAGAAATAACAAGGCTAATGGGATTCAAACCCTATACTTCGTAGATGGGAGACAAGATCATGGCCATTGAGCTAGCCACAATGTTTCCTGATTTTAGTGTTTGTTCGCATAGTATGGGCCTCAACCATATGTAGTATCAATATATGATAGGATCCATTGAGGTTTAAACCATTACTCACTACGAATGGATCATGCATTTGAGAAGATGATTAAAGAAAATGCAATGTTTATACTTAGAATTGTAAGAGTAGCTCCATATGGGTGTCTATTCACATGCCAGAATGACACACACACACTTAACTTCACCAGTAATGTAAATTTGAGGTGATTAAGCCCTCATTGCACCCTTGTTATGATATAGGATCCTAAATTCTCACTTTATACAATCGGGAAATTCCTTGTCAATCTCGTTTTACTTTTTCATTATATTCTTAAATTTATCTCTACAATTTGGTCCTTAAAATTTAATCAAGTATTTTGACTATAAAAAAAAGCAATCCAATATCACTAATTGGATGATGTAAAACATGCATCAACTCTATATTTCCATAATAAATTGTTAGAGATATGACCAAATTCTTATTTATAAGGTCTAGCCCATTAGTTTAATAAACCTAGTTTCCTGGCTTACCTATATATACACATGTAGTGTATTATTATTTACACATTATAGAATACAATCCTCCTTATAATCTCTTTCATTATAGTAAGACTCTTTTTTCTTCCCGTGGTTTTTTTTCATCTCGAGTTTCTACGTAAATCTTGTGACAATTACTTACTTGTGTGTTGTATTCGTTTAATACTATTATATCATAAACACGTACATCTCAAATTTTCTAATTATATTAAGCAACTTAACAAATTATCTTGTCTCTTTGAAAAAGACCTTATTGTTGTATATATCCTTTCAATTTTAGTTTGTATCCAAGATGTTGTTTCACACAAGGTATTTTAAAAAGATACTCTATGTTTGTCTTTAAATTTTCCTTTATGGTAGCTATGGATGTGTGTACCTTTAGGTTTAAATACTTAGGTATTTTAGTAGTCAAATATATTACTTTTATAGGCATCAATAAGTATAATTATTCCTTTTGAAAGATTAGATATAATCAGTCTTTGTAGCATAAAGACTATATTAGATTGATCGTTGACGACATCAGTCGTTCTAGCATAAACACCAATCACTACTCTTTTCTTCTTTCCTACATAAATAATATATAATATTCATATTATATACTTCCTCCGTCCATCGATGTTTGTCATATTTTTCACACAGATTAAGAAAATCAATTAATTCCTTCTATGTTTACTAAACCACCTTCAACAAACTAAGTAAATAAAATTAATAATGATAAGATTTTGAATATTAAATAAGAATAAAATTGGTAAAAAATGTAAAAACGTTCTTTGGTATTTAAATGGACAACCTTCTGTGGAAATCTACTTTTAGAAATTGTGACGAACACTGTAAACAGAGGGAGTATCATATTTATTAAATTTGACAAAAAATATTGAGTTGGCCGTTGACCACTGCCTTTTCCAGCCGCCATTGACCCGGTTGAATGTTGACTTTTCTAAGTTAACCTACCTAGGGGTTTTTGGCGTTTCGGATCTGTTTCTTCTGAGGTCGATTTCTCCAGATTTTGAATATTTTTTCTACTTTTCTTGTATTTTTCCGTTAGTTCATGATTATGGTAATTTTAAAGTTTGAAATTCCGCTATTAGACCGCAATACGAGATTCTCATTATGGCAAGTTAGAAAATGCGAGTTGTACTCACTCAGATGGATTTGGATCAAGAGCTATTGGGACTTGATAAAATGCCCGCATTATTGTCCACCGAAGAAAAACAATGTAACGATCTTAAGTCTCTATCAAAAATTAAACTTCATCTCTTAAATTAGATTTTAGAAGACGTTTCAAAAGAAAAATACGTTGCTACTTTATGGTTGAAATTAGAGCACTTATGTATGACAAAAAGTCTTACCAGCAAGTTAGCTCTCAAACAACGAATTTATTCTCATCATTTGGTTGAAGGTACGTCTTTATAAGACCACATATGTATTTTAAGGAAATTGTATCTAATTTAGAAGTTTTAGAAGTCATGTATGTAGATGAAGATCTAGCGCTAATTTTATCGTGTTCATTACCCCATTCGTATTCAAATTTTAGAGATATAATATTATACAGTCATGAAAACTTATATGTGGACGAAGTATATGAAGCCTTATATTCAAAGGAAAGGATGAACCAGTTGTTAGGTACAACTGAGCTCCACGCAGAAGGCTTGTCTGTACGGGGAAAATAATATGAATGGAAATCTGGAGGTGATGAATGGAAAACAAACAAAATCTGCAACTATTGCAAAAAAAGGGCATATAATATCTGAATGTCGTATATTGCAGAAAAAGAATCCTACTCCAGATCACAACTAATACCTAGATAAATTTGGCGAAGCTCATGTCGTATAAAATAATATCTATGGAGATCTTTTAGATGCGTGTGAAAGTGAACCTAACTCAAGAGAAGAATGGATTATGGATTTTAGCTGCACTTTTCATATGTGTCCCAATCATGATTTGTTTTCTTCATATGAAATAGTATTGAGTGGTTCTGTTTAACTCTGGCATGAAATCTCAATTTTTTTAGTTGAAATGTCATGTCCAACAATCATACAAAAGGACAAGAAATAGATATCAAGTTCATCTCCACCAAAATCAGAAGAGTAAATACTGTTCCAAAATATAAACCAAGTATGTCAGTATTCAAGACACAATTAAAAGAAAAAAAGAAGTACCTAAAAGTTATCTCTTATTCTTCTATTTATAGGACATTTTATCACCTTTAGTCCTTTTATAATTGAAAATAGATAGATATGACGACAAACTAGTACAGCTAGAATTAATTTGCAAATCTATAGAAACTTCTATGCACTAAGTATTACAAATGGTGACTACAACCATTAGAAATTATTTATAAAAGAAGATGAAGAACATAAGCCTCTAATGGACTAACATAAGATGAAGATAGAGAGTGTGTATTAGATAAATGACGGCACTACTGTATAAGTATATGTTTATATATGGGTCACATAGGTTTTTTATCTGAGCCCCGTACAAATAGAATAATAAAAAATTAACAACTCTCAAGCAGCCACGTTTGGTACTATGTTCGTTTAATTAAGTAAGTATATAGGCTCAAATCTATATATTTACATTATATTTGGACTTATTTGGGCCTAAAATCAATATAATATTGTTTGTATCCAATAAAATCATTAAATTATAATCAACAATTAAAATTAAAATTCAATATTTTTTAACCATAACTTATACAATTTATTTGGGCCTCTACAATCATCATCATATCTTTTAATGTACTGTGTTTATAATAAGAAAAATCGTATATATAATTTGTTACATTTTGATAACTCAAAATTCTTTTATAATATACTGATAAAAATATATAAAATTAAAATATTTTTATATTTAATGTTCACCAATATCTTGAATTTTATAATAGTTTTGATATATTGAATTCAAAATTTTGGTAAAGTATTAATTAATCTAATACTTTAAACAATTTATTTCCATGAACATTTTTTTTACATATCGATGAACTTCAGTTAATACATTAATACTCTAAATTCATCAAATTGTTGTAATATATGTGAAAGTATATAAACCAATACTTTTGTCATTAATGATGATAGATAAATATAATATAATGTCTCAAAATAAATCTTGATATATATAATGTCATTTTATTACATTCAATGCTAAAGTACATTCTCAATAAGAATGAAGCAAACTTTGTACATTTTTACTTATAAGTCTAGGTTGTTGATATAGAAAAAAATATTATCCATAAATTTTCTTGAGTATGCATAGCCTTTTGAGATCTTAGAGGCCTTTTGGTGATAGTAGTGTCAGGTAAGAAATCGCAAAATAAAATAAGGATGAAACTTTTATTGTCACGCCAATGCAAAAATTATAGGTAAATATGTGTTAAAAGGGGAGGCAATGGATTTTATGAGTACTACATTAGTGTGTGAATAGTATATAATTTACAGAGGATATTATCAACTATCTTATCCAATAAGGCTTTGTAAAGAATAAATAAAAAATATGTTGGTCCATCATATTTCCAAGTGATAAGATAAGAATGAAATGGTATATTCAGTATCAGTGAAAACCATTTCATGGTCCTTAACCGGGGGGTAAAACGTCAAACCACCATGGTCCTTAACCGGGCGGGTAAAACTTCGAACCACCAAAAAAACTACCCCACCTGTCTTGCAGAATAGCACGGGTAGAAGACATATCCTGAAAATACTAGTCCATACTATATTGTTATTTTAATATCACTTTTAGTCCATAACGTTATAATGAATCTTCTATGATCATATAAGGATTAGTTGATTAATAATGTAAACATAAATGATTCTTCTTTTCAATTGATTTCCTAAAAATGAAATATTAAACATCAGGTACAATTTATAATATATCTATATAATAAGGAGCTAAGGGTTTAAAGGGCGTCCGAGATTTAATTTCAATTAAAAATATGTTAAAGCCAACAATTTAGATTAATAAACCTCTTAAAAAACTCAAAATATCCCCAATATACCTTTGATATATAAATTAAACATCTTTCTTCCTGAAAAGAAAAAAGAGAGTTACGCTTCCTCTCATTCCCACTCTCCTCAACATTTTTGTTTCTTTTGTCTCTCACAACAAGTCAGCGTTGCTCGCTTGCGACCCCTCCACAATCAATTACCATCTCTATCTAATATTTAGAAAAGGAGCAATCAGAATTTATCTACTTGGGATGGTTCAGATGCCTCTGGTAATCATGGAAGTGTTTAATTTTCGAAAAGATGATGTTGAGGATTCTGCCTGTACTTTTTTGTGTGGGGTGTTTAAGGTTGATTTCTTGGCTGAACTAGAAAGTGATGAAATTTATGCTAAGGTTAGGTATTAATTCACACCAAGTGATTATTTACATGAGATTAAACTTGGGAGTAATGGTATCGAATCTGGTGAAACTCCAACATATAAATAGTGTTCGATCAAAAGGCTGAGAGAATGTGTTAGGTATAGTTTGCGGGGTAGTAATGGAACGTTGTAAGTGGGTTGCGGGGTAGTATTTTTGAAATTCGCATATGGCCCCGTGCAATAGTGAACGACATGTTGGTGAGTAGAAATGATTTATTTTGCAGGGGGCTCGTGGGTAGATTTTTGTTTATTGTATTTTACTTCAGAATAGATATAATTTATTTGGATAATGTAATAATATTGTTTCTATAATAATTTTTGGTTAATTATATAATTAATTTCTTCTATGATATTATTTGTATATTAAAAAAAAAGACTAGGGTAATTGATTAATTTATGACGTGTTTAATATTCAACTTTTAGTGAAATTTTTGAAAAAAATAAACAATACATGTTTACAATATTAATCAACTAATTTCTATATTATTATTAGAGGATTCCTTAGAACCATATTTTTAGTTTAAAGTTAATATGAGTAGGATAAAAAATATGAGTTAAAATTTCAGATTTGATGAAAATAGTGCGGTAGTATATTGGGATTATGCTTCATCCGTGTCTTATAATACATGGAGGGATGATACAGTTGATTGCACGTAGAAAACTATTTATTAAAAGAATGTATTGGATTTGGAGATACAACATCTAGTCAGGGGAATAGACGAGGTTAGGAACACACGGGAGATAATGAAGATGAGAACTCAAGGAGGAAAAATTGATAATATGAAACAAGATCGAAGAGAAAGATGAAGACATTGAGGCCTAGGAAAAGGGTTTGAAATAACAGGATGAGGAGATTTAAAATTTGGGAAATTTATAGAGCTATAGAATATAGCAATGGATAATTGATCGGGTGCTTTTAGTTAATGCTTGAAGAGCCTCTAGTTGAGAAATCAGTCCTCTTGAATCTCTATTGGTCCTTTGATCATTTTTCTCCCGTATATAATTGATTTATTAGTATTTCTATGACAATGCATCAACAGTAGTTAGGCAAATAAGGAAATAAAATATTAAGAATAAGAGACCCAGTGATCAATCACCAACACAACTGTAAAAAGTTACTCACAAACTTCCAAATTCTTCACAAACAAGGTAAATGTGAAACACTCTCTAACCACCGTAATATATATATATGTTGTACTCGTTAAAATAAGTTGCTAAGAATCAAATTAAATGTTTATTAAAAATTTAATCTTTGGAAAAAAAATACATCCCATTCTGGATGAATTTATATTAATTGAAAATCACAATAAAAAAACTTTCCAATTTGGGAGGCAAAAAAAACTTCTACTATGATATGTAAAACTAGTTTTAGCAGTCGAACTACCACACAAAAAATGTTACAAGTTAAAACAAATCACCAAGTAAGAAAAACTTATACACTTTGGATACAACTAACGCTAGAAAATACTTATGTTGAAAAGACTTCCCCACCTAGGCCATGAGTTTCATTCTTTTTGCTCCTGAAAGCAATATGCGAAAATGATAAAATTATAAAATAAGTAACATAGTAAGTAACTGATTTAAAAAAATTTGATTCACCGAAAACAAATTATTGTTCTACTAAAGAAATCCCATATCACTCTAAGAAGAAAATATCAAAGCATACATAGGGCTACTTACCTTTTGTTGTTGTTGTGTTCTGTTCCCGACATAAAGGACTTCCAGAAATACACTCTGCTTTAATTGGGTGAACATGATCATCAAATTAATCCCATAATCCTGCAATTCATCTCACATTATATTCTTAGATTTTGTTTAGAGATTGAATTTAAATTATAAATGTTTCCAAGAACTAAAATGTGACTAAGAAACATATATAGACTTACACATGTAAGTTCTTCCATCGACTTCACTTTTCTCTTTGTGAAAAAATCATGTTGCAGAATATCTAATAGTAATTTTCGATCAAGAATGTATAGAATGTACTTCTTAAGATAAATACTCGATAATAGTGTCGATAAGGGATGTGCACCTAAACCAGGATGTCAATAAGACAGTCAGCACATCTGCATTGGCGCATTAAAAAATTGAAGTCGATAATTTTTAGATGAAGGAGAAATGAAATTGACAACAGAAGGCTACCTGTTATTCATAAACCTTGCAACATCTCTAAAGTATGTTACTGATATATGCTTACTCCAATCGTTTTTTAGATTTATTGCAACTCAGAGGTGAAGATCCCACCAAAACCAGAATAGTAAATACTGTTCCAAAATATCAACCAATTATGTCAGTAAAAGAAAAAAAGTACTTAAAAGTTATCTCTGATTCTACTATTTAGAGGAAATTTTTATCATCTTTAGTCCTTGTATAATGAAAAATATATAGATATTCCCATTTAGAAATTATTATTTTATAGGTCTATTTTACAAAATAAGACAACTAATGGTGCAATTTTTTTTCAACGAATGGTGCAACTACTCCTATAAGTGCTTGTTAATGGAAAAGTTGTATTTGTTTAGATTATTAACCTCCTTACAAATTTACATAATCCATAACCTAGAAGATCCATCAAACAATAAGGACAAACAATAAGAAATATAAAAGGTTAACGGAATCTAAGATAGACGTTAATTCTTTAGAACTTAATGCATAAGTTGGTAACAAACAGAACCCTATAAAATTAAAATATGAGTAGTATCTTTATAAAACAAAAACTAGAACCACTCTTAACTTTGATTGAGAGAAATATATGGTCTTAATAATTGGAATCAACCATGGTAAACGACAAACAATAAACTTGGAAGAAAAGTAAAAAATACAGATAATTTATATAGATTCACAAGAAAATACTTACGAGTTAGAGTCGATTACACTTTCGATAGACTTTTCACCTTCTTAATTGTCATAAGACCACAAACTAGTACCACTAGATTTAATTTGCAAATCTATAGAAACTGTTATGCACTAAGTATTACAAATTGTAACCAAAACCATTAGAAATTATTTATAAAAGAAGATGAAGAACATAAGCCTCTAATGGACTAACTGAAGATGAAATGGAGCATGTGTATTAGACAAATGACGGCACTACTGTATAATTATACATTTTTTATCTGAGTCGTACAAATAAAATAATAAAATATTAACAACTCTCAAGCAGCTCAAATCTATATATTTACATTATATTTGGGTTTATTTAGGCCTAAAATCAATCTAATATTGTTTTATCCAATATAATCATTAAATTATAATCAACATTTTCTTAATTAAAATTCAATATTTTGTAACTATAACTTATAGAATATATTTGGGCCTCTACAATCATCATCATATTTCTCAAGGTACTGTGTTAATAATAACATTATTACTATACATATTTGTTACATTTTGATAAATCAAAATTCTTTTATAATATATCTATAAAAATATATAATATTAAAATGTTTTTATATTAAATGTTCACCAATTTCTTGAATATTATGATAGTTTTGATATCTTGAATTAAATTTTTTAATGAAGTATTAATTAATCTAATAGTTTAACTAATTTATTTCCATGAACATTTGTAGATCATATCGATGAACTTGAGTTAATACATTAATACTCTAAAATTATCTAATTATTGTAATATGTGTGAAAGTATATATAACAATATTTTTATCACTAATGAGGATAGGTAAATATAATATTATGTCTCATAATAAATCATGATAATATATAATGTCATTTTATTACATCCAATGCTGAAGTACATTCTCAATAAGAATGAAGCAATGTTGGTACATTTTTACTTGCAAGTCTAGGTTGTTGATAGAGCAAAAAAATATTATTAGTAAATTTTCTTGAGTATGGATAGCCTTTTGAGATATTTGAGGCCTTTCGGAGATAGTAGTGTCCGATAACAAAAATCGGAAAATTAAATAGGGATGAAACTTGTATTGGCACTCTAATGCAAAAATTATAGGTAAATATGTGTTAAAAGGGGAGGCAATGGAGTTTATGAATAGTAAATTAGTGTGTGAATAGTATATAATTTTGAGGATATTATCAACCATCTTATCAAAAAAGTCTTTGTAAAGAATAAATAAGAAATATGTTAGTCCATCACATTTCCAAGTGACAAGATAAGGATGAAATAGTATATTAAGTATAGTGCACCATTTCATGGTACTTAACCAGGCGGGTAAATCGCCAAACCACTAAAAACACTACCCCACCTGTCATGCACTGTAGTACGGGTAGAAGACGTATTCAAAATATAGTATTCCATACTATATTATTTTTTATCAAATCAAGTATTTATAACTCATACTTATGCTTTACTTTTTTAATATCACTTTTACTCCAAAGATAACGTCATAATGAATCTTCTATGATCATATAAGGATTAGTTGATTAATAATGTAAACACAAATGATTCTTCGTTTCAATTAATTTCCTATTAAATAAATATTAAACACCAGTTACATTTTATAATATATCTATATAATAAGGAGATAAGGGGTTTAAAGTGTGTCCGAGATTTAATTTCGGTTAAAAACATGTCAAACCTGACAATTTATAATAATCCACCTCTTAGAAAACTAAATATATCCCCAGTATACCTTTGATATATAAACAAAACCTTATCCTTCCTGAAAGAAAAAAAGAGAGTTACGCTTCCTCTCTTCCCCACCTTCTAAACACTTTGGCTTCTTTTGTTTCTCACAACAAGTCAACATCGCTCGCTTGCGACCGCTCCTCAATCCATTACCATCTCCATCTCATATTTAGAAAAGGAACAATCAGAATTTATCTACTTGGGATTGTTCAGATGCCTCTGGTGAACATGGAAGTGTTCTATTTTCAAAAAGGCCATGTTGAGGATTCCGCCTGTACTTTTTTGTGTAGGGTGTAGAAGGTTGATTTTTTGGCTGAACTAGAATGTGATGAAATTTATGCTAAGGGTAGTTATTAAGTCACACCAAGTGATTATTTAGATGAGATTAAACTTTGGAGTAATGGTATTGAATCTGGTAAAACTCCAACCTTTAAAAAGTGTTCGATCAAAAGGATGAGAAAATGTGTTATATATAGTTTTGCATAAAAATTAACTTCTTTTCCGTATTATATTTTGTAAGTTACATAATTGAGAATTTCATGTTGCAAAACTGCCATATCAATGAACGAAGATGAGTTACCATATCAATTAACCCTCTTATCTATCTTGTTTTGTTGGTTTTTCGGTAACATCATACACAACACTTCCTAACAATAAAGCACAATATTTACCATCCAAACCACGGAGAGATGAAATAAATCAATAGAAGAGGTTAGGAACACATGGGAGATAATGAAGATGAGAACTTAAGAAGGAAAAATTGATAAAATAGAACAAGATCTAGAAGAGAAAGATGAAGACATTGAGGCCTTGTAAATAGGTTTGAAGTACAGGATGAAGAGATTGAAAATTGGGAAAATTTGTAAAGTTATATCATATAGTGATGGATAAGTTAATTGGGTGCTTTTAGTTAATGTTTGAAGAGCCTCCGGTTGAGAAATTAGTTCTCTTGAATCTCTATTGGTCCTTTGATCATTTTACTTCCATATATAATTGATTTGTTAGTATTTATATGACAATGCATCAACAGTAGTTAAGAAAATAAGGAAATCAAATATTAAGAACTAAGAGACTCATAAATCAGTCACTACCACCATGACACACTCTTATTTACACTAGCGACACCAACTACTAGCCCTAACGATTGCACAACAACTGTGAAAGCTACACACAGATTTCCAAGTTATTCACCAACAAGGTAAATGTGAGACGCTCTCTACCATTGTAATATTTTAGTAATTCTTATTGAAATAAGTTGCTACGAATCAAATTAAATGTTTATTAAAAATGTAATCTTTGAGAAAAAAATCCATCCCAGTTTGATTGAATTTATAACAATTCAAAATCACAATAAAAAAAGTTTCCAATTTGGGAGGAGAAAATACATTCTATATTGTTATGTAAAACTAGGTTTAGAAGCCGAACTACCACACCAAAAATGTTACAAGTTAAAACAAATCCTCAAGTAAGCAAAACTTATACACTTTGTCCTAAAACTAACACCAGCAAATCCTTACGTTGAAAAGACTGCCCTGCTTAGGCCATGTGTTTAATTATTTTTGCTCCTGAAAGTAATATGTGAATATGATTAAATGATAAATAATTGGAATAGTAAGTAATTGTTTCAAAACATACCAATTGTTCTCCTAATAAATTCTACCACAATATGTAGTAAATATCAAAGCATACATAGGCCCACTTATCTTTAGCTTTTGTTGTGTTCTTGTCCCGAGAAAAGGGACTTCCGTAGATACACTAGAACACTTTGATTGGGTTAACATGATCATTACAATTAATCCCATAATTTTGCAATTCATCTAACATATTGATCTTAGATGTTGTTAAGAGATTCCATTTAAATGGTAAATGTTTCTAACGACTAAAATGTGACTAAGAATCATATATAGACTTACCCATGTAAGTTCTTCCATTGCCTTCGCTTTTCTCTTTGTGAAAAAAGCATGATGCATATTTAATAGTAAAATCTGAGCACGAATGTATAGCATGTACTTGTCATGATTCATACAACGTGATGTTGATCAGATTGCAGTCAACACATCCGCATTGGCGCATTAAAAAATTGAAGTCAATAATATTTAGATTAAGGAGAAAAGTAATTGACAACTTAAGTCTACCTGTGATTCATAAACCTTACAACATTTTCAACATATGTTACAGAAAGCAAATTTCCGTCCTTCAAATATGCTTCCTCCAATAATTTTTGAGATTTTTGGCAACTCTGGTGTGAAGATCGCATATTTTTTAGTTGAAATGTCATGTCCAACAATCATATAAAATAAACAACATATTAACTATATCCCCACCAAAATCAGAAGAGTTAATACTGTTCTAAAATATCAACAAGTATGTCAATATTCAAAACACAAGTAAAAGAAAAAAAGTACCTAAATGTTATCTATTATTTTTATATTCATAGGAAACTTTATAATGAAAAAATAGATAGATATGCAAATTTTAAAACAATTATTTTACATGTCTATTTTACAATACACTACAACTAATGGCGCAATTTACCATCAACTTATAGTGCAACTACTCTTATAAGTGCTTGTTAACGGGAAAATGGTATTACTTTAGACTATTTACCTCCTAAAAATTTACATAATCCATAACCTGCTAGAGCCATCAAACATTAAGGCCAACCAATGAGAAAGATAAAAAGTTAACAGGATCTAAGATAGACATTGATTCTTTAGAACTTAGCGCATAAGATGGTAACAAAAGGAACCCGATAAAAATATAATATGAGTGGTATTTTTATAAACCAAAAATCAAAATCCACCCTTAACTTTTATTAAGATAAATATATGTTCTTGATAATTTTAATCAACCATGTTAAACAAAAAACAGTAAAATTGGAATAAAAGTAAAATATACAGATAATTTATATAGATTCAGAAAAAAAATTACGAGTTAGAGTTGTATTACACCTTTGATAGACTTTTCACTTTCTTTGTTTTAATAACTGACAAACTAGTACCACTAGATGTAATATGCAAATTTGTAAAGACTACTATGCACTACCTACTAAAAATGATGATTATTAGAAGTTATTTATAAAAGAAGATAAAGAACAAAAGCCTCTAATGTACTAAAGGAAGATGAAGATGAAGATAGAGAGTGTGAATTAGATAAATGACAACACAACTATATAATTAAAAATTTATATATGGTACAATTAGGTTTTTTATCTGAGCCGTACAAATAGAATAATATAAAATTAACAACTCTCAAGCTGCCACGTTTGGTACTATGTTGTTTAATTAATAAAAATATGGACTCAAATCTATATATTTACATTTTATTTGGGCTTATTTGGGCCTAAAGTCCACCTAGTCATATTTGTATGCAATAAAATCATTACATTATGATTAATAATTTCTAAATAGAATTCAATGTTTTGTAACCATAACTCATACAATGTATTTAGGCCTTTACAATCGTCATCATATCTCTCAATGTATTGTGTTAATAATAAAATTATTACTATATATAATTTGTCAAATTCAGATAACACGAAATTCTTTTATAATCATTGATAAAAATATATAATATTTAAATGATTTGATATTAAATTTTCACAAATATCTTGAATTTATAATTGTTTTGATATCTTGGTTTCAAAATTTTGGTAAAGTACTAATAAATCAAATAGTTTAAACAATTTATTTACATGACATATCGATGAACTTGAGTAAATACAATAATACTCTATAATGACCTAATTCTTGTAATATGTTAAAAGTATATATAAAAATATTTTTTGTCATTGAAGATGATAGGTAAATATAATATTATGTTTGATAATAAATCATGATAATATATAATGTCATTATATTACATCCATTGTTGAAGTACACTCTCGATATGAATGAAGCAAACTTGGTACATTTTACTTACAAGTCGAGGAGGTCGATAGAGTAAAAAATATTATCTATAAATTTGCTTGAATATGGATAGCCTTTTGAGATCTTTGAGGCCTTTGGTATATAGTAGGGTCTGGTAACAAATTAAAAAATTCAACATTGATGAAACTTCTATTGGCACTCTAATACAAAAATTATAGGTAAATATGTGTTAAAAGAAATTGCATGGGAGTTTTTCAATGGTATACTAGTGTGTGTATCGTATATAATTTAGAGAGGATTTATTAACTATCTTATCATGTAAGGTTTTTGTCAAGAATATATAAAAAATATGGTGGTCCATCATATTTCCAGGTGACAAGATAAGGATTAAATAGTATATTCAGTATCAGTGCACCATTTTATGGTACTTAACCGGGTGGGAAAAATATCAAACCACTAGAACATTTACCACACATCTCAACCACTATAGCACGGGGAGAAGACGTATTCCCATAATACTACTCCATACTATATTGTTATTTTATCAAATCCGATATTAATAACTCATTTTTTGGTTTATTTTTTTAATATCAATTTTAATACTAATATAACATTATAATGAATCTTCTAATAATCATATAAAGATTAGTCGATTATTAAACGAAACAAAAATGATTCTTCATTTCAATTGATTTCCTAAAAATAAAATATTAAACATTAGGTACAATTTATAATATATCTATAACTGTGAAAGCTACACACAGATTTCCAAGTTCTTCACCAACAAGGTTAATTTTAAACGCTCTCTACCATCGTAATATTTCAGTAATTCTCATAGAAATAAGTCGCTACGAATCAAATTAAATGTTTATTAAAAATATAATATTTGAAAAAAAACCATCCCATTTTGATTGAACTTATAAAAATTTAAAATCATAATAAAAAAAGTTTCCAATTTGGAAGGCAAAAACACCTTCTATAATGTTATGTAAAACTAGGTTTAGCAGCCGAACTACAACACTAAAAATCTTACAAGTAAAAACAAATCCTAAAGTAAGAAAAACTTATACACTTTGTGCTACAACTAACACCAGCAAATCATTATGTTGAAAAGACTGCCCAGCTTAGGCCATGGGTTTAATTCTTTTTGCTCCAGAAAGTAATATGCAAAAATGATTAAATGATAAAAGAATTGGAATAGTAAGTAATTGATTCAAAACATAATAATTGTTCTCCTAATAAATTCTATCACCATATGTAAAAAATATCAAAGCATACATTGGGCCACTTATCTTTTGCTTTTGTTGTGTTCTTGTCCCGACAAAAAGGTCTTCCATGGTATGCTTTGATTGGGTGAAAATGATTAATAAAATTAATCTCATAATTATGCAATTAATCTCATGATGTCTCCTCATTTGTGATAGATTTGTGTTAAGATGAGACATCATTTTTAGTGTTTTAGAAGTCATAATAGTCGATTTTCTTGAGAAATAGTGCACTTTCCTATTTTGGGTCTTGATTTAGTGAATTATTATTTTTAGAGCATATCGGGTTTAATTGTTTATTTAGTGTGAAGCTTTAAAGATAATTATGGAGATTAATTAGAGTCCAAGTCAAAGACTATAAGATATGGAAAGAGATTAGCATGGTAATTGGAGATAAGGAAACAAAAGCTAAAAATATGGAAAAGGAAAAGCTGCCTAAATCTGAATTTCTGCAGCAACGCCTAAAGAAGTGGTGATAACTCCAAAAAGAAGCCGATTTTGGTAAAATCCTTCCAAAGGGACGTAGATAATTTACTGAGGATTCTTTTGGTATATTATGGAGCAAAAACCGACCAATAACGAAGAAGATATGCTCAAAACAAGTCAGCAGAAATTATCTTTATTTCCATACAAATTTGAGTTGGGCTTGGAGTTCAATACTTTGCTTCTCCCTCAAGAAAATGAATTAGGTCTTCTAAACACCTATAATACACCCTTATATCACTTGTAAATCATCCTTGCCTCATAGTAATCAGTTCTTACGGTTTTATTCTTCCAGTTTATTGTAGAGAGCAAGATGATGTCTTTTGTAATTTCTTTTAGTTTATTTCCATCAGGTATGAACTAAACCTCCCATAGCTTGGGTTTTGCATCATGTATAAACTATGAATTCTAATTCTTCTATCTAAGTTTCTTTGGGAATTATATGTTTTAAATTGATATTAGCTGCTTACATTTATATTTGTTTATGTGTTTTGATTTAATGACTGTTTTCCTTGTGGTGCGCAACGTTTAGGATTAGCTTAATAGTAGTTAGATGATCGCCTTTGCTGGGTGTCTAATTGTTGAAACACCACATAACGTCTAGTGTCCGATATTAGTCCTGACAAAACTGATTCTAACTAGATAGTCATTAGGGTTTGATTTAATCACCATATCACCAATTGAATGAATTGTTTGCTTAGGGCCTTAGTAGCGTTTGATAACCCTATTTGAAACAACTTCTTGGTTGTGCCGTAGCCCCCTCAGTCGCTCTCAAGGTCTAAGGAATGGGAATTTAGAATCCTGACTAAGTATACAAGAGCTAATATTCTCCCTTATAAACTAGATCTTTAGAAAGAATTAGAAGGATTAGTGCATACTAGCAAAACCTAAGCTATATCTCTCATCTCATATTCTTAGTACTTTATTTTATTGTCTTTATTTTCTTAGTTTTAATTCTTAAATTCGAAATTCAATCTCCTTTATTTTCTGTCTTAAATTAATTATTGCTTACTCGTTATTGTTACCTACTCGTATAACACACTTAAGTCCTTGAGAACGAACTCAACTTACTAACTAAAACTTGCATACGTCCTGTAATACTTGCAGTACTGTGCCTGTCTAGGGTGAGAGTGCGTAGTTTTCTAGACTTATATTTATCTTATTTTTATCACACCCTAGGTGACACCAAGTTTTTGGCGCCGCTGCCGGGGACTTGTGTCTCGTTAGCGTGTGGTTTGCTTTAGTGTTTTTCATTAATTTTTATTTTTTAGTTTTTAGTTTTTGTTTTTCCGGATTTACGCTTGTGGTTTGCTTTAGTCTTTTTCAGGTTTCACAGTGTTTAATTCTTGGCCTCCGTTACCGGAGCCTGAGAGGAGCTTCAGAGTTTACAACAAACGTGTTCGTGAGGAAAGATCCTTGAGAAGAGTAATGGCAGCCCACCGAGATCCACCACTTGATGACCAACTTGGAGTAAATCCAAGAGGTCCACCACCACCTGGTGGTGGACAACACGGTGTACAACTACCACAAGGAGGAGGTAATGGGCAAAATAATAATCTACAGAATCGAGTACAGCAAGACCTCCCTAGACTTCATGTACCGTTCCATGTTCAACCAATCGGTTACCGTCCTCCAGAGATTCAGAATATTAAATTTAGACCCGATCCGGGTATGCTTAGTCAATTTCAAAGTTTTGGACTCTATAGTGGTACAACAATTCAAGATCCGGTAAGATCGATTCAGAAGTTCATGCAGATTTGTGATGCCTATATTACTCCTGGCATTACACGCGAGCAACTGTATTGTCATATGTTTTCGATCTTCTTGACCAGTAGAGCCAGCGAATGGCTAGAAAGACAACCACCTGGAACAATTCATTCTTGGACAGAACTTCAAGCCGCGTTCTTTAACCGTTTTTATCCGAAGAGCATGAGACTTAAAGATCAAACCGAGCTTGCAAGATTTTGTCAAGAAGATGGAGAAACAGTAGGAGAGTCATGGACAAGGTTTCAACATAAATTAGCTAGATGTCCTCTCCATGGTTATACACCCGCTCTACAACTTGCTATATTTTATGAAGGTATTAATGATAAAGGTCGAGAGAAGGTGGATAACATTGGAAAGGGTAATTTTGTGTCCATGAATCATAATGAAGCTTCCGATGTCTTGGAAAATATTATTGAACAAGAAAGGAGTTGGCCTTCAACGCGAGCTCGTATTGCAAAGACCCGAGGAATGCTTCGTCTAGATGCAGAAACTGCGAACTCAGCTTAAATATCCGCATTAGAAAATCAAATCAAAGAGCTGAAGTTAGAGATGAAAAAGAATTTAGCCGCAGCAAACGTAGTACAAGAAGCACAAGGTTGTCAACAATGTGGGGTTAATAATCATACATGGGAAGAGTGCGAAACAAATCCACAATCCGTTTACTTTATATCCAACCGAGGAGGTTATCAATGGGGTAACCGAAATCATTTGAGTATGCAGTATTCAAATCCTCAAGGGGCCGCTAATCCTCGTCATTATCAACCGCGCCCCCAGAACAACTCTTTCCAACCTAGAGGTCAGTATCAAAATCAATATCAAAATAGACCTGCTCCCCCTCAACAACCTATTCAAGATGCCTATACCGATACGTTAGATCAAAAAGCTTTACCTCAGTATCCTCAAGAAGGATCTATGGATAATCAGCAAATAATACAAATTTTGAACCGTTTGACCACGAATATGAGCGCTCAGGAAGAAAAAGTCCGAGGACAAGATGCCGCACTTCAGATTTTAGGTACTCAAGTAGAACAATTAAACAAAGTTTTAACAAATTTAATGGAACAGAAGGAAGTGAAGGCAATCGAAGGAGGTGATGACAATGTTGGGTTCGAAGCTTGCAAGGCTATTTGCCTTGAAATTGAAGAAAAAGAGGAAGTACAGCATGCTGCCGTTAGTGCCGTGGAAGTTCCAAGTACCGAAGAAGAACCAACCAAGTCTAGCCCCGTGGAATCTGACTGTTCTGAGGTTTATGTGTAGGACGATTCAGAAAAAGCCGAATTTATACAGCTGCTGAGGAAGATGCAAGAGGAAATTCGATCGGTTGTGGATTATCAAGCCGAGCTAGATAGAGAAAAAGAAAAAGAAGATGAAGCTGCACCTGCTGTGCAAGAAGAAGAGAATGTGGAATCGCCACCTGTTATTCAACCAGTGTCATCAACTATTCCTGATACAAATCCTAAGGATAACACTGAACTCAAGACATTTGTAGAGGCGTATACACCTGAAAATATCAACGCCCAAATGCTTGAGATTTCAAAGAAAGGACTCACCCCGCAACAAGTTTTTTCGCAAGTTATTCCTGAGAAAGAAGCGAGTGTAGAGATCTCAAGAGAAAATTTGAGAGTTTTGAGAAGAAGTGAACGAGAGCTACCAACAAAGCTTAAAGATCCAGGGAGTTTCAACCTTCCTATTCAAATTAATGGTATGCTCAAGGTGAAAGCTATGTACGATGTGGGTTCTGGTGTGAATCTTATGCCTAAGTCCGTGTTCGAGAGACTCGGACTTCAAAAATCAGAGAAAACTCCAGTGAAGTTGCAGTTCGCTGACAACTCAGTTACGAGGACATGGGGAACAGTGGAGGACGTCTTAGTCCGTGCAGGTAGTATCGCCAACCCTACTGACTTTGTTATACTTGAGTTTGATGCAGAAAAGCAGGTTCCAATCATACTTGGACGGCCCTTCATGGTCACAAGTCAAAGTGTCATCAACTTCCAAGAAGGGACCATCACCCTTCATTCAAAGAATGTATCCGAGACCTTCTATGTCTTGGGTAAGAAACCGTGGAAGTTAGATCCCACCGTTCCTGTCATCCACAGCCTTTCACATCACAAAGTCCCTCCTGAGAAGATCCACTTAAAGCCTGTGGACAGTGAGACAAACATTGAGTTTGGGGTTGGCCATGAAGTTCTATGGAAAGCTCACAAACGCGAGAATAGGCCACATAGTTTCAAAGACTCATGGATGGGACCATTCATTGTCACTAAGGTTGTTTCAGCCAAGGTGATAGAAATCCGACCCAAAACGGGGATCAAGCGCAGATTAGTTGACGTTCATAGCCTAACTCGTTGTTGGGGAGGCTATATTCGCAAATCATGATAGAGGTAACGCGTCTAACTTTGAAAAACGTTAAATAAAAGTGTTGTACGGGAGACAACCCGCAATTTTTTAAGTTTTTATGTCTTTTACGTTTTTAGTTTATGTTTACTTTGGTTATTTTTAGTTGATAATGCATATTTGAGAAAGGTATTAGTGTTTTTTGTGTTTAGGAATTGGAGAAAACGAGTTAGGGAAGAAACAAAAAATTTCGGAAAAGCTGAAGCAAGGGTGCGGTATACCGGACCTCATCCGCGGTATACCGCAGAGGAAGAAACCCGTACCATGGGTAGATGCCACGTGTTTTATACCGAGAAGAAAAAAAATAAAGTTGATGGGTCCGGTATACCGGACCCTATACCGCGCCATGCACCGCACGCCCAAAACCCGTGCCATGGGTTGCTACCCCGTGTTTATTGACGAGACGAAAAATTTTGGAGCATCAGATGTTACGGTATACCGGACCATATGCGTGGTATACCACGCCGCACCGACAGAGAGAGAAAGTTACGGGATTTAGGTTATAAAAGAGGTATAGAGCTTATAATTCCGAATTTCATAAACCTCAAGCCTCTTTCTCTTCTCCAAAACACTCCCAACTCCATTAAAGCTCATAAAAACCTTCACCAATCATCAAAACACTACCCAATCATCAAGAAAAACACATCAAATCTTCTCTCCACATCATTACAAGAGAGATTCAATCACCCAATCCTCACCAAATCCATCAAATTGAAGAATCAAAAGCTCCAAATTTCACAAATTCATCCTAGAATTTCTTAAATCCAAGCCAATCCATCAATAATCCACCTCACCCACATAGAGATTCATCATCCATTCATCTTTCCTAAGCCAAATCAAGCTTGTTCAACCAAAAATTCACAAATTCAAAATTTCAAGGGTTGCTAAAGCTTTGAGTTGGGGGTTAATTGAGGATGACTAATAGAACAACAATATTAGCTAGCAAGAGGGAGGTGAAGAAGAGCAAGTTATTGGATCCAATCAAGAAGAAATCAAATAACAAGGGTTCTAGTTCTAAATCAAAGGGTAAAGACGATGTTGAATATGGAGGTATAACTTTGTGTGATCGTAATGGTAAAAAGCTTTACTTTTATGCAAAGGAGAAAACACAACTTCCACAAGGTCCTACACCCAAGGAGAAAGAGGAAGTTTCAAGGGCCCTGAAAGCTTCTGCAGAGAAACAATTAAAAGAGCTACCTTTTGCTTATGAGAAAGTATTCAAGGAAGAAGTTGGTACAGGAGAATACAAGAGATTCGTAGAGCTTGGTGCGAAATTGGGTTGGTCTACGTTCATGGTAAGACGTTCTGAATTATGTCATGAATTAGTTTTGGAATTCTATTTAGGCATCTTAAGCCGAGATAGTAAAGGTTGTGTTCCGATTAGAGGAAAGCTAGTTCCTTTCACAGTTGATGAGATTAGAAACCACTTCAAGTTTAAGAAATTGAAAGGTTGTTGCAAATTTGATGAAGCGGTTGCTAAACGGAAAATCTTTGATGAGAAATTACTTTTTGAGCATGTTTTAGACAAGGAGAAAGTGAAATCACATAAGGGAGAATTGAAGGCACCTTGGCCTTACAAATATCTTCAATCGGATGCGAGAATTTGGCACAATTTCCTTATTCCTAATGTCTTTGGAAACACACGAACTTTGGATGTGACTATGAAGAACGCTCTACTTTTGGATTGTATTTTGAGAGGAGAAGAAGTAGATGTGGCACAGTTGATCTATGAGGAGGTGATGCGATTTTCGGTTTCTCCTAAATCGGTTTATAATGTTAAATTTCCTACTATGATCATGTGTCTTGTGCAAAAAGCGAATGTAACGTTGGGTGAAGAAGAGAAACTCGAGTTTAAGACAAGTTATATTGATAATGCTTGGATCAAGGATATCTTTCGAAGAGCGGGTTCTACGCAAGTCTCGAAAGAAGAAAATGAGCAAAATTGGCAAGAAAAGATGGAGGAGCGTTTAACAAAATTCGAAGCAGCTCAAACTTCCTTAGTCAATGATGTGGCACAAATCAACGCTAATCAAGTGCACATCATGAAACTCCTTGAGCAATTAACGAAAGATCAAGCAAATCTGACCTTGGATGTCAATGATGCGAGGCAATAGCCTCGAGAGTATGTTCCCTTTCTTCTTTACCATTTCTGTAAATGCTTTTATTTGCTAATTTTAATTTCTTTTTCGAGTCGTGGGGACACGGCTCATTTTCGAGTTGGGGGTGTTGGGATTCGTTGTCTCTCATCTCCATTTTTCTGTTTTTAGGTAGAAATTAAAATTTTTGATACATGGGAATTAGATGTAGAGTGTGTTTAATAGCTTGAAAGCATAAGCTCAGTGAATTGATGATAGTAAGTAGTATGTTTATGAGCTATTTTATTTGTATGCTTTGAGTATTTGCAGGAAAACACACGTTGATTGTAAAGAAAAGATTAGTGAGCAATGCGATAGAAAGAATGTTCGATCTCAGGGAACCTTGAGAAGTGTGTAGGCCGTGAGATCCAAGCTACTTGACAAAACCATTTGATGAAAGTGCTAAAGGTAAGAAAATAATGAAATTACATATTGTAGAAAGTGATTAAGGCGGTTCTTTCATGGTTGAAGCCCTTGAAGCCTTTTTATACCTTCTCACCTTGTGATTTTTGATTTTATATGATATATCCTTCTAAGCCCCTTCTAGCCTTTCTAAAGCTTTTTATTGAAACACGTTATAAGCCATATCCCTTTAGATTATAGGACGTTTCCATATGACCCGCACTCGAATCGCGATGCATAGACAGTTGTTTTAGAGCTTGAGTTTGGGGTGGTGGGTCCACCATTATGGGAATTGTTGTTGGGATGGGATTTTTGAGCTTATTAATTGTGCTTTGTGCTTTATATTGATGATGTTTCACAGATTCTTATTGTAACCCTTTGCCGGGGTAATAGTGAATGAAAAAAAAGCTACGAGCTAAATTTGCCAACAATGGCATTAAAAGAAAAAATATATATATGAGAAAATAGCGTGATATCTCAACATTAAAAGAGAGTCATAACTTGAAAATTGATTTAAAAGAAAAAGAAAAGAAAATATATATATTCGGACCGGCAAAGTGGAATTTTTATGTGAACATCTTACGCTTTAATTGGGTTATTGGGGATGCTAAATTTTGCATCAAGGAATTGATTGGGTTGAGTGAGAAACGTTTTATGAGAGTAACTCAAGCTCTAGGGCGATTCGTTGATGGCTAGTGAGCAGAGAGTCAAAAGCTCAATCCAAATTATTCAAATATACTATCATACCGTCCCTAAGCCTAAATTACAACCTTAAAGACCTTGTGATTCTTTGCTATGTAATTGAGAAGTGATTAAGCCATTAGAGAGTAGTTGAGTGGATCTTTGAATACTTGTGTGGTTTGATGAACAATCTATAGCTTTCTTGGGGAACTGAGTAGGGGTGAGCATGGTTCGGTTCGGCTCGGTTTTTTGCCGTAACCGAAACCGAAACCGAATCATTCGGTTTTTAAAGGGGTCGGTACCGAACCGAACGGTTTTCATCGGTTCGGTTTCATCGGTTTTTGGTTCTCTATATCTTCGGTTCGGTTTTGGTATATGTTTTATTCGATAGTTGGATATATTTTATTTGAGACATTTTATTTTCTAGAAAATCCATATATGAAGTGTTTGATTTTCATGTTTCATGTAAGAAATTATATTTTTGGATCTCAAATATTATATAAGTCGTAAACGAATAATAATATCAAAGCAGTATTTATAAAATTTGATGTTTATGCTTTACCTTCAACAAATATTAATAAACGAATGATTTTTTTAATTATATCGACTCATGACTTATGTAAAAATATGTTGCATATTATAATATTTTTAGAGGCGATTCATGTCATATATGAACATTTTTGTTTTAAAATATTACTCCATTTTCTATCCCATTGTCATAATCTTTTAAAGAATATAAATTTAATTCAAGAATGTTTTAGTTTTTATATTTTTTTGGTTCGGTTTTTCGGTTCGGTTTAGCATAGAAAAACCGTACCGAACCGAACTTTTCGGTTTTTTAAAAAGCTTATACCGAACCGAACGGTTTTGTCGGTTTTCGGTTTTTTTCGGTTTTTTCGGTTTTTTGGTACAACTGAGTAAAGTCCCAATCCTTCTTACATTGCGAAACTAATCTGATCTTTAATTCAAGCCGTGTTGACTGTGGATATAAGAAGGGTACAGGTATGCAGTTTACGAATATTATTGCATAAAATTTTCTGAGTTGTTGCTTTAGGATTATTCTATATATTCTGGTATGTTCTTCCCATTGTGTTGAGAATCTTATAAGTGTCTATTTATAGACTTCCCTTTGTTTTTATCTTTATTGTATCGGGACGATAAAACTTTGAGTTGGGGGTCTTGATGTCTCCTCATTTGTGATAGATTTATGTTAAGATGAGACATCATTTTTAGTGTTTTAGAAATCATAATAGTCGATTTTCTTGAGAAATAGTGCACTTTCCTATTTTGGGTCTTGATTTAGTGAATTATTATTTTTAGAGCATAATGGGTTTAATTGTTTATTTAGTGTGAAGTTTTAAAGATAATTATAGAGATTAATTAGACTACAAGTCAAAGACTACAAGATATGGAAAGAGATTAGCATGGTAATTGGAGATAAGGAAACAAAAGCTAAAAATATGGAAAAGAAAAAGCTGCCTAAATCTGAATTTTTGCAGCAACGCCTAAAGAAGTGGTGATAACTCCAAAGAGAAGCCGATTTTGGTAAAATCCTTTCATAGGAACGTAGATAATTTGCTGAGGATTCTTTTGGTATATTATGGAGCAAAAACAGACCAATAACGAAGAAGAAATGCTCAAAACAAGTCTGCAGAATTTATCTTTATTTCCATACGAATTTGAGTTGGGTTTGGAGTCCACTACTTTGCTTCTCCCTCAAGAAAATGAATTAGGTCTTCTAAACACCTATAAATACACCCTTATATCACTTGTAAATCATCCTTGCCTCATAGTAATTAGTTCTTAAGGTTTTATTCTTCCAGTTTATTGTAGTGAGCAAGATCATGATGTCTTTTGTAGTTTCTTTTAGTTTATTTCCAACAGGTATGAACTAAACCTCCCATAGCTTGGGTTTTGCATCATGTATAAACTATGAATTCTAATTCTTCTATCTAAGTTTCTTTGGGAATTATATGTTTTAAATTGATATTAGCTTCTTACCTTTATATTTGTTTATGTGTTTTGATTTAATGACTGTTTTCCTTGCGGTGCACAACGTTTAGGATTACCTTAATAGTAGTTAGATGATCGCCTTAGCTGGGTGTTTAATTATTGAAACACCACATAACGTCTAGTGTCCGATATTAGTCCTGACAAAACTGATTCTAACTAGATAGTCATTAGGGTTTGATTTAATCACCATATCACCAATTGAATGAATTGTTTGCTTAGGGCCTTAGTAGCGTTTGATAACCCTATTTGAAATAGCTTCTTGGTTGTGCCGTAGCCCCCTTAGTCGCTCTCAAGGTCTAAGGAATAGGAATTTAGAATCCTGACTAAGTATACAAGAGCTAATATTCTCCCTTATAAACTAGATCTTTGGAAAGAATTAGAAGGATTAGTGCATACTAGCAAAACCTAAGCTATATCTCTCATCTCATATTCTTAGTACTTTATTTTATTGTCTTTATTTTCTTAGTTTTAATTCTTAAATTCGAAATTCAATCTCCTTTATTTTCTGACTTAAATTAATTATTGCTTACTCGTTATTGTTACCTACTCGTATAACACACTTAAGTCCCTGAGAACGAACTCAACTTACTAACTAAAACTTGCATACGTCCTGTAATACTTGCAGTACTGTGCATGTCTAGGGTGAGAGTGCGTATTTTTCTAGACTTATATTTATCTTATTCTTATCACACCCTAGGCGACACCATCTCACATATTGATCTTAGATGTTGTTCAGAGAATCAATTTAAATTGTAAATGTTTCTAAGGACTAAGATGCGACTAATAACCATATATAAACTTAGTTGTGTAAGTTCTTCCATTGCCTCCACTTTTCTCTTTGTGAAAAAAACATGATGCACATTTAATAGTAAAATCTTAGCACGAATGTATAGCATGTACTTGTCAAGATTCATACACAATAATAGTGTCGATTATGGTTTTCCACTTGAACGTGATGTCAATAATATTTAGATTACCAACTTTATCAACAGTCAACACATATGCATTGGCGCAATAAAAATTGAAGTCAATTATATTTAGATTAAGGAGAAAAGAAATTTACAACTTAAGTCTACCCGTGATTCATAAACCTTAAAACATTTCCAACATATGTTACAGAAAGCAAATTTTCGTTCTTCAAATATGCTTCCTCCAATAATTTTTGAGATTTGTTGCAACTCTGGCATGAAGAACCCATATTTTATAGTTGAAATGTCATGTCTAACGATCATATAAAATGAAAAAGATATCAACTTCATCCACATCAAAATAGAAAGAGTAAATAATATTCTAAAATATCAACAAGTATATCAGTATTTAAAACACAAGTAAAAGAAAAAAAGAAGTACCTAAAAGTTATCTCTTATTGTTCTATATAGAGGAAACTTTATCACCTTTAGTCATTATATTATGAAAAAATAGATAGATATGCCAATTTGAAAATAATTATTTTACATGTCTATTTTACGATACACAACAACTAATGGTGCAATTTACTCTCAACGAATGGTGCAACTATTCCTATAAGTGCTTGTTAATGGGAAAATGGTATTACTTTAGACGATTTACCTCCTAAAAATTTACTTAATCCATAACCTGCAGATCCATCAAACAATAAGACCAACCAATGAGAAAGATTAAAAGTTAACAAGATCTAAGGTAGACATAGATTCTTTAGAAAGTAGTGCATAAGATGGTACCAAAAAGAAACCGATAAAAATATAATATAAGTAATATTTGTATAAACCAAAAACCAAAATCCACCCTTAACTTTTATTTAGATAAATATATGTTCTTAATAATTTGAATCAACCATGGTAAACAACAAACAATAAAATTGGAAGAAAAGTAAACAATACAGATAATTTATATAGATTCACAAAAAAACTTACGAGTTAGAGCCTTATTACACCTTTGATAGACTTTTCACTTTCATAGTTTTAAATAACGGCCATAAACTAGTACCACTATATTTAATATGCAAATCTGTAAAGAATACTATGCACTACCTACTACAAATGGTGATTATTATAACTTTCTTAGTTTTAATAACGGCCATAAACTAGTGCAACTAGATTTAATATGCAAATCTGTAAAGACTACTATGCACTACCTACTACAAATGGTGATTATTAGAAGTTATTTATGAAAGAAGATAAAGAACATAAGCCTCTAATGTACTAGAGGAAGATGAAGATAAAGATAAAGAGTATGTATTAGATAAATGACGACACAATGATATAATTTTACATTTATATATGGTACAATTAGGTTTTTTATCTAGTAGTACAAATAGAATAATAAGAAATTAACACCTCTCAATGTGCCATTGTTAGGTACTATGTGTTTAATTAATAAGAATATGGGTTCAAATCTATATATTTACATTATATTTGGGCTTATTTGGGCTAAAGTCAATCTAGTCATGTTTGTATGCAATAAAATTATTACATTTTAATTAACATTTTTTTAAATAAAATTTAATGTTTTGTAACCATAACTCATACAATGTATTTGGGCCTCTACAGTCATCATCATATCTCTCAATGTATTGTGTTAATAATAAAATTATTATTACATATAGTTTGTCAAATTTACATAACACAAAATTCTTTTAAAATCTATTGATTAAAATATATAATATTTGAACTTTTTTTATATTAAATGTTCAAAAATATCTTGAATTTTATAATAGTTTTGATATCTTGGTTTCAAAATTTTGGTAAATTACTAATTAATCAAAGAGTTTAAACAATTTATTTCCATGAACAATTAGATAATCATATCGATGAACTTGAGTTAATAAAATAATACTAAAAAATGATCTAATTGTTTTAATATGTTTGAAGTATATATAACAATATTTGTTTTCATTAATGATGATAGGTAAATATAATATTATGGTTCAAAATAAATCATGATAATATATAATTTCATTTTATTACATCCATTATTGAAGTACATTCTCGATATGAATGAAACAAAGTTGGTACATTTTTACTTACAAGTCTAGGTTGTCGATAGACCAAAAAATATTATCTATAAATTTCCTTGAGTATGGATAGCCTTTTGACATCATTGAGGCCTTTTGTAAATAGTAGTGTCTGGTAACCAATAAGAAAATTCAACATGGATGAAAATTGTATTGGCACTCTAATGCAAAAATTATAGGTAAATATGTGCTAAAAGCAATGGCAAGGGAGTTCAACTATCTTATCATATAAGGTTTTGTCAAGAATATGTTAAAAATATGGTGGTCCATCATATTTGCAGGTGACAAGATACGGATTAAATTGTATATTCAGTATTCGTGCACCATTTCATGGTACTTAACCGGGCAGACAAAACATCAAACCACCTAAACATTTACCACATGGAAAGCACCATATCACGGGGAGAAGACGTATTCCAAGAATACTACTCCATACTATATTGTAATTTTATCAAATCATGTATTAATAACTCATATTTACTTTTTATTTTTTAAGATCAATTTTAATCCAAATATTACGTTATAATGAATCTTCTAATGATCATATAAAGATTAGTTGATTAGTAAACGAAACACAAATCATTCATCATTCAATTTATTTCCTAAAAATGCAATATTAAACATCAGTTACAATTTATAATATATCTATATAATAAAGAGCTAAGGGGTTTAAAGAGTGTCTGAGATTTAATTTTGTTAAAAAACATGTCAAAACTTATAATTTAGATTGATCTACCTCTTAAGAAACATAAAATATCTCTAATATACCCTGGATATATAAACAAAACCCCTTTCTCGTTGAAAATAAAAAATAAATTCATGCATCCTCTCTTACCCCCTCTCCTCAAAATTTAGGTTTGTTTTGTTTGTCACACCAAGTCAACGTCGCTCACTCCCCACCCCTGCTCAATACATTACCATATATATCTTATATTTAGAAAAGGAGCAATCCAAACTTATCTACTTGGGATGGTTCAAATGCCTCTAGTGAACATGGAAGTGTTCTATTTTCCAAAAGGTCATGTTGAGGATTCCGCCTCTACTTTTTTCGGTAGGGTGTTTAAGGGTGAATTCTTGGCTGAACTATAAAGTGATGAAATTTATGTTAAAGGTAGGAATTATGTCACACTAATACTAATTTAAATTAGATTTAAGTTGGGAGTAATGATATTTAATTTGGTTAAACTCCACCGTTCAAAAAGTGTTCGATCAACACAATGAGAGACTGTGTTAGTTATATTTGTGCATAATCATTAAATTCTTTTCCATAGTATATTTTGTATGTCACACTATTGAGAATTTCATTTTGCAACACTGCCATATCAATGAAGGAAGATGATTTGCCATGTCAATTAAACCTCTTATCTATCTTGTTTTATTGGTGGTTCGGTAACATTATATACAACACTTCCTAACCATCTAGCATGCGCTCAACATTCAAACCACGAAGAGGTCAAATAAACCAAATAGTTGTAAATATGTTTGATCAAATGGTCGAGAGATAAAAGGTCCATGTTGAGGTTGATGAAGGCAAAGCACCGATTTAGAAATGTCTTGCTCAAAAAGTATTGTAAGTTTTCAATGGAAACCTATCCCTTTTCTCCCAAATAATTTTGATAAGAACTATAATAAATATTTTAGTAGTTTATACAAAAGGATTAGTTGTCTCTCCTAATAATAAGATGTAATGTTAAGAAATTATTAATTATGTGTAATTAGTTGATTATGTTAATTCAAAAATTTAAACCAGTTGAAATGGACCCAAATATGATAGAAAATGATATGATAGAGTTCCTTAGAATCCAGGAGAAGGATTATAAGAGGAGAATTAAAACGTCAAGACCATATTCATTTCCATAAATGATTTGTGAGGTCATGGAAGGAATTGGTACACAAATGTGGTTCGAACTAGGAATTGTGTGCTAGGGGAATATTTAACTTCCAGTTATAGGGATAAATCCCCAAATATGTAATGAACAACATTATACTTACTATTTATTGTATATTATGCTATTCCTCGTTTGTCATCTTTATTTGTACGCTCTTTACATATCATATATTATATGTTTTTTAAAATGTTCAAATGAATATCTGAGTGAAACTTATATCGTTTTACTAATTGTTGGCATTGCAAGGATTGGTATTGATTATAAGTTTTATAACTTATATCACAGACTTGGGTTAAATTAGCCTATTACCTACAAACTTCCCAATTAATGTGATGATTTTTCAAACTTAGTGTTTATGATATATTTTTTAGTTAGATAATGTAATAATTTTGATGTTATATTTTGTGTTTATGATATAATTGTTTATGATATTTTTTAATAATTTCGGACATGAAGGTCCTCCACTGTTCCCCATGTCCTTGTAACGGAGTTGTCAGCAAACTACAACTTCGAGCTTTCTCTGTTTTCTGAAGTCCAAGTTTATCGAACATAGACTTTGGCATAAGATTCACACCTGAACCCACATCACACATAGCTTTTATATTGAGCACACCATTTATCTGAATATGAAGATTAAAGGTTCCTGGATCTTTGAGCTTCAAACGGTAACTCTCTTTCTACTTTTCTTGAAATTCTCTCAAGATGAGCCACAGTCTCTTTCTTGACTTCTACACTCGCTTCTTTCTCTAGATAACTTGTGTAAGAACTTGTTGCGTTGTAAGCCCTTTCTTCGCAATCTCAATCATCTGGGTGTTGATATTTTCAGGAGTATACGCCTCTACAAATGTCTTGAGTTCAATGTCTACCTTCGGATTTGTATCAATAATTGGTGACACTGTTTGAACAAGTGGTGGTGAATCCACCTTCTCTTCTTCTTTCTTTTCTTGCACAGCAGGTACAACTTCATATTTTAGTTATTTTGAGGCTTCTATCTCTTTCTCTTTAGCTTTAGCAGCTTGTAGCTCCATAACCGATCTAATCTCTTCTTGCATATCTCTCAGAAGCTGTATAAATTTGGACTTTTCGGATGGATCTTCATCTTCAGAATGGTCAGAGTCTTCGGGGCTTGACTTGGTTGGTTCTTCTTCAGTTTCTGGAACTTTCAAGGCAATTTTTGCAGCATGCGCTACTTCCTTATTATCTTCAATCTAAAGGCAAATAGCCTTGCTAGCTTCGAAACCAACATTGGCATCACCTCCTTCGATAGCTTTCAATTCTTTCGCTTCAAAAATATTTGTCAAAACTTTACATAATTGCTCGACTTGCGTACCTAAGATTTTAATTGAAGCTTCTTGTTCTCTCAGCTTCTCGTTCTGTGTATTCATGTTGGTTGTCATCAGATCCGCGAAATTCTTCAATTGTTTATCACTCACAACTCCCCATAGATGATATTGTGGCAAAGATTTCTGAGCTAAAGTATCGGTATATGCATCATTGGTAGGTTCTTATGGAGGAGGAGGTCGATTAAAGTTCTGATTTTCCTGATAAGAAGCTTGACCTCTTGGTTGGTAAGAGTTTTTCTAGGGGCGAGGTTGATAGTTACATGGATTAGCGGGCCCCTGTAGATTTAACTACTGCATACCTGAATGATTCATATTACCAAATTGGTAATTTCCTTGGTTGGATATGAATAAACATAGGCTATATTTCCTTTGCACTCTTCCCATGTATGATTCGGTACCTCACACTTCGGAAAACCTTATGCCTCTTGCACTACATTTGTTGATGCTAAATTCTTCTACATCTCAAGCTTAATCGCTTTGATCTGATTCTCTTATGCTACAAATTAAGCTGGGTTCGTAGTTTCTGCATCTGATCGAAGCATACCTCTAGTGTTTGTAACAGGAGCTCGCTAAAGTGGCCAAAACCTTTCTGTTTCTATTATAGGTTCTATACCTTCGACGGCTTCTGTAGGATCCATGGACACAAAACCTCCATTTTTAAGATTATCTACCCACAGTCTACTCTCGGCATTGATACCTTGATAAAATATAGCTAACTGTAAAGACGGGGTATAACCATGGAGTGGACATCTAGCTAACTTTTGTTAGAACCTTGTCCATGTGTCTCCTACTTCTTCTCCATTCTCTTGGAAAAACTTAGCAAGCTCGATCTGATCTTTAGGTCTCATACTCTTCGGATAAAAATGGTTAAAGAATGCAGCTTGAAGTTCTGTCCAAGTAGTAAATGTACCTGGTGGTTGTCTATCTAGCCAATCACCATCTTTTCCGGTCAGAAAGAACGAAAACATGTGACCATATAGTTGCTCGTGCGTAATTCCTGGAGTACCGTAGGCATCACAAATCTGCATAAACTTCTGAATCGCTCTTACCGGATCTTGTATTACTACACAACTATAGAGTCCAAAAATCTTGATTTGACTAAGCATACCCCGATCGGGTCTGAATTTGATATTTTGGATCTCTAGAGGACAATAACCTAATGGTTGAACTCAAAAAGGTGCTCCCAAGCGTGGGAGATCTTGTTCAATTCTGTTGTTCTTTCTATTATCGTCTTGTGGTGGTGGTGGTGGTACATGGCCTAAAGGACCAAGTGGAGGATCCACTAATGGTGGATCTTGTGGTTCTGCCATCGCTCTTCTTCGTTCTCTCTCTTCTCTCAGCATCTGTTATAAGCTTTGAAACACCTCTCGGGTTCAGCAAGCATGCACTGTAAACCCGAAAGATACTAATACAAACCAAAAGTGTAAAACTGGAAAAATAAAAATAACTAAAAACTACTACTAATAATAATAAATAACCGACACGCTAACGAGACAAAAGTCCCCGATAACGGCGCCAAAAACTTTGTGTCGCCTAATTCACTCTAGCGACCGTTCTCCCCATTCACTCTAGCGACCGAAGGCAAGCCTCAGGCTTCCATTATCAACAACTATCAAGGTATAAACCTTCACAATATTCAATATTTCATCCAAAATTAATGATTTTTTTTATATTTTTGAAACTAACTTGTTTTTTTCTTTGTTCTTGTGTTGTGATGGTTCAATAACATCTTAACAAATAAAAAAAATCGGCAATGAAGGTGTGTATATCAACCATTATTTATTTTTTTAATTTTTAGAAATTAAAAAGATTGTTGTTATTTTAGGTTTAACTTAAATTCTGAATTGTTTAGATTGTAAATTAGGTGTTTAATTTTAGGATAACATGTGAATAATTTATAATGTTTTGGGTAATACAGTTTTCTTGTGTAATATTTTGGTTTAAATTGCAATTTATGGAAATTTTGAGCGAAAATGTAATTATAAAAAAATTTAGGGTCATGATATACTTTTGAAATAAACTAGGGGTAAGTTTTAATTTAGATTAATAGGGGTTAATATTGAACTTTAGATTAATTTTAGTGCTTTTAGTAATTTAGAATAATTTTAAATAACTTACGGGCTTTCAGTAAATTAGATTAATTTTAGGGGTCAATTTGTAATTTTAGAATATTTAGAACACTTTTAGGGGTGAAACTATAATTCAGATTAATTGTAGTGGTTTAAATAAAAATTAAATAATTATTTAGGGCCTTAGTGGACTTTTAGATACTTGAGGCCTTTTAGTAATTATTTATACTTTAAGGTGCTTAAATGTAATTTTAAAAATATTATAGGGCCTTAGTGGACTTGTTAGATAACTTAGGGATGTTTTAGTAATTATTTATAATATTAGGTGTTAAAATGTAATTTTAAAATAACTTAGGGGTATTTTAGTAATTTTGTATAATTTTAGAATAATTTAGGGCCTTAGTAGACTTTTTAAATAACTTTTGGGCCTTTTAGTAATTAAATATAGTTTGGGGGTTAAATGTAATTTTAGATTTCTGGGCCTTAGTGGACTTTTTAGATAACTTATGAGTCTTTTAGTAATTATTTATAAATTTATGGGTTAAAATGTAATTTTAGATTAATTT